>CAJGYO010000018.1:80148873-81348873 GCA_904845875.1 Miscanthus lutarioriparius
TCACTCGGGGGCTCTCCCACAAACTTATTCAATTACAGTTTCTACCTAGCTTTACCACGAGTACTACTGCGGTCGCCGTGCCATGCCCTCCGTCGGCAACGTCCGGGCATGAACACGGGCAAGTTCATCTACTGTGGCCGCCGCACCACGCTCTCCATCGGCGACGTCCCACCGCCCCGCAGGATCCTTGAAGGCGCTGTCATCTGCAACGACGAGCACCACGCCGATTATCGTGGTACCCCTTCACCGAGGCATCCGGGGACTATGCCATCGTCATCAGCCGCAACCCCGACAATGGCATATGAATAGGGGGCACCTGCTGCCGAAGGAAGGCCACAACGAATGACGACGAGGCCAACGACGCTCTGCACCCTCCAGTGCCCCTCCTCCATCGACGGAAGCGACCCCTTCTCGGCAAAGGCGACCCTCACCATCTCATCTATGTTGAATGACCTCCAGCTCAACATCATGCTTCAGATTCACGAGCGGATCAGTGAGTTTCTCTCTCTCTGGCATTACCCTCCCTTACTCAGGAACCGTCGCAAACGCACGGACGCATTCGGTGGAAAGGGAGAAGAAGAGGAGGTAGCGGCTCAGAGGCAAGCTAAGGAGTGGGACGAGAACTCCCCTCCCCCTCCCTATTTAAAGAAGGGGCTCAGCAACTAAGGAAAGGCGAAAGGTTGGGATAAAAAACTCTCTGCCTTCCCCTATTCAATACAAATGCGAAATCAATGCTGACAGGAATCCGAGGGGATGCGCCGGAACTGACGGGATGAGCTTCGGTCGATGAGACGTCGCCCGGTCAAATGGGACGTTGCCTGGGTAGGGCCCGCCACTAACCCTCCCTAGGTGCGCCAATCAAGGCGCACACACAGGCAGGCGACCTTTTGCTTCCCCAGGCAGGACCATGGAACGACCCGACAACAAGACCTCTATAAAGGGGAGCCCAACGGGCCTCCTGGGTCGATTGTACGGCCCAGGCAAGACGACGAACGAACAGTCGCCGAGAGATAAGCACCTCTGGTTTCTCACCTTACGCATTAATTTCATTACCGAGCTTCCGACCCCAGTAGCAGTAGGGACACGGACATCGCTCGGGGGCTGCCGAGGGTGTCTACCAGTCTAGACATCCTCTTCACCTAACCCCCCCCCGTACGTTTGAAACCGGAGGCACGGTATGCGGGCATAGAACTTTGAGTAAAACTGGATGAACTGGCAGACCCTACGCACCGGTGGCTACGGTGTTTTCTGTTCACCAGAATAATCGAACTCACAGTCCCCCGCGTCTACAGCTTCGTGGTTCGGAGGGGTCCGCCTACAGAATCTCCTCCAAGGAGAAGCTGTCGGGTTGCCCAAATCAAATCGAACGGCTTGGATCGCCACCGAGATACAGAAACAAAAATTACGATACTCATGCAGGTTGCACCGGCCCTCAAAATTTGTCAGGCTCGAACCCCGCACGAACATGTTTGGTAGGAGCTTTCCATCGCTCATACCACCAAGGTAACGTTACCAACCTCGCCTTCATTTTGATTAAAATATACATTTAAACATTACATATGCAAATCACTGCATCCCAACGCTTCATGTCGCGTCACAAAACGGCAGTCGCCTCATTCAATATGGGCGGCAACAGGCCGAGGTTCAAAGGTCAGCCCACGAAGGGCTCGAGGCCGCCTCGTGTCAAACAGAGCCAGGGAGAAATAACTAAGACGAGCCCTAGCGGCCCTGCCTGACCCCGCTCAGAAGCGGACAGGGATGTCTCAAACTTTTCTTGTTTGATTTTGACCACGAGCTAAACCCACAGAATCTCCACCGAGGAGAGGCCAGCGGGCAACCTGAGCCTATCGAACGCCTCGGGCATCTGCCGGGAGGCAGGTTAAGCAGTTGTGGAGTGCTACCCGAGGGCTCTGCTGACCCCGTCAGTGAATGATGGACCCAGATTCCACATGAACGTACCCATTAGCGAGCTCATCGAGCGCGACACTTGAGCCGTCGAGGCAAGTGTCGTCAACTCAGCCCCTCCGGTTGCGAAAACCGAGGACGGGGTAACGCGTGAAATACGACCGACCCCTATCAGACCCTAACAG
This sequence comes from Miscanthus lutarioriparius, assembly GCA_904845875.1. Taxonomy (NCBI): domain Eukaryota; kingdom Viridiplantae; phylum Streptophyta; class Magnoliopsida; order Poales; family Poaceae; genus Miscanthus; species Miscanthus lutarioriparius. The sequence continues at coordinate 80,150,964 of CAJGYO010000018.1, forward strand.
GGCTCGGGGGCTCGAGCCCAGGGAGAAAATGCAGATGAGCCTCAGAGGCCTTTGCTCATCCCACATTAAGGCGGACAGGGTCATCTCAACCTTCTAAGTTCAATCCAGCCTCCTGCCGAGCCCATAGAATCCCCATTGAGGGGGAGTCAGTTGGAAGGCAGGTCAAGGAGTAACGAACCCTCACCCAAGGGCTTTTTGCCAACCCTGTCGCAAAGCAGCGGGATCAGGTTTCGCCCAAAATGCCTCTGATTAACGAACTCATCAGGCACGTCATTCGAACCACCGAGGCAAGTGACACTGCCCCAATCCCTCCAAAATTACAAAGAATTGCGGACGGGATGAACTTTACAAAACAGGCCATTTTCCTCGCTCCGATCTCCAGTAACATCCGACCCCAGCAACCGCAAGGGGTCGGATATCACTCGGGGGCTGATAAAGGTACGGGTACCTCCTTTCTTTTTTCAAAAAAGTCATTACATCAAGACCTCTTCCTCGCATCAAGACTAGCGGCAAGGTTCGGGGGAACAGATTGGTAAAACTGCAAAAAGCCCATGCCCAGATGGCTATGGTAGTTTTGCTCACCAGAACAATCAAAAATTCCCCTAAACACCTCAGGGCCCTACGATCTTAACAAACGGAAGGGTCGATCGCGTGAATCCTTTTTCATCGCAAAAAGGGAACAAGGTAAGATCAAACAAACAAAACAAAATTACGAAACAAAAATCACGAAGCTATTCCAGACACAAAAGTTTCGACACTTGTTCACCTACTACAGATAAATGTTCATTAAATTTATTTAACTAACTACTTCCGCGAAGGGAGAACCATTCCTTTCAGACTGTTTGCCAGGTTCCGTGCAAGGGGAGTCACTGCCTTCTCGATCTCGTCTAGCTCGGGGTCTTCATAGACAGGCGCGAAGCCAAGGCTCATTGCCTCCAGGTTGATCTCCTGATCATAATGAGAACGGGCAACAGCGAAGGCTTGGGTGATCCCGGCGTGAAAGGCGTCCTCCTCAAGCTGGCCGACCCATGCCGTTATGCCGACAGCACGAGTCGCAAGGGAACTTGCCCCCTCCTCTTGCGACACCTGCAGGCTATCGCAGACCGCCATGACAGTAGAGCACAGGAGATCATGCTCATCACTTTCAACCTGAAGAAGCACCCGCACCTCGGCGAGATCGGTGCGCAGTCCGGCAGAAGCTTCCTCGGCCCCCAACCTTTGGGCCACCACGTCTCCAAGATCCGCCCGGAGGGCCTCGGCCTCCCACTGCACGTCGTTGCGCTCTCGGATGGCCCGGTCACACTCCTCGCAGGCCAAACTGCGCTCCGAGCAAAGTCTTTCTTTGATCCAGCGCAGCTCGTCCCGCTCCCTGCGCAGCCAGTCGATCACCACGGCATCTTGGTCCACCTTCTGCTGAAGGGCCGCAGACCTATCCTTGGCCTTTCGCCTGATATCCCGCTCCATCGCCAGCTCGTCTAGGATCTCGACGGCCCACTGACTGGCCTCGACGTCCTTCTGGAGCAGCTCGTCCCGCTCCTTTTGGATCCTGGCGGCCGCCTCCTCGTCTAGCTTCACCCTTGCCGACAAGTCCTCAAACATCTCATGGACCTCCTCCGTGTCCTAGCGTGCCTTGGCCTCCTGCCGCTGGGCAACGGCAAGCTGCGCGCTCACATCTCCTCGCAGCCAGGCCTCCTCGATGAGGCAGTCCCACTCTGCCTTTTGCTCACGAAGGAACCAAGATTTGTTCTGGCTACGAGCAATGATACACTAGAAAGAAGACCGGTATCAAAAATACGAAAAGCACAAAAATACATGGAGAAAGAAGAAAACGAGGGAGAGGAATAAGCAGATACCCCTCTAGTAGGAATGAGGATCTCACATAGGGCACCATTGGCCTGGCTCAAAGCCTCCATCACAGCCGAGAAACCGATGTCAAGGTTCTCCCGCTCCAGGCTCTCGGTAGCGTCGTCAAGCGAAAAAAGAACCGACGTGGGGTCCTGAGCGGCCGTCCACTGGAGCGGTGGCTCACCCCGCGCGGAGGAACGGCTGCCCCCCGACAATAGGGCTGGGGGTGACCTCCTATAGGTCCTCTCCACCACCGCCACAGCGCCCGGAGACCCTCCGGCCGTGTCGTCCTCCATCCGGCCCATCTCGGGAGCCGCAGACTGGGCCGCCGGTGGCACGGATTGCGCCGCCCCCTCGGATGCCACCATGGCGGCATATGACCCCGCCGGGCTTGTCGCAGTCGCACCCACCTTCGTCTAGGCCTTCGGTGGCACGGACTACGCTGCTCTGTCGGACACCACCGCACTGCATCCATCTCCGCCCGGCCCGCGTCAGGCGCCGTCCCTAGGAACGCCGGAGGCGCGGATTGTGCCACCCCCATGGACACCACCACGGCTGCGTCTGGCTGCTCCTAGCTTGGCGTGGTCGTAGCCGCCTGCTCAGCAACCACTGCGGGCGTCGCCGGACCGGCCGACGAGGCTGCAACAACAGCGTCGCTCCTACCCAAAACAAGGGCCACGTCGGGCAGCACCAGTCATCCCGCCTGGAGGGCAAGGCTCTTCTTAGGCGCCGGCCCTAGAGGGTGGCCCCGTCGCAAGAATCTGCAAAAGAGAAAAAAAGAGGCGTAAAGTTGGGACAGAAAAATAAAAAGGGAAAAAGCGAGGGGAATCAGTGACATACTCTGGCGCTTTTGGGCGGTGGGTATGTTTTGGGGATGAACCCCTGGACCCCTGCTCCAACTCATGTGGGCAGGACCGTTTCGAGCCTGCCCCTGCTCCGCGGCAGGGGGGCTCATCGCCCTTGTCTCTAAGGATGCGGCGGCAGGGCCGCTCCCCTCCATCGGCTCATGGGGCGCGGCAGCAGAGCCACACCCCTCCATTAGCTCATGGGGCTCGGTGACAGAGCCGCCCCCTTCCATCGGCTCATGGGGCGTGGCGACAGAACCGCCCCCCTCCATCAGAGCACGAGGCGCGGCACCAGAGCCGCTCTCCTCCATCGGCTCATGGGGCGCGGCATCGGAGCCGTCCCCCTCCATCGGCACCTTAGGGGCGGCCATGGATCCGTCTCCTCCCATCCACCGGTCCCTCACCGGCACCTCGGAGGTGACGGCGGATCCACCGGCTCCCATCGGACCCAGGGACGGGCCCGGCTCCACCATCCTTATAGACTCGCTTCCTCCCGCGTGGAACGGGAAGGGTCCCTACATGGACAGCGGATCCTCGTCCTCCAGGTCACCCCAATCCACGCCGGCTGCTGCCTCCTCAGACTCGTCGTCATCATCATCATCTTCACTGCTTGTTTCCTCTCCTCGATCTCGAGCTTACTGCTTCTGTATCGCCTTTTTCTTTGCGAGCTCCCTCGTCTTCTTGTCCCAATCGGCCACGGCGTGATTCGCCGCCGCCCAGGCTAGGTCCTTTGGCCACGGTGCTGGGCTATCCTTGAAAGACAGCCCCCCCGGCTGGTCCCGCCATCCTGAGGTTAACATCTGGGGGTCAGAAAGTCAAGAAAAAAGAAGAGCAAGGGGAAACGAAACTTACGAAGTCAACAAACTCCGGTTCCGGCCACATCGGGGGATGCCCCGACACCGGATACACGAAGTCAAGGACGGCGCCGATGAAGTCCTTCGTAGGCTCCATCGCCTCCTTGATGCACTGCGCCATTTCAGAGGGAGGGAGCGCCTCGTCGGCAAGCGCCGTCCCTTCAAATGATGCTTCGGGCACCATCTGATACAGGGGAAGCGCACGCGCCATCAGCGGCGCAACCCTCCTCACATGGTAGGCACCGATAATTCCCGATCCCTTCACACCCCTGTCCTTTGGAGTTTGGAGGGCAGTGAGAAGGCCGTTGAGGTGTTTCTTTTCCTTGCCCATAACGCCCCACCCCCACGACCCCGGGGCCTCCACGATGTAGTGCCCGGTGAAAACTGTCAAGGGGGCAGCGGCGTCATTCTTAACATAGAACCATTGCAAATGCCACCCCTTGTGGGAGGTGGATGGACGCATTAGCGGGTACGCTCCTGCCCGGTGGTTGCGGAGGTGGATGCTGGCGCACCCCACCGGCGTGTGCAGTTCCTACTTCCCGACCCGCCACTTCAGAAGATTGACGGCGAAGAGATACCGCCACAGCTCAAAGTGGGGACTGGTCCCCAAGAACCCCTCGCACAGGGCAATGAACGCCGCGATATGCTGAATCCCATTGGGGGTAAGGTGTTGTAGCTCCACCTGATAGTAGTCCAGTAGTCCCTGAAAGAATGGATGGGCGGGCATGGCGAATCCTCGCTCATGGAAGTGAGAAAAAGACACGACATACCCTTCGGGCGGCTGTGGCTCGTCCTCTTCACCGGGCAGCCGCCACTCTTCGGCGGCGGTCAATGGGCGAAGGAGGCCTCAACGGACGAGGCCCTCAAGGCGCTGAGAGGAGATGTTGGATTTGTACCCTAGGTCCATTGCGGCGGTGGGAGCAGCATAGGGAAGAAGGTAGCAGTGAGTTTTGACGGCGGGAGCGGAGCGGGCGTGAGAAGCTCAGGCGATTGGTGATGGAGGCTGAGAATGCGAGGGCAAGGAGGCGAAGTACGGAATCCTAGGGGCGAACTCCATGGTTTTATAGGGGCGACGGATGCGAGAAGGGCAACGGTCCACCTCGATCTCCAAGCCCGCCACGACGCACCGCCTCGTCACGTCACAGGATATGCGCATGTGATCCCTATCCCTTCCCGCGAAACTCGCACCGAGCGGTTTGCCTTCCCCAGGCGGACTAGGACTCTCTTCCCACCAAGAGAACACGGGGCATAAAGCTTTTCTCTCCGGCCCACCTAGGGTCCCGAAGCCCAAGGGGCCATCCCAACGAAGGATGGGCCCGCAAATGACCAGGACTCAAAGACGCGAGCATCACCAGGGCCTCGATCCGTAGTCAGGTCCCAGCCAAGCTGGCCCTGAAAGAGGTCCTCGCGAAAGGGATACTATGATTCCCTTAAAAATATCCAGTTAACGAAAAACCAAGTCTTACGGCCTTACCCACGGAGGGTCCGATACTATGCCCCGGGCGATTCTACTCGATTCACCCGGGGGCTTCGGGGGCTACTATCAAGGACCTAATACCAGGGTAAACAAGGAGGAAGAACTAATAACCATCAAACATTAAACAATCCCGGACGGACAAGAGCAACTACTACGCTTCTTACCCAAACGACGGGAGTTTGGTTCCGCCTCTCCCAAACGCCCGTGGGCTAGCTCCGACTCACCCGAGGGCTGGGGGCTGCTCTCCGCCTCGCCCAAGGGCTGAGGGCAGGGACAACCTCATCCGAGGGCTAAGGGTGGGCCCCGCCTCACCCGACGGCTGAGGGCTAGCTCCGCCTCGCCCGAGGGCTGAGAGTGAGACCCCGCCTCACCCGACGTCCAGGGCCGGTTTCGCCTCGCCCGACAGTTAAACGCAAGACTCCGCCTCGCCCGACCCCCGAGGGCGGGCTCCGTCTCGTCCGATGAATGCCTCCCTCGACAGGAAAAGATAAAGCTCCGCCTCGCCCGATGGCCAAGGACTGGGCACCGTCTCACCTGACAACTGCACCCTGCTCCTTCATAATGATGGACGCAGAGTAAGACAAGACGTTCGGGTCAACCGCAGCATCGAGGACCATTCCCTACGCCACTACAGGAAAGTACTGTTAGGGCACAACAGGACAGGCGCTTTAGACCCTTCCAGGCATGGCAGGGGCTGAATAGTGTTGCGGGCACGTGCTTTTCGCCCTACAGTGTTGTAGGCGCCGCCTTCAGCCCTCGGGTGAGGAACCGGATACCAACATAGGACAATTACTACAGTCCAAGGGGACTCCCATCCTATACAGTAATGGACGAGCGGTCACCGCACCGTCCGCTCCCCATAGGACCGTGGGACGACACCTCGGCCTGACACGCCGCCCGCAGGGGCGGGACGAGACGTGACCACTTGCAGATCAAGTAAAAGCACAACGTCATCAGCACACAGGCACCCGGCGAACGTGCCCACCTCTGACACCAACTGACCATATCAGCAAGGCTGGCCTGAAGGAAAAGGAAGACCCAGACCCTTCGAAGGACCTTCTATACCCTTGGTATTTCCCTCTTTCTCCCATCTGTAACCCCTGCTCCCCCCTTGGTCTATAAAAGGGAGGGCAGGGCTCCCCACTAGGGAGAGAGGACCGACTTTTGACATACAACTCACATACAGACGAGCTCATAGAGAGTTCGGTTCCACACACCACGCACACAGCTAGGCTGCCACCAAGCTCTTGGCGTCCTTTCGACCCTTCCATCAGAGACCTAGGACCAGTCCCTCTCTTGACCGTTTGTACTCCCTACTACGAACCGTTTTCGGTGCTAAATACATGAGCAGCAACGGATTGGACGTAGGGACATTCAGCCCGAACCAGTATAAACCTTGTGTCCTTTAGCGCACCATCCAAGCCTAACGCGCATAAATACTCTCCTTGTGGACCTAACAAAGAACCGTTTTCGTTGTTGAGTACTGTTCCTTCATGCCTGAGTCCTCTTTCATTGAATTCTGTCTTTTCATCATGTCCTTTGTTAGATTTGTTCCATTGGTGCTCCCGGTCTATGTGCACTGCTTCTTTGGTCTATAAATACTCTCCTTGTGTGCTGTTCTGATTCATCGATCATTTTGTTGTGTGGTCTGACATCTCCGTAGTGAGGAATATGATAGTTTGTGAAGTAGAGCAGCCCCTGGGCGTATTTTGTAGTTCTTGTACATCTTATCATAGCTGGAGGAAGTCTTGTGATAGGGATTAGAGGTAGACTATTCTCGCAGCAGCATTGTACCAGGGAGTGCGTGGCGGTAGTTGGAGGAAGTCTTGTGATGTGGGAGACGTTCCTTCATCCAGCAGTTCTGGGTTGATCCTCGTTGCCTGCCCCTACCCTAAGACTGTCTAGTGCAGATCAACACCATATCCGGTATCACATCGGACTTGGGTAGACAGATGCCTGCAGGCTCCTCTTGGTCCACGTTGCCCCGCCGTGCTGCTGATCTCCGCCTTGGATGTGCTACTTTCTTCCTTTGAAGAAAACAGTGTAGACGAGTGTGGTTTGTTCTACCGAGTATCAATTTGGAACACGTAGTAGTTCCAAAGCCAAGTTGTGTCCGGGTTCCTTTTTGCTACCTTGCTCGTCGTAGTACCGAGTTCGTTGGGTCTTGTAAGATGTGTAATCTTGTATTTTTTTGAAGCCATTTGTAATGGAGAGGATCTTGTCTTCTGAGTTATCATTCTTTATTCTGCTGATGTCTCAGTTGTTTATGAGATTCCTGAGTTCTTTCTATAAGAACCGGGTTCTTGTGTTCCTTGTGAGGTAACCTTTTGTTGCTTCGTGGTTGATGAGTTCTTTTTGTGGAAATATGATAACTCTGCCATGGTGCTGGATGGATAAGTTCGAAATCTGCCCGTTGAACTATACCATTGCGTGGATTTGTGTCGTCTGTCATTTTAGCTGTGTTAGTAAATGGACCGTTGCGTTCTCATGCCGTGTTTAAACGAGCCTACTGGGCCTCATTTTTACTGCTGTAAAATCTATTTCAAGGCCTTTCTTCTTCTTTTTCTTTACAGCCCTGCTTTTGCCTTGAAACCCTAATCTTTAGAACTCCGCCGCCGCCATTGTCGCCGTCATCTAAGCGCCGCCGTCTCAGCTTCTTCTTTCCCTAGTGCTTTATTGCTTCCGCTAGTATATGGGTAGGAAGAAACCCGTGAGCAAGTCCCAGGCAGCCTTTGTGGACGAGGAGACATCACTTTCTGTGATTGAGAATCGAGAGTTCATGGCCATGAGGGCTGCTCAGAAGATCTAGCCGGCTCCAACTACGACTGAGGACCAGTTGCACGAGCTCGTTAGCGAAGGTCTGATCCAGAGCAAGGACATTGCTGATTGGAAAGCTCCGGGCGAGCATCGGGTCCTAACTCCAGGTCCTGGTGAGATTATTCTTTTTGTCTCCTTTATCCGTGCTGGACTCTACCTTCCTGCTTCTGCTTTTCTTCATCGATTCCTCGGTTATTTTGGGGTTAGCTTGAACCATCTTCCTCCCAATGCCATCCTCCATCTTTCTGTTTTCGTTCATCTTTGTGAAACTTTCCTTGGAATTCCTCTTTCTCTTTCTCTCTTCCGTTACTTCTTCCATCTGAAACCTCATCCCCGCCGCGATGACACCCATGTTCTTGGTGGTTGTGGGATTCAGTTTCGCCAAGGTCTTAAGAACAAATTCTTTGATTATGACTTGGTTGATTCTGTGAGGGATTGGCGTGCCGACTGTTTTTATGCCGCCAATATGATTCCTCCTCTTGCTGTTCATTCTGGATCTGGTCCCGTGGTTAATGACCGGTGGGAAAAGAATCCTGTGATGACGGCTGAGCTCCAGGCGATCAAGTCGTTTCTTGAGAGGATATGTGCTCTGAAATAGCAAGGCTTGATTGGCTTCGGGATTATTTCTAGTTTTCTTCGCCGCCGTGTTCAACCTCTGAAGGAGCGGGAGAATTTTGGGTTTGAGTACTCTGGGGTGGAGGACCCTTCTCGTATGGTCCCTGCCCTTGAGTTGACTGATGAGGAGGTGCTCGAGCGTCTTCAGAAGATGCTAAAAGGAGTAAGCGTCGTTCCGCTTGTTGTTCCTGAATATTGTGCTAACAACCTGTCTCCTGTTGTGAGTTGTTTTATCTTATGTGGGTACTTTTTGTGTTTCTTTTTTTGTATCCAATTTTTGCTTAATCTTTCTTGTCTTGTTGTTTTACTCTTTTATAGGAATTAGGGCGTAACTTTGTTGATCTGATTCCCCTCGATGATTGCCCTGCCAATGTGGATGTTGGGGACAGTCTTGCTAGGGCATCCTTAACCAGTAAGTTTTAAACCGCCACAATGTTTCCTGGTGTTTCTTCCACAAGCCTTGATGTATATGTAGAGTATGTTCCTCGTCCAATTCCTCGAGCTCCTCGTAGTGTCGGAAAGAGGGGGCGAGCGGATTGTTCTTCTTCTGGTTTGTCTGCTGCCAAGAAAGCTCGCCAGTCGAGTACTCGTCCAGGTACTCAAGTTATAGCTAGCATGCTCTTAGGTGAGCATATTAATACGCTCTGTCCTTTTGTTGTTTGTTTTTGTCTTTAACCAAGTACTTTTGTCCTTTTTCAGCTGGTGCTATGGTTGCCTTGGTTGAGAGTGAGGAAGAAGAGGATGATGATGCGGCCCTTGTCACGTGTCGGTGAGTTGTTTTCTTGTTTTGGTGTTGTTGAACCCCTCTTTTTGTTTTGACTTTGGTCATGTTTTCATGTAGTAAGCGGTCAACGGGTTCGAGTTCTTCTGGGGCTCTAGTACCAGCCACGCCGCTCCTGTCGTAGGGTGGCGGTGATGTTTTTGCCGCTATAATTCCCCCTCTTAGGTCCTCTGTTGGTTTTCTGAAGAAGATAGCTGAGTGAGTGATTCCTCGTTATGTTTCTTTGCTTTTGTTTTCCTTTTTCCTGACTCATATTCTTATCGTCGAGTTTCTTTATCATCTTGCAGACCCTCGCCTTCCCTTAACCCTCCACTGACCTCTTGTCAGTCCTCTGATGCGCCTCTGTGTTCTGAGTCTCGAGACTTGGGATGCACGATCGGCGAAATGGCTGTGAGGGAAACAGGGTTCCCTGGTGATCACGCTGCTGCTGATTCGCTGGCTCCAGAGGTGACTGTTGCCACAGCGGTGGGTTCTTCTGTGGAGGTAGCCGGGGCTTCCCAGGATATGGCCATGGCTTTGCCTTCTTTGCATCGGGCGGCTTCTCCCTCTGCTCCTCTTGGTACCAGTGATCAGCGCTTGGATGATGATGTGTTGCATCAATTTGATGCCACTCATCGGTTGTCTGAGCTGACCTCTGCCTGGGGAAATTTGGCGACCTTTGCGACTTCTTTTGGGGACAAACTCCAGGTAAGTTTTTGTGAAGTTCTTTCTTTGGATGTTCGTTTTTCTTCTGTTCTTATGTCTTATTTTTCTCTCTCTCTTTTTGCTCAGTCTTTTTCTCGTGATCATACCGGCTTCTTTTTCTCATCTGAAACTGAGAAAAAGTTGTCTTCTGAGGTGAGTACCCTAAAGGCAGAGCTTGACCTCTGTCAGGCCGAGTTGGAGACCGAGCGTCAGATGCATCAGAAGGAGGAAAAGGCTCTCCATGCTCGGGTGGTTGAGGCAGAAAAGCAGAGGGATGCGGCTGCCCAGGAGGCCTTGAACAATGTGGAGGCCATGAAAAAAGAGTGCAATGGTATTGTGGGTTCTTTTTTGTTTCCTTTTGTATTCAAATTTTCCTTTCTGCTGACTTGTTTTTTGGTGCCTGGTCTAGCTCTCCTAGTTGAAAAGCAGAAGCTCTCAGAGGGTATCGAGGAGATGAAGACACTTGTTCGCACTAACCACAACAAGGCTGAGGAGGTAATTACTCGAGCTGAAGAAGAACTCGCGCTTGCTAAGTTGATTAGGCGTGAAGCTGACAGGGATCTTGTGCAGGCCCAAAAAACTATTGAAGTCTTGACTGGCAAGTTGGCGACGGCTATCGAGAACTGGAATGCTTTGTGGAAGTCTTTTCGGTCAATAGCCGACCTTCTCCGGACTCCAGCAGATGATGGTCAACCTTGGGCTCAATTTATTCCCCAAGTTCCGACTCATTTCCAGGAGTTCGTGAAAGAGGTGCGCCCGCTTATGTACCAGAAATGTTCTTGCCTAGGTCCAGGTTCTTGCTCTAGAGTTCCCTTTGTCCAAGGTTGCAGAGGAAGCCGAGAGTCAAGAGTATCTGGATGTTGTTGAAAAGGCGGAGTCTGAGGTCGAAGATTTAGCCAGTAGGATTGTGGACAATCTTAATATTGATGTGTTCTTCTCCTGATGACGATGCTTGATGTAATTGACCTTTGTACTCCAGCCTCTGTAGTAGGATATTATACTTCCTTTTGAACAAAGATTCTTTATTTTTGTTCATGTCTTCTTTGCCTGGATGTCTTCACCTTGCTTATTCTTTAAATGAGTTGTCCAAGCGATCAGAATTTTCTCCGAGTAGTCGTTTGTTCTAGCTTTCATTTGCGTTGTGTAAACCACTCGGTGTATGTAGATCATTGTCTTTATAGACTTTCTTGATTTGCCGAGTGCTTTTTTGGCTTTCGTCTATGCCATGTAAACAACTCGGGGTATGTAGATCATTGTCTTGATAGACTTTCTTGATTTCCTGAATGCATGTCTGGCTTTCGTCTGTGCCATGTAAACAACTCAGTGTAAGTAGATCTTTGTCTTGACAACCTTTTTGTTCTTCTTAGTATCGAGGTGTGACCAGTATCTGGCTCTTTCTCTTGTTGTAAAAACATCTTAGGGCTTACCAACTGCCCTCATCGACAGGCTGAAAACTCTTTTCAGCTTTTTCGTTCACGGCCAATATGATCTGGCTTAGTTTCAGCCATTTTGCTTTATGGTTTGGGTGTTAGCTTATTAGCTACCCTCATCGGTGGGCTCAAGCATCTTTTCAGCTCTTTTGCTCTCGGCCAGTATGCTCAGGCGTAATTTTAGCCATTTTGTTTTTGGTTCGGGTGTTAGCTTATTAGCTACCCTCATCGGTAGGCTCAAGCATCTTTTCAGCTCTTTTGCTCTCGGCCGGTATGCTCAGGCATAATTTCAGCCATTTTGCTTTTTGGTTCGGGTGTTAGCTTAGTAGCTACCCTCATCGGCGGGCTCAAGTATCTTTTCAGCTCTTTTGCTCTCGGCCAGCACGCTCAGGCATATTTCAGCCATTTTGCTTTTTGCTTCGGGTGTTAGCTTATTAGCTACCCTCATCGGCAGGCTCAAGCATCTTTTCAGCTCTTTTGCTCTCGGCCGGTATGCTTGGGCATATTTCAGCCATTTTGTTTTTTGGTTCGGGTGTTAACTTATTAGCTACCCTCATCGGCGGGCTCAAGCATCTTTTTAGCTCTTTTGCTCTCGGCCGGTATGCTTGGTGAAAACAACTCGGGGAAAGCCATAATAAGACATATGTTGTGTAGAAAAACCATCTTTATTGATTATGAACGTTGAGAAGCCATAATAATACATATGTTCTTGATGAACACTATCTATATTGATTATGAACGTTGATCTCTTGTGGCTCATATATATATTCTTCCTTGAGTTGTTTTCATGCATAGAATCTTCTTAGTTGGCTGATGTGCCATGTATTGCTGACTTCTTTTCCATCCTCGGTTGTCAACTCGTACGTGCCTGGTCCGGTGACTTTTGCGACAATAAAAGGACCTTCCCATGGACTTAGTAGTTTATGGCGTCCGTCAGTTTTTTGTATTCTTCTTAGTACTAGATCTCCGATTTGGAGTGATCGAGGCTGGGTACTCTTGTTGTAGTGGCGTCTTAAACCTTGTAGGTATCTGGCTGATTGAAGGGTAGCGTTTACCCTGACTTCTTCTAAACTATCGAGTTCTAATCTTCTGGTGTGTTCTGCTTCCCCTTCGTCATACTGTTCTATCCTTGGTGACATCCAGATCAAGTCGGCAGGTAATACGGCTTCTGACCCGTAGACTAGGAAGAAGGGTGAGTAACCGGTTGCTCTGCTTATTTGAGTTCGTAGCCCCCATACTACTTTGGGTAGTTCTTCAATCCATTTGGATCCATAGTCTACTAGTTCTTCATACAATCTTGACTTTAATCCAGCTAGTATGAGTCCATTAGCCCTTTCTACCTGTCCGTTGGCTTTCGGATGTGCGACTGATGCGTAATCTATGCTGAAGTCGTAATCTTGTGCCCAACTTTTGAATTATGTAGCTGTGAAGGGAGAGCCCAAGTCTATGATTATTCGATTGGGCATGCCGAATCTGTGCATAATGTCTTGGATGAACTCGATTGCTTTGGCTGCGCTGTATTTTGCGAGTGGTTTGTATTCGATCCACTTGGTGAACTTGTCAAATGCTACGAAGATGTACTCGAAACCGCCCTTTGCTTTCTTGAGAGGTCCTACTTGATCCAGCCCCCAGCAGGAGAAAGGCCAAGCGGGTGGGATGCAGATAAGGTTATGAGCTGGTACATGAGCTTGTCTTGCGAACATTTGACAGCCTTTGCATTTTCTGACGAGTTCTTCTGTGTCTTTCAGAGCGGTTGGCCAATAGAATCCGGTGCGGAAAGCTTTGCCGATTAGTGTTCTTGAAGCGGCATGATTTCCACTCCTCGAGGGGACGGCTTTGGAGCTTGCCATCGTCGCCTGCCTCGCAGATCCATGAACCGAAGATGAAGGTTGATCCCGTTGAGAAGATCATGTTGTCGAGGTCCATCGAGCTCTCGGATGCAAATTCGCCGAAATCCCCTACCTGGCGCACCAGCTGTCGATGTTTCACCACCGATAGCCTGCCACGGGAGTCCCCAGGGCAGTTTGTTCGGACTTCAGCGTATGCGGAACTCGACGGTGAACGTAAGAGACAGTCGATTTATCCTGGTTCGGGCCCTCGACTGTGATCGAGTAATAGCCCTACGTCCAGTCGACGTTAGCCTTGCGTTGGATTGATTGTGTAGTTGTCCCCTTCTCTAGGAACCCCGCCCTCCTTTATATAGTCAGGAGGTCAGAGTCCTAGTTGGTTTACAATGAGAGTTTCTAGTAGGATTACAGAATAATACTACTACTAAGATTACATGAAAAGAAACCTAGTTAGCCTAGATCTTCTCTCTTCCTTGCGGGGTATCCCGTGGGTCCCGCATCGACAAGCACGTTATGTGCATTTGATTTGTCTAATCCGTCAAACTGTGGCAAGCATTACTACTAAGTTGATTAGTATTGTTACTATTTGCTTATGCATATGCAAAGTATTTTAGAAAGGAGTCTCACTATTGTCTAATACTTTGTTGCAGGCTGGCACAAGAATATACTTTGATATGAACAATTGGTATAGAGGAATGCCAACAAGAGCATGTTGCATTAGGTTTATCTTGGTAATTTTTGGCTGGCATCATAAAAGTACCTGGTAGTTATTTTTCATCATCTTTTGATTGTGTTGTAGGTTAAAGATTATTATTTGTTATATGCTAGCTAATTTAGTGTAGAGTAAAACCAAAGTGGGACAACTTCTAATATCCTCTGTATTAAGGGAAGATATTAGAGTTGGCTTTTAGATCTGTACCGTTTATCCTATACAAATTTATAAGAACATTACATATATTGGATAATGTCATCCCTGTGGTTCAGTGGGCTTATATATTTATTAATTTTTAATGCATTATGATGTGTGGTTGAGTTGAGTTCAAGTTAGATATGATCTGTGTTCTTTGGTGCCAACCCGCGTGCAAGGGCGCGCATTAATCACTAGTATACAATATGAGCAGTGACTGGTTGACATCTAGTGTTATATAATGTCGTAATGGCATTTAGAAGTTCAATGTTTTATGAAAGGAGGTAATGTGTATTTTAATCTAAGAAGACTTAGTTCATTTATTATGTGTCAAGGAGGATAATTAAATATGAGAGACACAAGAAGTATCAACACTCTGGTACATCCCGCAAACGAGCTAATGGCTCAGTGGTGGGGCTTGCTTAGTGGAGCATGCACGGTCTGGGTTTGAGCCTGCTCGATATAGGTTTTGCATTGGGTTTTTCTTATTTTTCTGTAGCCTCAAGTGCGGATGTTCCACAATGTTCAAGATGTTGTGCCCACTTAGAGTCTGGTGATCTTCAAGTACCTCTCAGTCGCGTATGTGCCCGTCACGCTTGGAGGTATCTTTAGGTATGGTGCAGTAGGCCTAGCTTATGTACACAGTGTGTGGGCGTGCTTGTGGTGTGATTTTGTGAGCTTGCACTTGATACTTGAAGTATTTGATGAAGCATAAAAAAACACTAGTACTTATCTTTGATAATGAACAAGCTGATCTCATTATGTGGAAAAAGCAGTTTAAAGAGGAACTTGGCCAAGTGTGTACTAAATGCCAAACCAGCTATAGAGTCACCCGGTCATCCCTACATAATTGGACAGATAGTTATATGTTATAGCTTCCTCTTTTTCTTTTGGGCATGGATGCCTTGTGCTTTTCTTTGTCTTTCCTCCATGTAAATACCATTCTTTCATTTAATGGAAAAGAAAAAAAATTAGGTAGGGGACCCCTGCTGATTCAGTCAAAAAAAAAACACTGGTACATCCGCATCCTGGATACGAAATCTAGCTTTTGCAAACATTTGGAGCTGTTTTAACTGTTCAACAGAAGAGGTCTCTCTTTATCTTTATTAGGCCCAAACGTGGCCTTCAAGCCCATTAGTGGGACCACTTGTTCGATCCATACGGCCCAACTGCCTACCAGCCCACCACCACCAACCGTCCGACCCTTCGAGTAGTCCCACACCGACGAGCAGCAAACCACCCAGCCCACCCGCCGGTTGGTCACGCACCTGCCCGATCCGATCTCCGGCAGACGCCATGGCAGCGCCCTCCGCCGTCGCGGCCGTCATAGGGGTGCTCGTCCTTCTCGTCGCGGGGGCCTCGGGCGCGCGCGTCCCGGGCCGCGGCGGCGCCGTCCGGGGAGCAGCGCTGCCGCGCGGGGGAGCGCCGGCCACGGCGGTGTTCGCGCTGGGCAGCTTCTGGCGGTCGGAGGCGGCGTTCGAGTGTCTCCCCGGCGTGATCCGCACCTCCGTTGGCTACGCTGGCGGCTCCAAGGCCAATCCCGAGTACCGCAACCTCGCCGACCACGCCGAGTGCGTCAAGGTGCCGTCCAAGGAGCTTCATGTGTCGTGTAGCCGTTTGCTTGAAGAAATTGGGACATGTCTGGTCTTGGCGTGTTGGCTTGCTTTATCGTGCATTCATGCTTCATTTTTGTTTATTGGTTTAGTTTGGAAGTATTCTGCACTGAAATGTTCCCTGAGCAATGATGATTGGCATTGACGGACTGTCTCTCTTGAACCAATTAGGTTGAGTATGATCCCCGGTTGATTCACTACAGGCAGCTTTTGGATGTGTTCTGGGCAAGTCATGACCCACGGGAGGTGTTTGGGCAAGGGCCAGATGTTGGCAACCAGTATAGGTGATTGATTTATCGTCTCTTTCTTGCAAAATTGATCTCTTTCTTTTCTTGCATGACTTGCGGTGGCCCTTTTGTCCAGTAATTTTTGTGATAATCTTTACTTGTGTCCTGTGCCATTGTCAGACTAAAGCCATGATGTTTTTCCTTCAATTATGTTATCATAAAACTGATAATAAATTTGATTGACAAGCATTCTGTGCCCAGTTCATGTTAGGCGAATTTCAGTTACAGTAATTGCATGATGCTTTTATAAGACTATAAAGTCACCATTTTTACTTTAATTCATGGTATCTGGATGTATAATAGATTGGGCTAACATGCATCTTTTACGTTATGATGTAGATGTATCATGCCACTTGTATTTTAAGCAAACGATTTTTCCGTGAATCGTGAATGAACATTATGGTTGTTATGTGATTGGATAGGTTCAAAAGACATGAACATAATTGTGGAGTCACTGATGTGGTTGCAGATCTGTTATCTTCACTAATGGAACCATTGAGGCCAGATTGGCTGCTCTTAGCAAAGATAAAGAACAAGCTAAAGATCGTAGCAGCGTTATTACCACACAGATCCAACCATTGGGGGTGTTTCATCCTGCTGAACCAGAACATCAGGTAGCAATTCCACTATACTTCTCTTTGATGATCCAAATGCAATTCATTATGCTACTTCTATTTCCTGTTTGCATTTATACGAGCTGCATTTCTATGCTAGAAATTTGAACTGAAGCGCAAACCGTTCCTCTTGCAATTGATTGGGAATTTGCCGGAGGAGGAGCTCCTGACATCAACACTAGCTGCAAAATTGAATGCATATGCCGCTGAGCTCTGCCCTGTGAATACCCAAAAGAGAATTAACTCGAAGATTGATGAGGTCACAAAGAAAGGATGGCCCATCTTAAGGGACATTTAACTCACATTAGCTCCTGGACTCCAACCGATTGATGCAATGTAGACACAAGAGAGGTGCATGTTTTCGGAGATGATTTTTAGGATACTTCAGCTGTTCACCGTTGCCATGGTGACCCCAGTCATCCATTCTTCACTTTGCTCACAAAGATTATATAGTTGTTCATAGCATCTTCATTGAGATTATTAGAAGTTGTGTGTTACTCCGTCTGTAACCCATATTCATGGTCCAAGCTAAAGGAACGGACAATAGTTTTTGTATTTTTGGTTCATTTGTGAAAATATAGATATTTTGTTTTTATTCAGTAGAGATTGTGATTGTCGTGATTGATGGCGCATGTAAATATGACCATGAAAATTTGGTTTTGTTAATTAGGGAAAAATCATGGCTTCAGTTTGTCTCTGGAAAAAAACAATGGCTAATACGACCAAAAAAATTATGATAATAATACCCGCGTCCGTCCTTCCAGACGGGATGCTCCCGCAACTCGCGCTGCACACCTTCGCCTGTGCCCCTGCCCGCGCCTCCCGCCACGGCCACGATCCATTCGCCTGCCGCGGCCACTGCTGAGGTCCGTGGACGACCTCCACACCACTCCATGGCATCGAGCTCCACATCAACGAGCCTTCATTGGGCGACAGCAAGTAAATGAGCACATGTTGCAACCGTATGTTTCATGTGTATATTCCATCTGCATGTTACATATGTTGCAATAAGTATACACGTATGTTGTCAATGTATGTTTCAAATATTTTAGTTGTTTCAAATGTATGTTGCAAGTGTTTTATCTGGATGTTGCATATGTTGCACTGGTCATATACGTATGTTTCAAGTGTATGTTTCAAATGTTTCAGTTGTTGTTGCACTGGCTATACACGTATGTTGCAAGTGTATGTTTCAAATATTTCAGCTATTTTAAACGTATGTTGCAAGTGTTTTATCTGGATGTTGCATATGTTGAAGTGGCCATACACATATGTTACAAGTGTATGTTCTAAATGTTTTATTTGTTTCAGACGTATGTTGCAGCAAATTCTTCATGTTGCAAGTGTTCCATGAGCAGGCGTGGGAAGTGGGCTCAGGCGGTCCCCGTGGGCGTGCGGGAAGTGAAGCGGGCGCGACGGTGGTGGCAGCATGTGGGCGGGTAGGCAGGAGCTGCATGCATATGCGTGGGCGGGCAGAAGGCACGGGCGTCCGGACGTCCGGGCGCTAGCAGCGCCTAAAAAATTATGTCATTGTAGAGAAATAAACAATGTGGCATTTCACATAAAAAACTATTGAAAAAAAAATCTTCCAATATTGTTGTTCAAATACCGTTATCTTCATCATCTTTGCTAGGACTAGTAATTGAGAAAAGAATTAAAACAACTAAATATATGGAGGTGTCTTCTTTTGGTTTGGAGCCCATGTAAATGATACTAGCTACATCTAAATTCAGAGTGCTATGGTAGAGCTTCCTAAACAATCACAATAGAAATGGCCATCAGTCTCAGTTCCCTCACGTTATCAACATTCAATCTCAGTTCCTTCTAAAATCTCAACTCAAACTATCTCAGTTCTGTCACAGAGTGGAGTTGCATCTCATGTGTGAGTGGAGTTTGAAAGCATAAGTCTTGTGCTTATCTACTTAGGATACTTATCTAGAGTAGTTGGTGGTTGTGTCAGCCCTTATCTTTACTCTTATCTTGCTTTAACATCTCTAGAATATGTTGTAATCCTTTCTTAAGGACCAAGTATGTAGCCCTATATGTATCCCCAACCTGCCATGGTTTGTGACAAGGCTAATGAAACTGAAATTTAGCCCCAAACCTATGATTTGTCTCCAACAGAGTTGCATCTCATGTTGTGGATATCTCAGCTCCCTCACAAAGTGGAGTTGCATCTCATGTTGTGGATGTCTGCCTGAGAGCGGAGTTGCATCTCATGACGTTGTGGAAGTAACTAGCACTATAAAACACAAAAATGCGGCGATGGCATGGGGTTATGTAACGAGCCATATACCAAAATTTCAGTTAGTTAACAAGGGTTAACCAGAATGCATATTGAATGAGTATGACCTTTTCCACAGAAAGCAAACTAAGAGGAATGGAAAACCAGGGACCAATTTCATTTGAAGCAACAATACAACGGGTGATGTTGAATGGTTAAACTCATGAGTCATGAGCAATGTCATAAAATTGGTTTATTTTGTACAACTTCGTGTGAACCCTCATCATGGAATTGGTGTTCCTTGAGGTCCTGCAAAAGCTATTTATTCACTACACTGAATTTCTGACTCAAGGGAAGAAATTGGATATCCCAGAATTATAGATCATTACAATGTTTTCATTCACAATAATCTGAGGCTTGACATGTTTTCCTTATGTACCATAAGTCATAATCTCACTGTAAGCAAACAGTTTGTAAATTTAGCACTCGTCAGTGACACCATCACTTTGCTTGAACTACCCTGCTCTCCACTCTTCCCTGAAGCTGCGCACTGCAGGTTCATATCTGTAGCAACCACACATTCTAGAGGACATAACAAGAGAACGTTCAGACTTTAGAACAAGACAGTTCAGAGTTCAGAAAACGTGGAAGCTAAGGAGTTCAGAACAAGATAGAACCCGAAACAAATGCATCTGTCCCTGAACATTATGAAACCTTACGTTCAAAAAAAATTTATGAAACCTTATGTCCTAGTACGATAAACCAACATGGCCTTGCTATTAAAAAAACATGGCCCTACACTTTCCATTTTTCGCATGGTTATGCTGTCAATAGCCAGCTTCTGAAGCTGTGTTATATATATACACCAAAAAATGAGCAGTATATGCTTTTCCCTGACTTCTGAAGGTTTTTTTTAGAATACTGATGAGGAAGTGAGCCTAGCTCAACTAGTTAGGTGGGAGGTGTGGCCATGCACCTAATCACCTAGGTTCAAGTCCTCTCTTGGTCTGAATTTAGGTGCCTATTTCTCTTCTTAATGAAAAACCATCTAGTTCCTCCTAGGTTGGGTCTCTTTTTTTTTAGAATACTGATGGACTTGACCCTATGTACCCGATCTGACATTTGCTTGGATCGAACTATGACACGGGACGAAGAAATGGACTGCACAGGTGTTGGAAACAAAGCATCCGAATGTAAAAACGGGTCTGAAACTCTGAATATTTTAGTTCTAGAACCTGCAAACAGGTCACCAGCAACCAAATGGAGCATTTCTGGTGGTTATGGCTGTTCTCATGTCTGAAAGCTTGTTTCTTCCAGGTAGTGCACTATGCTAGTATCCTTGTAACCTGAGATCAGTGATGGGTTAGGACTCGGTGAAGTACGATGGCAGCGATGACCTATTGGAACAATACTCACCCTGTTCGCTTGAACTACTTCCACGGTACTTTTCAGCAAACGAATAATGTTTTTCTCTCACAACAAATCAGCATAAGCATTAGCATAAGCTAAATTTCAGCATAAGCGAATATAATCCCGTGTTGCATAAAGAATTATTGAATTAACTACTAGTTGGGACGGCAATAGGTCTGGTGGGTTTGTTTTACACCCGGCTGTAGGAATATTTCAGCAAGAATCGCATGTGTTAATATTTTGGCAGGTCGTCATCATTGCCGTGAGATGACCGCATCTGATTGCTAACAGATCTTGATTTTCAGGTTGTCTCTCAATGTTATAACCTGAACTCATTGTCCGAGTAGTTGTTCAACTTTTGCCAGCTAGCTATTCCGTTTGTGAATGTAGATATTGCATTCTCATTCAGCGGAGATTTGTGTGTGTTATGACTGCTGGAGGATCGATGTGGATCGATTTGTATTAATATTAGCTGGAAATGCTTTTAAAGATTTTGTATTATCTCTACTAAAGTGCTTGAAATTTAATAAAAGCTTCATTTATAAAAAGAATTGCAGCCGTAGACAACGAACAGTGCTATGCTATGGCAGACACACGTTCATTCAGTGTAACGTCTGATGTGGAGGCTACACGTTCATTCGGTATCACGTCTGGTTGCTCATTGAGCACAAACTGACACGTTCATTCGGTATCACGTCTGTTTCCCTTACCCACTAAGGCACTAAACACAAGCAATATTTTCACTGACACGTTCATTCGGTATCACGTCTAGTTCCCTTACCCACTGAGCACGAGCAATATTTTCACTGACACGTCGTTTTGAGTAGTAGATTTTTTGTAATTATTTGAATAGACAAAACATTATACTCCACGTTATAAATTAGACTTGTACTTTCCTATCAAAATACTAGTCGGTTTCTTAGAGCTATTACAAAGCTATAAAAAGGTCTTTGGAACATTTCAGTCAGTCAGTCAGTTAAATGAAAATTTAAAGACAGCCAGAACTAAAATCAATTCCACAACTGTTGTATTGTCAAGAATCGCCGCGTCATCTTTGTGGTGGAGTTAAAACCCTTCCATTGTTGGTGTATTGAATAATTTGATTACCATGACATGCAATCAAATCCCAGCGACACTTAAATCCAACAATGCTCGCTGTCAAAATTCATGTTCAGTTTCCTCTAAAGGCTCAACTCTTACTTATGGTGTAGGTTTCTTTTGAGACTATAGCTCAAGATGGTTGGACTTAGACATGGCTCCTAGTAAGAGAAAACACGCATAGATGCTAGTATGCTACATGGGTATGTTTGGCATTGACAGACCGTCTCTGTTGAACCATTTATGTCGAGTATGATCCCGATTGATTTAACGTTGGCAACCAGTATAGGTAACTGAGTTGTCTCGGGCCGGGGTGGAGTTGCATCTCATGTTGTGATAGGAGTAACTATTACCATGCACACACAAATGATGCGATGGTATGGGGTTATATAACAAGCCAGATACCAAAAAATCAGTTTTAGTCTAACGGGGTATAAATCATGAGCGATATAAGTCATAAAAAGTAGGTTAATAATAATGCACATGAGATGACTTCTCCCACAAAAGCAAACTAAGTGTGAAGAAACTGCACCAAACCAGGAGGACCAATTTCTGTTGAAGCAACAGAGAGCAGGTGTCGGTTTGTGTTATAAGGGCTCTCTTGCATCTTTTAGTCTATTTATTTCTTTTCTGCCTTTAAATCATGTTGTTTTATCCGATGTCCAATGGGAGGAGAGATTTATGCTAAAAATCAAGTTGCTAAGCGAGTCTGCGGTCGCTGGCCTCACAAGGAAGGTCTCTCTGCTCTCGGACCCTTGTTTGTCGGTCAGTGCCATGCTCTAGGATTCTTGGGGGTGGGTTTCACTACTACAAAAGCTATTTACAAAAGTGGTCATTTTCTGTTTACAAAGATAGACGACCTGTAAATCAATTAACAAGTGTGAATGTTTTCTGCTAATCATTTTCAGAAAACAAAATTGGCCAAAAAATCACCAAAATATTTTTAATCCCAATCACATGATTTTCGCCTGAAATATGCACACGTGCTTCCAACGATTCAAACATGTGACTTTTTGTCTCACACGTGACACACCCTATCCCTGCCACTACACCAAATACGCCTGTGACTTGAAATAGAATATCATTTTGTATTATAAGTTTTAAAAAAAAATTATTGAATATTTTGCCCCTAACAATATTGAATAAAAAGGTTTCAACTATAAAGTTTTAAACCTCATCGATCACTACAATTTTAATATAGGACATGTCTCCATCTGAAATGTTTGAAAATTTTGAAAGTTTGAATCTCAAAGTCCGATAATTTAAAAAAATTAGGAATCTAAATGATTTTAAATCAAAAACTTTATCAACTATAAAGTTGTATACCTCGTCAAGAACTACAACTTCAGTATACACATGGTCAACATCCAAGATCACTTGAAAGTTCTAGATTTTAAATTTCAAAGTTTGAGAAATTAAAACAAACATTTGGGACTCTAAACCATTTCAAATAAAAAACTTGTCAACTACAAATTTGTAGATCGGGTTGACCACTATAACTTTGATATAGACCATGTTAGCATCCGAGATTATTTAAAAGAACTAAATTCTAAATTTTAAAATATGATAAATTAAAAATGAAAAGGAATTAAGCAGTTTAAATAAGAAACATATCAACTACAAGGTTTGCGTCGAGCACTATAGTTTTATTATAAAGTTCATCTTCATTGGACTTCATATGAAAAAGTTGTGATTTAGTTAGACAACTATTTCTAGAGGTGGGCATCTATTAGCATGTCATGGCTCAGGGGTGAAGGCGTACTAGGCGTAGGGCGTCACCAGCTACTTAAGGCGTCATTTTCGTTATTACCTTATGTAATAGAGTATGACTAGTGGGTCCCATGGACCAGTCGGCTATATGCCTTATATTCCCAGCGACTGTGGCTTATAAGACAATTAAGATTTTGCTGTTAAACACGAACGGAAGACAGAGACGTCCTCTGCTCCTTCCTCATCGGCGATCACCTACTTGTCTCTCACGTCTCCAGCGATCGCCGGTGGCCACGGGTGTTACAAGTGGTATCAAAGACCATGTGTCCTCGGCCCGTTGTCCGATCTTGCTTTTCCTTCCCGATCTCGATCTCGTTTGCTTCGATCTCAGATCGTAATCCCTGGTGATCGGTAGATCCCTAACGGAATCCTTGCGGTGCTATGCTGGAGGTCCCGTAGCTCCACTCTTTGGTTGATCCGAGTCAGCAGTGTTTTCGTTTTCGTCCACCACCAAATCGGCGAGTTCGAGCACCTCGGGACGCATCCACAGAGGCGTCATTGGCGGATCCAGCGGCGCGCCAACAGTCAACAGCGTCGTCGTCTACGGCTCTAGCTTCTTCGACTGGGGTTCGGCATTGACCAGATCTGGTTCGGCGGCGTGAACCACTGTGAGCTATTCCTCTGTGCTCACCCTATCTTCTCTAGCTAACATCGATTTCCAGCCTAGGCTTGCGGAGCGCCCGTCTCCGTGTAAAATTCCGTAAGCTGCGATCAATTGCATAGCAGTGGCGTAAGGCGGGGAACTATCCTTCGATTTGGGTTGCGGAGCGTGTGTTTCCGTTGTAAAATTCCTCGATCGAGCCTCAGTTCTAGGAGTCGGGAAACGGTGTTGCATGCTATAGGGGAAGATTCGATTGAACCTGTTGCTTCACCCAATTTTCAGTACTGTTTTCACTATCAGTCTTTGCATCACGGCGCCATCAAAGCCTCCAAAGCCGTCGGCACAGACACAAATCCTCTTGGAATAGATGTCGAATAGTGTTGAAGAGAAGTCTTGTTGGGGCCAAGTAATGGAGAACTTCGATCTGCTGTTTACTCGGATGAATGATATTGGTATTATTCAGCAGGAGGTCAAACAACAGCTGATCGACACCAATCTGAAGGTGGCTCAGTGTACTGCTGACCAATAGTTCATTGCTCAATAGGTCAGGGCTAATGGTCAGGCAGTTGCTCAATTGACTTTGAGACAGTTTGAGAAAGAGGCTGGATCTGTTAGTAATGGATCTATCATAGCTGATGAAGAGGTGGAATTTGAGAATGTCTTTGCTCATGGAAAAGCCAAAGCCAAACCAGAGCCTTCTCATCATTATAGAGGCAGCAAACCAAACCCAAAGCAAGATTCCTTACCTCATCATGCTTTACCCAAAATGCAATTTCCCTCCTCTGATGGTACTCAACCCAAAATTTTGTTGGACAAGTGCAACAACTACTTTTCCATATACTCCATTCCTAAACATTTATGGGTGGAAGCAGCTACAATGCACCTGCAAGATAATGCTGCTAAATGGTGGCAGACCTACAAGGTACCTTCGGTTACTTGGCAGCAATTTTTTGCAGATGTCTAGGAACAGTTTGGCAGTGATGATTACAGATCAGCTATCAATGAGTTGCTGGATCTCAAGCAACTGCTACTGTTGAGGAATACACCAGCAAGTTTTGGTCCTTGCAATATGATGTAACCATGCATGGGTCTAGCTATGATCCTTTGTTCTTTGCCACTCAATATGTGAGAGGTCTCAGGGATGATATTCGGGCTGTGGTGGAACCCCAAGTACCAAGTTGTCATTGTAAAGATATAGCAAAAAGTTGTAGACAGGTGCAAGCTTAAGTATCAACAGAAGCAACCAAATACCAAAGTGCAACAGGCCAAACCTGAAGCTAAAACCCCATCTATATATGGCAATCTCTGGAGGGACAAACAGTTGAGGGATTATAGAAAGACTAACAATCTATGCTATCACTGTGGTGAGAAATATGAGCCTGGACTGCTGAACATTGTGTAAAAAGGAACAAGCCCCAGCTCAATGCATCGGTGGTGAATGATCTGGACAAGGAAATAGATGAAGACCTATTGAATGAAATGGCTATTGATGAAACGCTCACTGAGAATTTTGGTCAGCTATCTATCAATGCTATGGCAGGTACAGAAGCTGCTAATTAAATTAAATTAAAAGCCACAGTGAGGAACAAAACTATGCTCATCTTGGTGGACACTAGCAGCAGTCACAGTTTTATGAGTTCCCATTTTGTCAATCTCACTCAGCTACCCACTGTTTCCATGAAAGCAGCAGAAGGTCAAGTTAGCAAATGGCAACTGGATGACTACAGCAGAAAAGGTTAAGGACCTTCAGTGGTACATTCGAGGCCATGCATTTACCACTGACATGATAGTGTTGGACTTGCTTCCATATGATGCTATCTTAGGGTTTGATTGGCTAAAAACCTTCAGTCCTATGCAGTGTGATTGGGCAGCTAAAACATTGCAATTTATTCAACAAGGGAAACCCATTACTCTCAAAGGTTTACATCCAACTCCACTGTCACTCAACAGTATCTCAGCCAAACAAATGTTCAAATCCATCCAAGGGAATGATATATGGGCATATGTCATAGTGGATAACCCTACCCCAGTATCTTCTAGTACAACTGCTAGTACTCACCAACCAACAGATGATATTCAGGATTTATTGCTGCAGTATGCTAATATTTTCTAGGACCTTAAACAGCTACCACCACACAGAGTCTATGATCATGTTGTTCCATTGTACCCAGATGCAGTGCCTGTCAATGCCAGACCATATCACTACTCTCCACAACACAAGACTGAGATTGAGAATCAAGTGAAGCAATTGCTGGAAGCAGGACTCATTACTCACAGTCATAGTCCATTTGCTTCACCTGTGTTGTTGGTGAAGAAGAAGCATGGCAATTGGAGATTTTGTGTTGATTATAGAAAACTGAATGCTATGATAGTCAAGAATAGATTTCCTATGCCAATTGTGGAGGAGATATTGGATGAACTAGCTGGTTCCAAGTTCTTCACCAAGTTGGACATGAGATCAGGATGCTACCCAATGATGAGTACAAAACTGCATTTAAGACCCATCAAGGACACTATCAGTTTAGGGTCATGCCATTTGGCCTTACTAATGCACCATCAACTTTTCAATGTATTATGAATCAACTGCTCCAGCCATTCCTAAGGAAGTTTGTCTTGGTATTTTTAGATGACATACTCATCTATAGTGCCACCAGGGAAGACCACCTCCACCATATTCAGCAGGTCTTTGAGATCCTTAGGGCAAATCAGTTGTATCTCAAGGCATCTAAGTGCACTTTTGCTCAGTCAAGTTTGGAATACCTTGGTCATATTATCTCAGATAAAGGGGTAGCAACTGACCCAGCTAAAACTAGAGATATGCTGCTCTGGCCAAATCCCACATCAATAACTGAATTAAGAGCATTTCTAGGTCTAACAGGATATTACAAAAAATTTGTGAAGAATTATGGAGTGATTGCCAAACCATTGACCAATGTTCTCAGGCTTAAACATTTTTAATGGACAGCTCAAGCTCACGAGGCATTTGACAATCTTAAAGTGGCCATGACCACTACTCCTGTTCTCGCTTTACCCAACTTCCAACAGCCATTCCAGGTAGAGACTGATGCCTATGCTGATGATATTGGAGCTGTCTTGATGCAACAGGGGCAGCCCATACCCTATCTGAGCAAAGCTTTGGGAGATAAACACAAGACTCTCTCCATTTATGAGAAAGAATTCCTAGCTTTGATCATGGTTGTAGAGAAATAGAGACCATATTTGCAAAGGCAGGAATTCACAATATTAACTGATCACAGATCACTGTCTTACTTAAATGAACAGAACCTCCACTTTGATATGTAGAGAAAAGCAATGACAAGGCTTATAGGACTCCAATTCAAAATCTGTTACAAGCAAGGCAAGGAGAACCTGGCAGCTGATGCCCTCTCAAGAGTGGCTCACATGATGGCACTACAAGCTGTTTCTCAGGTTCAACCTCAGTGGATTCAAGAAGTCCTCAACTCATATGCTATAGATGCCCAAGCCCAGGAGTTATTGTCCCAGTTAGCTGTCTCTAGTCCCAGCACAAATGGCTTCAGCTTGGACAAAGGCCTGATCAGAAAAGGTGCAGTTATTTGGATTGGCAACAATTCAGCTTTGCAAACTAAGCTCATTGCTGCTTTTCATGCTTCTGCTATTGGGGGACATTCTGGAGTTAATGCTACATATCATAGATTGAAGAAACTTTCCTTGTGGAAGGGCATGAAAACTGATGTGGACAATTTTGTTAAACAATGCACTATATGTGAAAGGATCTAAACAATGCCTAGAGGGGGGTGAATAGGTGTATCTAAAATTTTCTGCGTAATCTCAAAGTCAAATGTCAGTGACAGTCGAAAGTCCCGACAGTTTGGGTCAGAACTTCCAGCAGCCGGAAGTTCCGACGCAAATAGTCGGGAGTTTCAGCACCTACGAGAATTTCACTACAAGTGCTAAAATGAACTTTGAGTGCGAGATATCTTACAACCCCACTTCCTAGTGATAAGATAAAGTGTTGGGGCTGCTCCTTTGACGCCGTAAGGACACCACTCCGTAGATCGAGTCCAAACCCTAAGAGAAGTGTTGGGGAGGAAAACAAGCCAACAAGAACAAATATGATAGCATAAATCTCAACAACAACAAGCACGCGGGACACAAGGATTTATCCCGAGGTTCGGCAACCCCACAAAGGAGCTCCTACGTCCTCGTTGTTCAGGTGACCACAAAGGTCGGAGTCTCTTCCACCTCCTTGCCTCTCTCAAAGCAACCACAAAGGTCACTCGAGCTTTCCACTAAGAAATCGAGGGTAATACAAACTTCACAAGACTCTTCCACAAGATGGAAGCTCTTGGGCAACGCCTAGCCGGCTAGGGTTCTAAGAACCCAAGAATAATAGACGCAAATCCAACCGGCTTGACGAAGAAATCAACTGCTCAAGCTTGCCAAAGTGATTCTCTCACTCAATTCACTCTCCTTTCACTCAAAACCCAAGGGGGATCGAAGATTGGAGCAAAGGGGAGAGGAGAGGGGCGCCTTGAATGCTTGGGAGCTGCTTTGGACAAAGGTTGGTGAGCAATGAATGAGTGGTTGACGGTTAGAAGAGAGGAGAGAGCTATTTATACTCATAGTAAAATCCAACCGTTCAAATTTACGTCGGAAGTTCCGACACAGATCGCCAAAACTTCCGGCCCTTTTTATAAAACACTGTTCATGGCGCAGTCAAAGGTGGTCAACACAGCTAGAGCCGGAACTCCTGGCGGAACGTCGGAACTTTTGGCAGTCGGGACTTTCGACTTTCATCGGGACTCCCGACGCACAGCCAAGCCAGGGGGCTAAGTCCCAGGGCATCGGGACTTCCGGCACCCAGAACTCCTGAGTCCCGTCGAGACTTCTGACGGGCGAAGGTGCGCAGGCGGGCTGGCGACAAGGTCAGCAAGCGCCGGGACTTCCGACTACCAAAAGTCCACAAACTATGTCTAAGTGTTCGTGATGTGATTTTGTGTCTCTCTTTTGATTTTATTTTTATGCTTGAGCACTTTATCTTCCTCAGACCACCTAAACTTGCATCTCTCTTTATAGTAAGGCATACCTAAACCCAAAACAAAATATAAAAGCTTTGGAGAGCGTTTTGGGTTCGTCCGCTTTTTGCACTTGAAGAATTGAGGGATACCATTTCATCTTAGATCAACTCTTTAAAACTTTCAAGGGACTAAAGCTGCAGTATATCTCATTAAGATCTCATTAGCCCTAATTAGGATATCATCAATACACCAAAATTCACATAGGGGGCAAATGCACTTTCAATATGCCAGCAAACAAAACACTCCTATGATCACCCAGCTGGCTTACTTCAGCCACTTCCTATTCCAGTTGGGGTGTGGCAGGATGTATTTATGGATTTTGTGGAGGGCCTGCCTAAACCTAAGGGATTTAGTGTGATATTGGTGGTAGTTGATAGACTCACCAAGTTTGCACATTTTATACCCATGAAACACCCATATACAGCAGTGACTGTGGCTCAGCTATTTATGGATGATATTGTCAAATTGCATTGTTTACTAAGAAGCATTGTCAGTAATAGAGACAGGATCTTTGTCAGTAATTTCTGGAAACAACTGTTCAAGCTATACAGAGTAAACTTGACACTATCTACTGCATACCATCCACAAACTGATGGCCAAACCGAAAGGATTAACCAATGTCTTGAAATGTATTTAAGGTGCTCAGTTCAGGACTCCCCCAAAAGCTGGAAATCATGGTTATCACTAGCAGAGTTGTGGTACAATTCCTCCTTTCACAGTGCTTTGGGTTGCCCTCCTTTCAAAGCCTTGTATGGTTATGAACCCAATCTAGGTGCCAGTCCATTGCTTACTGAAGATACACCTCAAGCAGTCACAAGTGATTACTAATCGGGAAGAACATCTCAAACTTCTTAAGCAGAGACTGGAACAGGCTCAGAACAGGATGAAAATGCAGGCAGACAAACACAGATCAGACAGGCAATTTGCAGTGGGTGACCAAGTGTTACTGAAGCTGCAGCCTTATACTCAATCCTCAGTTGCAAATAGGCCATTTCCAAAACTTGCTTACAAGTTCTTTGCGCCTTACAAAGTTCTAGAGCGCATTGGTGCTATTGCTTACAAACTAGAGTTGCCAGATCACAGTGAAATCCATCTTTTGTTCCACATTTCACAAATCAAACCGTTTACACCGGACTACACCCCTGTCTTCTCCATATTACCAGCATTGACTGATCTGCAGGCTTCGGAGGTTGTACCGGAGCTCATCTTACAACGCCGTCTCGTGAAGAAAGGTAACAATACTGTGCCGCAGATTCTTGTCACGTGGTCGGGGCTGCCCTCGTCATCAGCTACCTGGGAGGATCACCATGTGCTCAAGACTCGGTTTCCTACGGCGCCTGCTTGGGGACAAGCAGCTTCTTCGGCGGGGGGAGGTGTCACGGCTCAAGGGTGAAGGCGTACTAGGCGCAGTGCGTCACCAGCTACCTAAGGCGTCGTTTTCGTTATTAGCTTATGTAATAGAGTACGACTAGTGGGTCCCATGGACCAGTCGGCTGTATGCCTTATATTCCCAGCAAGTGTGGCTTGTAAGACAACTAAGATTTTGTTGTTAAACATGAACGGAAGACAGAGCCGTCCTCTGCTCCTTCCTCATCGGCGATCACCTACTTGTCTCTCACGTCTCCGGCGATCGCCGGTGGCCACGGTTGTTACATAGCACTCTTAGAAAGCCCATAGACGATCACTTTAGGACATCCACTTTTATATTAATAAATTAATAAAGACGAACATCGTAACTCGACCGTCTATATTAATCAACTATTTATACAGTCACGGTTTCTTTAGGATATCCATTTCTGTAAACGATTAACAGATTTAAGTAGTGTTTATTCTCGCCCATCTTCGGATCAGCTGGTAGTCATTAGCCCACTGGAGACTCAAATTACGAAAAATTCCATCCACTTTTATAAAATTGTTTTGTCGCGTGATGAGACTTAAATTTCAAAAAATAGAAAACCCTTCAATACGATGTCGGATGAAGATAATTTTTATATGTAAATTGTAGACCTCGATGAGATCTACAACTTTATAGTTTTAATTTTTTTCATTTGATGACAGTAAGATGCTCAAAAAATAATATAAAATTTCAGCACCATATTTTGTCGCGTGATGAGACTCAAATTTCAAAAAATAGAAAATCCTTCAATACGATATTGGATGAAGATAATTTTTATATGTAAATTGTAGACCTCGATGAGATCTACAACTTTGTAGTTTTGAGTTTTTACATTTGAGAACGTTAAGATGCTCGAAAAAATAATATAAAATTTCGACGCCTCCTGAAAATATCAAAAGTTACTGTTTACCCGCAAAACCGTCCAAGTTGAACGGTTTCAAGAGTTGGAGGGCCAAAGTTATCCGGTTTTGAAGTTCAAGATTGAAATTCGGACTTTGGTAAAAGTTGAAGGGTGTAAATTGGACTTTACCCTAAATCCGCAGGCCTTTTTACATTAATTTTCAAGCCAAGGCGGAGAGTAAACAGTTACGAAATGTCTGCATCATCTGATTCCACAAGTAACATCGGCCTGTGACAGAGCTTGCTTCTACAATCAATCACATTGTGGCTTTCATTCTAGCAATTGCATGTAGAGACAATGTTTGTTGTTGGATCAGAGGGGATGCGATCAGCTCATGGTTACACATGAAATCACTTGTTACTGGACAGACAGTGTACTATATACACAGCTCCACAAAAAAAATGCAGGAAATCGTTTCACAAAGCTAATGGCTACTCCTACCAAAAACAACTACTTAACAATCAGAGAAGGGCGCGAATCAAAGATCTGGAAGATGGCTAGGGCTGCTTCTTGATCCGCTTCGAGGCGGTTTTGGCCAGAGCATTGCATATCTCCCTCTTTCTCTTGGCGTTTTCGTCCATCTTCCCAGAGGCAACGTTGGCCTGCCGTTCCAGCGCTTCCCTCACAAAGAATTTCAGCCTCCATAGGGTTGTCTCGCTCTGCATCAGGGAGCAAAGTTAAAACAGACCGGAAAAAAATAACCAAAATGGTAGGAGGAAACTCTCAAGTTAAACGCACAGGGTGGTATTCTTTCCTTAATTCTAAGCCATGATGTAGTATAACCAGTTATGTCTATGGTTGAAACAAAAAAGAAAGGGTGAGCGCAAGGGAACACATAAATCATTACTTGGGCATCCATATCAAGATCCACTTCTTCTGCTTTAGTTTGGAAGCTAGGATTGTCTTGTGCAACAATTTCTAGCGCCTTGTTAAGATCATCTGGAGACAAGTGGCAGAGACCTGCACCCAGCTTCCTCTTCTCATCTGTGGTCATTTTCCTATAATATCCAAATTTCAGCAACCATGTGATCCAGATTCAGATACACGGGTAGAATGTCATCATCACAACATAAAAAATAATAGCATATAATCAAATCAAAAGGCATAGAATGAGCATTATAAGATATACCTGCATCTGTGAACCACCATTTTCCGGAGCTCCTCCAGCTTCCTATTGATCTGATTTAGCTGGGGAGAAAAAAGAAGAGAGGAGGTACTGAATATCCATGGGAAATAGAATAGGATACTTGAAAATCTAATACTGAATGAGGCAATGAAGATGAGCCAACATTTGTACATATTGCATCCAAAACCACACCATCAAACTGCTATTAACATCCCAACAACTAACAATGTAAACGAGCACCATACCTCATCATCAGTATCTTTTGCTAATTTTGCGATTGCAACTTCTCGAGAAGTATTTGTGGCTGCAACACCCTTTGATTCCTCCTCCTTTTGTCTTTTTTCCTACAAGCATATGTACAGAAAATATAATGCACAAATAAAAGGTTCCGACATGCTTTTATTGGCTAGGCAGTGAGAGAGAGAGAGAGAGAGAGATGTATGACTAAAAAACTTTACCTCACTCTCAACTTTAGGAAGAAAATGGAGCCACTTCTCTTCAAATTTCTCAAGCAATGATTTAGCCATCAAGTGGATTATATTTTGATCATCATTGTACTTCATCGCATTGGCAAAAATTAATCGAACATCAGAACATATTTCTCGAACATTGGTGTAACAGGTACCATCTTTCCTTTCCATTTTCTTTTGGATGGTAGAGAAGTCCATAGGTTGGGTAATAATCTGTTAACAAGATAAACTAAACATATGAAAATCACTCCAAACAAACTTTACTGATACATAAATAAATAAATATTAAATGCCCCTGCTTTGGCTGTTCGAAAAGGACACGATAATAACAAAACCAAAGCAGCTCTAACTATGGTGCATCTAACCAGCTTCCAAGGAGAAGCTAAATACAGAGAAACATATACAGCTAAATGTCAAGGATTCCACAATTTGAAGCAATATCCAATCTTGTAACAGATAATAGAGGTTAAAGACACAACCTTGTACTTCAGGAAACTGAACATAAACTGTTGTATTAATTCAATGGTAAAACTCTAACAAGGGGGTGAGAAGGTTCCACTGCTAAAGGAAAAGCCACTCACTACAATGGCTCATATATCCATTGTAGTTATATTTGTATACCTGTGCTTGCAATATAATACAAACGGAGGCCAAACTGGATCAAGGTAAAAGTTAGTGTACCTCTTCAAGATTATGTATTGCTCATACATCTAGGATAACACTAAAGACATACAGCAACATCAGTAGTGATTAATAGTTATGCTAACCTACAACAATATCCCCTTGTAATAAAAATTACTACTCCGTTAGGAAACAACTACAGCAATAAATGACAAAATTATATTAGCAGTTTTAGCCATTACTTTGTGATAGTCAGGAATGTGCAGGTTTACAACATCCACCGGCTCCAGAAATGGCCATGCATCTTTATGAGAGGTGATCTGGAAGGATGAAAATCAAGAAGACTGAGTGAAAATGGCAAAGGAATAAATGGGAACTTTCATATGGCAAACCAATCACACATTTTCTGATTCTCCTAGAATAACTAAATAAAAAGTTAGAAGGACCTAAAAGTAATTTAGAGGGATGTTTCTCTGTCCGAAGGAAGAGATGTAGTGATCTGGGGTTTAGAGAGGTTAGGGAGACAACAACAGCAACAACAACAAAGCCTTTAAGTCCCAAACAAGTTGGGGTAGGCTAGAGCTGAAACCCAGCAGAAGCAATCAAGGTTCAGGCACGTGAATAGCTGTTTTCCAAGCACTCCTATCTAAGGCTAAGTCTTTGGGTATATTCCATCCTTTCAAGTCTCCTTTTATTGCCTCTACCCAAGTCAACTTCGGTCTTCCTCTGCCTCTCTTCACGTTACTATCCTAGCTTAGGATTCCACTACGCACCAGTGCCTCTGGAGGTCTCCGTTGGACATGTCCAAACCATCTCTTTCGGGTTTCATCTCCATTAGAATGGCTAGATTTAACGTTGGCTTGCCACGCCTATCACAACCCTCCTCCTTTACCAGGGCTTGGGACCTGCTATGTTGAGACAACATAGGCGGAGTTAGAGGTCAGGGAGACACACAACAAAATCTCTATACAAAGCTTTGACTGCTGGTGGTGTGATGAATCAACATACGGTGGATGTATAAGACTGCAAAGCTCTTCTAATGGTGAAGATCTTTCTGTGGATGGCATTCCATGGTAGGATCCAATCAGCAGTCCGAATTAAGAAAACAAAGTGGATGGGATAAGAACAGTGCAAATTTTGTGGAGAGGGTGAAACTACTGATCATATCATTTTTCTGTGTCCTATTGCTGTTTTCTTCTGTGCTTTTTTTTAGAAGTTTGTTTCTGTTTTGTATAAAACTCCAGTAGACTGTAATGACTTTTATTCCTCCTGGCTTTAGATATAGGAAGACAAAGGTTTGTGACTCGCTTTTATTGTGCAGGTTCTCTGTGGGTGCTGTGGAACCAATGTTTTAAATAGCGGGCTAAGCCTCTTAGCGGCTGGCTTTCCCAAAGGCTACGAAAGGATATAGCGGGCTAAGCTATTTAGCGGCCGAGCAAAAAATATGTGAAACATAGAGGAATTTTACACAATATAAACATAGAAGATGAACTGATGAAGACATTGCAGATACCAATTACAGAAAATCAGTTAGTCACATCAGATGTAGCCAAATATGTAAAGAACAGACTATAGAGGAATCTTGCATGTCTATGGCTGGGAGCCTGGGACTTGGCCGTAGCAGGCTTGCAGCAACAGCAGCTGCCGCACTCATAGCTGCTCGTTGGTCCTGCACTGCCGCCGGTCGCATCCTCGCAGGAGCAATAGCCGCTGCCGCCGCCGCCGGCACTCGCGAAATCGGAGAGGAATCAGAACATGTTACTGAGTTGCTTTGGGCCTGCGCGTGATATGGGCCGAAGGGAAACGAAAACCCACGCAGAAATTGCCCAATAGCGGCGCTAAAGGACCTCTGTTTAGCGGAAGTAGCGCGCTATTAGCCGCTAATAGCGGAAATTTTCCTGTAGTGCTAAATGTGTCAATGCGTAGCGTCGGACGGCCTAAAACGCTATATCCTGCTATAGCTGGGGCTAAATCCCGCTATTTAGAACATTGTGTGGAACACAAGGAACGATCTGGTGTTTAACAACAAATTAATCAGGATCAGTAGTGGTCTTATTCAAGCTGGTGGCCTTGCTGCAGAACTGGACGGTGATGGTCTCAAAGAAGGTTAAAGAAAGAGTGGCGGAGCTTATCAGGCACATGGTAACGGCATTGATCAAATTTAGAGGAGTGTTGTTTGCTCTATTGTGGTTGAGTTTTGGCTAGGTTGCAATAGTCTGGTGTTGTGTTTGCATGAAGTGCTGAAAGTAAATGTGGCTGTGGCTGTATATTTGTGGCATTTTTGCTGGTAGGTTTTTAGAGGAGTTTGCAGAGTGGTGGTTTAGATTCTGGTGAGTATTGAGTTAGTTTGTGTCTTTCAGGTTTTAGAGATCTTCCGCTATAAGCTAGTGTCCGCAGTCAGCTGTGCCAATGGTCTTTGGTCTAAAAAAGGAAATTGGAAGGGACCACTGGAGAAGAAAAATATAAACTTTGTCAAAATTATCTACAAACTAGAGAGATATCAGGTATTAACTCAATTGAAACAATTGACCTTGAATATGATCAGCCAACAACAAAGACATCGTATGCCTCAATAAAGATGCTTTTTAGTTGCATATGTGATATCATCAATACCACTTTCAAAAGCTGCAATGGTTTAAGCTGCAACCGTAAACCGTTTCATTTTGATGATCTATCAGGCGTTCAGGTCGTTTACTGTTCTAAATTGGGCAGACTTTCTACAGCATGCTTCACGATGCAACAAAATAGAGCGAAGCCAGCAAGCACTGACGAGATAAACAAAGAAACGTGCAGAGATTATTCATGCCAAGATTCAAGAACCAACTCGAGAAAGGTCACCTCTTTCAAAAGCACGCCGAACTGGCGCATAAGGTCGGGCATCCCCCTCGAGTATGCCCCGTGCCTGCCGCCACCGCCGCCCTTCCGCCCGCCGCTTCCGTGCTTCTTGCCATCGTAGAAGTCCACCACCTCTTTCACGCGCCTCTCCAGCTGCAACACACACATCGCAAACAACCCCCAATCTGAGAACTACTGCGCCCGAATTGTCGCGCTAACAAAAAAGAACACAAATTCCCCCAAATTCGCCAAACAAAACATTCTGATCGACGCTTCTCCCGCACTAGAATCGCGTCATCGTCGCTATACGAGACGGGACCAGGAGCAGGCAGTCGGAGGATTACCACGTCGGTCTTCGAGACGAGGTCGTCAACCTGGCGCCGGAACGCAACGGCCTCCGACTCCACCTCCTGGGGGGCCGCCTCCGCTGCCGGCGCTGGGGCGCCGTTCGCCGGCGTCATCTAGGGTTCGCGGCCGCGCGCGTGTGCCGGCGAACACCTGCAACTACACTACAGCCGACCGCCGCTCTGACGGTTTTTTTTTGTCTTTTCTTTTCTTTTTTTTTTCTTTTTTTTGTCTGACGGCAAGTGCCTATGATGAGATATGGGGCCTCCTGCGCCGGTAGGTGTACAGCTCTCTATGGGCCGGGCTGAACATGACGACAACATGGGCTGGGCTGCATAGGTGGGCTAAAGAGGCCTAGTCCGCAAGGTTGTGGATTGCTTTTGAAAGAAAATGTCTAATTTACCTCCGTCAAACTATCGCGGACTCGCGGTCCTCTTATTTTCCTCCCGAACTTACAAAACAAGTTTTTTTTAGGTTAATTAGATATGTGCCTTTATAATTTTACCGTTTTTAAATACACCATTACTATTTAAGAAACTATATCATCGCGATTAGAACTCTGTGGATATCTGAGATACACCATTATATACATCTGGATACGATTTGGGCCTACTGACAGATGTACAAACGGTACTGTATATCCGTAGGGACAAGAATGCCCTCTTCCTCTTCTCTTTCACCCTCACTGACACGTGGGGTCCATTCGTCAGCCTCCCTCCCTCTCTCACTCTTCTCCATCTCCGGTCATACCCACCACACGCGAGGGGCCTGCCGCCACAGCCGGCGAGCGCACAGCCACGGGGGCACGTCGGGCTAGTCGCGCCGCACGGGGCTGGCGTGTCGGCGAGCACCGAGCGGCACGGACACGGCCCTCGGGGTCGGCGCAGCGGGCAGCGTGGCCAGAGAAGAATCCAGCTGGGAGCAAGCTCGGCCGACCTTTGCGCAGAGCTGGCGGCTAGCGAGGGCGGCGGAGGTGGCTAAGCCCGTGCGGCTGGGTGACGGCAATGGTGCCCTCGGTCTCAGCCGCTGGCGTGGTGAGCTGAGTTCGCGACCCTTGGCCCGGC
Organism: Miscanthus lutarioriparius; assembly: GCA_904845875.1. Classification (NCBI taxonomy): domain Eukaryota; kingdom Viridiplantae; phylum Streptophyta; class Magnoliopsida; order Poales; family Poaceae; genus Miscanthus; species Miscanthus lutarioriparius. Next base: position 80,188,501 of record CAJGYO010000018.1, read on the forward strand.
AACGGTCAGATCCGCGCGTGAGACGAGCTCACCGGCAAGGTCCAGCTCACGGAGCTTTGATTGCAGTCACGTCGACGCTGATGGTGCGGGCGAAGTCTCCTCCAGTCGGGTGCCGCTGCTCGCTATTGTCGGCATCGGCATCTGGCGGTTGGGCGACGCCGCCCTGGCTGGGTGCCGTCGGACATCGTGTCTAGTATCTGGGGTCGGGAAGGAGATGGCCGGCATCTGGTGCTATACGGCCTCTGTGTTGCTGTGCGGGCGTGCCCATGGATTGTGCTCACGCTCGTTAGCATGTCATCGTCCACGTTCGCCTGAGAGGAGCGTCCACGCTCGCCGGCGCACCGCGCCCACTCGACCAAGCTCAGGGTAGAGGACAGGAGAGAGGAACGGGATGACACATTGGGCCCACCTGTAAGTGAGGTAGAGTGGAGGGGTATTTTGGTCCATACAAAAATACAAAATTGTCTATACACCTGCACGTGGGCCTAAAGACGCCGCAGACGTATATAATGGCATATTTCAGCTTTTGCAAGGATTATAATGGCATTGGCATGGTTTCACGAATAGTAATGGTGTGCTTCAAAACTAGTAAAATTATAATGGCACAGGTCGAATTAACCCTTTTTTTACCTCACTTAACTTTTTTAACTTGGATGATTTTGCTGACGTGGCACCATATTAGAAGAGGTAAATCAGACAAGAAAGTTCAGGAAGGTAAATGTGACTAGAAATATTTTTAAAAAAAATATTCAACAATTCATAATGTTTTGAAGTCCATGTTATAACAAATCTCTTCACGATTATCTGTGTATGCATGTTTGCTCATGAGTTATTGAGCAGGACTATTTTTGGAAAATGATAAGGAGGCTCTGATCGTTGGAGTCAACACAATGCTGGAAATGGCCGTGAAGCTGATGGACAAGAAGTCTATGGATCGTCAACACTTGATGATAGAAGAGAAGGACAGCCAGGAGGACTAAGAAAAGGAGATGGCGGCTGGACTCTGTATCTAGCAGTCCTGGAAGACCTTAGAGCATTTTCAGCAATTCTACCTAAAACACACGCCATACTTTTCTATTTAGATAGCCACCAATTTTCATACTACTCATATTTTATGGTTTACTCCAGCAACACTGTCTAAAATAGACCCTCCAAATCCATCCTTATAGAGGATGACATGTGAGACCGACCTGTCATCCTCTTCCCTATCTCATGGCCCATGGAAGAACTCGGCCATCCTCGTCGGTCGCATCGCGCAGGTAAGGGGAGCTGCTGAGAAGCTCCTAATCTCCCATCGGTGGTGGGCAGGACTGGGGAAGCCACACGTGGCAGGGCTGTCGACGTCGGCACCGCTGCCACGCCGGCGTCCGCCACGACTACAGCGTAGGGCAAGCCGTGCAGGAGGGGAGCCGTCGCGTCGAGCATGGGACCGTTGGCGGCCAACACCAGGGAAGCCGCACTAGCCACGGCCGCCAGCGTTGGGCACCGTTGCCACGCCGGGCAGGGGAACCGTCGCGTCGGGCTTGGCCGCGCCAGGGAGGGGAGCCACCGCATCGGGCAGGCCGCCGCGTCGGGCTTGGCTGCCGGCGTCGGGCTCCTACCATGCCAGGGATGGCGGGGCCGGTCAGGTCCGATGGCCAAGGCGGTCGCATCAAGTAGCAGAAGAAAGAAAAAAAAGTAGGGAGAGTGGAGTTGGGGCCAACGGAAGTAGAGGGTCAAGGGGAAAAAGTAGGGGCCAACAAAAGTAAGAGGTTTAGTAGGGGGTCTGCTGGAGCTGATTTTTTAACCCTCGCTACCCAAATTCTGAGTAGGGGGTCCAGTAGGGGATATTGCTGGAGATGCTCTTATGCGTTGGGAGCTCGCTATGTAAGCTATGTTTCTTAGGCCCCGTTTGGCCGGGCTCCGGGCGGCTCTGGTTCCCGCTGCTGTATCACTGTTCACCAAAGCCGTTTTTCTCTCTCCTTGTTTCCTCTCTCATTGACACCACCGGAGCCGGAGAAGCTCGTTTTCCAAGCTCCCGCGGCTCCGGGTACAGTGTCGCTACAGTTTGTAAGGCGTGTTGGTGGTTGACTGTCCCGCGGCCAAACGGGCTCTTACAGCACATTCCTATTTTGTTACCTAGGCTGGCGTCCATTATATCGTCTCGTCAGATACTGCTGTCTTTTAAAGTTTGCTCTAGCTCCCTTGACTGATCGCCTGTTGTAAGGCGTGTTGGTGGTTGACTGTAAGGTTTTCAAGATACTCTAGTTCTTCTTTCTTCTGATACACTCTTTTATGCTGTGTTTCCGTTGAAATTTCAATGGAGATGGGGTGGTTCCTCACGTAAAAAAAACAATTCTTAAAAATAAAATTTTAAAACCTAATATTTTACATGGAAAATAATGCAATTAAAAATCCAAAATCTGGGGCGTCGTCGGGACATTATTTGGGCTATCTTTAGAAGACATTATTTGGTTGTAAGCACAAATTGAATTAGTATGCCTCCACCATTGGACGTGGGGAAGGGATAGAGTGACAACGGATGTGAGAGAGCTTGCCCCGCCCACAATCCGCCTCCACCATTGGTGAATCCCTACTCAAGGCCTCCCTCTAAACCCATGCCCCCACCAGAGATGTCCTAAACCCTAGCAACCCTAAATCCTAACTACGAACCTGGAAGACGAGTTGGAGAGAGTTTGGATCTACATGTGAGAGAGGGGAAAGAGAGAGGTTGAAGTCCACGTCACAATGGGGTCTATCGAAGAAGAGGTGTGGACAGAGGCAAGCCACTGGCAGCTGCGCCACAAGGTTTCCACCCTTGGAGAAGGTAAAACTAAAACATATTTTTGCTAGCATTCGATAATGATAGAATTATGCACCCGCAACTCCACCAAGTTGATCCAAGTTCTATATGGTATGGATAATGACTGAAAAAATAGTGGTCCATGAAATTCACTGGACCGTACTCGTACGGTACCAAGTTGACAATCCATTTTGTACAGCATCACAGAACAGCAACCTGAATTAGGGCTGAGGTACATCAAGTTCATGTACAATGGACGTGATATTGTCAAATTCAAGAAGAAAAGTGCATTACTGATTACAAATGTATAACATATATGGACGTGACAAATCAAGCCTCCATTTACATAATGGATGTTGTAAAAGCTAAATGTTCAAGAATCACATAGAACAAAGAGGTTCAAGTTATAACACAGCAGAATATTGCAGATAAACTCAGAATAATCCAGTTGCCAAGTGACTGAAACTACAACACTAGAAGTGGCACACAATTGTCAGCTCTGAAATATTACGCGGACTGAAAAAGTGAAAATGCTGATAGTCGAAGTCAGGGGGGGAAAAAAACTATCCAAGCAGCACTATTGTAGCAAAAGTTAATTAAACCCAAGATGCAAGAAGAGCCCAAAGGACAAATCATGCTACTTCACCGATATTTGTAAATACATCAGCAGTTGAAGACGATCATTGTAACATCATGGACTTGAAACTTTTAGCTACTAATAAAGCCAGAACCACTTAACCAAGAACGTAACAAACAGAAGAAACAGAGGAAAGGTAATACAACACCCAATGCTTGTCATGAAGCCCATTATGCTATAGGAGCATATATGACCTCACTTGGCTTTATTGAAAAAAAGTATTCAGCGTGGGGCCATGAGCAATATCAATTTGCTATTGGTTTCAGATCAGATATGATGTCATTTGGACATGAAAAGTAACCTTAAACTTCAGAAGACTCATTGCTAAACTGGACAGCACATACTGCCAGAACAGTGGAAATTAACCTTCCTGGAGGTTGGAGTTCATGGTATAGAGCAAAAAAAAAAAAAAAAAACTGTTTTCAATTAAACAGAACATGTGTGGCAATAACTGAAGTAGAACAATACAAACTGAAGCAGCTGCTATCAGGGTGACACTTTTGCTCTTAACATCAACAGCTGCAATCAGGCAGGCATATCATCCTCTTCCAAATACCAAATTGGCATGGATTATTCATTCATTTGATTAAAGTACATGACATAGTCAGAAAAGTAAATGAAGATACTGTGAGATCATACTGCAATCATCCTTATTTCTTACCAGGAGAAGTATCGATAGTAACTTCGGTCAACCTCTACCCTGAGAACCACCATGTATATGAGCTACAAGGCAACAATCTGAATCCGAGCCCCAACAGAGCAAGAAGCAACTGTGCTGTTTCTATGGCTGCTGCTTGGGGTCACGGTACCCAGCCTCCACCAGGACCTTCTCCTTCTTGGCGAGCTCAATGTCGTGATCAACCATCATCTCCACGAGCTGCTGGAACCCAACCTTGGGCTTCCATTTGAGCACCCTCCTGGCCTTGGTGGAGTCCCCCTTGAGGCTGTCGACCTCTGCAGGACGGAAGTACTTCTTGTCAATGACCACATGATCCTTCCAGTTGAGCCCGGCGTAGCCGAAGGCAGCCTGCAAGAACTCCTCGACGGTGTGGGATTCCTCGGTGGCGACGACGTAATCGGCCGGCTGATCCTGCTGCAGCATGAGCCACATTGCCTCGACGTAGTCCCCCGCGAACCCCCAGTCCCTGGCCGCCGAGAGGTTGCCGAGGAAGACCTTGGTCTGCAGGCCGACCTTGATGCGGCCGACGGCGCGCGTGATCTTGCGCGTGACGAAGTTCTCGCCGCGGCGCGGGGACTCGTGGTTGAAGAGCACGCCGTTGCAGGCGAAGATGCCGTAGGCCTCGCGGTAGTTGACGGTGTACCAGTGCGCGGCGACCTTGGCGGCGGCGTAGGGGAGCGCGGGTGGAAGGGCGTGTCCTCGCTCTGCGGCGGCGGCGTGGAGCCGAACATCTCCGAGGAGCCCGCCTGGTAGTAGCGGATGGGCTTGCGCGACAGGCGGACGGCCTCGAGGAGGCGGAGCGCCCGGTGGCGGTGACGTCGGCGGTGTAGTCGGGGATCTCGAAGGAGACGGCGACGTGCGACTGCGCGGCGAGGTTGTAGACCTCGTCGGGGGAGATGGCGTCGAGCGCGCGGCGGAGGGAGGAGGAGTCGGAGAGGTCGGCGTAGTGGAGCCGCATCGGGGGCCGTGGCGACGACGGCACCGCGTGCGGGTCGTGGTAGATGTGGTCCAGCCGCTGCGTGTTGAAGTTGGAGGAGCGGCGGATGAGGCCGTGCACCTCGTACCCCTTGGACAGGAGCAGCTCCGTCAGGTAGCTCCCGTCCTGCCCCGTGATGCCCGTGATCAGCGCCACCTTCCGCGCCGGCGCGAGGGACCGCGGCACCGGGGCGGTCTCGCCGTCGCCGGCGGCAGTGGCAGTGGCTGCCGCGCCGTTGGAATGGGCCATTTGGGAAGCGAGGAAGAGGATTGCCTCGGGTCGGCGGTCAGATCTGCGGGGGAGAGGGGAAGCAAATTTGGGGGGAAGAAAGCAGGGGAGGCAGGGAGTATTTGTAGGGCCCGCCTGCAAAGCCGATGCACCGGGGTCTGGTCCAGTCAAGTGTGCGTGTATACTTGTCAAATGAGCAAAGCAAAAATTACTCTTTTCCTTTTCCGGACTTTGTGAACAAAAAAGTATCGGTGGCTGTATATCCTTTGGCTCCGTGAACGTACTAAGATTTTTTAAACCAAGGATATAGGTGCGTTCGGTTTGCTGAAACTTGGTAAAGTGGCTAAAAACACTGTTCTAACTGAAATAGTATAAGAGAGAAAACATTATTTCGGCTAAAAAAAAAAGCCGAGCAAGCCGGATTTAAGGTAAGCCAAACAGGGCCATATTTGGAACACAACAGGAATCATGCATGAATTTTACAGGAATTAGTTTAATTTTATAGGATAAAAACTAGAAACATGATAAATTTCCCTTAGTTCCAAACATGTCCTAGCTACTGTGCTAAGAGCATCAATGTATTTTTAAAAGATCTCTTAAAAATTATAAGTATATGAGATGAGATAGGAGATATGTTGCGGCGCCTCCATCTTCTAAAATGCTACTTTTTTAGATATGAGATTGGGGCATGTTTGTTTTGCTAAAATTTGGCTGCTGGTGATGCTGATTTGTTGTTAGAGAAAAACGTTGTTCCTTTATTGTAAAGTACTGCTAAAGTAGTGCTAAAAACAGGGCGTGGATAGCCTATCTAGTAGAGATGCTCTGAGATATGATATAGAGGATTTGATAAGTTGAGGACTTCTTCGAAATGAGGATTATTATATCTTTATCATATTGAAATTTCATAAAATCAATTTAATTTCGCATAAAAATACAAGATTTAAGGAAAAAATACATGATGCACTTATGAGTGTCACATGTTTAGAGCATCTCCAAGACTCTTTTAAAAAAAACTTACTCTCTAAACTAAATCATTATTTAGGGCATGTTCGGTTGTCTGAATTCTGGAGGAATCTGGATGGTTTGGAGAAATGCTAGAGGAATTTGTGAGAAAAAACACTGTTCTGGATGAAAAAATAAGCAGATCAAGCCGGGTTTAAGGGCACGTGAACGGGGCTTTAGAGTCATTTGAATATAAAATGATATCTATATATTTTCACCCTCCAACAACTTTTTCTATATCTCGTGCGCACGCTGATAGATAGTTAATCTCGCTCTCCATCTTTAGCTAGCGAGAAATCCAAAATAGAATAATAATATTTAGAGATTTAACTAAAAAAGATTGTTGGAGGATATTTCTCATCAAAGTATCTATTCCTATCAATAAGGAAGGATATAGAAAAAACATAATCATAAAAGTGCCTTTTATCATTGTTTTTATGACGAAGCAAACATCCCTAGTTAACCCTATCCTTTTCCAACCTTCTAATCCCTATCCCATTGGTCTTTGCTAGCTAGGGATATACCTGGCCATGCAGCCCGAGGCCCGACAGCTCGGCCCGAAGCCCGGCCTTTTGGCCCGACAAGAGCACGGCCCGGTCCGCAGGCCACTAGGCTCAGGCTGGCCCGGCACGCAGCGCCAGGCCGTGCCTGGGCCGGCAGTTGAGCCCGCGGGCTGGCACGGCCCGGCACGGGGTTTTGGAGGAGGCCCGGCAGCGGCCCGAGAGGGAGGCGGCCCAGCTCACCAACGGTTCCCCCCACGCCGCCACCCTAGACCCCACCTATAAAAGGCGGCCGATGCGGCGCCCCCCTCCCGGCCTCCCCTCAATCCCGCACTCCCGCTCGTAACCTAACCCTAATCTCCAAATCCCCATTCGCCCATTCGCATCCCACCACCACCAGCTGTTGCGCCACTCTCAAATGCAGTGGCCAGTGACGCCTCGCCGTCTCCGACGCCGACTCCGGTGACCACGATCCGCCTCCCACCGGCGTCCTCCCCTCTGTCCCTGCCTCTCCCTTCTCCCTCTCTCTATCTCCCCTCTAGATCTCATTGATTATGTGAGTTGGTTGTCTCTGTTTATCCCTCCTCCGCCATTCACCGTCGTTGCTGACTAAGTGTCGTCTTCTCTGGACTCTGGGTGCTCGTCGTCTTCTCCAGCACCGGGCTCCGGCTGCGCAGGTGAAACCCTAACCCTAACCCTAACCCCTAACCATGTTATAATTTCTTATTTTTCTTTCAATGTATGCTTCTGATTTCTTCTTCTTCCATTGTTTCGCAGGTCGGTAGCCAATGCATCGTCTTCTAGCTGTGGCTTAGAGCGAGCAAGGCGGCCACCCGCACCGTCGAGGAACGGGGCTAGAGAGGCGGCCATGGCCGACAAGGATGGCCTCCTACCGGTTGGCCTGGCCCCAGAGGGCGAGAACGACGACGACACTCGAGCCGATGCTGCTGCGTTGTTCAGTATCGATCTTGGGGACGGCTCTGCTGCTCCGATCGATGTGGACGCGGACGGTGGCGAAGGGGCGACGGCGATTGCGAACTCCAACGGCTCTGCTCCTTCGATTGCTGGTACAGGTAACACTAGTAAGCGCAAATCGCCTGTGTGGGCTGATTTTGAGGATATCTATAAGGTTATTAATGGTTCTAGAATTTGCACCAAGGCTATTTGTAAGATGTGCAAATCTACCTTGTCTGCTAGATCTGCTGCTGGCACTGGTCACTTAAAAAGGCACCAAAAATCATGTAGGATTAAAACTAATCAACGTGCTAGGGTTCAATCTAGGCTTTCATACAATCCTGATGGTTCTGTTTATAACTGGGATTATAAACCTAAAGTTGCTAGATCTAAATTATGTCGTTTGATTGCTAAGCTTGATCTGCCTTTAGGAATTGGTGAGACTGATGCTTGGAAAGAATACATTGTTAGAGCTCATAATCCTAGGTTTGTTAAGGTCTCTAGATAGACCACAACTAGAGATCTTGGCAAACTTTTTAATGAACGACGTAATATAATTAAGAACTGTGTGTTGTCTGGTGCTTCTTCTGTTGGTCTAACATCAGACATTTGGTCTGGTAATGCAAAGGAAGACTATATCAGTGTTGTTGCTCATTATGTGACTGCTGACTGGGAGTTGCAGAAAAAGGTAATTGGTCTCCGCTTGATTGAGGTAAAACTTACTGGTGAGACTATTGCAGAAAAAGTTGCTTGTGTGATTGAAGAATTTGGTTTGCTTGACAAGGTGTTCTCTGTTACTCTTAACAATGCTTCTTCCAATGCTAAGGTTATGGAAACATTGACACCTATGTTTGCTGGTTATCTGGGTTCTGAACCTGCACCTACACCTTCAGATCCTAATAAGGTTAAGTATCATGTTGTGCATCAACGTTGTGCTTGCCATATTATTAATCTGATAGTAAAATCTGGCTTAAAAAGGTTCAAACCTTACACTGAGGATTTTAGAACTGCTATTAACTTTTTGAATTCATCTAATCAAAGGATTGCTTTGTTCAAGAACTTTTGCATTGCTATAAGGATGTTTTTTCTGTGTTCATTAATTCCAACTATGGCTCAATGTTGTTAACTGTAAGTCACTGGTATATTGCTGATAAAATACTTGAATTTTCGAAAGTTTTTATGACTCCTGATCACTCTTTCCGGTGTTTACTATCCAACTAGTCCACTTATTCTGCACCATCTGCTAGATATTATAACTCATTTGCATGAAAGTTCAAAGGATCAGAATCTGTTTTCTATTGTCTATCCTATGAAGCTTAAATACCTAAAATACTGGAAGGACATACCTCTGTTGTATTTATTTGCATTCATTCTTGATCCTAGAGGTAAAATGAGAGGTTTATTTAATGTTCTTACCATAATGTAATAAAAAACTGGTTTTGACTACAGTTCTTATTATGGTATTGTGAAAACTAAAATTTTCAAGTTGTTTAACAAGTATGAAGAAAAGTTTGGTGCAGCTAGGTCTCAAAGGAGGGCTGCACATCCTGCAAGCATCACAGGTAAGAGGAAGCAGGCATGGGGAAGAATTTTTGGAGGCCCTGGAGCATCTGGTGTTGTTGGACCTTCCCCTGCCTCTGCTCCCAGTCCTTCTTTATCTACTTCTGCTGCTGCTTATGAGCTATCTGCTTATCTGGACAGTGACAATGTCACTGCATATGAGGATGACTTTGATCTACTCTCTGGTGGTGTGACCATAAGCTAACATATCCAGTGCTTTCTATCATGGCTAGAGACATTATGTCGGGTTCTGTTTTTCAAAGTGTCTTGAGAATCTTGTTTGACAGATGGGAAGAATACTTGAGGAGCGGTGCCATCGACTATTGCCTGAACATGTGGAGATGCTTGCTTGCATAAAAGATTGGGAGCTGGGTGAAAGAAGACTGCAGCATGATGTTGACAACCAAGAACTGGTAGACTCCTTCGAGCATCTCTATCTTGATGAACATGCATCTACTTCTGGGGCCCCTTCTGCTAGCACATCTGCATCTGTGGCTTCTGCATCTGGTGGTTCTTGAGTTGAGAGTTGAGACTGAGACAGTGAGAGTGTGAGACTTGAGAGGTGAGCTGAGAGCCTGAGGCTTGATTATGATCTGTATCTGTGATGTATCATGTAAACCTTTGAACATATTTAAGACTTATAAGAGCTATGCTGCACTCTTTTTTCTTTTCTGGGGTTTCTCACAAGGGTGAGTTTTACCCAGAAAGGTTTTTAATGAGGCAGCATTGCACACAGCTCAGTTATCCTTTTAATTTCCTCTTGTTCTCTGTGTGTATGGTTTGGTTTTGGTTTGAAGATTTTCTGGGAAAAAATACTTCAAATTTGAATACTTCTTGTTGAGATGAATTTTTTTATGTGTTTTGAACCCTACGGGCCTCGGGCTGGCACGGCCTGGTGATTTGGCCGTTCCTAGCAGGCCGGCACGGCACGGATTTAGGCCCACAGGCCCGTGCTTGGGCTGATGGCAAGGCACGAGGCCCGCAGTGGCATGGCACGGGAGGCACGGCGTGCCATGCCGGCCCGACATCCTCCGGGCCGTGCCTGGCCCGTGGCCGGGCCGTGCCGAGCTGGGCCGGCCCGATGGCCAAGTATAGCTAGGGACACCATGGCCAATGGAAATGGGCTAGGGCCTTTAATTTCCAGTGTTTTGTGAAGCTATGTTCTAGGCTTGAAACATGTAACTGTATCCTTCTTTTATTTTCCTTTGAAACTATAGTCCTCCATAATTTAAAAAAAAAAATTGTACTAGTGTGTTGAAGCAGAGGCTTAATGGAGGGAAGAATACTCTCACGCCTCCATCGGTTTTACTGGTTTGTTAGTACATTTTTTTAAATAATATAATGAATTTTATCTGTTTATTTCTCGAGGCTGGGTGGTTCACAATTCCGCAAGTGCAATAACCTTCTAAGTTCACCATCGTTTTGACCAGTCTGCTAGTACGAAAAATTGAAATGTCCATAAATCTCCTAGTGAAAAAAAACCCCGCACGATTGGCTAGCTTTAGGTATCTAGTACAGTACTGTTTAAGGAGTAATAATTAATAAGCATAATTTTCAACATCTGTATCACCACCTTTCAGGGGGTGATGGCATCGTGCTCATGTTCACCGTTGAGTTATTAATGTTTGGAAAAGAAACAGAAAAGTCAAATTTCTAGTCTAGCCGATCTCCACACATTAAACACATGCATATAGCCATTTTATCATTCTATAAATGTGCGTGCCAAAGTTTACACTAACATTGGTTTAAAGAATGGTTCGCTGTCTTTTATTTTACAAGATAATGACATGACAATATCCCTTTTTATATTTCAAGTATTTATTAATAATATTTCATATATGTTTATATTGTGCATTATACTATTATTTATATGATGTTTATATTAAGGGCCCTAATTGCGAGTTTCGCTCTAGGCTCTAGAAAACACAGGACCAGCACTGCTTACATCTCAACTAGTTCAAGGAGTGTTTTTGTTATCTCCAACATTTAAGTGTGAGTTATTTATATTAAGAGAAAATTACCTACATGGCCCTCTTAAAACTCAGTCTTTCTTTCTTGGTCTTGAAAATTTCCAACTTACCTATTTGGCCTCCAATCCAATTTTCGATTCCTTGTATGGCCTTCCCGTCAGTTCTGTTTGAGGGCATCGTGAAGTCCCACTGAAGATTAATGCAAAATGACATGATTACCCTTCACTACATCTCCTTTTCTCCTAGTAACGCACAACTCAGGCCGGATCGGGAAAAAAGCTTCGAGGCGGACAGCTCCAGCGCCCGTGCGGATGGAGGCGGAGGAGCCTCCAGCGGCTTGCGAGGCAGCGGCGGAGGCCATCCCGCGCGTCCCTGCGCCCCTGCGGAGCGGGGTCGCGTCCCCCGGCGGCGGCGGCTGGGCCAGCGCAGGGTCGGCGCTCCCCGGCGGTGGCTGGGCCAGTGCTCGCCCAGGCGGAGGTAGGAGCTGCGTCGCGCTCCTCGGCAGGGGTTGTGCCGGCTCTCGCCTAGGCCTGCTCCGCGCGGCGTTCCCAGGCGGCGGGGCGAGCCACGCACGCCCAGGTGGCCGGTGCTCCCGTGCGCGCCCAGGCGGCCGGGCCAGCCGCGCGCACCGAGGCAGCGGGCGCTCTCACGTGCGCCCAGGCGGCCGGACCTTCCACGCGCACCCAGCCAGCAGGGCGAGCCACGCGCGTCAAGGCAGCGGGGCTAGTTGCTCGGCACCAAGCGGTGGGTGCTGCCCATGGTTCAGGCGACGTCGGTTCGGGCTCTGCAGCAACCATCACCAATGGTGCAGCTGTCGATGAACCACAAGTAGTGGAGACTAATTGGCTCGACGGATGAGTCCATCTTTTTTTGTTCAACTGCAGTACTAGACATGCATTTGTAGATCTTGTTTGCGTTACTTAGGTTTCTTGTTGAAATAGCAGATTTGATCCAAATTCAAGTTTCTTGTTGAAAATTAAATTGTTGGGCAACAGAAAGAAGTACAGAAAGGATATTAAATGTTTTAGCTTTGAGATGGTTGTGGATTCGGACTTGACAAATTATAAGGATCTTGTTAAATCAGTGGTAGAAAGGTATCCACCAGGTTATTTGGAAGTTACCCATGTTCAATATTATGATGAAGTTCTAAAAAGCTTCCCGAAATAACATCTGACCAACAATTGATGACTATGTTTAGTAAGCACTCTAAGAGCAAGATTATCATCATGTTCATTGCATATTGTGGTCCTTCTGATGCTTTTGAGCCAATCTCTGAGTGAGATTTTAATGATGAAAGGCAGCCTGACAACAACACAGAGGCAGTGGACACCAACATAGAGCCAGTTAACACCAACACAGATCCGGTTGAGGATGATTACCTTAAAAATCGACTACCATAGAACGAACATGTAGGTGTTGATGAGGAGATTATGTACTTGGAGAATGAACCTGTTAATGGTCTAGCAGATGTGCCTTCTTCTGATAAAGGAAAGAGAGACTCAGCCTATGTGCCTAATGATAGTGAGGGTGGAGATGTGTCCCTTGATGATAGTGAGGGTGAGGATGTGTCAGATGAGTTACCATGTGAAGAGGAGTTGCCATATGATGAGGAAAACTATGCTCCCAATGTAGAATATGATACAGAGGATCCTCCGATGGTAGTAGGCTCCACTTATGATAGCATGCCAGAGTTTAGACGGGCTATTTCTCAGCATGCAATAAAACATGAATTTGAGTTCAACATTGCAAAGAGTGCACCAAATCGGTTTTGAGCATATTGTTCATGAAGGACTTAGATAATTGTCCATGGTGGATATTTGCATCTACCACTCAAGACGAATGCACTATGCGGGTAATTGTACAATCTTTTATCTTTGTTTTTACTTTTATGCTATCTTTTTACGACTTTGTGTTTCTCTTTTGTAGGTGAAAAGAAATCCTTGTGCCCATGCTTGTTCTAGTACAAGAAGGAAAAAGAACCACAAAAATGCAACCAAACATTGGATATGTGCAAAAGTGAAGGACTTCCTTATAGAGGATGCAACTTTGAGAGCAAAGGACTTGCAAAAGAAGATTAAAGAGCACCATAAGGTAAACATCAACTACAAGAGAGTATATGATGGGAAGAAACTAGCATTGAAACAACTTTATGGTGACTGGGATAGCAACTTTGACAATCTTTATAGGTTTAAAGCACAAGTTGAGGTTTCTTGTCCTGGTAGCTTAGTAATTATTGACCATCATACTGTTAATGGAAAGATAAGATTTAGAAGATTCTTCCTTGCATTCAAACCTTGAATAGATGGGTTCCTCAATGGTTGCAGATCGTACCTAGCAATAGATAGCACATTCTTGGCTGGCCAGTTCAAGGGGCAACTGGCTAGCGCTTGTGCTGTTGATGGGCATAATTGGTTGTAACCTGTTTGCATTGGAATTTTCGATTCAGAAACTAACGAGAATTGGATTTGGTTTTTGAGTCAGCTTAGACAGGGCATAGGATCACCACCGGGCCTAGCCATATGCACGGATGCTGGATAGGCAGTGATGACAGGGGTGGGTGAAGTATTTCTAGGGGCTGAACATAGAGAATGCATGTTTCATTTGGTAAGCAACTTCAAAAAAAGGTTCCATGGAAAGGTGTTTAATGATCATCTTTGGGCAGCAGCTTACTCATGGAACCCATATTTGTTTTAGAAACATTGGGTTGCAATGGAGAAAGCAAAACCATCTGCAACTAATTATCTAAGGAAGTGTCACAAGAAATTGTGGACTAGGACAGTAGCTGGTAGGCCTAAAACAGAGAGGCACAAAGGTAGCTCTGATAAGAAAAGGAGTAAAGGCCAGCACCAATGCCCTATTTGCATGGACTACGGATATCATTAGCATAATTGCAAGCGAGGAAGACTAGAAGACATTGCTGCTATGAAAGCTATCAAGTAATAATTTGTCTACTCTTTCTCTGCTTTTAATAAAAGACATATTAGTGACTTTCTTATTTTTGACATTGCAGAGGAGAACCAAAGAAGAGGGCAAAAAACAACAAATCTGCTGAAAGTTCCATTATGCCTTTGGAAGAAGCGCCATCTGCATCCATGTCTTTTCCACCAAGGTTTGTAATTTCATATCCCTTGCAATGTCAAACTTACTCCCATGTTCACTTCAAACTTATGATTGATTCTATGTTCCTACTGTCTCACCATAGTCAAAGCTTGGAAACTACTGCTAAGAAAAAGAGAAAATCTGTTGATTGTACTCCCAACACATCTAAAAGGTACTTATCACTAGTGCTAAAAATATGAATTTATGCCATCATGAATGGTTATTTGTCTTAGATACTAAATGGATTGCTTCTCTCTCACCACAGCCAATCCTTGGAGATATCAAGTAAGAAAAAGGGGAAATATGGTAGCTCCAACTCAGGCACATAAAAAAGGTACTATTTCCAACTCTGAATTTTTTTTCATTGTTCATATTTCTATTTGCTAAAAATCATTGATGCTCTATATTCACATGTCCAGGTCAAGGAGTGGCTCCAATCAACCCAAGGCACTTTCCATTGATTTCCCTGCCCACACAGATCAACCTAGGAAGGCCAAGGCTAAAAAGAAGGTCACATTCAAAACGAAAAAGAAAGTGCTTGGCAAAGAGGCGGTAAACAAGCCAAAGGTGATACTTGACAGCCCCGCAATGGGCACACGAAGCAAAACTTCTCAGCCTGCTAGCCCGGTGATGAGTACAAGAAGTAAAAGAAGGCTCAGCCTATGATTTCTCATGTGTGTATGAAAGCTCTAGTTTGGTTTTGGTGAATTGATGAAACCCTAAGTGCTAACCTAGTTTATCAAGTGATCATGATACAGGTAGCACACTCCAAGTGGTGAAGCAAATAAAGATCATAACATGATGATGGTGATGCCATGATGATGATCAAGTGCTCGGACTTGGAAAGAAGAAAGAAAAAAACAAAAGGCTCAAGGCAAAGGTATAAATTATAGGAGCCATTTTGTTTTGGTGATCAAGACACTTAGTGAGTGTGATCACATTTAGGATCGATAGTCGTACTATCAAGAGGGGTGAAACTCGTATCGGAATACGGTTATCAAAGTGCCACTAGATGCTCAAACTCATTGCATATGCATTTATGATCTAGTGGAGTGCTAACACCCTTGAAAATGTTTGTGAAAATATGCTAACACATGTGCACAAGGTGATACACTTGGTGGTTGACACATTTGATCAAGGGTGGTGAAGTTTAGGTGCAAGGGTAAGAAACTCCACCGGCAGAGTGTCCGCCCGTAGAGTGCGGACAGTCCAACGGTGCCACCGGCGCCCTAGACAGAAAGGATGCAGGTCACTAGGAGTGACCAGACGCTATCCTCGGTTGGACCGGCGCGTCCGGTCAGATGTAACAGCGAAGACGCTGGTGTTGGTCAAACGACCGGACGCTGGGTCACTCTGCGACCGGACGCTGGTAGGGTGCGTTCGGTTAGTGCTGACGTAGGGCGTACAAAGACACGTTGATGGACCAGACGCTGGGTGAGTCTGGTCGGGCATGACCGGACGCGTCCGGTCGGGAAAAATCACGTTTGGAACCTTGCTGGAAATGATCGGACGCTAAGGTCTAGCGTCCGGTCACTTTCTAACTGACACGTCCGGTCAGCTGATGACCGTTGAAATCTGACAAATAGTATTTGAAGCAGGGGACACGTGGCGTGAATCACGTGGCCGAACGCTGAGGGCCAGCGTCCGGTCACCCCGCGTTGTGCCCAGTGAAGGGGTACAACGACTCTATTTCGTGGGGGCTTCTATTTAAGCCCCATGGCCGGCTCAAGCTCACTCTCTTGGCCATTTGCATTGATATAGCAACCTTGTGAGCTTACCCAAAGCCCTTCCACTCATCTCTATCATTGATTCATCATCTTTGTGAGTTTGAGAGAGAATCCAAGTGCATTGCTTGAGTGTGTGCATCTAGAGGCACTTGGTGTTCGTGTTTCGCTGTGGGATTACTTGTTACTCTTGGTGGTTGCCTCCACCTAGACGGCTTGGAGTAGCGAGGATCGTCGAGCGGAGGGTGGTGATTGTCTCCGACTCTGATCGTGGTGATTGTGAGGGTTTCTTGACCTTTCCCCGGTGGAGCGCCAAAAGGTACTCTAGTGGATTGCTCGTGGCTTGTGTGATCCTCATCTTGTGTTGGTTGTGCGACACCCTATTGAGGGTTTAGCGTGTGAAGCCAATTAGCGCGTGAACCTCCAAGTGAGTGAATCGCCACAACGAGGACTAGCTTGCTGACAAGCAAGTGAACCTCGGTAAAAAATCATTGTGTTCATCATTGATTCCGAGGTGATTGGTCTTCATTGTTATTCATCCTTGTGATTGATTGGTTCCTTCATCTACACGGTGATATAACTTTCTTGATCATTCTCTTTACATTACCACAAACTAGTTGTCAAGCTCTTTAGTGTAGTTAGTTGTGAGAGCTTGCTTGGTTGGTTGGTGTGGCTCTTTAGTTAGCTTTTCAGAGTACACTAACATAGGGTAGTGTTATAGCTATTGTGTGAATAGATACTATCTAAACTAGAATTGTGGTAGGTGGCTTGCATTTTGAGTAGACTAGCGCAACATTTGCTTCGCCTCTTAATTGTCTAACCGTGTTGTTAAGTGTTGTTGTAGAAATTTTTATTAGGCTATTCACCCCCCTCTAGCCATTAGGACCTTTCAAGTGGTATCAGAGCTGAGGTCACTGTGATTTGAGGCTTAACAACCTTCGGTGTAAAAATGGCTCAAATCAACAACACCAAGAAGCCACCCCAATTTGATGGCACAAATTATCCTTATTGGAAGTCAAAGATGACTACACATATCAAGTCAATCAATAGAAGGTGTGGAAGGTGGTAGAAACCAAAATTGAGATTGAAGATCCGGAGAATCCCACCACGGTCGAAGAAGTGCTTCTCCAAAACAATGATATTACTCTAAGTGCCATTCATGATGCAATTGATGAGAAAACATTTGAGCAAATCAAGAATATTGAGATGGCTCATGAGGCTTGAAAGAAGTTGCAAGAATCATTTGAGGGCACTCAAGCTGTGAATGGTGCAAAGGCATACATCCTCAAAGAGAAGTTTGCAAGCTTCAAGATGAAGAAGGATGAGAGTGTGCCGGAGATGTTCTATAGGCTTAAAGTGCTTGTCAATGATCTCAAAGCACTTGGAGAAGAGGTGAAGGACAAGGACTTCTCCCACAAGTTCTTGAGATGCTTGCCTTCAAGATTTGGCACATTGGTCACTATTCTAGTGAGGAGTGGTTTGGACATCATGACACCAAACCAAGTGTTGGGAGATATAATGACCGATGACACATATAGAGATGATGATGAGAAGGAAGAAAAGAAGGAGAAGAAAGATGAGAAGAAGGATGAGAAGAAGGATGAGAAGAAGAAGAGCGTGGCATTCAAAGCCACATCATCCAAGGGCAAAGCCAAGCAAGAAACATCAAGTGAAGAAGATGATTCATGGGATGACGATGATGATGAGAAGATGGCTCTCTTTGTCAAGAGATTTGGCAAGTTCATGGTGAAGAAGGGCTATCGTGCTAGAAGAAAGAAGTCTTTATCCAAGAACAAGGAAGAGTCAAGAAGATGTTTCAAGTGTGGAAGCAAAGATCATTTTATTGCTCAATATCCATACAATAGCGATAATGATGATGACAACAAAAAGAACAAGAAGAAGGACAAGAAGGAAAAGAAAGAGAAAAAGGACAAGATGGCCTTTAAGAAGAAGAAGGGTGGTTCACATGTGGTCACTTGGGATAGTGATGCTTCCTCAAGTGATGATGATGATGATAGTGATGATCACAAGACCGCCAAGAAGAAGGTTCTAGCAAGCATTGCCATCAATGAAAAGCCTTCTCTCTTCGACTCTTTATCATGCTTCATGGCTAAGGCCACTAAGGTACAAACTTGTAATGATGAAAGTAATGAAGAACATGATGATGATAATAAAAATGAAAATGATAGTGATAGTAATAATGATGAACCTACTAAGGATGAATTATTTGACATGCTAAAAGATGCTAGAGAACACTTTGACATCAAGAGAAGGAAATGCAAAAGCTTGCGTAAGGAACTAAAAGCCCTTAAGCAAGCCTTTGATGAGCTCAATGCATCTCATGAGAGGCTAGAGAAAGCCAATGAGAAGCTTGGCAAAGCTCACAAAAAGCTTGAAAAGGCTTATTCCTCTTTGTTTGATGAGCAAAATAAAAAGAAGTATGTTGATACTTGTGATGTAGGTTTAACTTGTGACATAATTGATGAATCACTATCTATGCCTATTATTGCTCCTTCTACTAACCCTTCTTGTAGTACTTCCACTTCTACCTCATCTAGTGGTGATGGTCTCACTTGTGATGCCTCACTAGTGGTTGAGAATGAGAATCTCAAGAAGCAGGTTAACAAGCTCACTCACACTTTGGCAAAGGCCTATGGTGGTGAGGACCGCTTGCTTATGTGCTTGGGTAGCCAAAGAGCTTCTCTCTACAAAGAGAGATTGGGCTATACCCCCAAGAAAGGTAAGGCGGCCTTTGCTCATCACAAGACTTGTTTTGTGAAGAACAATGGTCGGTTTTGCATTAGTTGCAAGCAAGTGGGTCATAAAGAGAATGAATGCACCAACAAGAGCAAAAATGCTAATGTATCCTCCCTTAAGCTTGATTCATGCTATATGCTTATTAAGGGTACAAATGGTGTGAGGCTAAGTTTATTGGTAAACCATGGATGGGCTCAAAGAAGAAAGCTATTTGGGTACCAAAGAGCTTAGTGACTAACCTTCAAGGACCCAAGCAAGTTTGGGTACCTAAAAAGAATTGATCTTCTTTTGTAGGTCAATTATAAAGCCGGAGGAAGACATTGAGTTCTTGATAGTGGGTACACTCAACACATGACCGGTGATGCAAGAATGTTCAACTCAATCAACACCAATAGCAATGATGGTTATGATAGTATCACATTTGGTGACAATGGCAAAGGCAAGGTCAAAGGGCTTGGTAAGATTGCAATATCCAATGACATAAGCATATCCAATGTGTTGCTAGTAGAGAGCTTGAACTTTAATTTGCTATCCGTGGCTCAATTGTGTGATCTTGGATTCAAATGCATATTTGGAGTAGATGATGTAGAGATCATAAGTGTAGATGGCTCTAACTTGATCTTCAAAGGCTTTAGATATGAGAATCTATACTTGGTTGATTTCAATGCTAGTGAAGCTAAATTATCTACACGTGTGTTCACTAAGTCTAGCATAGGTTGGTTATGGCATAGTAGGCTTGGTCATGTTGGAATGAAACAACTGAATATATTGGTTAAGCATGACTTGGTTAGAGGGTTGAAAGATGTTGTGTTTGAAAAGGATAAGCTTTATAGCTCTTGTCAAGCCGGCAAACAAATTGGAAACATCCATCCTAAGAAAAGCATGATGAGTACTAGTAAAGCATTTGAGTTATTGCACATGGATTTATTTGGGCCAACTCAATACACTAGCATTGGTGGTAACAAATATGGCTTTGTGATAGTGGATGATTATACTAGATACACATAGGTATTCTTTCTAATGGACAAAAGTGATGTGTTTGCAACATTCAAATCATTTTTCCAAAGGCATTCACAATGAGTTTGAAACAATCATCAAGAGAGTTAGAAGTGACAATGGTAGTGAGTTCAAGAACACTAGAATTGATGAGTTGTGTGATGAATTTGAAATTAGACATCAATTCTCGGCCAAGTACACTCCACAATAAAATGGCCTTGTTGAGAGGAAAAATAGAACACTCATTGATATGGCAAGGTCTATGCTTAGTGAGTACAATGTGAGTCAATCCTTTTGGGCCAAAGCTATCAATATGGCTTGCTATTGTAGCAACCGCCTCTATTGTCACCGATTGAAAGAGAAGACACCATATGAGCTCTTGAATGGTAGAAAGCCCAATATTGCATATTTTTGGGTCTTTGGTTGCAAATGCTATATCTTGAAGAAAGGCACTAGATTGGGCAAGTTTGACAAGAAATGTGATGAAGGATTCCTACTTGGTTACTCCACTATAAGCAAAGCATATAGAGTTTGAAATTTGGATAGTGGTACTCTTGAAAAAATTCATGATGTTGAATTTGATGAAACCAAGGGTTCACAAGAAGAGAATGAGAACTTCGAAGATGTTAGAGGCATTCAACTTTCAAATGCCATGAAGAACATGAATATTGGTGAATTGAGGCCTAGGCAAGTGAATGATGATGAAGATGATCAAGTGCAAGTGCTCTCCAACTCAAATGTGCAAGATGATATAAATCAAGCTAGTACAAGTGGCTCTCATGACAATGAACAATATCAAGTGAATAGTACATCATCTCAACCCAATGATCAAGCAAGTGCAAGCAATCAAGTTCCAATCCTCCAACCAACCAATGTTGCAAGAGATCATCCATTGGACACTATCATTAGTGATATTTCAAGAGGTGTGCAAACAAGATCAAGATTGGTATCCTTTTGTGAGCATTTCTCTTTTGTGTCATCCATTGAACCAAAGAAGATAGATGAAGCATTGAAGGATGTTGATTGGGTGAATGCTATGCATGAAGAATTGAATAACTTCACAAAAAATCAAGTTTGGGAATTAGTAGAGACCAAATGGACACAATGTGATTGGAACTAAATGGGTCTTTAGAAACAAGCAAGATCAAGATGGGATAGTAGTAAGGAACAAAGCAAGATTGGTAGCACAAGGCTATATACAAGTTGAAGGTCTTGACTTTGGAGAAACATATGCCCCGGTTGCTAGATTGGAAGCAATTAGAATCTTGCTAGCCTATGCTTGTGCCCACAACATCAAACTCTATCAAATGGATGTCAAGAGTGCATTTCTCAATGGGTACATCAATGAAGAAGTATATGTTGAGCAACCTCTCGATTTTGAAGATGACAAGAAGCCCGACCATGTGTACAAGTTGAAGAAGGCATTGTATGTCTTGAAGCAAGCACCTAGAGCATGGTATGAGAGATTGAGAGACTTCCTACTCTCTAAAGGGTTCACAAAGGGCAAGGTTGACACCACTCTTTTTATCAAGAAGATTAGAAAAGATCTATTTGTATTGCAAATCTATGTTGATAACATCATATTTGGTTCAACCAATCAAGATTTTTGTGATGAGTTTGGAAAGATGATGGCTAATGAGTTTGAGATGTCCATGATTAGAGAGTTGAGTTACTTTCTTGATCTTCAAATCAAGCAATTGAAGAATGGTACCTTTGTGAGTCAAGGCAAGTATATCAAGGACATGATCAAAAAGTTTGGCATGAGTGATAGCAAAGTCATTAGCACACCAATGAGAACCAATGGCAACTTGGATAGTGATTCAAGTGGAAATATGGTGGATCAAAAGTTGTATCGGTCTATGATTGGAAGCTTACTCTATGTGACCGCATCAAGGCCAGATGTCATGTTTAGTGTATGCATGTGTGTAAGATTTCAAGCCTCACCAAGAGAAAGTCATTTGAAGGCTACAAAGAGGATATTGATGTACTTGAAGCATACACCAAATGTTGGTTTGTGGTATCCCAAAGGAGCAAAGTTTGAGTTAGTTGGTTACTCTGACTCAGATTATGCGGGATGTAAGGTTGAAAGGAAGAGCACCTCGGGCACATGTCAATTGTTAGAAAGATCACTTGTTTTATGGTCATCAAAGAAGCAAAATAGTGTTGCATTATCAACCGCCGAAGCCGAATACATATCCGCCGGTTGTTGTTGTGCACAAGTACTTTAGATGAAGGCCACTTTGAGTGACTTTGGAATCAAGTTCAAGAAAGTACCATTGCTATGTGACAATGAGAGTGCAATCAAGTTGACCAACAATCTGGTTCAACATGCAAGAACAAAGCACATTGATGTCCACCACCATTTCATAAGAGATCACCAACAAAAAGGGGACATTTGCATTAAGAGTGTAGGCACCGAAGATCAACTTGCCGATATATTCACCAAGCCGTTGGATGAGAAAAGGTTTTGCAAGCTAAGGAATGAGTTGAACATATTGGATTTCTCAAATATGTGTTGATGCACCCCCCCACTTATATGACATGCCTCTCCTTTGAGCAATCTAAGGTAAAATTTGATTGGCATGGCATACATCCTTGCTAAGGACATGTTTAGTGCATCTAGTCATCTCTCCATTTTATTAGGCTCATTCATGAAAATCAAATGAATTTGATGTTTATATGGTATCACTATTGCTTCTATGCTTGACTCGATCTAGTGATAGCATATGACTTGTTTGTGAGCTTGTAAACCTAGTGTTTGATCTAGAAAATAAGCTCTAAGTGTTTAACTCAACATGGTACAAGATAACCCTTATTTGGAGGTGTGAAGAAGCTTGTCCTTGGATCAAACCGAGTTAAATATCTTTGGCAAATAATCTAGTTTGAACCAAATTTAAGAATATGATCCTCACCCCATTGATTGACATTGATAATCTCGACCCTACAAATGGTATTATCTACATTTTTAAATCTTTGTGGTCATTGATGACAAAGGGGGAGAGAATGGTCTACAAAGATAGTGAAAAGATAACAAATGGGGAGAGTAATAAAGATATAAGTGATAGGGGGAGAACTTCAAATAAGAAAGAGATAGATATATAACAAAGGAAATGGACCAATTAGAATCTTGAGCACACAAGTAGGGAGAGCAAGCTCATGAACTTGTATGGTGCATTTGAATGTGCATTTCATATGTTTGCTTGCATGGCACAAGTTTTAAATTTCAATATCCATGCTTGTATGGTGTATGCTAGTTGTAGGTTTGAATGATGAAATGAAAATCTAGCATGCATAGGTTAACTAGTGATTTCATTTCCAAAGTGTTATTTCCAAGTGGTATCAAGCTAACCATGGTGCTAAGGATGGTATAATGGTGCACTCCGATTGGTATCACGCTTCAGAGGTGAAAGGATCAAGATGCCCAAGAGGGGGGCTGAATTGGGCTAATTCTAAATTTTCTTGCAATAATCAAATCCTACGGATAGCCCAATTAACCCCTTGTGCCTAGAAAAGTGTTTATATCAAACTAATGCACAACAACCACGCAATCTATGTTCCAAAATTACTCTAGCACGCAATTCTATGGATGAGAAACAAGTATTGAATTGCTCAAAGTAAATACTCAAAGTAAGTGCTCAAAGTAAATAGAGAGAGAAAGGAACGCGGCGATGTTTTGCCGAGGTATCGGAGAGTCGCCACTCCCCACTAGTCCTCGTTGGAGCACCCACGCCAGGGTGTAGCTCCCCCTTGATCTGCGCAAGGATCAAGTGCTCTCTACGGGTTGATTCTTCGACACTCCGTCGCGGCGAATCACCCAAAACCGCTCACAACTTGAGTTGGGTCACCCACAAGCTTCGCCGGGTGATCAACAAGCTCCCAATCACCACCAAGCCGTCTAGGTGATGGCGATCACCAAGAGTAACAATCACGAACTCTCACTTGACCACGCGAAGCCTAATGAGAAGATGGATGCACACTTGTCTACTCTTGATTCACTAATGAGGTTTCACTCTTGGATTCTCAAATCACAAACACCTCACTAGGACCTTGCTCTTATTGGCACTCACAAACGTGTTTCTCAGCTGTTGGAATGAGCAAAAGTAACTCCACACTCGAGTGGAGCTACTATTTATAAGGCAGCCTGAAAAACGAACCGTTATGAGCTTCTGCGGGATGACCGGACGCTCCGATCATATTGACCGGACGCTCCGGTCAGTTCAACCCGCGCAACAGTTTCCAAGTGATGACCGGACACTGACAGGGTCCGGTCAGCACTGACCGGACACGTCCGGTCAATCTTGGATGCTTACTGTAAACGACCGGATGCTGGATACTCAGGGTCCGGTCATCACTGACCGGACGCGTCCGGTCACACTTTCTCAAGTCTGGACCCTTACTGGAGTCGACCGGACGCTGGCCCCCAGCGTCCGGTCACACGACCTTCCAGCGTCCGGTCACTCCAGACTTGTTCTCCTCAGTCAAATGGACTGACCGGACCCTGCGGCCAGCGTCCGGTCGCACCGGAGCCAGCGTCCGGTCAGTATTTGACCCTCCATTCACTTCCAACTCTCGATCATATGTGAATGAAGTTTGCTCCAAAGGATCTTAGGCATTCATAGGAGCTACCTAGAGCTAGTTTTAACAAGTGTGCACCACACCTAACTCACTAGACTCAACTAGGTCAAGCTACCCATTCATACCCCCCTTCATAGTATGGCCAAAGGAAAGACAAAGTCCTAAACTACTCTAAGTGTCTCTCCAACTTCAATTGACACTTAGAACTAGTTATCCTTAACCTTGTCGTCCATCCTTTGAAAACCGAAACGATTTCCATCGTAGGGGCATGACAACCTCAATTGCCCAATCGATTTCCATTACCATGACCTAACTTAATTGCCTCTGCAAAACACACGTTAGTCATAGTAATCTTGTATTAACATTAATCACCGAAATCCACTTAGGGGCCTAGATGCTTTCAATCTCCCCCTTTTTGGTGATTGATGACAATACCACCTCGAGTATGTTAAAGAGTGAGGTTTTTGAAGGGCTTGGTTCATATAAGCTTTTGTCGTTAAGAACAAAAAAGTTAGGCAAGCTTATATGACCCAAGCCAACACAGTGTACTCAAAGGATATGAATTAAGCATGAGTACAAGTAACAAAGCTCATTTGCTTCGATGTATAAACGCGGAAGCAAAAACAAATGAGCATAACACAAGTGATATGACATATAGATAATGCAAAGTAGAAATCACACCTGTCAAATATCACAATCACGTAGATAGCACTATCACATATATATAATAGTATGCATTAAAGTAAACACACGAATGCATAAGTAATAGTGTATCACACAAATTAAACTCTAAATGTATATAATAAGCTAATACTATAAAACTAGCTCCCCCTAAATGTAGCTCCCCCTGAGACTACATACTCGAACACCCTCTCCCCCTTTGGCGTCAAACACCAAAACCTAGGGGTCGGACGGCGAGGCTACATGGATGAGCAGTAGGCCAAGAACGAGGGGCAGCTGGAACCGGGCACCATCATCATCATCGACCACGAGCTCTGAACTGACTGACCCTCTGTGGCAGGAAGTGTCGCTAAAGCGATCTGGGTGCAGGCTGGAGCTGGTCTTTGCTTATGAAGTGCTAGTATGTCTGCCGAGGATCGACGAGGCGACAGACGAGGGGAGCCTCTGAGTAGTCACAACGACTCGGTCTGCTGTAGACGGACCGGCAGAATGCATATGAGGCGGAGTAGGCATGCCGGTCAACTCACTGAAGGATGCTCCAAGACTCGGAGACCCGGCGTGTCGAGGCACAAATAGCGAGGAGGACTGCTCACGGTGTGAAGCCCGTCTAAAGTGGAGTGAAGCTGGGGCTACCACAGGTGAGGCCAACCATTGGGACACCTGAATAGGAGGTGAAGCAAATTGAGCTGGAGGCTGTCCCTGACCCTGAAGCCCGCTGGGCTGAATAGCTGGAGTCGTCGTGGTGGAAGCAGGCTAAGCAAGCTCGGGCGAAGTCTGTGGCTGTGGGGCCCCAAGAGCCGTCATCACTACGTCTTTGCATGAAACCCATAAGCCGCCGCTTTGCAAGAGTATCTCGTTGTTGATGCATCTGCTGCCGCCGCCGCCTGCTGCCTCTGGAACTAAATCTGTCGAGCTGGCTCCAAATCGCAAAAAAGTAGTGTCTCTCTCTGCTCTGTCTATCCTATGTCTGCTGCATCCGCCAAGAATAGCAATGAGGCGGGTGCATCTGTGGGAGCAGTGGAGCAGAGCTGGAGCTCTTGGCCTCTGCATCATGTCTGCGTGGAGGCATCTCGAGGAATAGGCAGATAGTCATCGTTAGAGCTGTCACTATACTCGCTCACCTCCTGCTGTGCCTCTAGCTCCTCCTCCTCAGTGGCTGCAATCCCTCTGATGATCTCATCCTGCTGAGCTGCGGACTCTGGCACGTCGGGACGACGGCTAGGCTATCTAGGTGCCTGAGGCGTGGTATGTCTGATCCTCTGTGATAGGTTGTAAGCTGGGAATTCTGTGGTGGCACCTGTATACTCATCCATCATACCAGGGGGCTTATCAAGCACTATTCTGCGGATAAGGAACGTGATCCAGTGAGCATAGGGAAGCTACCTACGACCCTTGAATCCCTCAGCTATAGTATCCTCCATCTCTGAAAGAAGGAGGTCCCAGATATCAAATACTGTTTGCTGCATCATAGCATTAAGAAGCCAGAGTTGTAAGCGAGTCAGACCCTCTCTATATCCCAACCTGGGAAGCAGTGTCCTCCTGATAATGGCCTCTAGAACTCTCGTTGTAGGAGTTAAGTCACTGGGATTCCTGCTCGACCCCTCTCCAAAAGGCTCCTTGAAGCAATGTCGCACTAAATCTGTAAGAGGCACCAACCCTCCATGTGGACGCCTGGGAGGCTCCTGCTGTCCATAACAGACCTCATGTATCTTGACAGGCTGCTCCTCTAGCCTCAGTATCTCTCTGACCCTGCCACTCATCACTCTGTAGTCTTTGCCTCTGAAAGCAAAGTGAATAAACATGTGATGTGGATTGATGAAGAGTGAAGCATAAAACCGAGCGAACCCAAGATGGTACATATATCCCCGTCGTCCAATCAAAATGCATCGACCCTGGCAGATATGACAAATATGGCCGAATGCTCTCTCTCATTGCTTTGCCACAATGGACTCTATCGACAAACTCTCGAGATCTAAACACGCCCCTAATTGTTGAGATAAGCATTGTAGAAATCCTCTCAAAGTGGCGTGTAGAAACCCTCATTGCTCTCTCATCCCTCCTTGAGGAAACCAAACCTCAAACTCAACAAAACGCAGTTCTTTGAACACGCTTGGCGGTGGCGGCCCTCAAGTCGAGGTGAACCTTTGGAGGTGGACCACGTGGTCTAGGTGGAGGACGTGATCCCCTCATTGTGTCGGGCGGCCTCGGTGAGATTGGTACACGGATCCGTCCCGAGCGAAGGAAGCCGGGTGCCGGCTCTATCTCCTTAGCCTCCTGGGGTCATCGAGGCTCTGCTTGTGGGGGCTCTTTGCTTGTCGATGGACCCTCCTCAATGGCAACCCATCGTCCCGCAAACGCGTGCCCGGCCCCATTTGGACTACCATGACGACGCTCAACCTCCTCAATCGCAGCTCAATGATCTGGTGGTGGCCGGGCGATCTGCAATGACAACTCAGCTGCTGGCACCACCTCTCTCGGCACGCTCTGCGGCCCTCTGCAGAATTCTCGCTGCTCGCATTCTCTCTCTCATTCCGGGTACTTCCGCTTCTTGGATGTCACCTGCTTGGTTGACTTGCCCTTCGATATGGCTGGCTGGCGAGGCGGGGGCCTCCGATCATCATCACCTGGGCCACCACCAACATTCTTGGTGCGGGCCATCTGAACTGACAAGATGGTGAACTGACGCTGATGAGGATCAACAGACAAACTGAACCTCTCGAGGCTTGGCCTCGATCCTTACTCGCGAGCTTGGCTCCGAGATGACTGCCAACTGCCACAAGAACCACAACGGAACCGACTCGTTGCACGATAGAATAGATGGATATACAAATAAATACCATATTGCTAATAGATGCGGAACCCTAATAGAGAAAGCAATGTAGGTGCGAAATTGAATCGAATGGCTTTCTACCTGACGATCAGCGATCCGTGAAATGATGAGATGTCACGCGGGGGAACCACGGAGCCGGCTAGGGTTACACGGAGCAATGATGAACTGGTGGCCCTAGTATTTGTAAAATCAGTGCATTGTATTGCAAATTGATCTACTCAATTTGAAATTGAAACAAGGGGCTAGCCTTACCGAGAGGAGATGAAGCTAGGGGGCACGGCAAGAGGCAGAGCAGAGGCGTGGACAGGGCGACTCAGGCGAGCTACGGCGGTGATGGCGCGGTGGCGCGCGAGGTGGCCGGCGTGATGCTGCAATGGCACGGCAAGGCAGGGGCATGGCGAGGCAGGGGCACGGCGGCGCGGGCACGAGGTGACCGGAGCAGGGTCGAGGTGGCGCGCGGCTGGCGAGGGGGCCGGGCGAGCACTGGCAAGGGAGATGCGGGCAAGGCTGCGGCGGCGAGCAGTGGAGGCGGCGGCTCGGGCTAGGGCAGAAGCAAGTTGAGGACGAAACAGGTATGACTGCGGTTAAATAATCCCCCAAAACGCGACAGAAAAGGAAACCAAAAAAGAGTCCTGAAGACGCGCGAGATCCACTGACCGGACGCTCCGGTGGTAGCGACCGGACGCTACCACCCAGCGTCCGGTCGATTCCAGAGAGGTCCAAATCCTCTGGAATCGGGACCGGACGCGTCCGGTGGTCCATGACCGGGCGCAGGCAGGGTCCGGTCAGTCCAACTTGTGCACTCTTCGATCGACCGGACGCAGAATCCTTCCTGACTGGACGCACAGACGCAGCGTCCGGTCACTCCTTCGGCAGCAGTTCACCTCCTGTGAACTGACCGAACGCTGGACAGCAGCGTCCGGTGCACCTTTTCCAGCAAACCTCCAACCTTCCTTCGTGCTGCCTTTTCCCAATCAAGTCCCAACTTGAAAAAGGTCCAAATAAACACCAATTGGGACTGATGTGAGTGACCTCTCTCAAACCCTCATATTTTTCAAAATATTTTACCTTAGGCTATAATTCTTTTTAAGAAAATAGGCAACAAGAGGGCAAATGGAACAAAACGACAAAACAACATTCATGCATATGCAATACTTGTAAGTAAATCTAGTTGCTTGTCAAGTTTGATCCAAGGTTAAGCTTCTTCACACGCTTTTCGGCGGTTATCTTAACCATGTTAGACAAGCCCTATGTGCATTGCCACAAATTAAACATGTTGTATATTACAATGAATGCAAGGGACAACACAAGCTCAATTTTTAGTGAAGTTACTAAAATCAAGTACATTTAGCTCATTCCGCAATCTACAAAATGTAGCCTCATCTAGCGGTTTAGTGAAGATATCCGCTAATTGATCTTCGGATCTTACACCTTCTAGTGATATATCATTTTTAGCCACATGATCTCTTAGAAAGTGATGGCGGATATCTATATGTTTGGTGCGAGAGTGTTGAACCGGATTATTTGCAAGTTTTACCGCACTTTCATTGTCGCACAAAAGAGGTACTTTCTCTAGAACTACTACATAGTCTAACAAAGTTTGTTTCATGTATAATATTTGTGCACAACAAGCACCCGCGGCAATGTATTCCGCTTCGGCGGTGGACAAAGCCACACTATTTTGTTTCTTGGAGGACCAAGACACAAGTGATCTTCCAAGCAAATGGCACCTTCCGGATGTGCTCTTTCTATCAACTTTGCATCCGGCGTAATCCGAATCGGAATAGCCAATTAATTCAAATAAAGCTCCTTTGGGATACCAAAGACCAATGCTTGGTGTGTGCTTAAGACACCTAAGGATTCTTTTTACGGCAATTAAATGAGTTTCCTTAGGACTAGCTTGAAATCTAGCACACATACACACACTAAACATGATGTCGGGCCTAGATGCGGTTAAATATAACAAGCTACCAATCATAGAACGGTAGAGAGTTTGATCAACCGGGTTACCTCCCTCATCTGGATCGAGATGTTCATTTGTAGGCATTGGTGTCTTGATTGGCTTACATTCATCCATCTTGAATCTCTTGAGAAGATCTTTTGTGTATTTCTCTTGAGAGATGAAGATGCCTTCTTTCATTTGCTTGACTTGAAAACCAAGAAAGAATGTAAGCTCACCAATCATTGACATCTCGAACTCTTTCGACATCAATTCACCAAATTCTTTGCATGAGTCTTCATTTGATGATCCAAAGATGATATCATCAACATATACTTGACAAATGAAGATATGCCCATCAAGCTTCTTGGTAAATAGTGTGGTGTCGACCTTCCCAATGGTGAAGCCTTTCTCAATGAGGAAGTCCCGAAGGCGCTCATACCAAGCTCTTGGGGCTTGCTTAAGCCCATATAGTGCCTTGGACAACCTATAAACATGATTAGGATATCTAGGGTCTTCAAACCCGGGAGGTTGATCAACATAGACTAGTTCATTTATAAAGCCATTTAAAACTACACTTTTCACATCCATTTGATATAGTTTCATTTCATGATGTGATGCATATGCAAGAAGGATACGGATGGCTTCTAATCTTGCAACCGGTGCAAAGGTCTCTCCAAAATCTAAACCTTCAACTTGAGAGAACCCCTTTGCAACTAGTCTTGCCTTGTTCCTCACAACAACACCTTGATCATCTTGCTTGTTGCGGAACACCCACTTCGTTCCAATGACTCTTGCACCTTTTGGTCGCTCTTCAAGGTTCCAAACTTCATTGCGAGTGAAGTTGTTCAACTCTTCATGCATGGCATTGATCCAATCCGGATCTTTAAGAGCTTCTTCTACCTTGGTAGGCTCATAGCAAGAGACAAAAGAGTGATGAGCAATAAATGAAGTAAGTTTTTGAGATCGAGTCATTACACCCTTTGATGGACTCCCTATGATGAGATCTTGTGGATGATCTTGTAGGAGAGGTGTGTTTCTTCTATTGACCACTTGAGGAGGAGGTTGTGGAGCATCAACATCTTGTGCTTGTACCACCATTTGCTCATGAGAGATATGAGTATCTTCATTTTCTACTCTCCCATCTTTTTCGCCATCTTGTGGTACATTTGATGAAGAAGGTTGGTTAATGACTTGTACATCATCTTCATCATCTTTTGGCTTGATGTCTCCCACCGGAATGTTCTTCATAGCCTCCCTCAATAGTTCATCACCTACATCATCAAGATTCTCATGTGCTCCTTGGGAGCCGTTAGATTCATCAAATTCCACATCATATGTTTCTTCAACCAAGCCGGTGGCATGATTAAATACTCTATATGCTTTGGACTTCAATGAGTAACCAACAAGAAAACCTATATCACAACGTCTTTGAAACTTCCCTAGGTGTTGCCGCTTCTTGTAGATGTAGCACTTGCAACCAAACACCATAAAGAAGGAGACGTCCGGCTTCTTCCCATTGAGCAACTCATACGGTGTCTTGACAAGGAACTTTTGAAGAAATAGGCGGTTGGATGCATAACATGCGGTGTTGATTGCTTCCGCCCATAAAGCTTCGGGGTTGTTGTACTCATCTAGCATTGTCCTTGCAAGAGTGATCAAAGTCCGGTTCTTCCTCTCAACTACATCATTTTGTTGAGGAGTATAGGTTGCGGAGACTTCATGTTTGATTCCAACTTTATCACAATAAGCTTCTATGTTTGTGTTGTCAAATTCTTTGCCATTGTCACTTCTTATCTTCTTGAGCTTCACTTCAAATTCATTTTGAGCTCTCTTGGCAAACTTCTTGAAACAAGATGCAACTTCGGATTTGTCATGAAGGAAGAACACCCATGTATACCTTGAGTAGTCATCCACAATCACAAGACAATAGAGATTTCCTCCCAAACTCTTGTATGTTGTTGGTCCAAATAAATCCATGTGTAGGAGTTCTAGCACTCTTGTGGTTGACATGAAAGCTTTGGTTGGATGAGTGTTTGCAACTTGCTTGCCGGCTTGACATGCACTACAAAGCTTGTCCTTCTCAAACTTCACATCCTTCAACCCTCTCACCAAATCATTCTTCATAAGCTTCTTGAGTGAGCTCATCCCAACATGAGCAAGTCTTCTATGCCATAGCCACCCAAGTGTTGTTTTGGTGAATAGGCAAGTCTTCAAGTTTGCATCTTCGGAGGTGAAGTCAACGAGATATAAATTGTTGTATCTAAATCCATTGAATATCACTTGTTTGTCATCTACTTTGGATACAACAACTTCTTTCTCGGTGAATAAGCATTGGAAGCCAAGATCACACAATTGCCCAACGGATAGCAAGTTGAAACTCAATGAGGCAACATAGAGTACATTGGAGATGGAATGATCATTTGATATTGCCACTTTGCCCAATCCTTTAACCTTGCCCTTTGAATTATCTCCAAATGTTATTTTCTCTTGTCCATCTACCTCTTCATCTAGTGAGGCGAACATACGAGGATCACCGGTCATATGTTGAGTACAACCACTATCAATAACCCAATGACTTCCACCGGTCTTGTAGTTCACCTACACACAAGAGATTCAAGCTTTAGGGATCCAAACTTGTTGAGGGTCCTTCACCTTCTCAACAAGTGACTTAGCCACCCAAATCTTCTTAGGCCTACTCTTGTTGGGGGGTCCTAAGAACATGACTTTCATCTTTCCACTAGAATCTTTTCTAAGCATGTAGTGAGCATTGAAAGCAAAGGGTCTAGCATGCTTGGGCAAGGGTTGTGGTGGTGGAGTTTGACACTCATGAGCAAAGTGGCCTTCTTGTCCACACTCAAAACATCTCTTTGGCTTTAGCTTTGGCTTTGATTGTTGGTGTTGAGCTTGAGCCTTCTTCTTCTCTACAATTGCCATATATCCAATGCCACTTCTATCCATCTTCATGACTGTATTCATGAGTAGCTCACTTTGGAGATGCTTGCCTCTAGCAAACTTGCTCAATCCCACCTTGAGATGCTCTTTCTTCATTTTGAGCTTCTTGTTCTCTTCCTTGAGAATATCATTGTTCTTCTCTTCCTTGAGTTTCTTGTTTTCTTTTTTTAGCTTCTCATTCTCAAGGATCAAATCTTTGTCATGATCAAGAGTTTCTATCACAATGGTGTTGTGACTTTTCATCTCTTCAAGATCTTTCATGAGCTTCTCATTGTCACTCTTGAGCTTGACATACTCATCATAGTCATTGCACTCAACCACTTGCTTGCCTTTGCTACTAGATCCATGCTCAATGCTCTCATCAATTAAATCATCACATGAGGTAGCTATATCAATCTTAACAACATGGTTAGTAGCAACATGTGGCTCATTTGGTAAGAATTCTTGTGCAATAACAAGGGTATCATAATTGATCTTTAGAGTTGTATATTCATCTTTTAGCTTGTTGTGACTAGTGATAAGCTCACTGTGCACCCACTCAAGTTTATCATGTTTATCTTTAAGCTCTTTCTTAGAAGATTTGAGCTCCTTGAGTTTGGATGATATATAATCATTTGTTTCTTTGAGTTCATCATTAGTCTTTTCTAATGTATCACACTTAGCTAAGAGTGAATCATTTTTAGCATCAAGTTTTTCATTTGTAGCTCTACTTTTTCTAATGATCTTAGTGTATTTTCTTAATATTTTGACAAGATCATCATATGTGGGTGAATCATCATCGCTATCGCTATCATCATCACTAGCTTGCTCATCATCACTACTATCATCACTTTTAGTTACCTTGCGTTCACCCTTGGCCATAAGGCATAGGTGTGTAGATGATGATAGCGATGGTGGCGGTGAGGATGCAAGATCAATAGCAATGGCGGCCACCTTCTCATTGTCACTCTCATCATCGGATGATCCACTTGATGAATCAATGTCCGTGAGCCAATCACCGACAATATATGCCTTGCCACTCTTCTTCTTCTTGTAGAAGTCTCTCTTTTTGCCATATCTCTTCTTGTATGGCTTGTTCTTTTTCTTTTCATCTTCATCACTTGAATCATCTTTCTTGCCCTTGTTCTTGAACTTGTCTTTCTTGGGCTTTGTGCATTGATGAGCTAGGTGGCCAAGTTCGCCACAATTGTAGCAATCCATCTCGAAGATTGGCTTTCTTCTTGAGCTAGTGAAGAACTTCTTCTTGCCGTCAAACTTGATGCCACTCTTGTTTAGCTTTTTTAGCATCTTGGCGGTCTTCTTCACCATGAGAGCAAGACTTTCTTTATCATCTTCATCACTTGAGCTCTCATACTCAAGTCTTGTCTTGCCCTTATCTTGGCTAGCTTTGAATGCTAAGTCCTTCTCTTTCTTCTTTGTAGAGGATGAGCCATCTTGTGGCGTGATGTGCATGTACATCTCATGAGCATTTATCTTTCCCAAGATTTGTGTCGGTGTAGTGGCGGAAAGATCACCTTGATGTAGCACGGTCACAATGTGCCCATATTTGTCAATGGGGAGGACACTCAAGATCTTTCTCACAACGTCGGATGGTGACATTTGAGTAAGTCCAAGCCCATTGACTTCCTCTACAAGAACATTTAAACGAGAATACATTTCATTAGCACTTTCTTTGGGAAGCATCTCAAAAGAATTTAGATTTTTAATCACAAGATGATAGCGTTCCTCACGCTCACTCTTGGTTCCCTCATGGAGCGCACAAACGTCCGACCATAGAGCATGGGCGTCTTTGTGGTTCCTTACACGATTGAACACATCTTTGCAAAGGCCTCTAAAGATGGTGTTGCGAGCCTTTGCATTCCATTTTTCATAGTTTATTTCATTGCCTTGGAGTTGTGCGGTATTCTTAGGTGTTGGGAACCCTTGAGAGGCAGCTCTAAGAATTCCAACATCTAGAGCTTCTAGGTAAGCCTCCATGCGAATTTTCCAATATGGAAAATCATCCCCCTCGAAGATAGGAGGAGGTCCATCCCCGTGAGACATCTTGCTCTAAGCGGTTAGGCTTAAAAACGTGAGCATGAGGCTCTGATACCAATTGAAAGGATCAAGATGCCCAAGAGGGGGGGGTGAATTGGGCTAATTCTAAATTTTCTTGCAATAATCAAATCCTACGGATAGCCCAATTAACCCCTTGTGCCTAGAAAAGTGTTTATATCAAACTAATGCACAACAACCACGCAATCTATGTTCCAAACTTACTCTAGCAAGCAATTCTATGGATGTGAAACAAGTATTGAATTGCTCAAAGTAAATACTCAAAGTAAGTGCTCAAAGTAAATAGAGAGAGAAAGGAACGCGGCGATGTTTTGCCGAGGTATCAGAGAGTCGCCACTCCCCACTAGTCCTCGTTGGAGCACCCGCGCAAGGGTGTAGCTCCCCCTTGATCCGCGCAAGGATCAAGTGCTCTCTACGGGTTGATTCTTCGACACTCCGTCGCGGCAAATCACCCAAAACCGCTCACAACTTGAGTTGGGTCACCCACAAGCTTCGCCGGGTGATCACCAAGCTCCCAATCACCACCAAGCCATCTAGGTGATGGCGATCACCAAGAGTAACAAGCACGAACTCTCACTTGACCACATGAAAGCCTAATGAGAAGATGGATGCACACTTGTCACTCTTGATTCACTAATGAGGTTTCACTCTTGGATTCTCAAATCACAAACACCTCACTAGGACCTTGCTCTTCTTGGCACTCACAAACGTGTTTCTCAATTTGTTGAATGAGCAAAAGTAACTCCACACTCGAGTGGAGCTACTATTTATAAAGGCGACTGAAAAGCGAACCGTTATGAGCTTCGCGGGATGACCGGACGCTCCAATCATATTGACCGGACGCTCCGGCCAGTTCAACCCACGCAGCAGTTTCAAGTGATGACCGGACACCAGCGAGTGGTCCGGAAGAAGACTCTGACGTGTCCGGTCAATCTTGGATGCTTATCGTAACAACGGACAGCTGGATACTCGTGGTCCGGTCATCACTTTCTTCGGACGCGTCCGTCCACACTTTCTCAAGTCGGACCCATCTGGAGTCGACCGGACGCTGGCCCCCAGCGTCCGGTCACACGACCTTTCAGCGTCCGGTCACCCAGACTTGTTCTCCTCAATCAAATGGGTGACCGGACCCGGGCGGTGTCCGGTCACACCGAGCAGCGTCCGGTCAGTATTTGACCCTCCATTCACTTCCAACTCTCGATCATATGTGAATGAAGTTTGCTCCAAAGGATCTTAGGCATTCATAGGAGCTACCTAGAGCTAGTTTTAACAAGTGTGCACCACACCTAACTCACTAGACTCAACTAGGTCAAGCTACCCGTTCATACCCCCCTTCATAGTACGGCCAAAGGAAAGACAAAGTCCTAAACTACTCTAAGTGTCTCTCCAACTTCAATTGGCACTTAGAACTAGTTATCCTTAACCTTGTCGTCCATCCTTTGAAAACCGAAACGATTTTCATCGTAGGGGCATGACAACCTCAATTGCCCAATCGATTTCCATTACCATGACCTAACTTAATTGCCTCTGCAAAACACATGTTAGTCATAGTAATCTTGTATTGACATTAATCACCGAAATCCACTTAGGGGCCTAGATGCTTTCAAGAGGTCAATCTTTTATACCTTAGCATCATTTGGTAGACATTGTCTCCTACATTTCCTATCTAAGCATATGTGCAAGCTTCAATCCAAACTTTTAGCACATATGTAGGAGGAGCAATTGCTACCATTTAGGATTCATGAAACTTGTCCATATCCTTTTACACATAGTAAATATGCTTGGACAAGCAACATGGATTTAATTGAATTTCAATTCATACCTTTGTGAAAGGGTTGTCATCAATTACCAAAAAGAGAGAGATTGAAAGCTCTAGTTTGGTTTTGGTGAATTGATGAAACCCTAAGTGCTAACCTAGTTTATCAAGTGATCATGATATAGGTAGCACACTCAAAGTGGTGAAGCAAATGAAGATCATAACATGATGATGGTGATGCCATGGTGATGATCAAGTGCTCGGACTTGGAAAGAAGAAAGAAAAAAACAAAAGGCTCAAGGCAAAGGTATAAATTGTAGGAGCCATTTTGTTTTGGTGATCAAGACACTTAGTGAGTGTGATCACATTTAGGATCGATAGCCGTACTATCAAGAGGGGTGAAATTCATATTGGAATACGGTTATCAAAGTGCCACTAGATGCTCAAACTCATTGCATATGCATTTAGGATCTAGTGGAGTGCTAACACCCTTGAAAATGTTTGTGAAAATATGCTAACACATGTGCACAAGGTGATACACTTGGTGGTTGACACATTTGATCAAGGGTGGTGAAGTTTAGGTGCAAGGGTAAGAAACTCCACCGGCAGAGTGTCCGCCCGTAGAGTGCGGACAGTCTGACGGTGCCACCGGTGCCCTAGACAGAAAGGATGGAGGTCATTGGGAGTGACCGGGCGCTGGCCTCGGTTGGACCGGCGCGTCCGGTCAGATGTAACAACGAAGACGCTGGCGTCGGTCAAACGACCGGACGCTGGCAGGGTGCGTCCGGTCAGTGCTGACGTAGGGTGTACAGAGGAGACGTTGACGGACCGGACGTTGGGTGAGTCCGGTCGGGCATGACCGGACGCGTCCGGTCGGGAAAATCGCATTTGGAACCTTGCTCGAAACGACCGGACGCTAAGGTCTAGCGTCCGATCACTTTCTATCTGACACGTCTGGTCAGCTGATGACCGTTGAAATTTGACGAACAGTATTTGAAGCAGAGGACACGTGGTGTGAATCACGTGACCGGACTCTGAGGGCCAGCGTCCGGTCAATATGACCGGAGCGTCCGGTCACCCCGCGTTGTGCCCAGTGAAGGAGTACAACGGCTCTATTTCATGGGGGCTTCTATTTAAGTCCCATGGCCTGCTCAAGCTCACTCTCTTGGCCATTTGCATTGATATAGCAACCTTGTGAGCTTAGCCAAAGCCCTCCCACTCATCTCCATCATTGATTCATCATCTTTATGAGATTGGGAGAGAATCCAAGTGCATTGATTGAGTGTGTGTATCTAGAGGCACTTGGTGTTCGTGTTTTACTACGGGATTCACTTGTTACTCTTGGTGGTTGCTGCCACCTAGACGGCTTGGAGCAGCGAGGATCGTCGAGCGGAGGGTGGTGATTGTCTCCGGCTCCGATCGTGGTGATTGTGAGGGGTTCTTGACCTTTTCCCGGCGGAGCGCCAAAAGGTACTCTAGTGGATTGCTCATGGCTTGTGTGATCCTCATCTTGTGTTGGTTGTGCGGCACCCTATCGAGGGTTTGGTGTGTGAAGCCAATTAGCGCGTGAACCTCTAAGTGAGTGAATCGTCACAACGAGGACTAACTTGCCGGCAAGCAAGTGAACCTTGGTAAAAAATCATTGTGTTCGTCATTGATTCCGAGGTGATTGGTCTTTATTGTTATTCATCCTTGTGATTGATTGGTTTCTTCATCTACACGGCGGTATAACTTTTTGATCATTCTCTTTATATTACCGTAAACTAGTCATCAAGCTCTTTAGTGTAGTTAATTTCTTTAGTGTAGTTAGTTATGAGAGCTTGCTTGCTTGGTTGGTGTGGCTCTTTAGTTAGTTTTTGAGAGCACACTAACATAGGGTAGTGTTATAGCTATTGTGTTAATAGATACTATCTAAACT
The DNA here is from genome assembly GCA_904845875.1 of Miscanthus lutarioriparius. NCBI lineage: Eukaryota > Viridiplantae > Streptophyta > Magnoliopsida > Poales > Poaceae > Miscanthus > Miscanthus lutarioriparius. Next base: position 80,227,074 of record CAJGYO010000018.1, read on the forward strand.
AGAATTGTGGTAGGTGGCTTGCATTTTGAGTAGGCTAGCGCAACATTTGCTTCGTCTCTTAATTGTCTAACCGTGTTGTTAAGTGTTGTTGTAGAAATTTTTATTAGGCTATTCACCCCCCTCTAGCCATTAGGACCTTTCAGTGTAGCACTAGCTTGTGTATGTGACAACTAAATTTATTTGACTTATGTGCGAACTGAATTTATTTTAGATGTCCAGTATGTGCGAACTGAATTTATTTGAGATATAAAAAATGTGCGAACTAAATTTATATGTACAATTGGCTCCATGTCTGGAAAAAAAATGCGTGCTAATGTTGTAGTTATGATGTGCTCTAAAATTATGTGCAAGAAGTGAAAATAATACTCAAAATGAAACATATGCAATTTACAAGCATCTACAAAACATACAGTACAGAATTTGAATTATAAAATATGAAAAACTAAATTCTAAACTATCAAAAATGATGCTTTCGCGTCCAGGGGTAGAATCGACTTTTCGTCTCTCATCTAACACCGTTACAGGGTTGAATTGACGGGAAGGTCAGATAAGGAATCGAAAGTCGGATCGGAGGCCAAATAGGTAAGTTGGAAATTTTGAGAGCCAAGAAAGGAAGCATGAGTTTTAAGAGGGCCATGTAGATAAATTTCTCTTATATTAAAGGCAAAAACATGATCAGTTCATACGCCGATTTCGTATATATATTTATCACTGATCCCACTTAGCTTGTAGCACCATATGGTAGGATCGACTTAACAAGTACACAGGTTAACGGTAATGGATCATATAGTAGTAATAACAAAATTGATATATCATCATCTTGTTATTTCTTTTTGGGAGGATTGTATCACTATCTGGTACAAAGTAATGAGCGGCAAATATTTGTGGTTTTAGGTAAAGGATTAGGTCCTGTTTGAAACATTAGAATATTTTTCTGATCATGCGTTGTTTCTATGTAATTGAACTAATCTTTATGAAATTTCTATACATTTTCCATGAGATTCCTGTGTTCCAGATAGACGCTCATCATGTTATATTCATCGTAAGAGAAACACTGTAGATTTTGAGAGCTATAGGTGAGGGTCGCTTGGTTCACGTAGCGCACTGAGTAACAATGAAACGTCAAATCAGCTCGCGTAGGATACTGGTAGTCAAATCCGTAGCTTTGCTTGAGATGGTAAAAGTAAAGGGCCGGCTGGCTCATCGAACATCTCCAGCTCCAACGATCTGCGCCCGTTGGATATTTATAGATACGTTTGATAGTTACCAAGCAATTTTCTCGTATACAAACCTTCGTTCCCACGTCATTTATCGCCAAACGAACACTAATTTAATGGAGACGGCAGATCGTTTGATACTACCAAGCAACCGTATACAACCTTCGTTCCCACATCACTCCCATCACGAACACGAAACGAGACGGCAGGTCCGAGATGCCTGGAGGTGGCACCAACGACGACCAGATAGCGCCAGGCACCAACGCACCAGATAGCGACGGGAGCAGAGCAGATGCAGGCGCTGAGGCCGGAGCAGCGACTTGCGCCGTCGTCGTCCGCGAAAAGCCGCTGCCAGCTGGGCCGAGGAGCGGCCGGACTGAGCCAGAGGCATCGCATGCACCGCACGGCACGGCACGGGCACGAGCACGGTTGACCGGCCGCCCGGAGCACCGGAGACCGGGCTTGGCTTCCGTTCCGTTCCATGATCCCCATGCGTTGACCTGGTGCCCAGTTGGTTCCAGTTGGTTCCACTTTTCGTCTCTGCCACGGATTCCATTCCACCCCCATGGATTTCCCCAAACCGAGGCACGGATCCACTCCACGGATTGCAGAGGATGCGATTTGTAACTCCAAAATGAGCCGATCAGATCTGCCGACAGTTAAACAATACGGGGACTATGATGCAGAGCACAGGATCCAAGAACTCCAGAACGCCGGTTGCAGAACACAGACGAACTGCAGGCGACCAAGGACAGATGCATCGCCGAGGCACGTGCCATGTCAAAGGTTGGAAGCAAGCAACACCCGACTCGCAGTGCCCTACTGCCGTCATTCTGCAGGCACGTCCCATGTCAAAGGCTCGATCCGCAAAAACGTCGGTGCGGTGCCATTTTTCTCGGAAAGAAACATAATACAGCATCGCTATCGGTGCGACACTGCAGGCAGCCACCTGTCATCACAAAGTTCAGTTCAGTTCAGACAACCATCCATCATGGTTCAGAGTTCATAAAGCTCATCATATGCAGTGTGTTTTCTGACCTGACGGCACTGCAGAGCTTGCATCCTTGACAGCTCCAACTGTCGGTGCCATCTGCAAAAACAAGGCGAAGAAAAACAATAGTTAAGCAACAACCCTTTGAAAATCTGTTTGAAGAGGACAGCAGAGTATGGGGAGCACGTACTTTACAGTCGTGCGAGCGCTCATTAGTATTTTGTTTTGTATTTGGTAATTAGTGTACAATTATGAACTAATTAGGTTCAGTTTCGTCTCGCGATTTCTCACCTAACTTTGTGCAATTAGTTTTTTTTCGTCTACATTTAGAGAGTAAGATTCGAGTACAATTCCACGTTTCAACTGGAATAAGTCACTGCCATTTTCCAAGATGTGAGGCAGGGCGGTGTTGCTGCGGTCTCCATGCATTCAGTAGCACTGTATTGCACCGGCTTGTGCACCGGCATCACAAAAGCTGCAGATTGATGCCTGATGCGTAGTATTTTTTATTTATATTTGAAGTCAAAGATGGCAATTTCTCTATACATTCTTACCATACTCCATGTATATGGAACCACTGATGCATGCATGGCATCTTTCCTTTCTCTCCTTAAGCGACAAGGAGCATGACCTTCCTTTGCCAGATTTCCTTTGCATTTCCATGCATGCCTGTAATCATTGTTCATGGAGACTCACAATTGTCTTTAGATTCGGATTCTTCCTTTAGCTGCGTCTAGGAATGACACCCAGTCAGCTGCTACTGAGTCTGGCCACGTCTGTGTACTTCAGATCTTTGGTTCAGTCTTCTATAATTCTTAGAGCCCTGATTGCATTTCGATGGTCCTTTCATTCCAACTTGTATCAGTTTTCCTGCTCTGTCTTGCACTGTTGACGATCTTGGTGACAGCGACACCTTTAGGACTACTTGCTTCATGCTCTGACCTCCTTTTAACTACTTTAAGTTTTGTTCTTTTCATGGCTTATGTGTCATGCCTTGCAGTCCATACCTTTTTCTGTTCCACAAAAAAAAAAAGCTTCAACGACTACAAAAATGACTTGACAACTGTGATATTTAGGGTGCATTTGGTATGATTCCGAATTTTCGTAGAAAAGCTTTGGATATGAATTCTAGTAGGAACATTTTTATGATGAATCCAGAATCGGTTTAATGGTTAGCAGGTTGAATTCGGATTTTTTTAAATATTTTTCATTAAAATCATATAAATGAAAACATGTTAAAAAATTTCACAACTTTTTTATGGGGGAAAGAACAGCTTAAATGCAGCCATTCAAACTTGTTACACTTAAAAATGATTAACTGAAAAAAATACGATTGCTAGGAGCGAGGGGGGAGCTAAGAAACGGAATCAGGCAAAACTACTCGGACATTTCTGGCTCCTAGTATAGGTAGAAAGAGGAGAATCGATTCAGTGAAACGTTTCTCTACCTACCTGTTTGGCAGCGATTCTCGCATTTCATGAGACAATCGGAACCGTTCAGAGCTACCAAACGGGCTTAGTATTGAGTTAAGACAAAGCAATTTGATCCTAGGTGGTTAGTTGTGTCTTCTCTTTGGTAACAGTAACAAGCTCACCAAAAGTCCAAAATATTAAATTTCATCATTCTGGACAAGTTTAAAGTTTTAGTATCTTCATTGAATTTCTATTTTCTTCAGGCTTACATGCTTACTCTGCACAAATGAGGTCAGCTGATCTTGTTCTGATAAAAACAAAGGCCAATCCTTTGGGTTTTGGCCAATCCAGTGGTTACCTTCTTGAATTGGCTTCAGTAACCCTTTGGTTTTTTTTTTTTTTCCAACACTGCAGTTTGCAGTGATGGGTGCACACTTAATGGACAGCCATTCAGTACCTTCCGCACTTTTAGTCATCCAAAGACAACAGCTGAAACTCTACTGATAGCTTCTGTAAACGCTTTCTTTTGCCTGAAACGAAATGTTTAGATGAGCAGCCTAGTTCATACTGTTTATCATGTGCATAAGTTATAGCATCGGGTAAACACATCTGGTATTATCTAAAAGTTAAAAGAGACACGGAATTATAAGATTAAACCTGGTTTTATTAGAAAATGTGTTTATTTTGGATTTCAGTGAATCACCAGAGCAACAGATATCTAGCGTGACAGCAAGAAAAGAGAACAGGGGTAGTGTGAAGAAAGAGACAGCAGATATCTAGCTAACACTCTTCAAGGATGTGAAGGAGTGCAGGAAAGTCCTGTTAAAACGAGTCCCTAGATATCTTTCTTTTTTTAAAAAAAATATATAGTTCAAGAAATCTCTCTTGATGTGCAAGGAAAATTCATTCAAGAAGCTAATATGTTAGAAGAATTACCAGGTCAGTTGAGTTACTTGTGCTTGTAACAAGAACCTCATCCTCTTTAGATGTATATTCAGCTGGTTGCTTGAAACAGATGAACCCTTAGCAACCATTGCAAAATCACAATGGCAAATATTTTGTTCAGTGTTCATAACACCTGTCAAAAACAAGCAGGAGCATGTAGCAGATTGGATCACAACAGTGCTCATAAGCTTTCACAGTTCTCTCCTAGCTCATTGAAATGTTCCCTGAGAAAAGTTGAAACCGAGAAGAATTGTCGGAGTGAATAAAATTAAGAGGAGAAAGGCAAGCCATGCTTCACCTCATGGTCACCTGAATAACCATAGCAGTACAACCACAGCAGATCAAATCAATTAAAGCACAATGTGCCTTACGAACTCAAGGACTACTAATTTCCAAAAGAAGCTCAGCTGGAGATACATTTGTAACTTTGTCCAGATCATTTTTGTTAGATCAGATGAGAAAGTGATCTTTTATTATTAAATCATACTGATGCTACTCTATTACAAAATGGCTTAGAGAAAGAAAGACTGTACCCAAACCATAGAAGAAAATGGGGACTGAAACACAGCAAGGACAACTAGGCAGGTACAAATTAAACATTTGCTAACAGAGGAATGAGCACCAGCCAAACTGTCTTGCATCAGTGGTCAGATATCATGATCCAGTGGACAGAAAAAAGACTATCTTTCAAATCCCTCTTTGAAATATCCCCCACATCGAAAAGCCATGAAGAAGGACATGACCAGCTTCTAAACGGCAGCAGGGATGTGATATGACCTGCTTCAATTGACAAAAGATATGTCCCTGTAAACCTCTTCAAGTGCTGATATACTGGAGTGCTTCGACAAGCAGGTAAGCAGTGAGTTCTGAACTTCACTGGATTGAACTCCGAAGAGAACTGCACATTTAGTTCTACCAATTAGAACATTACTGGTACTACATAAAAAGAGCGTAACCAGTGCAGAGAGCTCCCGCTCTGTGCGGGGTCTGGGGAAGGGTGTCAGTGGCAAGCCTTACCCTCGCCTGTGCAAAGCGAGGAGACCGCGACTCGAACCCGGGACCTTCCGGTCACAGGTGGTAAGACTCTACCGCTTGCACCAGGCCCGCCCTTCATTACTGGTACTACATATCAGCTAAAATTTTAAGAAAACAAAATAATAGCCTGATGATGCATAACACTATATCATGCCTACTACAAAGAACAACCTACCCCCACTACTAGTGGTAACCTCCCATTAAGTCAGATCACAAATCTGTGTGGAGCTGAACAATTACCCAAGCATACAAATCATTTAGTTGAAAAGAAAAGACATATCACTTTCTCTTGCACATTTTCCTATCTAGTGGCTGTACTAGACACTCTGTTGGCTGAACAACTAAACTAAATGTGCTTAGCACAATTTCAAATAACAAAAAAAAATCAATCTATGTAGCAGTGCTATTATCATATCATTTATTGTCCTCTGACTCTTGAGCCATTTGCTGATTTTTTTTTCCCTTAAAAATCATAATGGTTTCCTTTTGCCAAATCAGAGCTAAATTTAAGTTGCTTACTTTTAAAAAAATATTGCCAAAAGTTGTTCCCCAATCTAATTTTGCCACATGACACGCACAATAGTTTATTATGCATTAGAAGAGCTTGGAATTGATGTCAGATAATCTACAAAGACAGAATAACAAAAAACTTGACCATGGGGGGACATGTTCCCTTGGCTTTGTTTTGAGAGAGGAGAGTTGATAGGATTACGGATCCTACCGCGTAGATCACGGAGTCTGTAGGGGTGAGAGGGAGGTGGAGCAGGCTGGGAACCTCGCTGCCGGCGGCTGGACGCCGTGGTGGAGGATGGGCGGCTGCTGCTGTAGCCCTAACCTTCACGCGGCTACAGTAGCGGCGGCACTGTTCACGCGTGAACAGTAGAGGCGGCTAGGGTTTCTCCCGGCTCCCTGAGGAAGCCGGAAACAATAATATGTTTCTGCTTAATCTCACAAATAGAGTCTTACAAATATTTATATGTCTCTCTAATAGCGATAATTATAAAATAACCCTCTACCAATACTATAATTGCGACAATTATATGGGCCATAGCCCTCTGATGGCCGGCTTCCCTCCTAGCCCTTAGCTGGGCTGCGACGGCTGTAGGGGATGCCGGTCATAACATCTCTCCCCGCCTGCAAAAACAGCTCGTCCTCGAGCTGGAAATCGGGGTGCTCGGCGCGGAACTCCTCGAGTGACTCCCACGTTGCATCATCTGGCCGACTGCATCACGCGCCACTTGATCAAGATCTTCCAAACACCCGGCGCTGCTTGAGCTTAGCAGGCGCTGCTCGGACTGGCAGGCTCGCCATCCAAAGCCGGTGGCAAGACACCGCGGCGGTAGGGGGGATCGCCATGGTGTCTTTTTCAGAGGCCCACATGAAAAACATCGTGGATGCGGGTGTCATCGGGCAATTTGGAGGCGGTAGGCGACGCGACCGACGCGCCCAAAGACGCGAACGGTTTCGCCAGTAGCGGCCCCAACTTGCGCTTGGAGCGAGGGTCGAGGGACCGCTGCGTGGGCGCGGTGAAGGAGACGCAGCCTGCACCCACGAGCCCACCTCGAACTCCACATCCCGTGGTTGGCGTCGTAGTAGCGTTTGGAGAGTCAGCTTTGGCTTGAAGGAGCCGCCGACGGACCTCGCCGAGCATCTCGTCGCGGCCGCGAGTATGGCGTCGGCGGTTTCGCAGACGAGCCGCCGTTCTTACCGGTACGGCAATATGGGCGGCGGTGGTCGATCAGAGACGACCTCGAAAGGCGTGGCGTGGAGGGCGGTATGGAAAGAAGTATTGTAGCAATAATCCGCCACGACGCCCGGCCCACCCACGCCGAGGCCGGCCACCGTAATACAACAGCGCAAATACATGGCAATCACCTTGTTGACCACCTCCGACCGCCGCCCGTCTTCGAGGGTGGAAGGCGGTGCTGCGCGAGCTTGACGCCCGCCATCTCGAAAGGTCCCGCCACACGTGGGCCGGTGAACACGGGTCCCGGCCGCGACGATGGAGAGCGGGAACCCGTGGAGCCGCATAATGCCGCCGAAGAAAGCACGGGCGACCGACGCGCGGTAGGGTGCCCGAAGCTGGCGATGAAGTGCGCGTTTAGAGAAACGGTCGACGACGGTGAGGATAACCGACTTGACGGCGACTTTTGGGCAGCCCTCGATGAAGTCGATCGAGATGTCCGCCAAACTTGGGAGGGCACGCCGAGGGGTCGCGCAAGCGAGTCCCCGCCGGCCGCAACGCCCGCCTTGTTGTTATGGCTTGCACGTGCGCAGAACGCACCAAGTCGCGCACCGCTGCTCTCGCCCCGCGGAATGTAGAACTCGGCACGGAGGCGGTGCGGCGTCTTCAGGTCCCTCATGGCGGCGGCATGGGCCAGCAGGAGGACTCGTGGCGGAGGTCCCCGTGATCCCAAGACGTAAGATACGAGACCCGTGGAGAGGAGGTCGGCCGTCCAGCGCCACGGCTCCACGAGCCCCCTACCGAGCTGCTGCAGCGGCGAATACCGCCATCCGGCCGTGGTCGTAAGCGCGCTCGATGGCGCCGAGGTCAAACGGCGTCTCGGGATACCATCACGCTTCGAGGGCGCCCGGCGACGCAGAGACAGCGCCACCGCCGCCTCGTTGCTGGCAAGGTGACAGAAGGCCCGCCACGGTGTTGAGGCGGTTCCGGGCGGTACTCCACGGTGAAGTCGGTTTAAAAGTTTGTCGATCCATTGGTGCTTTGGAACGGTAGACAAACGCCGATCAAGCAAAATTTGAGACCGTAGTGGTCAAGGCGAACCGTGAAGGGCGCCCAAACAAATCTGGCGCCGATGGGGCGCATGCTTGCACCAAGCCCGGCGAGCTCGCGTCAGAGGCGGCGAGCTTGAGGTGGCGAAGCCGCAAATGGCTCTCTGAAGTAGGCGAGGGGTCCCGCTACCGGGTGGAGGACGGCGCCAACCCCGCACCCGGATGCATCGCAATCGACCATGAAAGTAGCGCCGAATCCGCATCGAAGCACGGGCCCCGCTCGCCAAGGCGCCGCTTTGAGCGCCTCGAAAAGCTGCCGACGCGTCGTCGCCCCACACTTAACGCTGCCTCGCCGCAAGAGTCGCGTGGAGCGGGCCGTGATGATGCCGAAGTCGCGATGAACTTCCGTAGTATCCCGCCAAGCCCAAGAAGCCGCCAAGGCCCCGCCGAAAGCGAGGTAGAGGCCACGCCGCCACCGCGTCGACCTTTGTTTGCGTCCATGGCGACACCGCCCCTGGCGATGACATGGCCAAGATAGGTCACGGATGGCGCCCCAACGCAGCACTGGAGCGCTTCAAGTATAGATGGTGCGCGCCCAGGCGCCGAGGACGATATGTTGATGTGTTGCGATGTTCGGACCACGACGAGTCGTAGATGAGGATATCATCAAGAAAACGAGCACAAACCGCCGGAGGTAGGTGCGCGGCACATCGCTCATCGTGGCTCGGAAGGTGGCGGGCATTAGAAAGCCCCAAAGGCATCACCGTAAACTCGAAGTGGCCGTGGTGAGTGCGAACGCCGCCTTGGCGATGTCGCCGGATGCATCCGCACTGATGATACCCCGAGCGAGGTCCGACTTTGTGAAAAGCGAGCTCCATGGAGCTCATCGACCACCCCATCGGAACTTGTCCTTGGACGCCTTGGCGTTGAGGGCGCGGTAGTCAACGCGAAGCGCCACGATCGGTCCGCTTTGGCGCATCAAAAAGAAGACGGGCGCCGAGAAAGGTGAAGTGGTCGGCCCGATGATCCCTTGGGTGAGCATGGTGCACGATCGCCGCCGCCCACTCGCCCTTCAGAGTCGGGATAGCGGAGCGCACCGCCACCGTATGGTACCCGTGTACCAAGTGGAGACGGTGGATGCGGTGGTCGTGGGTTCGGTGAAACGACGGCGGTCGGGTGGAGGAGGGCGAATTGCGGGTTCGGTGGAATGCCACGAATGATGCCGAGGGGAGAGGTGAAACCGCCCACCACTCCGCCAGTGACGCGGGGCGGCCGCGGACGCCCATAGTATGGGGCCCGCGCGATGAAGGTTCATGGGAAGTCAACCGCCCAAGTTGAGGCCGAACGTGATGGATGGCGAAGTCGCCATAGATGAGGCAGCACGCTATTGCGCGATGGAGAGGGTGCGCCATTGGCCACCGCGGATCCACCCCCTCGCCAGGCCCAGCGGGCGCGACACGGCGTGGAGCCCGCAAAAACGAAGCTGTCGGGCTTGAGGGCCGGGCAAGGCCCATGGAGTATGGGGCCCAAGGTGCGCATGAGGGAGCCGGCGTTATGCGGCGCCATCTCCGCCCAAGTAACAACCGGACGAGGTGTCTCGGTTTCCAAGATGGCGAAGTCTCGACCTCCATAGGGCGCGTTGCACGCGTGCGCACGTAAGGCTCCGTCTGCTTGACACCAGTTTCACGCCGTCGTCGCCATTGGGCACCGTGTAGGCGGGATCAGTGGCAGCGCGTCGGCCGCCGGAGTCCGTGAACGACACGCCACGCCGGGCAGGGAGATACATAATCCCTCGAACGCCCCTCAAGTACATGGCGGTTTTGAGGGTGGAGCCGGAGTGAACCGTAGGATGGCGAGCAGCCCGCGCGCATAACTTGATGACGGCATGGGATGGCATTATGGAGTTGCGAGTAATACCGCGAATAACTAAAAGCCACAGGGGGGCCCGAGCGGAGACCATAACATGGCGCGTTAGCGGGCCAGTGGCCATCTCCGCCCAGGTATGAGTACCAATGTCCGGGCTAACTCGAAGATGGTAGGACGCGAGCCATTGCCTGGATGCGACGACCGCAGAAGAACCGCTCGCGGTTCAACCAATTCGGGGGTGTCGAGCTCGACCTGAAACTCCAATTTGTAGAAGGAGCTTGCCTAAAGGGCGCGCAGTCGTCACCTCTCTGGTAAGGAAGAAGGCGCCTTGGCAGCCCACCCCCCATAGAGAGGAGAGCGCGGCGCGGAAGGCGGCGGTTGGAACTGGTTGTTGTCACGATCGTCGTGGAGGGTGATAGGGTTGTCGACGTGGCTATCGAGTAAAGTACGCCGCCGGGACGGCCGCAGCCTAAATGGTGACATGCGAGGCCGCCATTGCAACAGGCTGTAAGGTGGAGGACGGGCTTGCCCGTGCCGCTGCCGGCTGGTAATGGCGGGAAACGGCGGCGCGGAGGCGGCGTCATGCAATGCGGCGGATGGAGACCACCGTGGCGATCCACGAGGCAGCGATTCCAACGCTGGGTGCCGGGCAGAGCGCGGACGCCCGACAACTCCGACGACGCGCGCCGAGTGGTCACCGGATGGAGGAACCTCCGGAGAGCGGGCCAATATCGAACCAGTGCAACGCAGTGGCGCCAAATCAGAGCTAAATTTAAGGGTGACTTTTTAAAAAATATTGCCAGGAATGGCTGTTGTAGCCCCAACCTTCACGCTGCTACAGTAGGGCGGCAATCTAATCACGCGTGAACAGTAGAGGGCGGCCACGAAACCGGAAACAATAGTATGATTATGCATTAGAAGAGCTTGGAATTGATGTCAGATAATCTACAAAGACAGAATAACAAAAAACTTGACCATGGGGGGACATGTTCCCTTGGCTTTGTCTTGAGAGAGGAGAGTACCAAACCCTTTAGGGATGTGCTCGAGCTTCAAGCATCAGGGTTCAAGTCCAGGAACTTGAAAGCAGAAAGCATCACAACAATTTCTAAGCTAATGGTGGTGCTTGGTCAAAGCCTCATACTAGTAATTTGCAAGACATAACTTCAATCGGTTGAAGCACACCTGCTGTGTTCTGGATGAATGATGACCAAGTTCCTAGAAGACCATAGGCTATTTTACGTAAATGATATCCTCCTCATCTGGCTCATCTGCATCCCAGTCACCATCTTCTTCTTCTGATATATATGAACCTTCTACATCTTCCTCTCCATCTTTTCCTTCTTGTTGCTCCCTTTCCTCCTTTAGTTTGTCAAGTATAGCAAGGATCTATAAAGATAGAAATATTCAGTCAGTATTTTTCCAGTACATAGAAATACTAAAAAACCTTTTTGTGTCAATACACCTCCTGGTGCCCATCAAATTGTTTATGCTGAGATATAATTGCCTCGTACAGGCCTTATGGTTCTTATATCCCCATAAAGAATAAATCTGATTCTAATTTTCACCAAAAACTGCATTGCACACTCTTTGCACTTCGAAGTTCAAAAAAAAATGCAAACCTATCCATGTCTCGCAATTTGTAGGGGAACAACAAATCCAATGATGGATAAAGGATAGGCATTTATTTCATGCATGTGTGTGTTTTTGGATGTAGGTGTGTGGAGGGGGTGGTTAATTAGCATATGTTGTGCCGAGCAGATCAATCAGACATTGTTGGGACACAAATTCACAGAACTGAACAATACTGTATCAAGGGCATGTATCGAGTTCAATGTAAACAACTTGCAAAAACAATTGAATTCGAATCCCATAGAAACAGATAAACTTGTATCCTACCCTGCTTCCACGCTCCATAGACTCATCCTCGATGAACCTTATCTCCGGCGTGAGGCGCAGCTTCATCCGCTTGCCTATCTGGCTCCTGACGTACTTGGTCTTGGCCTTGAGCCCCTCAATAGCCACCTTCTTCCCCCTCTCGTCCCCAAACACCGACACGTACACCTTGCACACCTGCGCACACCGGAATTCAGCACCACCTGCGCAAAGCCGACCGCCATTTGAGCGCGTGAGCGGCGGGTGGCCTGACCTGGAGGTCGTTGGAGAGCTCGACGTCGGCGATGGTGGTGAGCGACGAGAGGTAGCGGTCGGCGCCGAGCGCGGCCTCCGGGAGCACGGCGCGCTGCAGGACGGGGTCGCGGGTGAGCATGTCGGCGAGCTCCCGTTGGATCTGCTTCGCCACCATCCGCACCCGCCGCTCCTTCGCCATGCACCGCACCACGCGCAGCGACGACGGCGGCGGCCGCAGTGACGACGGCGGAAGCCGCGCGAGGGAAGGAGCACGCGGCGGGGCCGGCGGAGCCAGGGGGCGGCACGGGAACATCGCGCCGGACCGGAAGGCGGCAAGCTTCGATCGATCGGAGGAGAGCGGGTGGGAGTGGGACGGAGCGGGAGCGGCGCCGGCGAAGGGGATAGTGTTGCCGGGTCCAGTTCAGCAATATCTTTGTATTTTTATTACTCCATTTTTTATTTGTTTGTTTTAAAAAGATTTTAAAGAAACACTGAATTTATCTATTCTTTTCTACAAAAGTTCGCCAATTCCTAATTTCTGCATCTCTGCATAAGCCGTTATAGTTTTTCATGAGAAAATCCATTAATCCAAACATTTAAGCATTTGATGGAAGTGTCATTCATTTTTTTCTATAAGATTACTTGCACAAATTAAACTCTCACAAAATATTGTAATAGAAAAAAAAATCAAATATCACCCGTGGACTGAAAAAAAGGCAAAGGAGCCCACACCTTCCAATTACCAGCACAGAATACAAGCCCAGAACTGGCAGCCCATACTCACAGTCTAAGCCTAGAGGGCAATTCTCGTGAGGCCGTTCTCTTCTCCCGTCGGCGGGTCGAATGAGTCGCCGCCGCCAACGCACCCCGCCGCTATCCCTTAACCCAGGCAGGTGCCCTAGACGATCGAGAACACCCGGGGGCGATGAGACTTTGCGCTGGTCTGACGAGGAGGAGGTTCGTATTGAGTGGACAACATGCTTAATACTATAATAACATTTTACATTTTAAGTCTGCATAAATGTCGATTGATATGTTTAATTTAGCGAAGACCTGCAAAAGCATTGCAACAAATACACTACTTGGTGCGGATCCGACAGTTGGTTACTGATGCCACTTGTAGAAACTATGAAAGTAGTGACATTGTTTATATAGAATAAAAAGCCACAGCTGACATGAAATTGCAAAGCTTAAGAGTGACAGTGAGATCATTTATGTTATATATAAGCACACTCGTTCCTCTTCTCAGCCTGCTACAGTTGGTGGTTCCTGTTCTCAGCTCACTCGTTCCCGTTCCGCCATGCAGCTAGTGAATCTCGACCCCAAGCTCAAGCGTGTGCTTACCAGGATCTACGAACTCTGCCACTACAACGCTGAGCAATCTCACGGGCTGAGATGCGACCTGCATGAGTTGAAGACTCACCTCAACTTGGCATCAGACCCATCGCCTCACCTTCCTACTTTCTGTCATCACGATCAAGCCTCCAGAAAGATTCACAATGAAATTTCGTAAGCTAATGGTGGATGTATTGTTGGCTCGGCCCATTTTAAAGCGAACTCATACTAGTGGGTGGTTGCGGCGAATAAGAAAAACCTAGTTCCAAATCCTCTCCGTCTTTACATTTCGCCGAGAAGCGGCACTATCGCTGTGCCTCTGACAACCTATCCATGACATTTGGATCGAGCCTTCCGATCCGCCACCGATCATCGGATCCAGTAAAATCCGGCCACGACGGTTGGATCCAGAGTTGTTGCGGTCATACATCGGATGATAGCGGTTTTCCGCCACTACAATCACTTCCCCATCTCATCTTCGATCAATCCCTAATCGATCCGCCACCACCTCCATTCTGGTCACCTTGCTGATATAAACCCAAACCTTCCAACCCTCACCTCCCGCATCTACCGAGGAAAAGCTCGACTCTCTCTCCTGCTTGGATGAAGTCCATGCTCCTACTCATGGAGACTTTCAATCGTTAGGTTGATAACTTCTCCAACGAAGTTAACCAAGGAGATCCGGACTCTCACATCAGCAGCGTGAGGCGAACAACGCGCGCCAGTCATCGGCCCCAAAGTGCGAGGAAGAGGGGTGGGCCATGGGCCACGACGTCGCCACATCACCCTAGGGGAATGAAGGGGGGACTCTGATCCTCACTCATCCTCTGGCCAATGGTCAGTTATCCCTCTCCACCTCCTCAGTTCATTATCCTACTACGTCTACACACCCTGAATCTCGTTTACCTAAGGCTCAGTTTCCCAAATTTGATGGGTCTCATCCCAAAGTCTGGAAAGAAAAAGCAGAAAAATACTTTGATATGTTCAATGTTCCGGTCCATCGCTAGGCTCGATGATGGCTTACATTTCAAAGGGCATGGTTATGGTATATAAACCTATGAGGCTCAAAGCATGGGGTGGATAACTGGGTGGATCTTTGCATTGCTATTGAATCTAAATTTGGGAAAGACCTCTATCATAACTCCATGCAAGAATTACTAAGCATTAAGCAAATATCTGATGTTCAAGATTATTATGAAAGATTTCAAACTGTCATGCATAAATGTCATAACAACCATTTAGATGATGTGGGAACAAGAATTTCTTCAAGGCTTGATGGATCGACAAGGATAGCTATTGTTTTATAAGCCGAGAACATTAATGTGGCCTTGTCATTGGCTCTTATGGAGGGGATGTGTTGGAATCTCAACCAAAGCATTTTGTGCAATTATCACGAGTACAACAAGTATCCCGGCAACCACGCCATTGCAACTCCGGTGTTGGGAGCACCACCAAATTACCGACACAAAGCCAAAGTGGGAAGACAAGCTAGCAACATACGTAGCTCAACGATCATAAGGTCATGTATGAAGTGTGGCGAGAAATAAACCATAAGTGTCCAGATAAAGTAGCCTTGCATGTCTTGGAAGAGTTCATGGAAGATGAATGTCGAACTGCATAGATTCTAGTGATGAAAGGAAGCGGTGTTCCTCTGTCTCTCCCCACAGCAGCTTGGTGTTTTAGGCAAGAAAACAATCAAGCTCCATGGCATCGTCAAAGATCAACAACTACTCATCCTCATTGATTGGGCAAGACTGCACATTCATTAGCTCCAAAAGCAAACGCCCTCAAGCTGTGTCTCGAGGGCTGCTCCTCCCATTCAAGTAGCATGTATGGCCAATGGTGATAAACTTGAGCAACCATCGGGTCCTCAACTTCATGGTGGTCTCAGGGCACACATTCACAACCCGATGCTCGTGTGTTGCCTTGTAGTACTATGACATGGTGTTAGGCATGGACCTGGTTGGAACAACACAAATTCCCCATGTGGATACAATGGAAAAGGAAGTTGTTCGTTCTCTTATCGAGGCCAGAATCACCTTAAGGGCATTAAAGACACCTTATCCAGTTGTCCCAAAGTCAAAGTTAGGAAATTACAGGGCCTTATCAGGAAAGGTGGTATAGCTCAGATGATTCATTTGTGTCAAGTAACACCACCTTTGCCTCCAGACACTATTCTGGTGCCAGTACAACAGTTAGTTGACAGTCAGGCTCACCTTTTCAAGGATCTAGATTCCTTGCCGCCCTCTAGGGAGTTTGATCATCAAATTCCTCTGATCCCTGGCGTCAAACCTGTAAATGTCAAGCCATACAGATACTCGCCGACACAAAAAGATGAGATTGAGCGTCAGATCAAAGAAATGCTCTCCAATGGCATCATTAGGCCCAGCCACAATCCTTTTGCTTCCCTAGTGATCTTGGTTAAAAAGAAAGATGGCAGTTGGCGTTTTTGTGTTGATTATCGGCAACTCAACAACATCACTATCAAAAACAAGTATCCATTACCAGTGGTTGATGAACTTTTGGACGAGTTGAATAGAGCAGCTTGGTTCACCAAGTTAGATATGAGATCAGGCTATCATCAAATTAAGTTGGCCCCTGAGGATGAGGCCAAAACAGCCTTTCGTACTCACAGTGTGCATTGGGAATTTCGAGTAATACCGTTTGGACTCACAAATGCCCTAGCTACCTTTCAAGCCTTGATGAACAATATCTTCCAGCCACTATTGAGGAAATGTGTCCTGGTCTTTGTTGATGACATACTTATTTATAGTCCAACATTGGAGGCTCACCTGGATCATCTGCAGCAAGTCTTCAACATTCTAAATGATCATCAGCTCTTGCTTAAGAGGTCTAAATGTTCTTTTGCTCAGCAACAGTTAGAATATTTGGGTCATATCATTAGTGGGCAGGGTGTGGCTACAGATCCTAAGAAGATTGAGGCTGTGGCTAATTGGCCCCAACCATCAGACACTAGGCAATTGAGAGGATTTCTCGGTCTATCTGGTTATTATAGGAAGTTCATAAAGAATTATGGCATCCTAAGTCGACCTCTTACTGACCTATTGAAAAAGGATGTTCTATTTTATTGGACACCACAACTGCAAACATGTTTTGACACCTTGAAACAAGCTCTCATTTCAGCACCTGTGCTAGCATTACCAAATTTCACCAAGGCCTTCACAGTTGAGACCGATGCTTCATCCACTAGCATAGGTGCAGTGTTATCTCAAGAGACACACCTAGTGGCTTACCTCAGCAAGGCCCTTGGCCCCAAAGCTCAAGCACTCTCAACATATGAGAAGGAGTGCATGGCACTCATTTTGGCCATCACCAAGTGGAAGCCTTACCTCCAGCACAAGGAATTTACCATTGTCACTGATCATAGGAGCCTCATTCACCTAGGAGAGTAGAAGCTACATGAGGGTATGCAACAAAAAGCCTTCATCAAGCTGTTGGGCTTGCAGTACAAAATTCTTTATAATAAGGGTTTGGAAAACAAAGCTGCAGATGCTCTTTCCAGACAAGCTGAGCCTGTCTCTTTGACTGCTATCACTGCAAGCACTCCAAGTGGTTGGAGATCATTTTGGAGGGGTATCAGCAAGATGACCAAACCAAACAGTTACTCACTGAGCTCAGTATCACTAGATCCAATGACAAAGGCTTTACTCTTAGTGATGGTGTGATCAAATACAAAAACAGAATCTGGTTGGGGAACCATAAGGAAGCACAACAAGCTGTTTTATTGGCTCTTCACTCTAGTGGCTTGGGAGGACACAGTGGCATTACAGCCACATATCACAAGGTAAAATCACTATTTGCCTAGCCACATATGAAGCAGTCTATCACATATTACATTAATGCTTGTGAGGTATGTGCCCAAGCTAAACCTGAACACTGTAAATTACCTGGTTTATTGCAACCACTGCCTGTTCCTACCCATGCTTGGCACACCATTAGTCTGGATTTCATTGAGGGCTTGCCTAAATCCAAAAGTTTTGACACTATCCTTATTGTCATTGACAAACTCACAAAATATGCACACTTTATTTGTTTAGTATATCGCTTTTAGTGAGCCCAAGCCTTCTTGGCCCATGTGTACAAACGCATGGCTTGCCTTCCATCACCATCTCCGATAGAGATAAAATCTTCACTAGTGCCTTTGGCAAGAATTATTCGATCGAAACAACACTTAATATGAGTTCGGCTTACCATCCACAAACCCGACGACCAAACCGAAGCGATTGAATCAATGCCTTGAAACCTATCTCCGGATGGTGCATTCTGTCTTGAGTGGGCACAATGGATTCCATTATGAAGTTTTGGTATAACACGACCTATCATTCCGACATGGACACACCTTTGAAGCCTTGTATGGTCATCCAACTAAACACTTAGCGAACATCACAACCACTGCGACACTTGCAACAAATTCGACTGGATGGTGGATCCGAAAAAATACTATGGACATCCAATGAATCTAGCTCGGGCACAGAAGCACATGCAACATCAGGCAGATAAGCATCGCCAAGAAAGAACTTTTGATGTGGGTGATTGGGTCTATGTCAAGTCGCAATACATATACAAAAGTACCAACCAAAAGCTCTGTACAAGTATGAAATATCTCGGTGCTCCAAAGCTGGTAAAGTAGCATACAAGACTGCCAATAGTCAAATTCATTTGCATGTCTCATAGCTCAAGAAGGCTTTACCTCCGAACACCGGCCTGCTTCTCGATGATGAGCTTCAACTTCTCTACATGTTGGAAGGTCTTCCACCATCCTGTACTAGATCGCGACTTCATCTGTGGGTCATGGTACCGTTGCTTTGTTGCAGCGTGAATCCTGGTCAATACATTGGGCTACGGATGTACCATCTCCCTGTTCCGCCGTGCAGCTAGTAAGGAGGGGGAGATGTCACGACCCTCCGGTTGCTCAAGTGGATTGGGCGCACTTTGAAGGATCTACGAACTCTGAGCCGCTGGATGTATTGTCTAGGCTCGCCCGCTTTTATTGTAAGACTAAACTCACGGGCTGAGGTGGTTGGGAGGACTGCGAATAAGAAAAACCTAGTTCAATCCTCTCCGTCTTTTCAACCTTTCGAGGTGGCGCCATCGTGACCCACCGCCTCAACCTATCCATCTCGGTCGGGGCGTGACATTTCCCTGACCCGTTCGAGGAGTCGGAGGTTGACTACGAAGATGATGGTAATGGTGGCATTGACTACAACAGCGAGGAGTAGATCTTCCTACCTTTTTGGCGCTTGATGCCAAAGGGGATTGTTATGCTTCTTCTCACTTTTGTATAGTTGCTTATCGCTTAATGCTGTATGTATCTCGTCGTGGACTTGTAATATTTGAACTTAATCTCGTGGTGTGGTGGCACCTGATGGACATGAAAAACATGTGATGGATGTAAGGGTTGCAGGTTGAACCTTAAGTGTAAATGCTTATCTATCTTAAGTTAGCTTGTCTGATAATGTTTGTGAGATATTTATGTGATGCTTGCTGGTTTTTTTTTGACCGTGTGCATGCATATCCCTATATGCTTGGTCACATGGTCAAATTCTTTTACCAATGTTTTGTGATATATCATGTCATATGCATCACATCTTTTTTATGCTCACACACACACACACACACATGTTTTGGCACCCCATGAATTCCAAAATATAGGCGAAGCTTCACAAAGTATGATGTATGCATTGCAATATCAATGGTTGAATCCAATTCAAAATGTATACATAAGGGGAGGTCTTTATAAAAGTTGGGTTCAAAAGCTTCAATTTTTTCTATCTTTTGTAAGTCTAAATTGAGTTGTCATCAATCACAAGAAAGAGGGAGGTTTTAGGTGCATTTGGGCCCCTATGCAAGTTTTGGTGAGCTAATAACAAAGCAATTTAGGGACTAACCATGTTAATGAGGACATGTAAGTGTTAGTCCTACCGAAGGTCGAATGATGTCAATGCTTAAAGGTAAGCATAGTTCGACTAAATAGAGTTTAAGTTTTGAAATTGAAGAGGGAGTATATTGTAATTCCACCTTCCTATTACCAGCACAGAATACAAGCCCATAACTGGCAGCCCATTCTCACAGTCTAAGCCCAAAACGCAACCCTCGTGAGGCCGTGATCTTCTAAGGCCCAGGTGTCTGTTCCCTTCCCCACGTCCCCGAGTCGAGCGTGTCGCCGCCACCAACGCGCCACGCCGCTCACAGCGCTCTCGCTCCCGCTTGCTATCCCTTAACCCTAGCCGTCGCCGCCGCCGCCGCTTAAACCCTCGCCGCGCCAACCGCAGCAACCTCCCGCCGGCGATGGCGAAGGAGAAGAAGCGGAAGCAGCCTCCCACCGACGCGTCGCCGCCCCCGGGCGACAAGCGCGAGGGGAGGAGCGAGCGGAAGGGCAAGAAGGCCAGGAAGGAGAAGGCGGAGGCGATACTGCCGTCGCAGATCAAGAACAAGGACAAGCGCCGCGAGGTGCACGCCAAGCTCAAGCGGGAGAAGAAGGCCCAGAAGCGCGCGCTTGCCCGCGAGCGCGGCCAGTCCGCCCGCCGCGCCGAAGAGCTCGGGGAGCAGGCAAGCGAGCGCTCTTCGAACTGCCCACGCCACCTGTTGAGCTTGCAGTTTTTGGTTCGGTTTGGTTCTGATTGCTTTGGGTGTTTGCAGCCGCCGGAGAGGCAGGTGCCCCGGACGATCGAGAATACCCGGGAGCCCGATGAGACTGTGTGCCGGCCCGACGACCAGGAGGTTCGTATGTAGTGGACTATCATTCTTGATGACGCTTATATAACATTATAAGTCTGCGTAAATACCGACTGATATGCTTAATTTAGTGCAGAACTAACAAACACAGTACTTGTGGGGATCCGATATTTAGGTTACTAATGCCCATATGTACTCTAGAAAAAACTATGAATGTCAAATTAATAGTGACAATGTCTACAGAATAAAAAGTCACAGCTGAAATGAAATTGCAAAGCATGAGTGACACTGAGATCATCTATATAGTAGCACAACTAAGACTTGCTTTGCTTGATGTTCCAGTCTAGTTTGGTTTTGCATCACCATCTTATGCACCTGACTGCACTTTTTCATCTTTCTCTTGTTGCTGGTAATTTGTTAGCTGCTCTCTAAGCTTTTCTTGTGCATTGTGTCCACTGTTCAACTTTTTTTTTTTTTTTTGGGGGGGGGGGCAGTAACACTCTCTTTTGGAAACTATTAGGAACCTCTATTAGTTTATTATGTCTTTGAGAATGAATGCTCATTTGGATCGCTGTGTCAATTTTAGGAACCTCTATTAGTCTATTATGTCTTTGCGGATGAATGCTCATTTAGATCACTGTATCAATTTTACTCAGTCTAAAGTTCTGTATTCAAATTTTGGTGTTGCGCTCAATGATTTACTTAGACCACTATTTCAACTCAGCGCAGTTTCTAGATTTGTGAACTATGGAATAACTTTTGATGTCTGCAGCTGTTTGCAGGAAATGATGCGGATGAATTCAATGCAGTTCTAAAGCAGCACATAACCCCGAAAATCCTGATTACGACATGCCGCTTCAATTCAGGGGTATTTATTTTCTATTCTTATTCTGCTCCATATCTTATTCTGCTGATTTCATGTTTTTATATACTTCCTACAACATTGCAATAACAATACACTCTCTGCAATGTATATCCAGAGGGGACCTGCATTTATTGACGAGTTAATGCAAGTGATACCGAATTCCCATTATGTAAAAAGGGGAACATACGAACTCAAGAAAGTATGACATTTTACTGATTTATTTTTTAATTTAATTGGTTCAACGAGGCACCTCTATAAATTCATTCAAATTCATTTGTTTTCAGATCGTGGAATATGCAAACAATAGGGATTTCACCTCACTTATTGTTGTCCACACAAATCGAAGGGAACCTGGTATGGATTCATCATATTGGTACTAAAAGTTCTTGAACTTCAACTTGCTTGTGACATCTTGTTGGTTTTTTATGTGCCAGATGCTCTGCTTATGATTGGGTTACCTGATGGCCCTACTGCACATTTCAAACTATCGAAACTTGTTCTTCGGAAGGACATAAAGGTACTACGTACTATATTTGTTGTTTGGTGCTATGTTTCGCACTTGTTAGATACCACAATAAACTTGTATGCAGTAGAATGCTCTTGTTTCAGATGCCTCTACATGGTATTGTGTCTCCACCCTACAGAAGTACCTAGATGTCCTCCCTTGTTTGTCACTATTTTGGATAGTCTTGTAATTTTTCAGTTGTTTGCTACAAAGGACATGGTACTGCTATGGGAAAAGAGAATTGTTCCCAATAAGCCCTAGCTAAACCTCTTCATGTTTGAACTCCAAGTTTTATGTTATGTAAGGAAGGCAATGTGGATCTCCACAATGCTATGTTTGATACATATAGGCATATTAGCAAAAGAGATCATGCATGATGCATGCCAGATGCCACAAAGATGAACGATGTTTAATTATTTATTCAGGTAGTTCAGATAGCACCTCAAATGGTAAAGTATTGAGGCATAACCTCACCTCTGACATAATTTCACCATCAACTTTTGAGACAAAAAGGTGCAAGGAAAATGAACAAAAATCAAGCTGCTATCAGTTACACTGTCCTACTTGTCTCTAGGTTGTCCCTAGTTTGCCTTAGCCATATGAGTTTTGTGCCCAAAAACCAAACATGCATATGGCTATAGGTTGGTCCATGTCTCTTTCTGACATGACATGTCCTTGTTTTAATTTTCCACGCTTTACAGTGTTGTATTGAATTATTGCATGGATGAAGTTGGTTAGTAACTGTTTAATGCCTTCTAGATTGATGTAAAGAGATGAAAGTTATCTTACCTGGAGGACATGCTGCCTCTGGATTTTTCTAGCTAGTAGCACATTGTATGCCAAGATCTGTTTGTTATTTTTAGTGTGACCAGTGTGTTTATTATGCTCTTAAACGGCATTTGGTTATCCAATTTATCTTTTCTATATGTTAAGTTAGTGAAGCAGAACCCTTTTTTGTGCATGGAGTGTACCTGGACATTGTACAGTATGGAGCATTTTTTGTTATGTTGGTTTACATTTTTGTCTGCTCTTTATATTACAGAACCATGGCAACCCTACAAGTCATAAGCCAGAGCTAGTATTGAACAATTTCACTACACGCCTTGGTCATCGTGTTGGAAGGTGATCTGAAACTTATACCTCTTTTTTTTAATTTATTTATGAAAGGCTGGTCTGCTGCCTCTTTCCAGTAGTTTGCTATTTTGGATTCTCTTTTTTTTTCCTTACATGTCTTTCTTTCCTCTTTCATTCTTCAGGATGATACAATCTCTCTTCCCTCAAGACCCCAATTTCCGTGGGCGCCGTGTTGTGACCTTCCATAATCAGCGAGACTACATATTTTTCCGTCATCACAGGTGCGCATATCAAAATGCAATTAGGAATAGGGGCTTTGTGTGGAGAGTTATGTTTTGCAACTGTTGTGGGCTGGGTGCCTAGGTGTATGTCTAGTTATCTGTTGTCTACCTTTTATGAATAATTCTTTATGAAAATGGTTAATTTTTAGTAAACACAAATTTGCTATTGCTATGCTTATAGGCAAAGCTGATTTTTGCGGAATGACTTTTGTTGTTAGTGCCTTCTAATTATACATTTAGCATTTTAACCTTTGCCATGGACTGTTCACACTAGGTACATCTTTGAGACAAAAGAAAAGAAGGTTGCTTCGAAGGACAAGAAGGCCAAGGCATCTGAAAGCAAAAGCGAATCTGAGAAGCAAGTGATTTGTCGCCTTCAGGTATAGCAACTTCTACTCCACCAACAGTTTTACTGTAAGCATTTTCATTTATGACTCAGAAATCAAGCGGCCTTAAATTGTCAACTGGTTCTCAATTGTTGATTGCGCACGATCAATTTGTGCTTCGTTTTTTTTTAGAAAAACATGTTGCCCCAGCAATATCCACGACGCATCATCCTGAATACATGAACATGGGGTTGAGCATGTTTCCAGGCTAGCCAGTCCTTCTCCAGGGCCTATTAATAGCCACTATTTGTTAGTATGATGTATCTGTTTTTACGATATCACTATCCTGCCAGTTAGATGTTAGCGAACGCGATCTCTAATCCTCAGCAGCAGCTAAAGCCTAAAGGGGTTTCACTTTAGATCCGCGGCTCTCTCTCTGCATTATTGCCACCCCCATGATCTCTAGCAGTAAAGCCCCCAAACTGTTTTGTGATGGCGCAGGAATGTGGGCCTCGCTTCGTTCTAAAGCTGCTCACCTTGCAACATGGGACCTTCGACACGAAAAGTGGGGAGTACGAGTGGGTTCACAAGGTACTACTGTTCGCCGTTGATTTATTTACCATGTCACATCCACCCCTACAACTCCATGTGATGTTTCTTCTGACATGTGCGCTTGATTTTACGCAAATCGATCACAGCCGGATATGGATACGAGCAGGAGGAGATTCTTCTTGTGATGGAGATCGTGGCTGGAGACCTGGTGTCCAAGTCCAACCTGGTGAAATTGCGCTGTTCGATCGTGTTTTTTATTTTTTTGGTAAAAGAAATTGCTGTAGAGGATGCTTTGCACGTAGAATCGACAGTCGATGCAGCAGATTTCGACGCCTGTTGAAGCAATTTTGTGGATCCATCCAATGAGCAAGTAATACCAACTTTTGTCGCCGTCGAAATTTCTGTGTGAAATGTTGCAAAAGGCACGCTTAGTTTGTATCCTGTCTCTGGTTTCTGGTTTCGGCGCGCGCGGGAAATACTGGGTGACAGAATCATTGTCACGCAAGGTCGCCGTCACGCATCCAATCCAAGAGGTGGATTGCATTAGTACATGACACCACCCTCCAATCACCATCAAACGACTTATCATCGCCTGCCCCCTCCCCAGTCCCCAATCCCCATGTTGGTGTTGCTGCCCGTGATCAAATTCTTTCCTACCCGAGCTACGAGGTCTACATCTCCATGAATGATCCGAGCTGTGGAACTGGGATGCGTTTTAATCCGAGAAAACGAAACAAATCTGAGCTACCAGAAGAGAAGGCAACGCCGCCGGCTGTAGCAGCAGCAGATGAGGGCACACATGACACATGGATGGGGGTCCATCCCAAGCACAAGCACAAGCACAAGCAGAAGCAGCACTGCAGAGGCTCGCATCGCAGGCCAGGCAGGCGACGGGCGCACGTACATCCGTGCAGGGCGGGTCGTACGACAGCGCGCGCGGTCTGCCACCCCACCCTTGCCTTGCGCGCAAACTGAGCTGGCCTGGCCGGGCCGGTGGCCCGTGGCCGCGCGAGGCAGCTGATGAGATGCCCGGGCCGCCGGCCGCGTCAGTTATTGCCACCCGCCTGCTGCCGCCCCCTGTTCCTGGGGTGGTCCGGCTCCTTCGGTCCTTCCGGCCCCCGCACGCACTCGGGCGTCCCGCGGCCACGAGCGCCCGCACATGGGCTGCCCGGCCCCCCAGGCCCCCTGGCGCCATGCCATGTTACCTGGCCTGCCCGGAATTCAATTCACCTGCAGGCAGGCTGCAGGAACGGACGGACGAGGACGGCCGTCCTCTGCTGCTGCTCCAATGCAACGATGCAATGGACGGTTTTTGATCGGATGGATGATGGATCTATCTCTATCTTATGATGATGATTCAATCCGGCCGGCGGCTGGTTCAGATCGAAGTAACGCCATACCAGCAGATTATGATTTATGGCAACAAACCCAGCGGATAATGCAGCAGCTGAGCCTAAGCTGAACAAACCCTACTGCACGTACCTCAACGGCACGTACTGCTACGTACGTCCGAGCGTACGGCTGTAGCGTTCACGAGTACGTACGTACGTACGTATGGATATGTTGAGAGCCTCGTCAGCAGGTACGGCCGGTACCGTGACATTTACTTCCTTTATATAGGAAAGTAAGCGCGTACTGGCTCTGGCTGGCTAGAAGATCTCGCATTGCGCGCATACAGAGGAGAGGACACATCTTCGTCGTCCAGATTGGCGTGCGTCACACTGCATGCATGAGGCCCGCCGGGGCAATGGCACTGGCAGGCGACTCTCGCTCTCCCACCAGACGTGTCGGAGCTCCGGTCCATCCGGCTACCTCATCGCATCAAGTAGCAGTAAACCTGTGGCCTGTGGGCGATTATTCTTTACCATGATGCAGCTAGCCATGTTCATCCAGTGCCAGTCTGCCAGAGTGTGGTATGCTCCGTGACGTTTCTGAGAGACTGACTGCCGAATTTTTTATTTTCAGTCCTTTTTTTTGAAAAATATTCACAAATAGACCTACGGTGGTTTGATTTTCGTTTATGAACTCTGACCTCGGCGCTATGGCTTTTGGCATCGAGGAAACATGTCTCGGTGCCATGGACAATGTCGTCGAGGTCTTTGCGACGTCGGACATGGTGGTGACCTGGCATCGACGTGGACAAGGCCTCGGCGCCATAGATCTTAGCGCCGAGCTCGGCACCGTAGATTTTGGCGCCGAGCTGTTACCCTATAAATCTTGGCGTTTAAAATAAAACAAGTATAATTGTTCCGAGAAACATGCAACAATACCATTGCGGTTCAGCTGATTAGGACGCGCGCGACTTAGGTCAAAGGCCTGGTTTCCAGCACCATTGCGGGCTTCTGCGGCGGCCCGTTTTCAGCCGCGTACGCATGCGGCGTTTGTCGCGGCGGCCGCAATCCCGTTTGTCGCTGCTGCTTTGCTTGGAAACGAGAATAGTGACTGGTTGTGGACGTGTGTGTTCATTTTCTTATTTACTTCACAAAATTTTTTAGTGATCCATATGTTAAGCTAAAAAATATACGTAAATTACACAAAATACTATGTATCGTTAGGAAAGTGATTGATTTTTTTAGCAACCTCCACGGGCGGCTCGTCCCCCCACGCCCCGGCGCCGTTGGGCCCTTCGCCGGCGATGAGCACCCACCAGGTATGCCCAGCCCTTCCCCCCCCTCCTTTCTGTGTCCGCTCGTGTAAAGTTTTTCTCATTTGAGGTAGATGGGCGGGTGTCTTTTATCGAGCAATGTCTTTTCAAGTCCGTCGCCAATTGCTATCGGTAGTACGGAGCTGAGATGCAAAGCAGATCGGATCAAGCTGTAGTCACAATCAACTGGTATGAGATACTGCAAATCAGTTGCACTATTGCTGAAAACAGCGTATGGCAACTGAAAGCAACAACACCACTGATCCATGATTTGTTTTCTACTGGAAAAGCAGCATCCGCTTATTTTAGTGGCCTAGTTAAAAGACTGAAAATACAGTGACTGAATAGAATGTCTAGTCAAAAACAAATTGCTCCTGCCACCATCAATCTGTCCCGTGGTGATTGCCTCATACAGTACAGTACAAAATGCTAATGAGCGTCTCTTGCAAAATGCTAATGAGCATCTCTTCTTACAGGCCAATATGCTGCGGTTGTACCTCACCTGCATCGGGAACACGCTGGAATTCTTTTTAGCTACAGCTCTGAGGCTCCTCCTCCTGCTGGACTGTTCCCAGTTCATCACGAGCCGACGAGCCTACTGCAAAAAAATCCATGTCAAATATTCCTAACGATAAATAGTATTTTGTGATGAAATCTAGAGCTTAATATGGTTTTTAAAACATATGGCCAGACTTAACCGTGAAGTAAATAAGGCCATATGTGGCCATATTAAGTCTGGCCATACGTAAATTTTCGTTAGGAATATGTCAAACCTTTTAATTGATCTGCTGCACATATCCATATGTCAAATATTCTGCTTTAAAAAAAATTAATCACATATTCCTAACAATACATAGTATTTTATGTAATTTACGTATATTTTTTAGCTAACATATGGATCACTAAAAAAATTGTGAAGTAAATAAGAAAATGAACACACATATACGCAACCAGTCACTATTCTCGTTTCCATAAAGGCAGCAGCGACAAATGGGATTGCGGCCGCCGCATGCGTACGCGGCTGAAAAAGGGCCGCCGCAGAAGCCCGCAACGGTGTTGTGTTCTGTTGCTTATAAAAATATAGCAAAAAAAGATTTAGTCCTAGTGTCGAACTCCAGGCCTTTGAAAGCTAAGTCGTGCGCGTCCTAACCAGCTGAACTACAACGGTGTTGTTGCATGTTTTTTCAAAACAATTATACTTGTTTTATTTCAAACGCCAAGATCTATAGGATAATAGCTCGGTGTCAAGATTTATGGTCGCTGATGCCTTGTCCAAGTCGACACCAGGTCACCGCCACGTCCGACGCCTCGCAAAGACCTCGGCGCCATTGTCCATAACGCCGAGACGTGTTTCCTCGGCGCCAAAAACCATGCCACCGAGATCAGGGTCCATAAACGAAAATCAAACCGCCAGGGATTTATTTGTGAATATTTTTGAAAAAAAGGCTGAAAAATAAAAAATTCGGGACTGAGAGCGACATCGCGCGATATGATGCCCGCGCATGCAGTGTAGTCCGGCCGCCGCGCCGCCGGGACGCCAAGTTGGCAAGTTGCATGCGGAGCTAGCGAGCCAACGGCAACGCCCGTGACCGGTGCGTGTGGATACATCTGGTCCGTGTCGGGTGCCCCGGTCGTCCGCTGTGCCTCGGCCGGATGAATGCCGAGGCAGCTGCAGCTGCAGCTGGTCGGATCTGATCGCCTCGGGCGCCCCGCCCCCGGCGCCGGGGGCCGCGCGCACGAGCGACCATGCACGGCACGGGTGGGGTGGCGGAATCGATCGGTTGGTGGATGTGGATCCGTAGGCTGCGTGCTGGTGGCCGCGCGCGCGAGCCGGGGCCGAGTACGAAACAAACGCTACTCGTGGCCGTGCGCGCTGGGGCGGGTGATCGGGTCCCAATCTGCATCTGCCGGCGACGTACGACGACGACCCTGAAGAGGTCGTTCGTTCGTTCGTTCTCGCTGGTGAAAAAGCGACTCCACCACATCCACATGGACATGCAGTGGATCCATGTGACCCTGGGGTACCCATTTCTGGATCATCCTTAAACGCGCTGCGGTTGTTCTGTCTCCGGAAATCCCGAGTTTGTTTAATTCCCGTGTCTATCTATTC
The DNA here is from genome assembly GCA_904845875.1 of Miscanthus lutarioriparius. Taxonomy (NCBI): domain Eukaryota; kingdom Viridiplantae; phylum Streptophyta; class Magnoliopsida; order Poales; family Poaceae; genus Miscanthus; species Miscanthus lutarioriparius. Next base: position 80,255,788 of record CAJGYO010000018.1, read on the forward strand.
GTAACAGAGTTTTCAACTTCCGTCTCTTTATCATCTGCATAATCAATCCCAGGTGCTGTTGCTCTGTTCTGCGCATAGCAGTGCCGACTCTGCCGTCTCTGCGATGATACGTACTGCTGCTCCTGCTACAAGCCTTGTAATGTTTCGGGCTGTTCGGCTTACTACTTCCCAGCTTATTTTTTTACATAACATTATTAAATCATCCAAAATAATCTAAAATACACTGTGCAACCCATCAGCCGAACACGCCCGGCTCTATATAGGTGTATGTCAGTATGTATATCCAGTTAGTGTGCAACGTTATGTTAACCAACAACTGGATCAATCGGAGTACAACACAATACACGTTATGTCAAAAGCAAAACAATGTTATCCAAAAATGGAAACCAAAAGGCAAACAATGTCATCGTATATAAACAGGGTCGACGCGACGTACGTGCGTGCTGGTAGTAGCTAGCTAGCGGTGTGGCCGGTGATCGATGAATCGTCGACGTAACCAGCTCCAGCTCCATGCATGCAATGCAACGACGTACGCGAGCTCGTGGTCGTGGACAGTAGGAGCACACGACAATGGCCGAGACGGCCAGGCAAACAGCGCGCCCGGAGAGTGACGATCTGCAGATATATCCTTTCTTGGAATTAATACCCCCCACGTTCCTCCGATATTCGTACACCGACTGCTGAAAGCATAACGCCACTGATCTCCTCATTTATTTCACAATCGATCGATCGATCACACACACATGCACGTACTGTAGTACTGATGAGTACGAGTAGTACCAACAGTAGGAGCAAAGATAAACAAGAGCAACCAAAGCATACAGGAACACATCGTCATTATCATGAACCATGCATGCATATTTCGAGCCGTTCGGCGGATGGTTTTTTTGACTGATAAGCCGGCTGATGTTGATTTGTTGTGAGAGAAAAATACTCTTCATGACGAAGTCGGGCTGAGAAAAACACTGAGAGAAAAAAAAGGATTTATTGATCGATGAATCATCATATCAGGATAAAGAGAAGGAAGGAACACACATGTTTATATGTATGCACATCTGAATGCATGCTTGATGTCGGTACGTACGGTCGCCCATATCAGCTAGCTAGCTCTGGCTACCTACAGCTTGCCGGCCCTGCCAGTATCTTTGCATGTACAGAAAAAAAAATTAATGATGGTTCACTTGTTGCACTGGCCTAACCATATCTACTTGCAGAGGAGGCCGGCCAGGAAGTATGTAGAACGCATCACAAACAACGTACATGCAGTGCAGCAGAACAGCGGCCAACAGCAAACAATAGCCAGTGAAGCTCTGGACTACATACAAGCTCCATCCATCCGTCTTCTCCGACTCCGATGATCCGTCCTCTCTCTCCATCGATCTCCTTCTTCTTCTTAGATCGGCTAGCTGTCTCCAATGCCGGGCCGGCCGGGCGCGCGCTAATACAATCCTCCGCGCATGCACCACCACTTCTTCTTCTTCTCTAATAATCTATATTTACACACACGCCATTAACGTAACCTTCATTGTAGAGGTCTCTCACCAAGCTAGTAGCTAGCTAGGACTAGTAGGTGTAGCTGGTAGCCTGCTAGGCTAGCTGGGCCAAACCAATGAATCGAACGAATAGGCGGCGGCGGGACATGCATGCATGCAAATGCAAGCACGCGGCAGGACGGGCGGCGCGTTCACCGGGCGCCGCCGGCGCAGGCGAGCGCGGAGGTGAGGGAGCGGAAGGCGACCTCCTCGCAGGGGAGGACGAGGATGCCGCCGGCGCCGGCGCCCGCGAACCCGAACTCCTCCTCGGCGCGCCGCAGCAGGGACCGGAACTCGGGGCGGTCCAGCAGCGCGATGGGCACCACGAACCGGCACCGCCGCTCGCCCACGTACACCGCGAAGTGGCCCCGCGGCACGTCGGACGGCAGCCCGGTCGCCTCTTCGTCCTCGTTGTAGTCCTCCTCTCCGCTGTGCTGCTGCTGCTGCTGGCGCCGCCCCAGGCTCGAGCACCGCCTCAGGATCTGCTTCAGCCCCGACGCCGCCGCGCCGCCCTTCTTGATCGCCATGTGTGTATTGTATTAAGCACGACGACGACCACTGGCGGCCGGGACTTGGACGAACTCGAAAGTGAGCTGGAGGCCGGAGCTGGTGATGGTGGAGCGGGATCGATGTGGTGGTGGGCGACGGCGAGGGAGAGGGCGGGTGGTATATATAGTGGCGGGCAGGAGAGGAGGAGGTGATGGGTGGTGGATCGACGACGGATGGGAGGAGAAGAGAGAATTACAGCTAGGTGGCGCCTGGATCGGCGCCCATGGTTGGTGGTGAACTGGTGGTGCCTGGTGCGTGGTGGGGCGGAGACGTACGGCGACGAGGGAGCGGGGGCAGGGCATGGTGGGGCCGGGCGCCCGTGGGCTTGCCGGGGCATGCACGTCGTGGGCCAAGCACCACCTGTCTGCAGTCTCCATGTTTTTCACCGACCGTACGTGTACTAGCTGCAATGCACGAAGGGTCAAGATGGTATTGATTGGCGTGGTGAATCTAGTAGTGGCTGGCTGTAGTACCGGCCGGATCTTGAATCTCATGGTGGGTACCTGATCGTACGTACCGCCTACCCTAGCCAGGGGCCCTCCGGACCATTTCTCTTCCATCTTCTTTATGGCCTCGTCGGATGAGATGAGTTTTCATCAACTTTTATCTTTTTTTTTTCTTTTGCAAAGTGGTCTCCAGACTCCAGTTAAGTTCAGGTCACGGTTCCTTTTCGAACGTGTCAATACCAACCAACAATTCAAATTCAGGCCTCCTTCATTATTTGGAACGCAGAATGTCATTCTCGATTTTTTTTAAAAGGTCACATTGGGACCAGAACTATCCTCACCTGAGTTTTGTTACCACAGTTTTCAACAAAAAGCCGATAATATTAGTTACATTTTTGGGTCATGAACCCAGAGATCCTACAACTAAAAAGGACAGAAGTAAGACTATTTTTTCGTACGACTTTTTTTTGTCGTCTTCGCTCCACTCCGTGCGATACCGCGCGTCCCCCCCCCCAATCGCAGCCAAAAGGAAAGGGGGTCGCGGAAATAATCATGCAATTGACATCCTCCATCCGCCCCTCTTGCTTGCGCTACCGTGCTATGCGATCCCCACCCGCTGCCCGTCGCACACCCTCCTCCTCTCTCCCGAGGCGGTCCCTGGCGGCCCTCCTTCCTCCGTCGGCGCTTCTCCGAGGCAGTGTCGCGCCCACCGAAGCGCCCACCGCCTCGATCGCCTGTGTTGGGCGCTGTCCTCGCTTCACCGGGGCAGCGAGGCCGCGCTCCGCCCACCCCGGCACCCGTGCTCCACCACTCCCTCTCCAGCCCTAGATCCGCCGCCGCCACCGCCACCCGCACCACCCCGACGACCGCGACCTCCGCCTATGATGACGCTGACTCCTAAAAACACGGTTGCGGCCACAGCCCGCTCACGACGCCGCACCCGGGCCTAAATCCGGCGTCAAGGTACGGGGGCGGAGGCCTGCGTGCGCAAGACGGCTGAAAGGATCAAGATGGCGGACTAGAGGGGGGGTGAATAGTCTTTTTTCTAAAATTAATCGCGTCGGCTAACCGATATAAATGCGGAATTAAAACAATCGGTCTAGCCAAGACTACACCCCTCTATATATGTTCACTAGCACCTTGCTAAGATACCAATTATGTAACAAAGGTGCCGGGCTAGCTAGAGCTCTCCTAAACAATTCTAAGAGCAAGGTTACACAAACCTATGCCACTAGTATTTTAAGCAACAAGAGAGCTCCTACACATGCTAGTAAGCAAAAAGCACAAAGCTAACTATGCTTGTGAGGGCCACTTTATTTATAGCCCCAAAGGCTAAACTAGCCGTTACCCCTTCACTGGGCAAAAGTCGGGACGACCGGACGCTCCGGTCCGATCGACCGGACGCTGGACCTCAGCGTCCGGTCGTGCGATGCACGCCACGTGTCCCCTCCTTCAAACGCTGATCGCCCAATTTCAACGGCTACGTAGTTGACCGGACGCTCCGGTAAAACTGACCGGACGTTGAAGTCCAACGTCCGGTCGTTTCCAGTAAGCTCCCCGAGGCGTATTTCTTCGACCAGACGCGTCCGGTCCACCTTGACCGGACACAGATCAGCGTCCGGTGCAATACCCTCGATCGCTGCTTGAGACCGTCGGTTTGACGGACACACACGTTGCGTGGTCCGGTGCTTTCAGACCCAGCGTCCGGTCAGTAGACCGACGCCAGCGATCTTCGCGATCAACTCGTTTTCACTTCTAACTTCTTCACCCTTGCTCCAATGTGCCAACCACAAGAATTTGCATCCGGCGCAATAGAAAATAGGCATTCCATTTTCCCGAAAGGGCCGAATCCCCAAACCCATCTCAACCCTGCAAACACCACCTTCTTTGTAAATGTGCCAACACCACCAAGTGTACACCACCATGTGTATGTGTGTTAGCATTTTCACAATCATTTTCCAAAGGATTAGCCACTCAACTTGCCACGCCACTCGATCCTAGCAACGATGCAAAGTTAGATCACTCGAGTGGCACTAGATGACCGATATGCAAACAAGTTTGTCCCTCTTGATAGTACGGCCATCTATCCTAAATCCGGTCATAACTTCTCTACACACCTATGACCGGTGAAATGAAATGCCCTAGGTTATACCTTTGTCTTGCTCATTCTATTCCATCTCCTCCAACATCGATGCAACACATGCACCAACACGATCAACAATGATATGATCCACTTCATATCATCATATGATCATATTGGTTCATCGATCTTGACTTCACTTGCTCTTCACCGTTGCCATCGTCCATCGGCGCCAAGTCTTGCTCAAGCTTCACCGCCACGCGGTCCATCACTCCAAAGCCTCCGACTTGCCCTTCACGCTTGCAACCGGTCCATCAAGCCAAGTCTTGTCTTGATCTTCTCCACCTTGATCACATGACTCAATGTCATGTCTCATTTGTAATAAGCTCCTTCATCATCACATGTGTGAGCTTTGCAACATCTCAAGCCATTGTCACCTTCATGGCATATGTTGCTCACACACATGTACCTGTGGATTAATCACATGTGTATCTCACATAAACACAATTAGTCCACCTAGGTTGTCACTCAATTACCAAAACCAAACAAGGACCTTTCAACGGCGGCCATCTCGGTCGCGGTCCAGGGGCAGGACTCCACGTTCGATGCTGTTGCTGACTCGGTCTCCACGCAGGTGAGGCTGGGTGATTTTTTTGTGTGCGGTTTTGGGGTAGTTTCTCTAAACTTGGGGATTCTATGTACATGGTCTAGATTATCTGAATTTTGGAGTTATTTCAGTGAGCAGCATATCGATGGAGAGATGGGAAGGGAAGGGGAGCCCTGCAGATCTCCGACCCGCCGGCCGCCATGCCGACTGCTGCCGACCCCGCAAGTCACGCTTCTCCTCACCCCCACCTTGGAGCCGCACCGCCGCCGAAGAACGTCGCTGCCGCTAGTCGACTTGGGAAGGAACCGTAGGGAGACATGTCACCTTGATGTGGGATAATTTAATCCTCCTGCCTGCTATGTACTTGATGTGGGATAATTTAATCCTCCTTCCTGCTATGTGATTTGCAGTTTTGTTTCCCTGGAATGGCGCCCATCATGCAGTCCTTCTACGAGATTGAGACCTGAATTCAGTGCTCCGCTCTTCGGCAGATCCAGGTTACCCCGCATCTTATTATACTTGATTAGGTATTTGTGTACCCCCAAATGTCTTATACTTACCCTTTGTTATTTTACATGGTCCGTTTATTTTTTTATGGTTGCTCCAAATGCTTAATGTGAAGGATTTTAGTTTCTGAATCAAACATACTCACTCGATGGATATTATAGTCTTCTTTATTTTAAGCTCCAGTGTATGTTTGATCCATGTTCACATTGAATCTAATAGCTCATAATTCTGTCAGTTCTAAACTTCTGATTTAGGTGTGTATAACCACGTTTTATTGTAGGGGGATAGTGGGCACAAGGCGAGATACATGCATGCCTCTGCAATCCACATTGTCTTTGCTGGAGAGGACACAGATGGGTGTAGGAGGGCAGGGGCAATGAGCCACCGCTCGCCACGCGTGCAATGGCCAAGATATGCGAGGGGACGGCGTGGTGGGAATGTGGGATGCACGGTTCATGCTGCATGAGGCCATTCAGGCACTTCATGACAACTTGCCATCGACTACATTGAGCAAAGGTTGGAGGACTTCAAACTGCAACCCCTGTCATACCAATCCATGTGAGTATTGTTGGACGTAATTAATCCGTTCCTAGCTAAAATATGTTGCAATTAATTTGGTTGACTTATGTGCTTCACTAGAATGGATCGACACATCTATGTGCAAATTAATTAGTATCTTCCGTTAGATTGAGAAGCGATTTGATTGATGGCGAATTGTGGATTGGGAAGTTATCTACTGTGTGGGCAAAGTGCCTTGCCCTGCTGGGAAGTTCTTCTAAAATTATGGTTCATGGAAAGATAGTGTTCCAAATGATGGAACTGAGGCAGACACATGAAGTTTTGCTGTATGTCTTGCATTCTGTAATGTGGAGGCTCCTGATTTTTGCAGTTGGAGAACGAACTTCCAGTGTCAGTATAATCAACCAATTATGTGCAAGGAATCAAAGAGGCAAACCATCGGCGTTGATGATGTCCTCAAGGGCTCAAGGTACTTGATGAGATGGAGTTTACAGAGTTTGTAGAGCCCCTTAGGACTTGGTTGCAAGGTCAATCTTGCTGTCTTCATCCTGTTAGCACCTTGTTAGATCCTCCATGGTGTTATCGATATTAACCTATATTTTTATTATTAGAACTATTTCTGGAGATTAATTTTTTTGTGGCGTCTAACATGGCCGTAGCGTTCAATGCTACCCAAAAGTACTATAATTTTTATATTCTTATACATAATACATGTGCAACTGAATGTGCCCAATATTGTGAGATGCAAAGGAAATGCTACAAGAGGCACCATTAATAATTTCAAACTATTCATGGCGCAAGTTAATTTTTTCCCTTCTTGTGTAGGTAGATCCATAGATGCAGATGCTATCTCCTCTTGCAGTCTTGTTCTTAATGGAAAAAACTAGCTGTGGGGGAAAGAATCCTTATAGACATCGAAACACACTGTAGGAAGATAAGGAACTAGCAATGCATCCATTATCATTCCCGGTTTCTTTTCATATTCACTGCATTACTGTTGTGCAAAAATATTAATTGTTTCCTTTCACACTATTTCTCTTAGAGAAGTTCTGTGTATTTAATGAGGTTTGATTGTTAAAATTTTGGTCAAAAAAGCTCAATCTTGATGAAATTTGAGTAAATACAATCCTGGTTAGAAGCTTATATCATATATTTGACGCATAAATTCTGCAGCATATGTATGGCGCCCTCCAACAAGTGTGGCGCTGGGTACCTGAAATCTGGTAGGGGATTGGATGATTTAGATGTTTTTTTCAGCAATTTCTTATGTGCTCCTATCTTAACCACCTATTTTTTTCATGTTCTGGTGTACTTGCAGGCGTTTGAGTTGAAGTACACGGTGTTGACCTGGGAAGGAGCAGAAGCCACAAGAAAGTGATCAAAACCGAAAATTAGGTGTCTATAAATATTTCACATGAGATTTCTTGTTACACCGCATGAGATTTTTCATGAAATAATATAATAATCCTGTAAGTTTGAATTGCTTATTTTTCTGTGAATCTTGAATCTATCTTATTTTAGACCGCGTTTGGTTGTTACTTTGCGTCACCTAAAATGTCACCGTGGCGTTAGCACGGGTAGTATCTTCTACAACTAAAAAGAACAAAACGTGGATATTTTTTGTGCGACATTTGTTTTGGTTCGTCCATCTGCCCACCCTGCAATCCCGCACCCGTCGCTCCCTCGGTCTGCCTTCCCCTACGATCACCGCGAGTCCACGCCGCACAAAAGGAAACCGCTCCTGTGATTCCTCCGCCCGCCTCCCCATCGTTGCCCACCCGCAGCTAGCCGCGCCGCCGCCGCACCCGCCCGCAGCTCGCCGCGACGCAGCCCGCGCCCGCCCAGAGCTAGCCGTGACGCCGGCCGCGCCCACCCTCCTTGCGAGTCCAAAGCTCCCCACGACGGCACGGCCCCGTGGCCGGATCCAGATCGGAGGTACTCCCCACTTTCCCCGCTTCTTCTTCGCGTCACAAGCAACCCGGACCCCTCGCCGGATTGGATCTCGCGCTTCGTCGGTGCCGGTGCCGGAGCTGGAGATGATGTCGTCATCGTCGGATGCGGCCGTGGCGCTGGAGCTGTAGGAGTCTGAGTGGGAGGAGCTGCGGCGTGAGGCACGCAAGCTGGAGGGCGACCTCAACGTGAAGCTCTCCTCCTACGCGCGCCTCGCCCGCAACGAGCTGGACACCCTAGGTGTCAGGTTCCGCCACCTGGTCACGCGCACCGGCGTCGTCGCCACGCTTGGCACCGGCCGCCCGCCCATTGTCGCGCTCCGGGCCGACATGGACGCGCTGCCCATCCAGGTACGTGCCTGCGTGGTGCGTGTGCCGGCATGTACGTGTTGTTCGTGCTACTCATCATTGAACTAATCTTTTCGATTTCTCTCTTCGTCGGATTCAAATCCATTTCCAAAATTTGAGGCGTGCTAACAAAAGATTATTACTACATAGTAGCAGAAATTATTCCAAGCGTGGCAAATTATTAATTTCCTGACGATTCATTCGCGGAGGTGCTTGTTTAATTTTGCCGATTTGTTTTCTTGTCCGTGATAGCATTTTTACTTCAAACATGGTGGCCGTATCTTTTAATCTGTGTGCTTATAAGCCAAGAATGGAAAGCCACTGCCCATTGCAGTAGTTGTTTGCATTGTTTCTTGTGTAGGATGAGCAGGGAGATTAGGTTTAGTGTATCTATCCCTGGGAACTGCCATGGAGTTGGGTTTTTGACAAATTTATTAATCTGCGAGATATGGAATTACATGCCCTTTTAATTCTTCCCATTTTGTTCATTTCTAGGAGCCCAATTGAGCCTATAGTGCACTTGTATTGTATTTTCGGCACCTCTATGACATGAGCATGGCCTACTGCACCTGTATTATCTTTTCGGCACAAAAAAAAAAAGAAAAACATGACACATTATGGTGAACGTGAGATGTGATCTCTATTTGCTGTTTTGGAGGCCAAGATATCATACCATGCATTTGCATTTTCCATGTCTTATTCTGTGGTCAGTATCGTGGTTACTGTAATTTTGACCAGGGATCTATTTCTCATCTTATTTCAGCGAGCAGTACTCTGGTGAGTTATCAAAGCCATCATCATACTGTGCTCATGCTCTTCATGCAAAGGCCGAAAAGTGAGTTTTCTCCTCTTCTCCAAAATCACCACCTATTTATCCAAGCTTTGAGGATTGAACCAATGGAACATGAGTTGCAGGTTGTTTCACCTTACTACTTTGAGGTACATGCTGGGAGTACCAAAAAGCACCCATCCAACTACTTTTTGCTGGAAAATGGAAATAGTCTACATGATGTATTGAGGGCATGGACAAATGCTACATTATACATGTTGCGGTCTGCAATACGGAAGGCACAAAATGCTACATTAGACATGTTGCGGTCTGCAATACGGAAGGCAAAAGGCCCAGCACCTCAGAAGAGAACATTCAGATGCAAAGCCTGCAAAAGTTTGTTATTCCTCCCCTCATCCATACCTTGCTCAGCTTGCTTAATTGCTTTTATCTTGCACACTCCGTAGTGGGAAATTTGCTTTGTTTTGTGATTCGTGTCTTGAGTCTATGGGGGCTAAGAATAATAGCAGGTAACCTTTGTAACAGATATGTCCATTTCATTTTTATCAAATTGAAATATTTTTGGTTGTTTGATTTGTATTACCAGATATCGCCGTAGTGTTAGCATGGGCGATATACTATACATTTTCCAGTTTTCCTGACCATGTGGCCGCATAGAGTGTTCTGTTTTTTTAATTTATTGTTTGGTATGTTCTTGTAGAAACTGACTTTATTTGTACAGTTCCATAAATCCATTCACATGTCAGATGATAGTAGAACAATTTTGTAGCACCATTTTTCATGTCTATCATCACTGCACTTTTCAACTGAGCATCTAGACTTGACACAACTTTGATGACAAGTATTTGTAGGATGAAATCCTTATATATATGCTATCTATAGAGCTTGAGACTTGGAGAGCTTGAATTGAATCCAGAGTTCAATTTGATGCAGTTGTCAGTGGAGGATTATTCGAATAAAATTCAAGTAAACTCTGCTGCTCCTGACTGCTGCCATTGGCATTTCTCCCTTCCGCTTCCCAGTTGTGATGCCTTCTGATTTCTCTCTTTTTTCTGTTGGATTGAAGAGGGATGCAATAAAGCAAACATATGAAAGGTCGGTCAAAGCTGCTCAAGATTACGGGATCATGAAAGAGAGCCCAGAGTTTGTTTTCTTGTGCTTTGAAAAAAAATGATGCTTTCACCTGGTTTCAGTCGAGAAGCTGATCCCTCTATCTCTCCATGCAGGTCTTTGGTCTGAACATTTGTGCTTTCCTTAATATACGCGTGCCTGTGTCCGCCCACCCTGTTCGATGGCGGCACGATGGTATTTTGTTTTTAGAAATTTCCAACAACCAGAATGCTTTAGATGATAATTTGGAAAAATAAGAAGTTGGATCAGTTAAACCTGTTTGTGTTTCGATGTTTGATGTCTTCAATAATGTTTGTTCTGGGAGTATCTTTTTGTCTGCGATGGTCTAACTAAAACCAGTTATTTGAGTAGGAATTTTGGATCGAGAAGAACAAGGGAGGTTTACATATTCTTTACCTGGGTTGACCGGATAATGCATTCCATATTTAGCTATCAGTTTTCCTTATAACATGTTTTGTACATAGGCCAGAGGCTCATCTTTAGCAGATAACACTGGTAACTATCTAATATAAGGACGACAGTTTCATTTGGCACTAATGCTTCATATCAGTATATGAGGATGAAAGGAGATTTTGGACGGAGGTGTCTGTGGACTATTGTCCTTACGGTACTAGGGTAACAGGTTCAATTGTTTGTTGTTATATCTTGCATGAGTATTTTTTTTGGAATTATTGCTCAAGATATGGAAGTGTCAGTTTTCTGCTTGTTCTATACACCCTTGCAGTTATTAACTTGCACTGGTAGGATCATGCCCTGTAACTCAGAACAAGACGAGAAAGTGCTTACATCATTTCTTCTTCTTACTCGACACATTCAGGTACTGGAGGTTGCGCAACAGGTCATTGGAGTTTAGGAACACCTTGTTTGGCTGTGGCTGAAATCGTGTGAGAGATCTCCTTACACCTTCAATCTCCATCAGGGCAAGGAGGCCAGGGTTGTTTGCTATGGGCTTCACCAATCAGCTCGGCACTCTTAGGCTCTCCCTGTTCATAACAATCTTTCTAGGACACTAGATGATTCCCCATGGTCTTGCAATCACACAATTAGCAATGTACTCAGTTCTAAGTCCCCCAGGTTAATTATGATTTAGCATTTTTGCAGCGCTTTGGTTGCTGCTGCCTGTTGGTCCTTATATTCTAAGCCTCCTAGCAAGGAAATTAAAGCCAAAACAACATCTTGGCGGGGAACACATGATCTATTTTTTCCTTGGAAAGTGTTTTGAGATACTGTACGCTTTCATAATCAAAGATGGATGCATATCTGAGTTAAAAGATGTATGCATATCTGGCGGCTAAAAGTTGGACTTTTGGCCAAACCAACAAGGAATCTGTACTGAAATCCTCGTTAGTACCTGTTTACAGATGTTTGAATTGCTTTGATTCTATTTTGGTTTAGCCGTGGGATTTATTTTATTAGAGCTTTATCTCTCGACCATATATGAGATGGATACTTCTTTTATCCCCTTCAAATGCACAGTTCCACTAAAAGAATGCATTGGTACTCTATTTCTTTAGTAATAGTCGGCTAATGTTTGATTGTCAATAAAAATTGATATAATCTGCTCATGTTTGATTCCTTGCCGGTTGTTATTATTTTTAATTCCTTAATCACCCGTGCCCCTTCATCTCTTATGTCTTCGTTTGGTTGTTTTCATAAGCATATCTGAAATGCCACTGTGGCGTTAGAACGAGCACTATACGCTTTGTTACCGATGCATATATTTTCTTTTGAATGTTTGATTTGTACTATCGAAGGTCGCCATTGCATTAGCATGGGTATTTAATTTCACAGTATTGTTATTTTATCGTGCGATCCATGTGTTTTTAATACAAAAGTTTAGTTATCACGTAGCAACGCACGGGCACACTACCTAGTAGAAGCAAAAGGCGAGAAAGAGAGCACCAACAACACCACATACAAAGGAAAACAACAATCACCAACAGTCATAGGGACAAACAAAGCTACAACTCCCACGACAGACTGACAGAGCCATGTTGATGATCACTGAACATTGCATCACCAACAGGCAGAACTCTGATGAACTCCATTCCACATGTGACTATAAAGGCACTGAGTCAAGATGACAAACGACAACCGTGATGTACATCTTCTATGGAGTTCATCCAAGATCCACCCGCCTTTCACCGATGCCCATAGAGGGGCGGAGGAAGCCTCAAGGATTGAAGGACCGACAATTGGAGAACGAGAAGATCCACTAGAGGGGTCATGGTCTTGCTAACCTGACATATGGTGAGAAGATGCAATCAAGAAATTTGGAGGACGTCAGAGCAAGAACACTGGCAGTAGATACCATCAGCAACTAGCTTGTGCCCCCAATAGGAGGTAAGAGCAAAAGGACCCTGCACAAGAGTTGTGGTTAAGTCTGAGACAATCCTCTACGGCGACGCCACAAAGTAAATCTTGATGAAAATAGTAAATCTCCCTTTTAAAATACATATTTCTCACTCCATCTTCTTGTATTAGAGATTTTATCAACTTTTTTCTCTCTGTTTTTTTCCTTTGCAAGTTGGTCTCTAATGAAGTTGAGGTCACTATTCCTCTTTACACCCAATAAAAACATCAATATTCATGTCTCCTTTGGAACGCAAGATTGTTCTTCCTTCCTCATGGGACGGGGACGCATCTGATGTAACCGAGCACTTCTGTTCCTCGCTCTATACACGTCCCATCATATATGGTCACTATACTTTGCAAGTTGCCACGCAATGCAACTCGAGAAAGAGACCCCACCATGGTCAGCCGATCCAAGGTGTAGCGCAATGCATGCTAGTGGCACTTAATTGAAAAGTGCTCTCTTAGCTTTGGTCTTTATACAAGCATTTTGAGCAATGCTTTAGTGGACGTTGACATTTTGAGCAAATGGGAGTTGACAGCCGAAACAATCTCTCAGTACACGTTCGTCCATCGCTCAAAGTGCTCTCTCTTTTTTGTCTTTACAGTACAATTATTATGGACTATATGGAGTATCAGAAATAAAAGGATGGGAGGCCGGGCAGGGCATGCACGGTGTTGGATGGTTGCTGGATATGCAGAGAGATACGCGGAGGTTGGCAGCAGACCGGCCGCCGCCCTGAGAAATCCATGCCCATACGCGGAGATCCATCGTCTTGTCGGAGATCTGATAATAATCCAAGGTCCTTGCACCGAAACGTGGGATTTTTTTTTTTTGCAAAATCATGAATAAATATATTTTTTTTTTGTCACCACGCACTAAGGCTTCTTGGAACACTGTTTATATGTAGATACTGGGTTAAGCCTACTACTACTCACATGTTTAGAGGCTGGTTCAAGGGCATTGAGAGGAAGGATTAAACTCTGATTTTTTAGAGGTTGCTGGTATTATCTGGATAATTTGGTGTACTTGTAATCATATTAATTTTAAGAAAACATATAATATTTATTTTATATAGGATATTGTTGGGGCATCATGTATATTGGCTTCGGTTCTGCACGCTACACTATACTAACATAAGGACATAAGGGAGAAGTTTCGTTTGACACGTGAAGTGTTGGGTGTTGTCGGTTTTGATGTCTTTGCTAAGAATGAATGACGAAGTAATAATAGATTTTGCATATGATTTTTTTTCAATTTATGTGCGCTCTTTCTCCTTTATTTTATCAACGGGTAAGCTGACAACATTATAAGACTTAGCTGTGTGTGGTGCGGTTATGGAGGCCCGAAATTTTCCATTTCAGGTAACATAAATTTCTAGAGTCGCCCCAGCCGAGCACCACCATTCCTCACTGTACAATTATCTTCTCTGTTCTCTTCGATCGCAATATAGGGCCTGATTGGTTTGCGATCAAAATTTGCTATGCCAAAGATCTGGCAAGCCAAAGTTAGGTAAAAAGGTTGCCATAGATTTGGCAAGCCAAATGTGAGAGGTTGGCAAGTTTTGTAGCCAACCAAATAATAGCCAAAATCATGGCTTACCAAATCTTTGATTTGACAAATTTTAGAAGCCAACCAATCTCTCACTTTACGCCTATAATGTAAGACTGGCAAAAGCAGAAAGAAAAGGCACACACACTCTTTTATTTGGTTCATCATCATATATACATGGTCGATCGCTTTTTTTTTTTTTGCAATAATACAATGCACTTCATATGAAGACAGACCTGTAGGTGACTAGGTCAACCCATGCATCACAATGCTAGTATGGCACTAGTTGGAGAGACAACAACAAGCAGCGCGTTGACATTATTTTTTTTAGCAAATGGGAGTTTGACGACAAGCAGACCGTTTGTCCATCCTTGAAAGTGCTCTCTCTACATTACACTTATTTATTGGATGATAATGCAGGGGAAAATATGGACTTCCTCACCTGGTTCATTGCACTTGGGGATCAATTATTGTATAGGCAGATTACAACTTGGGGGATGACGAAGGAATCCGAAAGAACAGAAATTGAGAATTACATGCATGTTCTTTTTTTTTCTTTTGCGATCAGGATTACATTTACATTCATATTCGGAAACAGAAAAGGCTAGAGCAGACCACACGGCTAGCTTCTTCTTCACATGGCATACTACGGTGTTTGTGTTTCCAGAGCAGAGCTGCGTCCTTCACGGTCGATGGTAGGCGCCCAAGTCAGCGCACGGCGGTCGAGCATTGAACACCACCTCATTGCAATATTTCTCGATCTGCCAACTGATATAGAGGAGGACATGGTAGATTGGCAATGGCTAGCAGGGCACCTAATAATGTGGCCGTGGCACTACACTTCAGTATCTTCGGCCAGGTTCAGTCAGATCAGATGAGATGGATGCATGCAGTTGGCAGCAGCGGCCCATACGCAGATACGTCGTCCTGTCTCAAATCCAAGGCCTTTCGAAACGTGAGAATATGTACAGTTCCCTTTTCCGAAATCTTCAAGCTTGCATTAATTGGATTGTCTATTCATCTTTTATGAAACTTGTCGGGTTATACAACTTACATACAACTAGGATTTAGTTTGTCGTCTGCGTAACGTTTCGTGTGATGTTTTTCCTCTTGTTTTTTCTTCTTCTCCGCCGGGATGAGATATGGAACAACAGTACAAACACGTTGCTTCAATGCAATTTTCTTGTTGCAAATGGGATATATATTTTGTTTTCGGGGTCGTCGTCATGCCTCACCTTTGTTTCTGCAGAGTAGAGACGAAGAAGCGACTGTTAAGCGATAGGCGCAAATGTTCCTTCTGTTTATAATCTTTTTTATTGAACGGCCGGAAGCCATTCCATAGGAGTTTCACATCAACTGTAGAGGGTACAATCTTTTGTCCCAAAGGACTGGATAGGAAGCTCGTTCTTCTTAAAAAAGCTCTGATCATTTTAAACTATTTTCATTGTCACTTCCTTCATTCCAAAGGACACCTAAAATGGGCACCGTACTATTGGGATGAGATGCTGATTCTGTATGTACTAGTATAAACTTCTTTGTACAAAATCTTATAGAAATGATATAGGTGCGACAGCTAAAGATAATCTTAGTTGAGAATGAAAAAGAAAGCAGATGCAGGAACCGAGAGCCAAATCTTAACCAGCCGGTGCAGAGAAGTATTCTGTTCTGATTTTCTGAATGTTATTCGGCAAGGAACTTTGATTTTGGCAGAAAAAAAGAAGAAGCACAAGCTCGCAAGAACTGTCAGTCCTTAATAGATAAATAAAGAGCCGCACTTGCAGTGGCAACCCATGACAGCCATCACTATTTGCTAGCTCCAGTTGTTGTCCCACCTTATGATAGGAATTTCATTTCATAGCAGTTCTAGAAGCCAATCCTTTGTTCCAAAGGGCTGGGCCGGGTAATATTTTTCTAAAAAGGACTGATCATTTAAAACTCCTCTATGTCACTTTCCTTCGTTCCAAAGGATGCCTAAACTGGTTGCCATTCTATTGTGATGTTGATCCTGTATGTAATAAAAACTTCTTTAAAAAAAAATGTTCTCAGAATGAGAAGGAAAGCAGTTAGTGCAGAGAAGTGGTCTGTTCCGATTCTCTGAATGTTATTCAGCCACGAATATACCACGGCATCTGCTTTGTTTCCTCTCGTTGGAATATAAGTGAATTGCCCACCTTTTTCCATCAGCTTAAACTTTTGGGTTGAACTGGTCGGTGCATGCAACTTAATATGGTATCAGAGTCAGAGGTCTCGAGTTCGAATCCTGATTAGCGCAATTAAATGAAATAATTGCTGCTCGCTCCTATTCCACGTCTGAGGCCTGAGGGAGCCTCCACGTGAGGGGGAGTGTTGGAATATAAGTGAATTGCCCACCTCTCCCCATCAGCTTAAGCTTTTGGGTTGAACTAGTCGGTGCATGCAACTTAATACCTCCTGATCCTTGATTTTTGCACAAACTCTCAACAGATGTACAATCATTTGTCAGGTCAGAAATTTTTTTGTGAGGTCAGATTAGATTAAAGAGCCGCACTTGCTGTGGCAAATGGCAACCTATGGCAGTCGTCACCGGCACAGTTATTAGGACCGGACCGGACATCAAACCGGTGAGGCTGTCGGTTCACTGGTTCACTGGTCCAACCGTTAGGAACCGGTTGAACCGCCGGTTTAATTGTTTTGGACCGGATGAATTGGACCGCCCACAAATACTTTGAACAGGTACAACATAATGATATACAACATATAATTAGCAACATATAGTTGGTCACATATATACCGATAAGATGATAAAAACACAATTATATGACCAACTTCCAACAAATCTAGCCACAAGTCCACAATTATTTTTGGTATTATAGTTTTTTTATAGGATATGCCAAAATATACCCATAGAAACATAGTATATGGAACACTTATTAATTAGTACAAAAAAGATCTAATAGTAATTCAAATATTCATTATTGTAAAACAATCTCAAAAGCTAAAATAGAGTTTACCATTGTAAAGAGCTCGTTGAGATAATCATTTGTTTAATTTAGAGATCATATAAAAAAGTTATGAAAATTTGAAATTCAAAAGGCAACACACATGAGCTGACGTTAGCAATACAAAAGTCAACAACACATGCAGAGGCAAGGTACAATATTTTGCGGCAGGTCAGAAGCTGCACAGACGAGCACCAGGAGGCGACGCAAGGGAGCACACACACCACCAATCCAGAGCCGGACGGTTTGACATGGAACCGACTGGGTCACCTGGTTTCTTAAAAAATCGGTCGGTTCAACCGGTTTTTAGCGGTCTGATTGTATAAATGGTCTTTTAAGTGAACCGAGCCGGTATAATCTCTGGTTCGGTCTTTTACCGGTCCGACCGGCGGTCCGGTCCGGTCCAAATAACTGGGGTCACCAGTTGTTGCATCTATCTTATGATAAGCGATGGATCGGAGGATGCTACGCTACACTAGACTACATATGGGTGGCCCTCTTTTGAGCTCGGCGTTGGACCATCAAACATGGATGTGCCACTTGCTTGCTAGCACTATGTGAGGAAGGAAAAATAAGAAAATCACCTGCTTGACTTGCAGGGGATGAAGACGAACGCCACAACCGGTGCTCGTTTCATGTCCAAATTCCAAAGGTATCCATCCAGCTTTCGCTACCATCCGTTGATATTTGCAGGGCATCAGAGAGACAGAGCCAAACAAAACGCAGCATTTGGGGGGTGATGCTATCCGTTGCTTTTGGTATTTTATTAATACTCCTACTTGCATTATGCACCACACTAACTCTTGTTTGTGTGCATCTTCTTCTTTTTTTCCAATCAGTTAGTTGATCATGTCCTGCATTATCACTTGATGATAAGACTAATAACCAATCGCCTTCAAATGTCTTTTTTTTTTGGGGCCTATGTATGCTAGGGAGGAACGGGAACCTTGTAGCACATCATGTCCTCTCTAGTGCGCCGGGGATGCGGCTAGTCGTTGTAATATTCAAACTTTCTCGGTCTTAATACAAAGATGCGCAAATCTTTTGCATATTCAAGAAAAAAGGACTAGGATCCAAATTCCTTCTAGAATTCACGGACTATATCAAAGTCAGGGATACTGCACGCTGCCAAAAATCCATGTAAAAAACATCATGAGTATGTAGCGGTAGAACTGCTGCTCATCAAGCTCAGCCGGAAACCAAGGCATGGATCATGGTCATGGATGGATGGTCCAACAACGACCATACATATGCTCAACAAATATCAGAGCAGCTAGCCCACTCTCTCTCAATTAATCCCAGGTGATTATTTATATATTTCTCAGATATCTAATAAAGGATTTTTTTTATGACTAAGGTCTGTGGTTCATACAGCAAGTCAGCACTCACAAGCGTTGCTGGTCTGTCGTTCAGTCGTTCAGCAAGCCTGTATGGGCACACCCAACACAATGTTGGCATGCACTCCTCACAAAATGGCAGGCCATACTAGAATAATAGTACTAAAAAGATTTTTTTTGACTAATTGCTGGCTGCCCTGCCCACTCACTCACTCACCATTCCTGAATCCTGATAGACACTTCAACAAATCTCTCCCCCCACCCCCCCATTCTACTTTTCTTTAATCCCCTGATGATGACCGTCAAATCAAGCTTGGGAAAAAAAATCAGCTCTTTTTGCATGATGCTGATGTTACTGGTAAAACCACCTAGCTGAGCCTGTCAGCCTGAGATGGATACGTCATTACAACAACTAACCCTTGCATGCATGAAGAAATGGGCCTGGACCCTTGCTTGGTTCACCAAACTAGCAAGTGGCAGCAGGCCTGCATCGTTACCAAGCAAACAGAAGCGAGCGTGCAGAGGGACACAGCAGGTACATGCACGGCACAGTCGTAAGGATCCCGTCCATGCCCAAATCAGGACCAACAGTGCCTGCGAGATTCTCAGAAAGATCGCATGCCTGCCTGCACGGCTACGGTGCTACCAGTGTCCTTCAGTACTGCACAGTACACCAGCAGGCGGTAGTAATAGACAGGCGGCGACAAGCAAACAGACAGGCATGAACGCAGCACACCTAAGTGAACTGATGATGAAGCTGCCCAACAGAAGCTGCGTCGTCGTCGTCCCTCCAATCTTGCCAGCTAACCATGCGTGCGTTCTTCAGAGTTGCAGTTCAGTGCCCTGCTCCTGCAGATCACTGACGGGCAAGCAAGCTAGCTAGCTAGCTAGGTGAATGTGAAACTCCGGCGGTTAGATCAATGCACTAGATCGTTTTCAGATTCATTGACGGATGCAAGGCGCACGGGTAGGATCGAGGTGCATGCGGCTGGTTGGGACGTACAAATCAGGGTGGATCCTTGGGATCCATGGACCGATCGAACGGTAGACAACTGGAAACACTGGTGTCTGGTGTCGACAGCGAGTGCGCCGTCGCCGTCGCCGAGAAAGGCGGCACTTGCGGCCGCGGCGACAGTGACACCGCGTGCATGCAGATGCTTGAGGGGAGGCTTCTTCGATGGATGCGTTGGAGAATTGGAGCATCGTCCATTCTAGCTGACGGGTAAGAGTACCAAGAAAGCTTAGGTAGCTAGGCAGCTAGCTGCAGGTGGCCTGAAGCAGGCTTCCGTCGGGAGCAGAGGAAGGTTTCCTGTAAATCCCTGCAGAGCTCCTGCCTACTGAACTCTGATGAAGAGGCCTCGCCGGTCGGTCCAACAATCCACCGGCCGTATGCTCGCTTTGCTTTGCATTGCAGCGATTCAGACGCCAGAGAACGCACCAGCTGGTGGTGAACTGCTGGCTACTGAACTCTGAAGAGGCGCGCGTGCATTCTGAATAGCTTATGAACCGAACTGAATACAGAGCACAGGCACGCAGCCTGACGCCTGAGCTTACCGACCACCACCGGCTGTTCGGAGTTGGAACCTCCAGGGCACGCACGCACGCAGTAGGGTATGCTACAATGCTACTGGTACGTGTGGCCTCCTCGACCGATCGGCGACGCATGCATGCCCACGTCGACGGCGACGTCTGAGCTTCCACATGGCCGAACGAACTCACTCACTCACCCTCGACCGGTGGCTCGTCGCCGACGACGTTGACGCGAATCATTGCAGGTGAGTGAGAGAGTGAGACAGCAAGTCGCATCACATCGCAGGGCGGGCGGTCGTACGCCACGACGCCCACACGCGCTCGTGTGCGCGCCGCACGCCGCGACGGTCGCCACCTCGCAAGTACACTCATAGATGCATGGCGTATCCTCTGATCTACCTGCAGCTAGGACGACTAGGCCATCATTATCCACCAATGCACGAACTGATCATGATTAAACAAATGAATGAAGCCATCCCCAACTAATCGCGTGACTAATCATGCGTCGTCTGCTCGCCATGGACGGCGGAAGCAAGCATGCATCGAGACGTGACTCACAGGTCACATGATTGATTGGAGTTTGGAGGCGGGCAGGCGGCAGGGCGATCTTGTTAAGGTTCCTCTTGTCCTTGCAGGCGACCAGGCTGGAAGAACAGGACCATGCATGGATTGATCCATCCGTCCATGGCGAGAGCGAGCGAACTCGACAGGAGCCTAGGCTAGGCCGGTGGTTGGCATCTCCAGGGAGACACCATTGATCCACTTGTTTTCCTTTGCAGAGTTGTAGATTTGCAGTGTCCTCTCTCCATGTCAAACGATAAAGCTCTGTAAATTAGTAATGCAGGGGTTTGGTTTCCCATTCTTGCGAGAGCAGAACCGTGTCGTCATAGAAATTCCAGCGAAAACCAGTGGACAATTCCCAGGTTTTTGTTACACTTTCTTATAACAAGGTATTCTTCGTTCGCCGCCAGCAGGGGATTAGTCCTCTTTATTCAGATTCCAATCAAATTTACCCAGATGCAAGGAAATGTAAATATTGAGGGCCAGGAAATGGGTTAAATTTTGTTCATCAGAGGACAATTTCATGTGTTATGTCCCATATCCCCTAATAGTATTTGCCTGTTGGAATGGTGTAGTTTTAGAAAATTACTGTATCAAGCAATTATGGTTTTATATATATAAGCCGAAGACATACAAACCCCATGGTTTAGAAAACTACGGTATCAGAAAACTACCGTTTACCTGCAGTTTTTTGGGATAGTAATAAAAGATGTGTACTCATATTGAATGATTTTTTAGTATATGTGCAAGACAAAAATGCCTCTTAATTTCAAAAGCAGGGAGTAAACGGTAGATTATGTCGAGTAAACGTAAAAAAATATGTCGGCAGCCCAAAACTTTAGAGTCACGAGTCACCATTGATAGTCATAACTCATATGGACCGTTGCAATGCCCAGACAAGGCATAATCTTGCACAGTGCACAACCACTCATGAAGACGCCTAGAGGACAGTCCAGGACACTAGAGAACAGTGAACTACAGCAATTGTACTGCCACACCTATGGCTTCAGATTCCTTTACTGGACACTGTAGCTTGTGATTAGAAAATAGTTTAAGTTCACAAAATGGTCCCAGCAGAATATTATGCCGTTCATTTCGACCATAGAAAATGGCACAAAGATAAAAAAATATATTGACAGGAAGATGACAAACTAGGCTCACTTCTGCTAACGCTCTTGACGCTACAAATAGTCATGAATATTAGCATTGTTGACTAGGAATTATGCTATGCTCGTCGACTCTGACAGGGAGCATGGGTTAACAGTAAGTAACTGTGCTGAATATGGAACATGCATGCTGATATGCCAAGTTTCAGTTCACAAAATGGTCCCACCAGAATATTATGCCGTTCATTTCGACCATAGAAAATGGCACAAAGTTAAAAAATATATTGACAGGAAGATGACAAACTAGGCTCACTTCTGCTAACGCTCTTGACGCTACAAATAGTCATGAACATTAGCATCGTTGACTAGGAATTATGCTATGCTCGTCGACTCTGACAGGGAGCATGGGTTAACAGTAAGTAACTGTGCTGGAGCATGGGTTAACAGTAAGTAACTGTGCTGGGTTAACAGTAAGTAACTGTGAGCTGTTAACCCATGCTCTCTGTCAGAGTCGACGAGCATAGCATAATTCCTAGTCAACAATGCTAATGTTCATGACTATTTGTAGCGTCAAGAGCGTTAGCAGAAGTGAGCCTATTTTGTCCTTACTCTCTTTCATTGTGGCAGATCCATCATCATATAAAAAAAAGAAATTGAAGAACCATAAGGTTAACAATAAAGACATACCATTTTCATACATAGAAAAGAACGGCAATGGCGATATAGGATCAGATAGAGAACAGGTCACATTAGTAATGTTCTCTTATGAGCCTAATGGTACTACAATTCATAGAATATACACAGTGAACTGCATATTAGTACATCATTTGCAAACCTAAGGCTGCCACCTCAATGTGAATACAAAGTTACACATCCAATTTGTCAAGCAGTTGCTGAAAGATTCCATTCCAACATCTTCCTTACAATCAGGTGCGCTAACATTGCTAAATTAGATGTGCCTAAACTGCTGTCCAGGGACTGAACATAGAAGATAAGTAAAAGTTCATCACCAGTTACCCACCAGCATAATCATCGAAAAACAAGAAGTTTTACTGACCAGAAAAGGCTTTCGATAGCTGGGGCATTCCTTCTATCATGGTTAACTGCCTTCTCAGCTTGGCTATGTGAGCCTGCACCTAGAGGACGAAAATAATCCAATGTCAAATAACTGGATGTTGTTTTCCCAAGTGTTAAGGAAAACATCATTAAACGCTCGCTTAGGTGTGCTTAAGCACTAGGTGGAGACCTAGCACCGCCTAGGCCCTAGGTGTCCAATTAAACGTGGCATGAACTGTCAGGACCCATAGATGGTGAAGAAAGGAAGAGGATTACAAGGTTAGGATGGCAAAATGGTTTGTTGTATTATGATTCCATCTATGCCTACCTCGTGGTGTCTAAGTTGCTCGATTTGCTCACCCTCTGCTCGATTTAGCCCCTTTTGCTCGATTTCGCTCACCCTCACATGTGCAGCAGAAGCAGGGGTGCCATGGAAAGGGGAGAGGACGGGGTGTGTGCGGATGGAGTAGTGGTGGGGGCGCACAGGCGGAGAGAGCGGAGCGACAGATGGGGGCGCACAGGCGGAGGAGAGGCGGCGCAGCTGCATGAGAACCAGGATTGTCTACTGGTAGGGCATTTTTGGGTGTTATGGTGTCTAGATGGGCTAGTGGGCTTCCTCCTCTAGTGGGCTCAGTGGGCTGTTATGGCATTGCTCTTCCTTTCCTATTTATTGTCACATTTATGCAACTAAATCTCTTGATATGTAGCTAGTGTGTAAACACTTAATCACGCTTAATCTATGTTTAGACTACCTAGGCGCTAATCGGTGGCTTAGCACCTTTTTGAACCTTGGTTTTCCCCATTCCATTATTTATGTTCATTCATACCCAAGGAGAGCAGTATACAAACTTTTTTGAGCAAGATTGGAAAACTAATCAAATAGATGAAATGAAAGCTACATCAACACTAGCACCCACCCGATGCGAAATTTTCCAGTCTTGTTTGCTCACAATAGTGCAACATGCATATTAGAAGGAACAAACAGTAGAAAACTAGGCACTGGGAGTTTTCTGCCGTTTATGAGAGGAAAATTTCAACTTGCATCCCTCAACTCTATCATGGATATAGTTGCCAAACAGAAATAAACTGAAAAAACTCTCCATGAACCAATAGAATAATTTCACTAGATTTTACAGATTTCATATAAAAGTGTTAGCGTTCAAGCAGTAACCTTAGCACATATATGCACATCAGAAAAATAAGGACAGTTGCTGCTAGCCAAGTCTCACCTGTTGCCGAGCTGCAGCTAGTTTCAACAGCTCATCAGCTTCAGAGAAATTCGAGAACCACTGACTCAAAGGATGATCCTTAGTGTCACCACGCTTCTTTTCATATGGGACAATTTCCATAGTGCCTAGATGATTGGAAGTTACATAGTGCTACTTCGGCATTTCCTATTGTGAAATATAATGCACACAGGTTGTAAAGAAACATACCCGGGGGAGGCAGGGTTATACCAGGAGGAAGCCTGGGCACATTAGCTGCTGGATGATTCTGCACACGTTGGAAAAAGGCCTCTGTAGGCTCGGGGAAGACAATCTCATCGTATGTTTCCACGACAACAGGCTTTTTGGTTGATTGAGGTCCAGCTTCTTCTTCTGGATACAGCTTAAGCTGATGAAACCTACATCACGTGCACGATTAACTACCCTCTTGCCCACCAAAATAAACAAATCTGAAAAACAAGACCAGCAGGACTTACAGATCCAAGCGCTTGTCACAGACATCACTGTGGAAATAAAGGGTTATTGCTATCTCAAACTCTCCCCATCCCGATTCAGACAGCTCAAAAGGCGGTTGCTCCACGACTCTTGTTGGGTTTTGGAAACTTGGGTGAAGCTGAAACACCACACGCTTAACTATGACACTCAGATCCTCATTGTTTGCAGAACGGACATATACAGTCCACTTGTGGGAGTTGTACCTACATACAAAGGCAGGGGGAAACAGTTGGCCATTACGTTGAATTCCCTGTAGTAAGAATCCACAGGCTAAATCCGTATCAAGAGCACGACGAATTTCCGTATTTTGTGAATCAGAAACTTACTCGCTGGCCTTTTTACCGAGCCAGAAAGAAATGGTTCCATAAACGATAGGGAAACTGATCTCCACATCCTTGAGCCTTTTATTCTGTTGGAATAATTCCAGTATGTATGAACTATCAGAGCTTATGCTAATAATCAATAAGGTCTACCAACTGATAAGCACGCACAGTACACACGACAGGGGTGAATCCAGTGGACATGGGTGTTCACACCCGATAATTTTTGGCAAAAATAAACAAACAATCGAAGTTAGTACTTAGTAGGCATAACACTACATGTACACTACATACGCTTGTAATTAGATTAGATCCGAATACAAATAGCTTAACTTAGGGTTTGGGAGCTCGGTTTCGCATAACAGGAAGGGAAGAGAAGGTGGTAGGCGTACTTGGGTGCTCATCGCCGGCGAAGGGCCCGAGGAAGACGACCCGACAATGACCTGGGCACCTGGCGTAGGGCGGCGGCGGCGGTCGCCCAGTCGTCGCCACGGGAGAGAGAGAGAGAGAGAGAGAGCGCAGCGCGGGGGGAACGCCGGAACTGGAGTTGGGAGAACAAAGAGAAAAAGTACGCGGGGGAAAAAAGAAAACGGATGACCATACTGGGCCCTTACAAGGCCTACAAGGCCTGATTGGCATAGCAGCCCAGCCAGGCCTGCAATCGCCTCGTCCTCACGCTGGTGCATCGGAGGCGGACGCGAAGGCGAGAAGGGCCTCCGAATGGGTAACGCTACAAACAGAACGTCTGACGCAGCTACTACCTCCGAACTGACGCGTAGCATGATATGTACCGCAACTTTTGCCTCTCTTTTTTTTTTATTCCTGCTCATTTAGATGTCTCTTATTCTCGTTCAGACGCCGCGCCTCATTCCGCTTGCTGCTGCTGTGGCGTTCTCCCACCGCGCCCCGACCCTGCGCCGCTCGCTCGCTCGCTCCCACGCCATCGCGCTCTCCACCTACGCCACCCGCACCTCGCTCCTCCCTTCGGTCGTGCGCCGCGTCACCCGCTAGCGCTGGATGGTGGTGGTGGTGCTCGCGCGCCGCCTCTTGCCGTCGGATCCCACCCTAATGACCAGAATCGACCGACCCTAGGCTTCCTCTATGTTATAAACGTATGTTTCGTGCTTGAAATGTTTGAGAGGTATATTACAATTATTACATATGGTTATTGCAAAAGTACGTCGGGATATTGCACATATTGCATATTTTTGCAAGTGTTTTCAGTGTTATGTTGCAAGCGTTTTGAAACATGTTTTTAGACGTATGTTGCAACAAGTGTTTTATCTGGATATTACATATGTTTCACACATATGTTGCAAATGTTTTATCTGGATGTATATGTTTCACACACATGTTGCAAGTGTTTTATCTAGATGTTGTATATGTTTCACACATATATGTTGCACCAGTATATTTCAAATGTTTCATTTGTGTCTGACGCATATTGCATCTAAGTGTTTCGTGTTGCAAGTGTTTACACGGGGGCACGGTGAGTGATGGCACACTGCCCAGGCGTCGGGGGATGGTCCGCAACAAAGTTGGGTACCGACAGGCGGGGGTGCAGTCTCGATGGGGTCGGCTCCCAAGTCCCACCCACGCGGGGGGTCCGATGGAAGGAGCGTGGCGCAGTGACTGGGCAGGGTGCCCGTGTGAGCGGGGGCGAGGCGGACGGGAGCGGGCTGTGCGGCCGTCCATCCTGACACAAGGAGCGGCGGGCGCAGGTCGCCAGTGGTCCCATGGGCGCGGGCCCTCGGGTGGGCGCGTGAAAAGTAGGCACGGGTGGGGGGCGCAGAGTGCATGCGCGCGCCGGAAACGAATTGGCCTGGTCCATTTTACCGTTCGATGTATGAATAACCGATCGGACCTCCGGCCACCAGCAGTTCCGCCTCCAAATCGATCATCCCGTGCATCTCACACAACCCGGTCCTCTCCACAACTCCGGCGAGCTAATTTTCCTTTAAATAAAAACTCGGGCGAGCTACTGCCTGATTCTCATCGTGCTTGGCGCTAGCTGCTGCTGGTCCCTTCCGTCGTGCTCAGGTGCCGATTTGATCGATCGGTGCCCCTCGGTGTGCAAGGGCATACGCCTGCATTTCTCTTTGTTGGCGGTGTGCGGGGTCGCGCGTGGTGGACACTGGTGGTCGCTGTGACGCGCACGTGCAATGAA
This sequence comes from Miscanthus lutarioriparius, assembly GCA_904845875.1. Lineage (NCBI taxonomy): Eukaryota > Viridiplantae > Streptophyta > Magnoliopsida > Poales > Poaceae > Miscanthus > Miscanthus lutarioriparius. The sequence continues at coordinate 80,282,926 of CAJGYO010000018.1, forward strand.
TCCTCAGTCGGTCGAATTTTTGTTAATTAAGCATCAAAAGACAGGCTTTAGAGGCTGTTTGGTTGCCGGCCGTCCTTCGCCACGCCACAATGATGGCAGCCACAGCACATAGACAGTGTTTGGTTCACGCCACCGCCGCACTCTTTTCTACGCGCTTTTCCGTGGCGAGTGTGGCGGAGATTTTCTTCGCCACAAACTGTGGCGCAGCTTCCGTGGCGGTGGCAGGCGCTGGCAGCCTCTTAGTACGTTCTATGTCTCGACGATCGTTGGTCATCCTCATCCATGGTAGTATTTAGCATAAATAGTATTGCTGATACAATAGCATTCTTAACAAAGTAAGCACCACGATTAAGCGCAAAGAGCACATTACGTCAAGTTCTCTCAGTCAGCGCTCGTCATCCAACGTAGTGACATTTTAGTACGTACGGAGTATAATATATATATATAGTAACTCCACACAAGATGCATCCTCAGTAAAGTCGAAAAAGGTCTTCGACATTCTCACGATCACCACCACCACCATCAACTCAATCGGTAGACGCGGTACAGGGTCTAATACTTTGCACAAGAGCATACTCGGCTTTCATTTAGTAGCACACCACTTTCCACCGGCGCCGCGGTCATCACAATGAGGATGAGGGAGGCCCGCAACCGTGCGTAAACGAGGAAGGGTTGCCGACGTTCAGCTACCCACAGGTCCTTGCCAGCTGCACCACCATATTCTCGGCAAGTAGCAGCAGCATGCATGGTGAACACCATAACTGGTGGGAAGGGCGGGCTCCTTCCTATCAGCAGCTCCCTATGCCAGCGCACAGCAAGGCCACGGCGGGTGACCGAGGGAATAATGGGGCACAAAAGATGAAGTGGAGGACAGTTAGCCGCAGCCCGCAGGGGAGGAGATGATGAGGAGCTTGCACCCCCAAAAAAATTGTGAGTTTACTTATGAGTCTTTGAAAACACCTGACCAACTGCAAACACGTACTGAAAACTCTGTTGTATAGTAACTTTGCGGCCTTAGTTCGGCATTGAGTTGTCGGCTTGCCACCCCTAATAATGTGAAACAAAATTAGACAAAACTGTGTAATATATATATAGAAAAAAAACATGGTGATAATTGAAACCCATATTGACCTATCTTAGTTTTTTTTTTTTTTTGGGGGGCGAAGTATCAGGTGTCAGCACTGAGCAGAATGACACATCGCATACAGATTGTGCTGGCGATATTGGAGCCAACAGGCTAACCAACACAAAGGTTCTATCTTGTTTTATCTTGTGAAGAGATTTAATTTTGAGTGAAAAGATTGAAAAATATGACCGGCACGTCCATGACAACTTGTATCTGCTAAATGATGAGCCAATGTCTCCAGTGCAATGCAACATGGTGGCGGAGAGGCTCGGCGATATTACCTGATCGACTAGGGCTTCTAATTAAGTATGTCATATGCTATTTTGGTCATTTGGCACTTGAGTTTTTGCACCTCATTTGGTTCTGTAGTCTGCGGGCTTGTGCATGTACTTGGCGTATTGCATTATATATGCATGCAGTGAATAATTATATTAGCTTTGGTTTGTTGGTTGGTGTCAATATAATGTTGGGAAAGGATTGGATTTGGTGTTTATATATGCTTGGCATCGCCTCGTATCAAACTCAGCTGCTGTTTCACTAAGTAATGTACGTGTGTGCATTTCCCTCGGACTCCGCTGCTCTGTGACTGAACGGAGACTACTGCAACACGATGAACACTACTAAAATTAACACACAGGACTAGTGACAACTGAGAAATTTAAGATAAGAGTCATCATCATACAACGTACTGCTGCAGCGCGTGATGACTCGCCACGCTCCACATATCTGTGAGCATGGTCGGCCTGCAGCAGCCGTGCTCGCCGTCGACACTACGGCGTCCTCCGGCTCTTCAAGCACCGGAGTCAGCTTTGGCGGGTAGATAGGGCACCGGGACCGCCAGCTGACGTGACCGCTTGTATGGGTGGAAGAGCATGGCGGTGGCGGAGATGGCAGCCTCCGGCAAGGCGATGAAGGTGCTGGAGGGGGAAAGTAAACTTTGCCCTTAGGGGCATGTGCCCTCGCATTGCGAACCGTTGGATTTGCACTATTGTCTCGCTCCTGTGCACGCATCCTAGTGCGAATCCAACGCTTCGCAATGCGAGGGCACACGCCCTCGAGGGCAAAAAAAACTGTGTTCGTGTTGGAGGGCATTGTCAGCTATCTCCTTTATGTTGCTAGATAGATTTGTGGATGTGGTGATGGTTGTTGTCTCCAACATTGAGACTCTCTCTCTAGCTGTGCACTCAGCTCCCTCTCGAGAACACCCTCTCCCTGCTTGCCAATAGTTGCTCCCTCGCCCTCCGGCTGGTCTCCTCCACCGTGCCCAGCACACTGATTCTCCCTCAAAGTCACGGTGGCATGTGAGGAAGCTAGCTGCTGGTTCAGATCACTCACCTGTTCCTCTAAATTGGCTACTTCCTCATTCTTAACCCCTCTTCTTTTTAGGTGATAGATAGATGTGCACAGCATATGCTGCTAACACTCCTAAAACCAGCATAGAAAGGAAAGTAGGACCTACGAAGAGAAGGGCAATTGAAAGCCTGTGGAGAAAAGGGAGCTGTGCAAAGTTCTTGCAGGCCCTAAACTTCCGAGGGGCAGGGAGACGACGACTGGCTGATATTTATAGTACCGCGGGTGTTGCGTTCATGCACGCACTGGCTTCGCGCGCGCCCAAGAGCATGGACGCTGATATAGAGAGATCGAGAGAGAGAGAGAGAGAGAGAGAGAGGCGGCCTGCATGTGCATGGGCAGGGCACGCTTTAAAGCGTTCGGTGAGAAATTTAGCTTCGGACAGGCAGCGAGCTGAGGCTGTCTAGCTGCAATTCATTTCACAAAATTTTTCAAAATTCTCCGTCACATCAAATCTTTGGACGCATGCATAAAGTATTAAATATAAATAAAAAATAAAACTAATTACACAGTTTAGACGAAATTCACGAGACGATTCTTTTAAGTCTAATTAGACTATGATTAGACACTAATCGTCAAATAACAACGAAAGTACTACGGTACCCTCTCATCAAAAATTTTGCCTACTAAACACAGCCACATGAGCGCAGGCGACGCGGGCTCCGATTGAGCTCAACCCGGCGTCAGGGTGACGTGGAGCCCCTGTGGTTCTCCTGATCTTATTAAATACCTATTAAGTCAGGCTGGGCTTCCACACTTCGACCAGAGCCTGGAGGTACTATCAACGACAGAACACAATAATGCATGCATGTGGACGACCAGCAAATCTTCTGTACACAGCCTTGATCCACGGCCACCGCTGTGCTACATCGAGTTTGATTGTTAAACAGACCGTTGGCACGTTGGTTTCAACCAGGACTTATGAGTTAGTTAATAGTGTTTTTCTCACACAACAAATCAGCACTAGCCAGACTTATTAGCCCAGAAACCAATCAACGAACAGGTCGAAAATCGACAAAGCTCACCAATCGTGAGCTTACTCATATATCTTGCTTTTTTAAATCGATAAAGCATTAATCTGTGAGAATAACATAACAAAAGTATATTTGTCAGTACCAAGGCAGAAAGAAGTGGTCGCAAAATTCTCAATCATACGCAACATAATGGGGATAGTTTACCAGGTTGAATGGTTGGTCTCGGACTAGTAAAAACTGAGAGCGGTAGAGACAAGTGAAGAAATCCCAAGTGAATGAGAGAGCCAGAGAGGCAATGCATGGACAACGGGACTACTAGCGTCTGGACGTCGGTGCCCGCACCAGTTTCCTACGCCTGCACTTGGCACGCCCACGCGGGGGCCGCGACACCTGGACCCCATGCACCACCCGCCCGCCCGACAACACGCGGAGACCGCTCGTGCCTTGTACGCTTTCCACACGTATGCAGGCGGGGACAGTCTGGTTCGCTCGGCGACGCCCGTCAGCTACAACAAACGACTGCGGCAAGTTATCCATTGCAATATGTGCAACACCATATCTACTTTTGCAATATCCAGATGAAACACTTGCAACATAGCCCGAAAACAGTTGAAACATTTGCAACATACGCCTGAAACACTTGCAAAACACCTGAAAACACTTGAAAGACATTGCAACACATGCAACATCCACATAAAACACTTGTAACATACGTATGAAACTCCTGAAACACTTAAAACAGGCGCTTGCAACATGCATGTTATGCAACATCCAGATGAAAATACTTGAAACATACGTCTGAAACAACTGAAACACTTTAAAACATATACTTGCAACGTGCATATATGGCTATTGCAACATACGCAACATCCTGATGAAACACTAGAAAACATACTTCTGAAACACCTAAAACACTTGGAACACGCACGTTGCCAGCGTCCACAGCTTACCTGGTAGGGAACTGTAGTAGCCAACAAGCGGCGCTCGGGTGCAGTGGAGAGGGAGGATGGTGGCAGGCAAGCGGCCGGGCATGGTGAAGAACATCGCACCAATGCAATTCGCCGTGGACCACGTCGCGTCGGCTCGGGGAACTTGGCGGCGAGTGGTGAGTGGTGGTGGGGAGATAGGAAGGCAGGCGGCAGCGCTCGAGCGTGGTGGAGCACGCCACGGCGGCGATTCGAGAGTGGGTTCGAGAATGGATGCGGGCACAGCGGCGATTCGAGAGGAAAGTGAGAGCGGAGACTTTTTATTTTGAGCAACACGAGATGGGTGCTCCCGTGTAGACGGTGGTGTTGGGCCGTTCGGACGGGCATCAAGGCCTACCAACACGCGTCCGGACGAAACGGACGCCCTACCCACACACATTTTCGCATGGACAAAGAAGCGCCTTGGGCGGCTGGGAGCTGTCGAGCTGTAAAGTTATGGTGGCAACTGGAGTGGGGCTCAAGCGGGCCCGGCCCATAAAGCAGGAGGTGGGCTCTTGTTGGTCCTAACAAGGCCATTAATTTCTCCACCACAAATTTGGGCTGGGTTTGGGTTGCTCTGTCAAGACAGCCTATTTCCCAATTCCAACAAAAAAAAGTTATTTTCTAAATTTTTTTACTGTTTCTAATAAACAAAAAAAGTTACTACTACTGTGGCTATTTTCTCGTTCAATCAGCACGAAAGAAAGAAAATGGAAGGCAACGTAAAACAATAGAGGGAGAACTGTGGTTTTCCGTTGGCACTTGGCAGGCCATGGACGGACATGAGAACTCACACACAGGCAACGGACTCAGTTCTGTTCACCACCAACACCATGCCTTTGCTTTGATTTACCAACCAACTGCTTGGCCTTATTATCCGATAATGGAACAGCGAAGTAGCTCTCCAGCAATGCACGCCACTCAACTCACCTAACTTACGTCCGTACCCTTGCTGGCTGCAAAACCTGATCGCTTGCTCGTAAACGATCGTAAATTTCCAGCTAGAAATAGTATTTTTCTCTCACACCAAACCAGCGAACAGTAAATAATTCACGATACGATACGGCCTCCCGATCAGGCTGAAAGCCTGCAGCCGCATCCGCATGGCCCATCCATCTCTGATCCGCCGGCCGCCCGGAAAGGGACTGGACCGTGAGCAGGACCGATCCGTCCCCGTCGGCCACGAACCGTCGTCGTCGTGGCTGCCTGCGCCGCGCCCGCCGCCCCGAGCCCCCGACATGCCACGCGCCAAGCAACGTGCGCCCAACCCGCGGGCCAGACCACCCAGGGGGTCGTCGCTTCAGCAGCTGAATTGGAGACTGCGCCTGATGACACTTAATTAATGGAACTAGCTTGAAATTCAGATACAGTCTTTTTATACCTGTACTGCAAATCTCAACTGAAATCTGAAAGGCTTTCGGACATACGATTCCCCTCTGTTCATACATTTTCCAGACACCAGGGCTTCGGACATGCGAGTAATGCGACAGCGTCGTTGCCAGGGGGCCACCAGTCCACCACACCAGGGCTTTTGAGGTGTTGGCCATGGACCAGAGCGTAGATCTGATCTGACCTGCCAAACGCCAGCAGCCAATAGCTATCATGAGATCTGGGATGCGATGCCGAAGTGGACTAGAGATGGTTATGGTTACACGATCAGGTTATGGGTCTCTCTGATGAGTCTGATTACGGCTGCACTCTCTACAGGTTGGGATATCATATCAGCAGAGGCAAGCAGCCAGGGAATGTCATGCTCATGCTGGGTTGCTGGCTGTAGGTTTCTCTTTCCTGTCCCATCTGCACTGCACCGAGGCCCACACGATCCCTGCTCTTCATGTGCCAAAGGCCATGCACCTGCCACTGGGCAACTGGCAGTATCTTTCTTTCACGAGTTCGACATGACCACATCTCTCCAATGCCTGTATCTCCAGTGCTCGCAATGCAGAGGGATCGGGGCAACGGTAAACCGGAGTCATTTTTATGCCGCGCTGTGGCGGCTGCCCTGCCCATGCGATCCGCTCGCCTGCCTGCTTCGCCATGTGATCAGCTCGAGTACACGCACATGTGCAATTCTGTGTTGAAAAGCTCGGTACTCGGCCATGGATGGATGGATTCATGGCGTGTTCATCCTTCTTCCTCCTTGACCTTTTCATGCCTGCCTTTTCCAGATCCGACCGGGCACGTGTGCATGCACGGTGGAGTGTGCTCTCCCGCTTCTGCCTCGCCGCACGATCATTGTTCTTGGATTCCAGGAGATCTCGCCATCGCCAAAGCCGTTTCTTCATGAATCATGATCAATTATGTACATCAGGAGGCAGCTGATGCTGCACCTCATCTGCTAATCCTGCCATCTTTGTCTTAGTGTCAGAATTGTGTACCCACGAACCATACATAGGACAGACAGACAGGCCCGCCTGCATGCAGCTAGAATTTGTCCAAGCCAAGACAGTCTCACTTCAGCAATCCGCCAATCCGGGTGCTGCCAATTTTCAGCGGAGGCACACGGACAGGGATGGATCCAAGGCAGCCTCTGGTTTTGGCCTCAATCTTGCTCTGCCTGTCTCTGCCCTGTAGCTAGCTAAACAGCGCATCGAGCAATGAGCCAGGAAGAATCCAAGGAGAGAACAACAATCTGCGCTGCACGTAGAGACACAACCTAGCAGCAGCGCTAGATGCGGATGCTCCGGGCTCCGGCCTTTACGTCCGTCCGAGAAAGTACAAGCACGATATATATACGCATTATGCGCTGAAGTCAGAAGATGCTAGCTTAATCTTTTTTTTTTTTCCTTCTGATTTTAAGTGAGGTAGCCAGAGAGCATTTTCTTGTTGTTTCATGCAGGGCACTTCAGCTCTGGATTCTTATCAGAAGAAAACCAGATGGAGCTTCAATTTGGAAGCTGTCAACAAATAAATACTGATATTGGCCCTATTTGTTTCGCTGAAAAGCCAGACTGAAAAATACTATTCGCTAATTTGTCGTGAGAGACCAATAAGTTTAAGCGAACAGGGACCAATGCAGTCATCTTGCATGCATGTAGTTTTAGGAGGAATAATCAATTCCATCATTGTGTAAGAACATCTGTCTACGCCTTTTACGGAAGATCGATCATCGCGCATTAGCTTGCAGAAAATCATGGAATAATTCATTCATTCATTCATGGCATGAAAAAAGCAGGCGATCATTCTTCTATCTCAAGCTCCTCTGACCCTACGCTGGTCTCTGGTCGCCCCAACCACCGGACGTACAGAGAAGCTAGCCCAACTCCGATCCACTAAGCAAGTAAGCATTGCTTCAAAAGCTAAGTCCTTTTCAGCTCCCGGCGAATTGAATCATGGTTCTTCAGAAAAGGGAACCGGTTTTGTTTTTACCTTCAAGAGAGGTTAACTTGAACCTAACCACAAAGTAGCCTAGTCCCTAGATGTATAAAACTACAGGGAATCAGGCCATTAGGGACTAGCCTAGGTTTATGGTGTAATCAGTAGTACGTGCTTAAAGAAGCACACGTGACCTTGACGTGGGCATGAAAAATGATCTTGCACGGTAAGCATATAATCGTTACAGGGACCGACGAACTCAAAGGCGAAAGGGATGTCCTGTTGCGTTCACCCTTCAACATCTGAAGCTCCTCCTCTCTCTTTCATGGGAGACACTTGAGTCTCTTTACAGCACCATGGGCGACTGAACAACTTACCTGTAAGTCTTTCATGATGTAGTAGTACGGATGATAGGTGTCTCAGCTACCGACTGAACAACTGTACGTAGTAAGTCTTTCATCAGTGTGATATTAGTACGGATGATAGATGTCTCAGGTCTATACTAGTACAGTACATTGCAAGCCAAGAAAGGGCGGTTACAGGCTCTAGCTCAAGGCTGTCTACCTGCCCTATCTCGGCTACCAAATTCCTCCGTGGTTTTGACGACACAACGGGGATTCATGAAGGACGGACAATAGGATCAAATTCAGGGTTTGTTCCGACGAACCGAACCTCAAAAAGGAAAGAGAATGATTTATTCAAACTCTATTCACTTGGTGGGTTTTCGAAAGTTGAAAACACCGTTTTGGTCTTTGAATTTGTTGTGAGAAAAAATCACCTTTTAAAAAGCCCTGCAATGAAACCAACAAGCCGAAGTTTGAACTCCTCGAGAAACAGTAACGATTGAAACCAGTAGACCGATTGAAACATGGCACCAACTGGATTGAAACAGACACGGTCGCTATTTCTTTTCCACAAGGCCAGCGTAGAAATGATCGAGTGGATGATACTGATATGGCTGCAACGATATAGCTGAGAACTGCAAATCCCATGCTTTGCTCTGTTATTAGTCCAACAAAACACATGCTGCCATGACAGGTGACATTCCATAAATCTTTGATTGACAACTTAATAATAAAGTAAGTAAAGAACGTATTTACTCCATCAATTAGCAGTAGTGACGTGCGTTTTCCAAAAAAGAGTTTACTACAACACCTGCAAAAGGAATCTCAAAAAAAAAAAAGTTGCTCCAATTTTCGAACCATTCCCCCTCCATTGAAACCCCTCCAAGGTTGATCAAATCTAAACTTTAATCAAATCCCAGGATGAAAAGGGCCCAAACACATAAAAGAAAGCAACAGTCGTCGCAGCTTTTCTAGACCTCTCTTCCCCACTCCCAACCCTCCAGGAAAAACGTTTGCCAGCCAAATTCAAATGCAGCCCGCTAACCAGGCCCCACTTCCCGGGCCCACATGCATACGCACCCCGCTACACGGGTACATGCCTCGGCCGCACGGAACAGAGTCGCACGTCGGCGGATACCACCCACCACCATCACTGACAGGTGAGACCACGAATCCCTGGCCCACCTTGCAGTGACTGGGTGTCTGAGCCGACACGGCGAGCCACGGGACACACACCCCGCGACACGAGACACAGCTGAAGGCTGCGCTCTCCCCTCCGCTCCCCAGGTCCGCCTTCGTCCTCCCCGTCCTAGCCTCTTCGGCTCTTCCCCACACCAACTCGCTCGCCGGCCAAGCGACCCTTCGCAGCCCCTCTCTCGCTGTCGGTGGGCCCCGCGGCGCCCGCTTTCCAGCCCTCCCCGCATTTAATCCTCGGCGTCCGTGCTCTCCCCCTCTCCGCGCTCACGCCCCGCCCGTGAATCGTGATCTCACCGTCTCCCTCCCTCTCTCCCTCTCTGTCGCACCGCACGAGCCCCGTGTGGTGGTGGTGGGAGTGGGAGTGGGGGGTGCTAAATGGCGAGCAGTGGCGGGGTGAGGAACGGGGTGGGGCCAAGGATGAGCGCGAAGCCGGACCGGCAGGGCTTCAGCGCCACGCCCAAGACGGCTGCGGGGAAGCAACGCCTCTCCTCCTCGGCGGCGGCGGCGGGCGGCGCGTACCGGCGCACCAGCTCGGGCCCGCTCCCCAGCCGCGCGGCGTCGGATGGAGGTGGGTTCGTGTGGTTCGCTCTTGCTCTGCCTCCGGTCGTGCGGAGTGGGATCCGGATTTGGATTTTGGTCCTGCGGGGTTTGGGTGGGTTTGTGGATGGATTCGGAGCTGCTCTGATCTGCATTTCGATAACTTGGCCTGCTTCGCTGTTTCCGAGTCGCTGCTGTGCTCAATCTGCTGCTTGAACTCACGCGGTTTTGTGCGGATTTTTACTCTTTTCATTCACGTACGTAAATTTAGCTGCGGTTCGCTAGTACCATTTTGATTGCTAATGTTTTGCTATAGCGCGATCGGTCTGTCGAGTTCATCCAGATTCTGGGCTTGCTAGTTGTGCGATTTGCTTGTGTTGGTGCAAGTGTGTAACGTATGTGCAGAGCAAGCGCACATTTCGGAACTGACGTTGTGCGTTTCATTATTAGGTATAAACGTCGTTATTCAGCTACCGCTTGATTTCTTTTTTCTAGATACGAATGGCGATTTGGTTGACTCGGCAGGGCGTTGGTGTATTGTTTTGGTCACGGCACGATCGTGTGTTTCATATCTTTGTTGTTGCATCCATGTCGTGATGACCACGAGCTCCCTGCACCCCACCACAACCAACCATCTCACTTTAAGCTGCAAAACTGATACAGCTGTTGAGAATAATGAAGAGCCACAGTTGGTAAATGTGTCTTCTTTCTGGCTCAGTACGCATTTCGTGGTTAGTTTACCTTGGAGAGGATGACACCCAAGTAAATGTTACTATGTGTAGAGTTAGTGAGCTACAATTTGTATTAAGACAGCTCAGTCCTCTTCCATGTAAGAGACTCTCCTAAATTCATATGAAACCAGTAGCTGTAACACTCTCTTAATATACCGGATGTGGATTTCCAGTCCCAGTGAATTTCTTATCAGCTAAGGTGAAGTACATGTGGAAAATGACTCGCTTTTTTGGATATCGTTTAAATTTTCTCCTGAGTTTGCTTTGGATAATTCTATGCGGCGTTTTGAAAGTTCCTGTTCTACTATGTTTGGTCGTTCTCTTGTGTTCTGTCACTTTGTCATGCCTGTGAGATTGTGCACGGCTGTTTAAGTACTTAACTCTACTACCATGCCTGGAAAAGTACCCTGTGGAAAGTTGCTTTATGGTAGTCGATGTTTCAGAAGAACTACTCGTCAGTAATGTTATTGAGTAGTAGTTTACACTGTCTTTTTTTATGCCTACTTTGCTTTACTATATGCTGTGATATGATTATTCCTATCTGAGTCTTCTTTAATCTACCCAATAGAAAAATTATTACAAAAAAGATCGAATTCCTAGTAACTCTTCTATTGGGTTGATTAAATTGTCTCATTTCTTAGATTTTTTTTTACTGCGCGCCAACCGCCAAGTGTACAAATTGTCTCCCATTGTTGGTCCGTGGCAACTCTGCTAGTACATAAGCTATTAAATATTTAAATTGCATCTTGCAATGTTGATAACTACTCTGCTAGTGCATAGACAGTTAAATTTCATATTGCAATATTTTTAGCTCCATGCTGTGCGCAACTACTTCCTAATATGATGGTTCCAAATATTTGAGGATTGAATTGTTGGTTGGCATTATGTGTAATGTTGAAATTATAAAGAACTCTCTGTTCTTGTTTTGCTTTCTGGCAATTTTGATTTGATCGAGTATCTATATTTTTGCTCAACTGAAGAATCTATTCCTCCCTGGTCCTTGCAGTTTCTAGTAGAGTAAGGGTTGCTGTAAGGCTTAGGCCTAGGAATGCAGAAGAGTTGGCGGCAGATGCAGATTTCGGTGATTGTGTTGAACTTCAGCCAGAGGTGTAGCTTGGTTTCTCTTTAGCATGCTTTGACAATTTTTTTTTTGTTGTCTAACCTGATGGAAATTTGTTATGAAGCTCAAAAGGTTAAAGCTTCGTAAAAATAATTGGGAGTCAGAAACATACGAATTCGATGAAGTTCTCACAGAGTTTTCTTCACAAAAGCGAGTGTATGAAGTTGTTGCGAAACCAGTTGTGGAGGTATATGAATCTCGAGCTTTTATCGCAACTTTTGGAGTTAATTATTTTGACCTTTCTGTTTTTTTTCTCATTTCAAGGTCGTCATAATAGGTTATATGATTCATTTACTGAGTAATACATATGATGTAGCGACACAACTTTGCGTATTGAATGCTGCTGATCTTTTTAATGTCCCTTTTTTCCTTTTTGTGGTGATAAGGTTAATTGCCTAGATTTTGTCTTGAAAGTACAGCATCTTTTATAGCTTATACTTGATCTGTTCATTTTTAGTAGGCGTATTAGGATTTTCTTTAGAGGTACACTCTGGTGCAAGCGGTAGAGTCTTACCGCCTGTGACCGGAAGGTCCCGGGTTCGAGTCGCGGTCTCCTCGCATTGCACAGGCGAGGGTAAGGCTTGCCACTGACACCCTTCCCCAGACCCCGCACAGAGCGAGAGCTCTCTGCACTGGGTACGCGCTTTTTTTTTTTACACTTTGACCATCAGTTTCTCTTATAATATATCATTGGTTGCTACAAAATCAATGCCATATTAAAAGATCTTTGAAATACAAATCTATTCATATAACTTTTATACACTAAGCATGCATATGATTTCACTGGCTGTTGGTCAACATTTTATGAAGTTTGACCTTTTAAAATCCTAATACATGGATGGAGTAGTTGACAAGAAAGGACAAAAGCAACTGTTCAGCCCCTTTAATATTTTGTTCTGGCCATTACTGATAGTTGATTACTTTTATGTGTTACTTCCTTAGCAATGTCTATACCATTGTAGAATTCTATGTGTTTTGCAGAGTGTTATGGAGGGATATAATGGTACAGTTATGGCATATGGCCAGACTGGTACTGGGAAAACTTTTACACTGGGAAGACTTGGTGAAGAAGACACTGCTGCTAGGGGAATCATGGTTCGTGCAATGGAGGACATTCTAGCAGACATAACACATGGGACTGATTCTGTCTCAGTATCATATATTCAGGTTTGTGATGGTGGGCCTTTTGTGGCTGTGGCTGTATCTATTAATCTAGTGCCTTTGGGATGTTGTAACAATGTATACTGGATGGTTGTTACAGTTGTACATGGAGATGATACAAGATCTCCTTGATCCTGTAAATGATAATATAGCCATTGTAGAAGACCCAAGGACTGGGGATGTTTCATTGCCTGGAGCCACAGTAGTTGAAGTTAGAGATCAAAAAAGCTTTGTGGACCTTCTAAGGGTGGGTGAGGCTCATCGTGTTGCTGCAAATACAAAGTTAAACACCGAATCATCTCGAAGTCATGCGATCCTCATGGTATGATTATGTTTCTTGAGTTTGTTTACCTATCTGTACGCCTTTACAACTATAGTATTTCTGGTAAATGATATCGTGAAATGAAATCCCTTGTGAAGGTGAATGTCAGGAGGTCTGTAAAAGGTAGAACTGAAATGGATGTCAGCATTTCTGGTGAAAATGGACATTCATCGTCCATGATGGGGTCTTTGAGACCGCCTATTGTTAGGAAAAGTAAGCTTGTAGTTGTCGACTTGGCTGGATCAGAGCGCATAGACAAGTCAGGTGAGTCTTCTTTTCTCAATGGTATACACTTGACCTGACCTTTCATGTGTGTGTCCACATAATGGTCTCTTGTAATTTGCAACCGTATAATATTGTGACTTAATATTTGCAGGAAGTGAGGGTCATACGTTAGAAGAGGCAAAGTCTATCAACTTGTCCTTAAGTGCTCTGGGAAAATGCATCAATGCACTTGCTGAAAGCAGTCCTCATGTACCTGTTCGTGATTCTAAGCTTACAAGATTGCTTAAAGATTCATTTGGAGGTAAGATGTGTTATGCTCTTTATACTTCTTTTACAGTAATAATAAGATGATTATTGCACGTCTGGCTCCAGAAAGAATAAATGTGCTATACTTAATGGTCAATTCTAAAGGGCACTGTTCCATTTTTCTTCATGCTTATTCTAGAAGAGCAATTAAACCTGCAAAGTAAGTTAAAAAAAGAAAATTTGTGCGCCCTAAATTTAGCTTCAATGTGTTCCATGCTAACACCCAGTTGAATGGTGATGCCACTTGTTTACCTCATTGGAACAAGTGTTATTGTTGCATATGAATAGCCACACAATAATGCAGGTTCATTTTAGTATCAGCATACTGAAATGTAGGCGTGAGTTCTTGTCACAGTACCCCAAAAATTAATTTCTAGTTTTCCCAAAAGAAGAAGGGTAGAAACTAGAAAGGAGGTATGTGTTAATTATTTGACCTTTTCAACCATATATTAATGCAGTACATCATGGTTTGTAGATTATCATACACTAGTAAGCAGTGAATGGGTGTGATGCAGAAGAGGACTACTGTGAAACAGTGAAAGTACTTCATTCTTTCTTTTCAGAAAAGTACTCATCCTACTATTCTGTACTAAAAAGAATCTTGTAATAACATTTGGAAAGAACATGTACAAAACTTTTGATTGATATTCTCCTGAAATTTGACAATGGCATGAGGTGCTGTGGAATTTTGTACAGTAAAAATGACATTATGGCATTGACATTTCCACAAAATGTTGCCCGTCACTTTTATTTGCTCTAATCAAGGTCATCCTGGTGTTAAATCTCATAGGTACTGCAAGAACATCATTGGTTGTGACAATTGGTCCATCACCAAGACATCGGGGGGAAACTACCAGTACAATAATGTTTGGCCAAAGGGTACATCCTCTGCGTACATTTTGATGGTTTTATAATCTTTCATCTTCAAGTTGTGAAGTAGTGACAATTTCTAGTTTTGCAGAATCGGTGAATAGTTGCAAGTTTTTTCATTAATTAGGTGATTAATATTTTATTTGTGTCATGTCTAGGCAATGAAAGTTGAGAACATGGTGAAATTGAAGGAAGAGTTCGATTACAAGAGCTTATGTAGGAGACTTGATATTGAATTGGATAAATTGATTGCAGAAAATGAAAGGCAGAGGAAATATTTTGATGATGAAGTTGAGAGAATAAGAGCTGAAGCTCAATGCCGCATTGCTGAGGCTGAAAGGGAATGCAAAATCACATTAGAGGTTTGTTTACCGTCGTCATATTCTACTATACCTTGATATTTTGTGTAGACTAATTAGCCCTGTCACTTTATCCTTGGATATTGACGCCACTTTTCTTTATAATTTGCTGTCCACAAGCTAATATAAGTTGTGATCCAAACTGAATTTATTTAGATCGGCAAATCTGTATGTTTATGATCAATATGGGTGTATGCGTCTATGGGTAACCTACTGTTTCCTCCAAAAAAACAAGTCAAAAGAAAAAGAATAGGAAAAGTGTCAGTATGTTTTTATATCCTTTTGTTGATTATTCAGCTGCAATATTGGTTCCTTTGCTTGCCATTTGTTGTTTTGAAGTGAACTATGTTAATATGTAAAGGTTCAGATGTTTCTGTGTTAATCTCACACATTGCTTGCATATGCTTATATCCTAATCCTAATAGGATAGGAAGTGTATCTCTTCAGTTTAGACTTTAGAGCTTCCTAAATTAATTGCTATCTCTCTATCATGCTTGATTTATGCTATGTTGATCAGTTTTCCTTTTCATGCAGAACGAGAAAATGAAGTATCACCAAGAATACTTAGACTCAATAAGAATAATGGAGGAGAAGTGGAAAGTACATCAACAATCACCCAAGAAACAAGTACACACCTAATTGAGCTTTACAAATTAGTGAATCTCATGCTATTTGGGAAATTCTAAATGTGATTTCTTTCTCCTTCCACATTGTAGAATAAAGAGGCTGAGTCTACATCCAATAATACCGGAGAAGTGCATAACTTACTGCAGAATGAGAAAATGCTACGTCAATCGGCTGAAGATGAGGCCAGTGACCTCAAGAATCAAGTATCACACTGGAAAAAGCTGGAGGTGTTGTTAGCTTAAAACCTTTTCTTTTTGTGTCAAATTATTGCCTCAGTGTCCTGATAGCTAAGTGGCTTCCCTCGCTCATCTTGTAGGCTACAGCTACAGCTGAGGTAGTAAAACTCCGGAAAATGCTAGATGCTGAAGCTAGTCAGAAAGAGAAACTTGAAGAAGAAATAGATGTTTTGAGAAGTCAGTTATTGCAGATGAGTATGGAAGCTGATGAGGTAGTTGTTACTATCATTGTCAAGGATTTTTTTCCTGGGGGGAGCTGCTTTATCTATTTGTAACTTATTTCTATTTCTGACTTGAACTGTGATGCTACCCTAACATAATCGGTCTGTTTTCTCTTCATTCCGATTTGGTCACATCAGACAAGGAGGAGTCTTGATAAAGGAGATGGGCCAGGAAAAATATTTCCTGGTTTAGATTCATTGGTGTCTCAGACTCGAGGTTCGCAACCCAGAGAGCAGAGCAATGGACCAAAGCAACCAATTGCCAAACTCTTTGAACAAGGTATTTGTTCCTTATGTATTCTCTCACAGTTTCTACTTGATCTGCCTATTTCCTGTAACTCTGTAAGCAATCCCCAAAAGTAAAAGTAAACTAATTGTTAGGCTTAAGAGTTAATTTTAGTGATTGCCGAACTCCTTAGATACAATAAATGGTGTGCAAAAGGATTTATTGTGCTAGCAATTTCAATTTTCTCACAAACTAAAATAATACCTGTCCATCTGTGCTACTTCTTGTAGCGTATTTGAATGCAAAGATACTTGTGAAGATGCACTGTTTATAACAATATGAAATATGATGAACCAATTTTCTCACAAGTTAAAATACTACCTGTCCCACTGTGCTACCTTTTTTTGTAACGTATTTGGATGCAAATATACTTGTGTAGACATGCTATTGATAAAAATATGAAATACGAGGAATGGTAAGATCACTGGGTTTAAGATGACATCGTGAAAATGTCAGACGATAGACTTAAGATAGAATTTTGTGAAGCACCCTATCCCTTGTTTGCAGCCTTACCATCCCAACTATTGATATCAAAATATATGGTGCTTAAAATTTCTCACTCTATTTCAGTTGGGTTAAAAAAGATATTGTCATTGCTTGAATCTGAAGAACCTGATGTCCGTGTTCACGCAGTGAAAGTTGTTGCAAATCTGGCAGCTGAAGGTGAGTGCTACTTGTTCATAATTGTTTTGTTTGTCCATGGAGTTTGCTACCTGAGCATGTTTTCCGGCCACAGGCATAACTTTTAAGCAGCACCCAGCCGCTTCATTGAGTTCATTCTATGTGTAAAGTTTGTGTTTTATATCCTATGCGTGCATATAAGTATATAACTATTTTGGATTGGATGCATACCAATGAAGCATTATTATTCCCAACATATTTTGTAGTAAAACATCATTTCTCTATATGCATGCAATGGACTCCTCACTCCTGGATTTTTAAAGTTTTACATTGAAGCATACTCCTGTAATAGTTATGCACAAATGACCCATAAAGATTCTTAGCTATATCTGGGGTACTTGATTTTACTTGATGGGCTGACAGCATTGTGTCTTTAAAGGTATTTCATATCATCAATTAACTACCCTCAACCTTGTGTACTTCAGAGGCAAATCAGGAAAAGATTGTAGAAGCAGGTGGCCTCACTTCCCTCCTTACGCTACTTAGGAGCTCTGAGGATGAGACAATTCGTAGGGTAGCAGCAGGAGCAATTGCTAATCTTGCAATGAATGGTCAGTGGGCCAGTACTGTTTTGTAATTCATGACAGAGATCCTTTGATAGTGAGCTTCTCTCAGTGGTAGAAATTGGTCTCATTATCTTTTTTATAATAATTTATACGTGCAGAAACAAATCAAGATCTTATCATGGATCAAGGAGGTGTAACCTTGTTGTCTATGACAGCATCTGATGCAGAGGATCCACAAACTCTTAGAATGGTGGCTGGAGCAATAGCTAACCTTTGTGGCAATGGTAACTCTGAATTTTTGCTTGTTATGCAAGGGTTTGGTCTACTGCAAGATAGTAATGCACTGAATGGTATACATCAGAAATCTAATACTTTGGATGAGCCAATTATAGGTTGTGGCCGCTGCCCATATAAACATTTAGATTCCTTCTTTTCATGTTAACAGAAAATATATATACGAGTCTTGATTCTTAAAGTTCAGTTAGATCGACAGAACTTGTGTCAATCTTACAGGTCATTGGCCAAAATGTAGGCCCCAGCATTATTTTAGCCAACCCTAGAGTATATATATGAACATAAGATGAATTAGATGATCATCTTCTATCCACGTGCTTATATCTAAATACTAAGCTCGGGACTGAAAGGCTCTGTTGTTGTTGTTGTTGTTGTTATATATCCAAAAACTAACCTTTTGTTTATAAGCAGACAAACTGCAAACACGGTTGCGGGGGGAAGGTGGAATTAAAGCATTGCTTGGGATGGTTAGGTGTGGGCACCCTGATGTTCTTGCTCAAGTTGCACGTGGCATTGCAAATTTTGCAAAATGTGAATCTAGAGCAGCTACTCAAGGTAATGTATTTATGCTTGTACAATGTGGTTGTTTTCTTTATTAGGGTGATTGCATGCAGTTTGGTTTGAACAGGGAGCATACTGCAAAATACAAATCTTAGCATTTGTGACAGATTTTCCAGTATTAATAACTCATGAGAAGTGTTTTATAACATGAACTTATCAATGCACAACTAAACTGGCTTGAAAAAAAGCACAAGTAAAATGAAATTTGAAAACTCAATGCTTTGAGGCGATACTCTGAATTTCCTGTTGTCCTATTCTCAGTATTAGAATGCTTGATGTGAAATTTTAAGAATGACATGCCTTTTCATGTTTGATATAATTTGGAGAAATATACTTGTGTGCTATTGAGAAGAATGGTAGATGGATCCTTAAAGCAGTCCAATGCATTTGTGTTGTTGTAAGTGGCCTTTTGCTCCTTTTTTCAGGAAATAAGGTGGGAAAATCACTATTAATCGATGATGGATCACTTCCTTGGATTGTAAAAAATGCTAATAATGAAGCTGCCCCAATTAGGCGGCACATTGAGCTTGCACTGTGTCATTTGGCACAACATGGTATCCTTCCCATCATCCTTCCTTTTATTGAGCGTGCACACACACAATACTATATGCGTAAGTTTGAATTTGTTCTTTTTCGCAGAAGTAAATTCAAAAGACATTATCAACGAAGGTGCCCTATGGGAACTTGTTCGGATTTCAAGGGACTGTTCTCGAGAAGATATAAGGAGATTGGCATATCGGACAGTGACATCCAGCCCCACTCTTCAAGCAGAGATAAGGAGATTGGGAATAAAAATGTGATAACAGAACAAAGTGCAGCTGGGGCTCAGACGTTTCATTTCTCGTGCATATATAGAGGTGCCCATTGCTCTGAGTGCTGGTAATCAAGCACATCTTCCCTTGGTTTACCTGATTTTGGCAGGCATACACGGGCAGGCACCGCACTGACTAATCAGAAGAGGCAATGGCCTTTGCACCAACTTTCTCCTCGAGAGTTCATTTTTCTTTGTTTTGAGGGGGCAGTTGAAAATCTGGACAGCACTAGCAATTCATTTATTTGTAATAATCCTAGCATAGCAGATGTTACCTACCCAATGCAGCGTTTGTAAAGTTTTTGCTGTAAAAATATCAAGGCCAAAAGGAGTGTTTTCGCAGTTTGAAGTATACCTACAAGGTTTAACTTTATTTATATACTGCAGATGAATCATATTTGCTAACTGTGATTTTATTTCTTTCTTAAGCGTTGACACTGCCATTTCTTTTACCATATCTGCTCTCAGATCATCTTTGTGAGGCACAACTTTTGGAATCCTAAGCGACACTAGATTTTTTATATACATATTTAAGTCTTTTTAATTAATATGTTTTAAATTAACCTAGATCTAACCCTCACCTTGCACAATAGGATAACACTATCACGATATATGTAATGGCGCGACAAAGAGGGTGCCGTGGCGGCAGCATCTACCGCACAACGCCTACATGGCGTCCTTGTGGGCTGTCAACAGCTTATGCCAAGTTGGGTTTATATGGGCATGCTGCATTTAGAGATACTAGTATAGTGTCTGGGCTAACGTCACGGCTTCATATTCATATCAGGATACGAATAAAAACAATCAAACAACGATATTTTTTTATACACACAATTATATATGACATTGCATATAATCCAGTAAGCATAACAAGACATAATAAGTCATGGCTCACCTGAACCATCTAACTTATGATTTGCTTAAGTAGGTCTTGGAGTTCTCCCGTGCTAAAACTACAGTGGCGTCTAGAAAAAATAAATAAATCATAAAATTAAAATGAAACATAAAACTAAAAAATCATAAAACTAACGTCATGGAACCTTTTCAGCCTTAGGCAGCCTCTGTATTCAGGACAGGTACAAGTGCCACCAAGGAATTTCGGTAATTCACTGAGCATTTTTTTTACAAGCATTGACGACAAACTTTTGGTAGAGTCTGGAGGTGCAACAAATTAACCCAACAAATTACTCGGCCACTAACCTCCACAATCGCATCAGTGCCATACTCCCTCCCCCACTAAAGCATATC
This sequence comes from Miscanthus lutarioriparius, assembly GCA_904845875.1. Classification (NCBI taxonomy): domain Eukaryota; kingdom Viridiplantae; phylum Streptophyta; class Magnoliopsida; order Poales; family Poaceae; genus Miscanthus; species Miscanthus lutarioriparius. The sequence continues at coordinate 80,303,299 of CAJGYO010000018.1, forward strand.
AATCCACATTTGATTTGCTTTGCTGATATCAAATTTCCTTGCTTTCAGAAATCTACAGATCAGATTTAGCTGGATATATATAGCTCAGCATTATATGATAGTCATCATGTCTTGCAGGCAACAGCTCATCCAAGGGCAGTGCTTGTCTAAATGCTTCAACAACTTGTAGCTCCTCTAGATCGCGCACATCCTTGGTCTCCTGTTAGGTGAGGCGACACCCCTGCGCCTAGCGCATAAGCGCGCCCAGGTGAGCGCCTAGGAGCGCCTTTTTGAACATTGTACACACCTAAATCAGAAGTTTAGAAGTGACAGAGTAAGCTCAGTGAAGAACATGGATCAACATACACTGGAGCTTAAAATAAAAAAGACTAATATTCATCAAGTGCAAAAACTAAAATCCTTCACATTAAGCATTATGGGAGCAAACATAAAAAAATAAACGGACCATGTCAAATAACAAAGGGATCAATATCTTATTCAAAAACTAAAATCCTTCACACCTCATAATCTCATTAATAATTAACAGCACAAATGCATTGCATTGTCTTAGTTCAGCAGGAAATGTCAGAGTACATTGCATCCGAACCTGTTCATTGGCTGGCTGCTTACAAACGCCAGCCCACTGCTTGCAAACGGCGCTGCATGAGGCAGCAGCTGCTGCAGCAAGGCGATGCGTGAGCGGTAGCACCACATCCAAGACCATGAGGTTGAACTAATCATAGTTAATTGCTTCAAACATTCCTTGATTATCTGAAAATTCAAAAAAATAACAATTAACCAAAGACATGTTATTTCATTTCATTCAAATCATTAAAGTGAGTGCGGCTTTGGTTTACCTTCAAAACAATGGCTCCACCTGTGGAGTACCCAAATAAGAAGCACGTGGCAAACCACAGTTTTCCTCCAGCTTAAAATTTATATCCATGCATATATTCTGTATGTATGAAACAGTAACAAATCACCAACAGTAGCATATATTCTCTATGTTTATCTGCTTTGCCACAAAGGATGACACCTAAACCACAAGGAGATAATAAGACCTGACACAGCAGTAAGGAGCGTATATAAAATACCGACTGTTTCAAGTGTGGACAATGTTTGTTCCAATTTTCACTTGGAGGACCCCTGAAAACCGAATCACAGAACTAAACATGCCCACGACATTGTTCATCAATGATGGCGTCTCTTTAGATTGCTCATCAGCATCTCCAAATATCCTCTGCAAATTATAGTAGTGTTAGTCTTTTTAAAATTGTAAGTTTGGGGAAAATACAAACGTTATTGCTGAAATATAGGCTACAGCAGCATATGTAGTCAAGCATCTTCCTACCAACAGTAGACACATGTCTTTTTGTAATTAAAAAAGTGACGTTATACAACTTGAGTAGCAGCATATGTAATCAAGCATCTTCCTACCAATAGTAGGCACATGTCTTTTTGTAATTAAAAAAGTGACGTTCTACAACTTGAGTTAAATGTCAGTAGCTAGTTTTAGCTGATTCCTGATTAATGTGCACGCAGCCACAACATACTGTCTAGATACTGACAAATGCTGACTATTGGATGATTTGTACTTATAGCTGCTTCATGATTTCACTCGCTTGTTCAGTAGTGCAAAGATTCAATTGAACACAATTATGACTACATTCAGTAAAGAATAGACGACGTTCAGTCAAGCAGCAGCAGAAACAAATAAGTTGTTTTGCTTCTCTGAAACATGACGCGACCTTGTTTGTTACACGAGAGAGAAGTACCGTGGAAGAAAATACCTTGTGTCCATTCCATCGAACATATTGACTGCATCATCTGTAGAAGCGTCCATTGATGCTTGCATAGTTGCATTGGCCTCAATGGACACCGGCAACAGCAAGCAAACGGTAGCAGGTAGGGCAGGATGTTGCATATGACCCTTTCCTCCTCGGCTTTCAGAGCTCTGGAAGCGTAGGCTATGGGCGGAGCCTGGCACGGCTCATGCAGGAAGTGTTGCAGGAGAGGACTCTCGCTTCCTCGCCTCCAACCCGGCTTGAGATGCTCCTTCATGGAGGACGCTGCAGATCTGGGAGAGGGAGAAACAGTGAGGGAGAGGGACAGGGAGAGGAGAGTGAGGGGGTGCTTACCTCGGCTGGGGTTGAGCACGGTGGCCAGCGGACCCCGGCCGCATCACGCGAGGATCCTGCCTGGCTGCCTCACGCCTGTACTGGTGCCAGGGCGGGCGTGGCAGGAGCCGTGGGCAACGACGCCAAGGCGGCATCGCGGGCGGCGCCTCCGCGTCTGGAGCCTGAGCCGTCGGCGCCACCTTCGTGTCTGGGGTTCGTCCGTGGGGGAGAGGAGAGGAGTCGCGAGCCGCCGCCGCCTCCGTCTGGGGTTTCGTCCGTGGGGGAGAGGGGGGGAGTCGCGCGTCCGTCTGGGGTGTGCGCGAGATGGGATGAGAGCGATGAGGTTTGGTCCAATGTGGTCCGTTGGATCTGAGTGAGTGAGAGAAAGTAGAGCCTGGAGTGGATCTCGTCTCTTCGTTTTATAGGCTGATTGGTTCTGGGTGCAGTTTTTTAGGTGCACGTGGAAGAGTTCATGATTCCGGGGGACAGTTTCCGAGGTAGCTGCAGGAAAGTTTACTACTGATGCATTATAAGTGGTAGAGATTTTTCTAGATATATACACCTCCTGTTTCAACCGAAAGTCGTTTTGGTTTTTCTAGGTATATAATTTTATCTAGACATACATATCTAGACATACATATTTAGATGCATAATTTTTACAATGTATTTAAAAAAGCTAGAACAACTTATAATTTAGAACGGAGAGAGTAATAAAAATAATATATCTAAAAAAACCAAAATATCTTATAATTTGAAACAGATAGTGTGCAACAATAAAACTTATAAGCTGCTTATAGACAATATAAGCTAGAACTAGAACCCAAACGCTATGTTTTTTTAGCTTTTTCTGGCCAAATGCTACGGTTTTTTTTTTATAGTTTTTTCTGGCCATGTTTCTTCCCACGCCCCTTATTTATTCTAAAACGTAGAAGCTAGACCAATTTATTTTGGCCAACCTTTTCATTCATTTGTGCAACTTCTTAGAGAACCTTTTTTCTGACTGCTCATGGCCTATATCCCTCAAACGTCGCAGCTTCTTAGAGCATGATTTTTTAAAAAAATATAAAACTAGTTTCATATTGTTCTGAGTTAAAACAATTTTTCTATGACTTTTCTAATGTTAAATATGATTTTAGTATTTTGAATACATATTTTCTAGAAAAATATTTAAATATTTCTTAAAAAATTATTTCTCTAATTTTTTGTAAAGTTTAATTGACCTCTCCGAACTATCACGAAAGTATGATGTACCTCTCTTGTGGGTGACATGGCACCATGTAAGAAACGACTGTTGTGGATAGGTCATCTAAAACTGTTTGCAAAATCGCTGACGGAGATAAATTGGGCGGTTAAAAATCTGTTTTTTCTGTTGGGAAAGATAAATTGGAATCGTGCAATAGTTGAGGTAGGTATATCTGACTTTTTCCATGGCTTATCCCTACACCTCAGGCCCGATACCTGCCTTTCGGCCCATGACACACGACACAGCCCATACACACACCAGGGATCCTTCTTCTCGGGCGCGGCGGCGCGGAGAGAGGTTGCACGAGTACCTAAACAAGCGAGCTGTCTCGTGTTTGAGTTTGCGTTTCGCGAGCCCGATCTCTCGCCAAACCCTAGCCCCCCATCCGCCGTCTTCCTCTGCTAACCGCCGGCGATGGCTGGCCCCCACCGTCAGGTCACCGGCACTCATCTATATTCTGAGCGGATTAGGCTTCCGTTCGGCGACAATGGTGAAGGTCTTTCGCAACGAGGAAGGTCGATACTACTGAAAGGTCCTAATGGCTAGGGGGGTTGAATAGCCTATTAAAAATTTCTACAACAACACTAAGACAAATGATTAGTCAATAAGATGGCGAAGCGAATTTTGCGCTAGCACTATACTTGGGGTTGCAAGCCACCTACCCAATTGTATTTTCTATGATCTCTAGTATATCACAACAAGGCTATGTCTCTAATTTACACCTATGTGATCAATCTAGCAAGAGTGATACAGTTAAGTACTACACTATCTAGTCTTGACTACCACAAGCTCTATACAAATGAATGTACAATGAAATACAAGAGAGTGGTAGAGAGGTATACCGCCGTGGCAAGTGATCAATCAATGAATACCAATGAATACCAAGGAGACAATCAAGGCACAATGATTTTTCCTCCGAGGGTCACTTGCTTGCCGGCAAGCTAGTCCCCGTTGTGGCGATTCATTCACATGGAGATTCACGCGCTAATTGGCATCACATGCCAAACCCTCAATACGGTGCCACACAACCAACACAAGATGAGGATCACACAAGTCACGAGCAATTTATTAGAGTACCTTTTGGCTCTCCGCCGGGGAAAGGTCAAGAACCCCTCACAATCACCATTATCGGAGCCGGAGACAATCACCAACCTCCGCTCAACGATCCTTGCTACTCCAAGCCATCTAGGTGGCGGCAATCACCAAGAGTAACAAGCCAAACCCGCTGAAAGGTCCTAATGGCTAGAGGGGGGGTGAATAGCCTAATAAAATTTCTTCAACAACACTTAACAAAAAGAATTCGACAATTATGAGGCGAAGCAAGTTTTGCGCTAGCCTACCAAAATGCAAGCCACCTACCACAATTCTAGTTTAGATGGAGTATATCCACACAATAGCTATATCACTACACTAAGTTAGTGTGCTCTCAAAGGCTAACTAAAGAGCCACACTAACCAAACTAACAAGCTCTCACAACTAGTTACACTAAAGAGCTTGACAACTAGTTTACGGTAATGTAAAGAGTAGGCAAGAAGGTTATACCGCCGTGTAGATGTATGAACCAATCAATCACAAGTGTGGATAACAATGAAGACCAATCACCTCAGAATCAATGATGAACACAATGATTTTTTACCGAGGTTCACTTGCTTGTCGGCAAGCTAGTCCTCGTTGTGGCGATTCACTCACTTGGAGGTTCACGCGCTAATTGGCTTCACACGCCAAACCCTCAATAGAGTGCCGCACAACCAACACAAGATGAGGATCACACAAGCCATGAGCAATCCACTAGAGTACCTTTTGGCGCTTCGCCGGGGAAAGGTCAAGAACCCCTCACAATCACCACGATCGGAGCCGGAGACAATCACCACCCTCCGCTCAACGATCCTCGCTGCTCCAAGCCGTCTAGGTGGCGGCAACCACCAAGAGTAACAAGCGAATCCCGCAGCGAAACACGAACACCAAGTGCCTCTAGATGCAAACACTCAAGCAATGCACTTGGATTCTCTCCCAATCTCACAAAGATGTTTAATCTATGATGGAAATGAGTGGGAGGGCTTTAGCTAAGCTCACAGGGTTGCTATGTCAATGCAAATGGCCAAGAGAGAGAGCTTGAGCTGGCCATGGGGCTATAAATAGAGCCCCAATGAAATAGAGCCGTTGTACCCCTTCACTGGGCTGAACACGGGCTGACCGGACGCTCCGGTCATATTGACCGGACGCTGGACCTCAGCGTCCGGTCGTGCGATGAACGCCACGAGTCATTGGCTTCAAACGCCGATCGCCCGATTTCAACGGCTACGTAGTTGACCGGACGCTCCGGTAAAACTGACCGGACGCTGATGCCCCAGCGTCCGGTCATTTCCAGTAAGCTCCCCGAGGCGTATTTCTTCGACCGGATGCGTCTGGTCCACCTTGACCGGACATAGATCAGCGTCCGGTGCAATACCCTCGACACTGCGCAGACCCGTCAGTTTGACCGGACACACGCAGCCAGGGTCCGGTGCTTTCAGACCCAGCGTCCGGTCAGAAGACCGACGCCAGCGTCTTCGCGATCAACTCGTTTTCACTTCTAACTTCTTCACCCTTGCTCCAATGTGCCAACCACAAGAATTTGCATCCGGCGCAATAGAAAATAGGCATTCCATTTTCCCAAAAGCGCCAAATCCCGCCGAGCAAGCTCGGCGGGAGGGAAAGAGAGACCCAAACCTATCTCAACCCTGCAAACACCACCTCCTTTGTAAATGTGCCAACACCACCAAGTGTATCGCCTTGTGCACAAGTGTTAGCATATTTTCACAAACATTTTCAAGGGGTTTAGCACTCCACTAGATCCTAAATGCATATGCAATGAGTTAGAGCATCTAGTGGCACTTTGATAACCGTATTTCGATACGAGTTTCACCCCTCTTAATAGTACGGCTATCAATCCTAAATGTGATCACACTCTCTAAGTGTCTTGATCACCAAAACAAAATAGCTCTTACAAATTATACCTTTGACTTGAGCTTTTTGTTTCTCTCTTTCTTCTTTCCAAGTCGAAGCACTTGATCATCACCATGCCATCATCTTTATCATGCTATGATCTTTATTTGCTTCACCACTTGGAGTGTGCTACCTATCTCATGATCACTTGATAAACTAGGTTAGCACTTATGGTTTCATCAATTCACCAAAACCAAACTAGAGCTTTCAATCTCCCCCTTTTTGGTAACTGATGACAACCCTTATACAAAGATATGAATTAAAATTCAATTGAATCCATGTTGCTTGTCCAAGCATATTTACCATGTGTAAAAGAATATGGACAAGTTTCATGAACTCTATATGGTAGCAATTGCTATGCCTACATATGTGCTAAGTGTTTGGATTGAAGTTTGCACATATGCTTAGATAGGAAATATAGGAGACAATGTCTACCAAGTGATGCTAAGGTATAAAAGATGGACCTTTGAAGCGTGATACCAATCGGAGTGCACCAATATACCATCCTTAGCATCATGGTTAGCTTGATACCAATTGGAGACAACACTTGGAAATGAAATCATTAGATACCACTTGATAATACTAGAGAATGAAATCACTAGATGATCTATTCATGCTAATTTTTCATTTCATCATTCAAACCTACAACTAGCATACACCACACAAGCATGAATATTGAAATTTAAAACTTGTGCCATGCAAGCAAACATATGAAATGCACATTCAAATGCACCATACAAGTTCATGAGCTTGCTCCCCCTACTTGTGTGCTCAAGATTCTAATTGATTCCTTTCCTTTATCATATCTCTCTCCCTATGTCAAGTTCTCCTCCTTCGTTGTCTTTTCACCATCTTAGTACACTAATATCACTAATATTTTTGTTTCTCTCCCATGTACTTTTCTTTGTTATTTCTCCCATGTACTTTTCTTTGTTATTTCTCCCCCTATCACTTATATCTTTGTTTCTCTCCCCCTTTGTCATCAATGACCACAAAGGTTTAAAAAGTAGATAGGTTAGGATTATCAATGTCAATCAATGGGGTGAGGATTATATTCCCAAATTTGGTTCAAGCTAGAGTATTTGCCAAAGATATTTAACTCGGTTTGATCCAAGGACAAGCTTCTTCACACCTCCTAATAAGGGTTATCTTGTACCATGTTGAGTTAAACACTTAGAGCTCATTTTCTAGATTAAACACTAGGTTTATAAGCCTATAAACATGTCATATGCTATCACTAGATCAAGTCAAACATAGAAGCAATAGTGATATCATATAAACATCAAATTAATTTGATTTTCATGAATGAGCCTAATAAAATGGAGAGATGACTAAATGCACTAAACATGTCCTTAGCAAGGATGTATGCCATGCCAATCAACTTTTACCTTGGATTGCTCAAAGGAGAGGCATGTCATATAAGTGGGGGGGGTGCATCAACACATATTTGAGAAATCCAATATGTTCAACTCATTCCTTAGCTTGCAAAACCTTTTCTCATCCAATGGCTTGGTGAATATATCGGCAAGTTGATCTTCGGTGCCTACACTCTCAATGCAAATGTCCCCTTTTTGTTGGTGATTTCTTATGAAATGGTGGCGGACATCAATGTGCTTTGTTCTTGTATGTTGAACCGGATTGTTTGTTAGCTTGATTGCACTCTCATTGTCACATAGCAATGGCACTTTCTTGAACTTAATTCCAAAGTCACTCAAAGTGGCCTTCATCCAAAGTATTTGTGCACAACAACTACCGGCGGATATGTATTCGGCTTCGGCGGTTGATAATGCAACACTATTTTGCTTCTTTGATGACCATGAAACAAGTGATCTTCCCAACAATTGACATGTGCCCGAGGTGCTCTTCCTTTCAACCTTGCATCCCGCATAATCCGAGTCGGAGTAACCAACTAGCTCGAACTTTGCTCCTTTGGGATACCACAAACCAACATTTGGTGTATACTTCAAGTACCTCAATATTCTCTTTGTAGCATTCAAATGACTTTCTCTTGGAGAGGCTTAAAATCTTGCACACATGCACACACTAAACATGACATCTGGCCTTGATGCGGTCACATAGAGTAGGCTTCCAATCATAGACCGATACAACTTTTGATCCACCATATTTCCACTTGCATCACTATCCAAGTTACCATTTGTTCCCATAGGTGTGCTAATGGCTTTGCTATCAATCAAGCAAAACTTCTTGATCATGTCCTTGATGTACTTGCCTTGACTCACAAATGTACCATTTTTTAATTGCTTGATTTGAAGACCAAGGAAGTAACTTAACTCTCCAATCATGGACATTTCAAACTCATTAGCCATCATCTTTTCAAACTCATCACAAAAATCTTGATTTGTTGATCCAAATATGATATCATCAACATAGATTTGCAATACAAATAGATCATTTCCAATCTTCTTGATGAAAATAGTAGTATCAACCTTGCCCATAGTGAACCCTTTAGAGAGTAGGAAGTCTCTCAATCTCTCATACCATGCTCTAGGTGCTTGCTTCAAGCCATACAATGCCTTCTTCAACTTGTACACATGGTCGGGCTTCTTGTCATTTTCAAAACCGGGAGGTTGCTCAACATATACTTCTTCATTGATGTAACCACTGAGAAATGCACTCTTAACATCCATTTGATAGAGTTTGATGTTGTGGGTACAAGCATAGGCTAGCAAAATTCTAATTGCTTCCAATCTAGCAACCGGGGCATATGTTTCTCCAAAGTCAAGACCTTCCACTTGTGTATATCCTTGTGCTACTAATCTTGCTTTGTTCCTTACTACTATCCCATCTTGATCTTGCTTGTTTCTAAAGACCCATTTGGTTCCAATCACATTGTGTACTTTTGGTCTCTCTACTAATTCCCATACTTGATTTCTTGTGAAGTTATTCAATTCTTCATGCATAGCATTCACCCAATCAACATCCTTCAATGCTTCATCTATCTTCTTTGGTTCAATGGATGACACAAAAGAGAAATGCTCACAAAAGGATGCCAATCTTGATATTGTTTGCACACCTCTTGAAATATCACCAATGATAGTATCCAATAGATGATCTCTTGCAACATTGGTTGGTTGGAGGATTGGAACTTGATTTCTTACACTTGCTTGATCATTGGGTTGAGATGATGTACTAGCCACTTGATCTTGTTCATTGTCATGAAAGCCACTTGTACGAGCTTGATTTGTATTATCTTGCACATTTGAGTTGGAGAGCACTTGCACTTGATCATCTTCATCATCATTCACTTGCTTAGGCCTCAATTCACCATTATCCATGTTCTTCATGGCATTTGAAAGTTGAATGCCTCTAACATCTTCCAAGTTCTCATTCTCTTCTTGTGAACCCTTGGTTTCATCAAATTCAACATCATGAACTTCCTCAAGAGTACCACTATCCAAATTCCAAACTCTATATGCTTTGCTTGTAGTGGAGTAACCAAGTAGAAATCCCTCATCACATTTCTTGTCAAACTTGCCCAATCTAGTGCCTTTCTTCAAGATATAGCATTTGCAACCAAAAACCCGAAAATATGCAATGTTGGGCTTTCTACCATTCAAGAGCTCATATGGTGTCTTCTCTTTCAATCGGTGACAATAGAGGCGGTTGCTACAATAGCAAGCCATGTTGATAGCTTCGGCCCAAAAGGATGGACTCACATTGTACTCACTAAGCATAGACCTTGCCATATCAATAAGTGTTCTATTCTTTCTCTCAACAAGGCCATTTGATTGTGGAGTGTACTTGGCCGAGAATTGATGTCTAATTCCAAATTCATCACATAACTCATCAATTCTAGTGTTCTTGAACTCACTACCATTGTCACTTCTAACTCTCTTGATGGTTGTTTCAAACTCATTTTGAATGCCTTTGACAAATGATTTGAATGTTGCAAATACATCACTTTTGTCCACTAGAAAGAATACCCATGTGTATCTAGTGTAATCATCCATTATCATAAAGCCATATTTGTTACCACCAATGCTAGTGTATTGAGTTGGCCCAAACAAATCCATGTGCAATAACTCAAATGCTTTATTAGTACTCATCATGCTTTTCTTAGGATGGGTGTTTCCAACTTGTTTACCGGCTTGACAAGAGCTACAAAACTTATCCTTTTCAAACACAACATCTTTCAAGCCTCTAACCAAGTCATGCTTAACCAATCTATTCAATTGTTTCATTCCAACATGACCAAGCCTTCTATGCCATACCAACCCATGCTAGACTTAGTGAACAAGCATGTAGATAATTTAGCTTCACTAGCGTTGAAATCAACCAAGTATAGATTATCATATCTAAAGCCTTTAAAGATCAAATTAGAGCCATCTACACTTATGATCTCTACATCATCTACCCCAAATATGCATTTGAATCCAAGATCACACAATTGAGCCACGGATAGCAAATTAAAATTCATGCTCTCTACTAGCAACACATTGGATATGCTCATGTCATTGGATATTGCAATCTTACCAAGCCCTTTGACCTTGCCTTTGCCATTGTCACCAAATGTGATACTATCATAACCATTATTACCCTTGGTGTTGATTGAGTTGAACATTCTTGCATCACCGGTCATGTGTTGAGTGCACCCACTATCAAGAACCCAATGCCTTCCTCCGGCTTTGTAATTGACCTACAAAAGAAGATCAATTCTTTTTAGGTACCCAAACTTGCTTGGGTCCTTGAAGGTTAGTCACTAAGCTCTTTGGTACCCAAATGGCTTTCTTCTTTGAGCCCATCCATGGTTTACCAATGAACTTAGCCTTCACACCATTTGTACCCTTAGTAAGCATATATCATGAATCAAGCTTAAGGGAGGATACATTAGCATTTTTGCTCTTGTTGGTGCATTCATGCTCTTTATGACCAACTTGCTTGCAACTAGTGCAAAACCGACCATTGATCTTCACAAAACTAGTCTTGTGAGGAGCAAAGGCTGCCTTGCCTTTCACAAGATGAGTGGGAGGGCTTTGGCTAAGCTCACAAGGTTGCTATGTCAATGCAAATGGCCAAGAGAGTGAGCTAGAGCCGGCCAAATGATATTTATAGACACCCCTAAACAATAGAGCCGTTACCTCAATTATTGCGCTATCTGCGGGACGACCGGACGCGCAGGTCGTGTGCACCGAACGCGTCAGGTGAGGTGACCGGATGCGTTCGGTCGCTGCGTCTGGTCGTAGCCTGACCACCATGTGTCCCTTTCAAATTGTTTAGCCGTTGGCACCCAACGACTATCTCTGCGCATAGTAATACTACGTAATCGGATGCGCTATTAGAAAATGACCGGACCCGGGAGACGCAGCGTCAGGTCAAGTCTAGAGAGCTCCCAGAGCCGCTCTGGGATGACCGGACACATTCGGTCACACCAGGCCGAACACTCCCAACGTCTAATGAATTGTTGCGTTGAAAACCTGAGACTTGCTGGTTCACACCGGACGCTGAACAGTAACCCATCGACCGGACGTGTCCGGTCGCTCTCTGCAATCCTGCTTCAGGCTATATCACTTTGACCTGATGTTGAACAGTAACCCGTTAGTGTCCGGTCACTCCACTGAGCCAGAGTCTGGTGACTTTCACTCAGTCGCTCACCTCGGGTCCAAATACTGGACGCGTCCGGTCCTGATTTCGGACGTGTCCGGTCACCTCTGTCTGACTACCCCGAGTCTAGATAAAATATCGGGTCCCAATTCTGGACGTGTCCGGTCACCCTGTGACCAGCGCGACTAACTCCTTTTCAACTCTATCTTCTTCACCCTTGCTCAAATGTGCCAACCACCAAGTGTATCACCTTGTGCACATGTGTTAGCATATATTCACAAATGTTTTCAAGGGTGTTAGCACTCCACTAGATCCTAAATGCATATGCAATGAGTGAGAGCATCTAGTGGTACTTTGATAACCGCATTTCTATACGAGTTTCACCTCTCTTAATAGTACGGCTATCGATCCTAAATGTGATCACACTCGCTAAGTGTCTCGATCACTAAACCGAAAAGCTCCTATCAATTTCACCTTTGCCTTGAGCTTTTTGTTTTTCTCTTTCTTCTTTTCCAAGTCCAAGCACTTGATCATCACCATGGCATCACCATCATCATGATCTTCACCATTGCTTCATCACTTGGAATAGTGATACCTATCTCATGATCACTTAGATGAACTAGGTTAGCACTTAGGGTTTCATCAATTTACCAAAACCAAACTAGAGCTTTTAACTACACGGACCATCCTCTCCTGAACGGGCGGTTTGCCAGCCACAAGCATCTAGACAAGGTCTGCAAGATCCATATTTTGCATCCTCGAAGAACTTGCTTGACACTACACCATTGGAAGAGTCGATCACTGCTGTTCCACAGACAGTGCCACATAACACCATTGATGGCTCACCTAGCACTTTCCCATCCTGTTATAAGAAGTTTGTGGCGGGTACTGCGGAATCCCTACCTGCACGGCAAGACCTAGATGTTCATCCTTGGACAAGTTTATTGACAAGTTTACCACCCGCAATGGCTTTTTTTTTGAGGTCAACGTCGGGGGCAAGAAAGGCCTCCCCACCTAAATTTTCATTCCACAGATGCTGGTCTAGCCGGGAGGTGGAAGGGCATGGCGCCAATCCCAATACAAAGTTCTGAGAGGTACATGATAAGGAGAGAGGGAATACAACACTTAACAGAACAACCACAAACACAACATGATTTGGCTACCAAGTCTGCCTACTGGCCGAAGCAACTGCAAGCACAACTTCCTAACCTATGCCACCACCAAAGACATACTTCGAAGAGCTCCACATCATATGCAGCTGTAAGGTATTGAGTGGGATCCAACATATGGCAGCTAGGAAGCTGCAAGGCATTGAGTCGAAGCCAATAGGCGGCAGCCATGAGTAGCATCGCCTAAGAGCGCACCTGAGCTCCAACCAATGCCCGCCAACGCTGTTTGGGGGAAGGAAGCCTCAAAGGGGGAGGGTCGCCTAGAGGAGGACGAGGAGATCTAGAGAGTAGATCAAGGTCCCAGCCACTCAGCATATGATGAGGCGAAGCACTCAAGTGACGTAGAGAATGATAGAGCAAGCCGTTGGTGGCGAGCACCAGATAGCAAGTAGTGTTTGTAGAGGCCAAGGGGTAGGAGGGTAGCCATACCAACAACAACATGGGGAGGAGAGCAACCGAGGAGAGCACAAGGGTGTGTGGGAGAGCTCACGGAAGCGGGCATGCTTACATCGATGGCTGCAAGAAGGAGAGTGATGTCCACGGACGCCACCATCGATGAATACAGCACCAAGCCCATAAGGGCTTGCATCCCAGAACCTGCTTAGCAGATGCAGCAAGCGCGAATTGGCCATCGCGATTGCAGGAGCCAAAATCTATCCCTCCACAGTGGCGCCCTCAAGAGGGACACAACGTCGTTGACACCGCCACCACCGGCTCCATATAACTAGAGCTAGGTTTTCACCAGGAGGAGAGGGACACTACTATAGTCATGGGTTGAGCAGCCTACACATTGACGCCTCTAAGGAGTAAACGGCGCCGGAGGGCGTCACCGTCGGTCGCACAGACAGGGTCGTGCATGGCTTTCGCCTAAGCTCCCAAAACCCATGAACTATAGCCCGTCGTCTTAGGTAGAGGAGGTGCTTGACGAGGCCCTCAGCAAGGAGCGGATCCACCACCTCCTTGTGGCCGCAGTGCCCAGCGCAGAGCGTGGATCCGAGCGTGGGCACAAGGAGGCAGGGGCCGGGCGTGCACAACGCGTGGAGCTCCACTACTATAGATTGATTTATCACTGTTGCCACTTTCACTGCTATAGCGATAGAAGCAGCGGTGTGATACATCCACCGTCGGTTGACCGATAGAGAGGCCTCCTAAGGAAGGAAACTGACGGTTGAAACTATTGCCACCGATGGGTTAACGGTAGATGCGGTAGTGGTATTGGGGTTGCATTTCCTCCGTCACATGAAAAGCCGGGACGACTGGGATACGTGTTTTGGCCGGCGGTCCAAAACTAGTGTTTGGTCAACCGGCGGTAAAAATTCAGCGTGAGTGTTGAATGCCCTCAACTTCCAAAGCCGTCAAATCACCATTACTTTCGCCGCCTGAAGCCAAAGAGACGTACCCACTTCTCTACATATTCTTCAAGCCGGTGCCCTCTAAAATTGCCCCACTTCTTCATCCATCATCCCCTTCTCTTCTAGTCTACAAAGAAAATGTTGGACAACCCCATCAAGTTTCCAAGCAGCCCATCGTCCAGCGAGGATGACTTGCCAGCCCACCAGTCCTCTGAGGAGGACATCTCCTTCGACGACTGGATGCCTTCTTATTATAGTCCTCCATGGAGCTCCAAGAAGGAGGACCCGGAGGAGGAGGACGACGCCGACGCCAATGACGACAACAATGACTCCAACGACGACTTCGACTCTAACGACGATGACTCTGACTCTGACTCTGGCTTCGACTTGCCTCCTCCTAAGCAAGCGAGGCGAGCATGATCTAGAGGATCATATTTAGATTAAATAGTTTATAGTTAGTATAAGTAGTTTTAATAGTTTAGGTTAATTATTATGTTTCCGGACGAGTACAATCATATACTCATCCAAATTGTATTTATCTGTATATGCAATGAATCAATGAAAAAAAGTTCTTTGAAATATTATGTTTCCTACTGCTGTTCTTGCTACCTATCTTTGATCCTTGCTATATTCCAGGAGATATTGCTATGCAATGAATGTTTTTTTCTTTTTCTATATATATATGAATGAAAAGTAAAAACTATTATGTACGGTTCTAGTTGTTTTCAGGAGAATCTAATAGTAGTTCAACTGATGACAATCGCCATATTGTAGTGTTGGATTAGCGTGGCAATGGTCGGCTTAATACGAATATTGTTTACCTTATCCCGTGCCGTCTGTTCTCGCTGCCGATCAATCTGGACCGTCTGTTTGGAAAAGAAACCTAGAACTGCCCGGTCTGTTCCCCAACTCCCCTTGGCCCTGTCAGCGCATTGGCGGCTGTTGGAACCACTAAAAATCCCCAATATGAAGCCATTAGTTCTCTCTACCCGTTGCTTCATCTTCATTCTCCCCACCAGTTGCTTCATCTTCATTCTCCCTACCAGTTGCTTCATCTTCATTCTCCCCACCTGCCTTTACTTGCCTTGCCTCGAGCACCTTGCATTGTCGTCGTGGACAATGCCCCGTGAAGGTTAGATGGATTTGGTCACCCCCACTATTTGCATTTGGTTCCAATTGGTTTTGGGTTCGATATCAGTTTTGCTCATATTAGGAATTTCTTCATTGCAACAGATGTCTTACTTCGGAAGAAGCTATTACAATGCGAGCAACCTTGCCTTTTGGTGGCTAGGGGTGGCACCAGGCCCCCAGATGATGTTGTTTGCTACTTGGGGATGGAGCATTCACCCGGACCGACTGTTGATTGTTGAAGCCGCTATTCGTCACCTCCTCGGACCACAAAATTTGACAAGAATCGTTCAAAACTCTGTTTGTGGAGAGATTTTTGTGCTTTGTAGGACTGAAGAGGAAGTAGACATACTTTATAGATACAATGTGTCCGTGGACGGAGATGCTACCATCTTTGCTACGGTTCACTTCCTCTGGCTTTTGGGACCGCATCAACCAATTGAGTACCTTAGCAACTATCAACCCATCTGATATTAAGTTTTAGAATTTGTGAAACTTTTGTGTTAATGAAGTTTATATGGACTGATGAAACCTTTGGATTAGTATGTATGAGTACTGCATAATCGTTGAATTATTACTTCGGTTGAACTATTAATTGAATCAGTTGGTCTTGATTGTGGTCCACGTGTACACCTCTATGTAATCATAGAGGATCCAAAACAGGCCTTCTTCTATAGGCGGATAGTACCCTGAACCGGCGGTGACACAACATTTCATCTTGTCAGGAGTGCGAGGGTTTTGAAGGATGTTTTGGTGCCTTGGTGGGAGGCAAGAGCATAGACAAAAGACCTAGGCCGACCTCTTCACTCAGAGTGTGCAACACTTTGAACCCTGACTGCTCCATGGCTGCATCTAGCTCCAACTCCTCCTAGTGGTCGGCACCATCCCTGGGTGCCATCGCGAGAAGAACACTGGCTTCCAGCAGAGGAGGCTACAATAGGAGGGGGCCACCCATCCCATGCCGTGTCAAGAACTACCCCTACGCTTACCAGCCACCACTTTTGTGTCGCTGCGGCTTGAAGGTGCCTCGGTGGATTTCGTGGAGTGATGGAAACCTAGGACGTCGGTACCACAGACACTACAGGGCAAATAATGTAACTTAATTTTTTTCTTGTTCATTCTATTTTCTCCATGCAAATGCTGAAATCCCGCTGTACTTATGGTAATTTGGTTTTTTCGTAGCTCGACTTAGATTGCAGGTTCTTTAAGTGGCATGATCCCCCATGTGGAAAATTTCTGAGGACTTTGATTTTGGATTTACGTAACAAGATTTCGGAGCAGAAGGTGGAGGCCAATGTTACAACAAATGAAGAACATCTGCAGGCGGAGGAAGAGATTATGCCACAGATTGAAGAAATGGCCAGGGTTCCAACGAAGATGATGGAAGATTTCGTACCTTTGAGAAAGAAATGTGCTTCCTATTCTTCTTTCACCTATTTTGTACTTACCTTAGTTCTTGGTATGTTCAATGGCAAGTTGCTTAGTTCACCGTAGTAGATTCAAGTATCAATTTATGATGTATCGGACTAAAATCCGTCACTTTTGTACAACTATTGTTAAACTAAACACAAGGTGATTATCCAGGTGTTTAATTTATTAAAATGTAAATGCTAGTACTTCCAAGTATCAGTTGATGAGTCGGACTAAAATCTATCACTATTGTACAACTATTGTTGAACTAAATGCAAGGTGATTAACCAGGTGTTCAATTTATTGAACTATAAATGATAGTAGATCCAAGTATCAATTGATGTGTTGGAGGCATCCTACTTCCTTGGACACTGGGCCCTGGTACAAGGGCAACCAATTTATTGAACTGTATATACACTCCTATGGTCCTACCACATCTTCCTCCCATCCATTCCCCACTCTGCTTCACCCTGCTAGCGTCGGACGAAAGGCAGCCTCTCGCGTGCTCACTACTCCTTCACCTCCAACCTCGCTGGCACACAAATCTTCAGCGCGTCATCCCTGCTTCTCTTCTCCATCCGGATCAAAGGTAACTACACTAGATCTGCTCCTTCACCGGATTCTATATTCCTTTGTATTGCTCTCTCGTGCTCTCTGCTCCTTCACCTCCAACCTAGCTACAATAATTTTGTTGGATCTACAGATGAAAATGCATCTTCTCATTCTGGAGTTTGTGGCCTTGTATATCCATGGAGTGCAGCTTGTGAGCCTTATTGTCCTTAGTATTGGTTCACCAAATCAGTGCTTTGTGAACAAAGTCGATGAGCTAAATGAAAGTGTACCAATGGATGTGGATAGGGTTGTAGTGGTCAAGGCTCGGGATGACATGGAGATTGACATTGATTCCATGGAGGTCGATAATGATCTGCAGGATATTATGGAGATTCACAACGATCCCATGGAGGTTGACTAGGATCTGCATTGAGAATGATTAATTATGCAACCAATGATGTACATATGAAGGCCTTTTAACTTTTGCATAGTGTCAACCTAATTAGTATCTGCATTTTAGCTTTCGGCATGCTTGTTAGCTTGGTAGTGTCCACCTACTTATTTAGTATGAATGTATGGAACTCAAGTTGGATTCCTTTCAATCCAAGAGTACTGGCATTGTGCTTTCCTTATGTTTTCTAAGTGCGTAGTTTGGCTTTCTTTCAATGTAACCTATTTGGTTCGTGACCAAAACATGCCATGCCACAAGTTAGTCATGTCACAGTTTTTCTGGCAGCTGTTTGGTTTGCTATCACAACTATGGCGTGCCACACTTTCTTAGCACCCTGTCCCACACATCATAGACTTATTTTCTTGCCAAACTTTGCCACAAGTGTGGCTTCAATTTTGCTCACCAAACTTTCTCTAGCGATCACAGTTTGCCAAAGGTTAGACGTGGCAACTTTTTTGGTCACCAACCAAACAGACCCAAATCTGTGTACCTTATTATTCACCATCGAACTCAAGTTGGCTTCCTTTCAATCTGAGTACTGGAACTGTGCTTTTCTTAGTTTTCTAAGTGCGCAGTTTCGCTTTGTTTCAATGCCAAATGTTAAGATTGTGTGCCTTAGTGTTCATCATCGTATCATACGGCAGTCTCCGGGTGGTAATAGGACCCAGCCGCCGATGATGGTACTGTGCATTCACCACCGCTTAGTTGCCAAATTTCCAATCCCACGTTTGAACCATCCTGCGTGGAACTGATGAAAGTTTGATTCCCGCGTGGCGTAAAAGTTACGCAAAGAGCAATCAATCCCTACCCCAACATCCCCACCTTAACCCCTCCCCCGCTGCCACCCCCTCCCTCTCCCCCCCACATAGCTTTTCTTGTCCTCATTGCTTCTGTTCATCATTGCTGCTCCTGCTCATCCCCACTGCTCAGCTCTTGCTCCGCGCCGGTGCACATCGTCGGCTTGCCCGCACAGAACCATCGACGCATGAGCTGCTGCTATCACCGGTGTTGCCACTCGTGCTCATCACCGCCAAATCCAAAGGCAAGTGTAATAATGCCTTACTTGCATCGCCGTCCCTTCTCAAAACTCATCTCCTTACTAATGTTTATTGATGCATTCCACGGCAGGGTGGCCTCATCTCTTCGGCTGGTGGTGTCCTTCTAGATGAAGGAGGCCCACAACATGAGGAACGCAGTGGATAGCCTCTCAGATGATGTGCTTGCCGACATCTTCAGCTACCTCCCCGCTCGGTCCTTGTGCTGCTGTAAGTGTGTCTGTCGCTCCTGGAGGCGCATCATCTCTGACTCCTATCAACGTAAGAATCTTTCATAGACTGTCATCGGCTTCTTCTATGGCAGCTGGTGGAAGGGCAATCGCCACTTCACCAGCATCACCAGTGAACAACCCTCCTTGTCCTTCTTGCCATTCCCCCTTAAAAAGTCCTAGTCTCAGATTATTGCAGCGGCCTCGTCCTTTGCTGGTGTGCTGGACCTAATGGATTTACGTCGCTATGTTGTTTGCAATTCGGCGACCCACAAATGGCATGTACTGCCGCGTAGCCTCCGTTCTGTTGGTTAGGCTTGCTTAGGTTTTGACCCAATGTCCTCACACTTCCATGTGATTGAATTTGTTGAGGTGGAGGGTGCATGCGTAGGTGTGGAGATCTACTCATCTAAAACTACAGCATGGATCTTTAAGGAATCTGAATGGGATGAGGGTAGTATTGTTTTACGTTCAAAATTGAGAAGTGTTTTTCTTAATGGTTTTATGCACATGCTTGAGTACTCTGTGATAGTTGCTGTGGATATGGAGGGAAATACATGGAGGACAATTCGTAAACTAGGTGGTGATGAGATGTCCATCCATCAAGCTCAGGTCACCTGTGTGTGTGCTCTGCTGATTTTCATAATAGGTCTTGGCTTTTAGTGTGGATACTTGAAAACTATGGTACTGATAACTGGAGTTTGAAGCATGTTGTGGACACAGAGAAATTGTTTGGACACATGAATATTAAAGTTGGTTCTGAGCTTTGTGATGAGGAGTACAGAGTGATTACAGTTCACCCAGAATAGAATTTCATTTTCCTTGTTGGGAAGGATAGAACATTGATTGCATATGACATGGACCGCAGAAAGGTTCTTGTCATCCATGCCCATGTCATCCGCTTTTGTAGATCAAGAGGGCATTTCTATATGAACATGCCTTACTATCTTCCTTTTGTTCCCTTGTTCATGGAGTCTTTAGTAGAGCAGTAAAGGTGCATTTCCTGCATTTCATCGTCATAACAATCTTTGTTCAGGTAGGGAGTTGTTTTCATTCTATCTATGTATAGGCCAATTTTGGCTTGTTAACTAAAGGAATGGTATGTTCAATATTATTAATTCTGATGCTTTGTTCAGGTTGTGGATCAGAGATGAATAAGAGGGGTCCCATGGTGCATTGGCTACCAATCCGAAGGATGCACTAATTATATTCATTTTGCCTTGCAAGCAGGAGTGCCACATAGAAGGAGAATAGCTACGTCGTTTCGTTATGTAAGTCTATGTAGATCAGTACCTTTAGTATGCTCTATGTACCACTTGTGTTAGGACATCAGTTGAGAAAGATGTCATGGTAGCGTCTATTGTTATTGTAAAAAGTACTCTTGTTTGTGAACATGATTTATGGATGTAATGATTATATATCTGTATGCTTTGTGTTCATGAAGCTATTAAGGGCCCAGCTAAATTAGTAACTATTGTGAAACAGGATGATATTCTATCACCGTCGCTATATGTATGATGCGACAGAGATCAAAAGTATATTACCACCGAATCCTTTAGTAACCCGACACTGACTAAACGATCATCAAAGGTGGATCGTGGTGCAAGGCGACGGTGACCATGGCCTTTCATCTTTGGTGGGTGGAATCACTGGCGTTCGGGTTTTTGCAAGACGCGTTCGGTTTGTTCGGTTTTTCAAAAATTGGTTTCGAAAATGACCCCGATCGGTTTGCTAAAATTTCAAAACCGACCAATTTGGATCGGTTTTTAGTTGTTTTTCGGTTAAAACCAATAAACCGATGCAAAAAAATATCGGATAAGATTTACAATTGATGATTACAAACTTTGGTTTTTAGTTCGGTTTCTCGGTACAACAGAAAAAAAAAACAGGTTACAACACATTTAAGTTTCCATTTAGTTCGGTTTCTTGGTACAACAGGAAACCCCAAAACACTTTAGTTCGGCTACATTGGATATGTCGAGAAACCGAATCGAGTCGAACATCGAACTTCACTTCAGACCGAAAACAAACCGAACGAAAAACCGAACTCACCGACTATTCGGTTCGGTTCGGTTTGAGTTCGGTTCGGTTTTCGGTTTCCGGTAAAAAAATGCCCAGGCTGAGGCAGAACAATCCGAAATAACACACTTTCGGAGGCGCTCATCTTCCACTAGACACTAAGCACCCCAAAAGTTAGCTACATTGGATAGTTTCATCGAGCACACCCCACAGGAGAACTCAAATCAATCCACGTTTTACCTCTAGAATCCAATAATGAGTACGAGCTTACAATACTTAGTCCATTTCATACAACAAGAGTTCTTGGAAATTATTTATTATAATACCAGGGTTCAGAGTGCAATAATTAAATAGTGGAATGAATATAAACATCTAGCGGAAGCGATAGAAGGATCTGTCTATGCCCACCAGAAGAATCCTCCACATAAGAGCTACTCCTCAAGCTGCACCCGCAATAGGGTAAAATAAACCCTGAGTACACAATGTACTCGCAAGACTTACCCGACTAGTGGGAATAGTTTCCCGACTCCAAGGGGTATGATAGGCAATATGGGTTTGCTGTTTTCTTTTTGTTTGCGAAAAGCATTACTAGAAGTACATCCTTAAGATCAAGTTTAATTAGTAGTCATGATTACTTCATTAGCTAACCATTCTAGGTAAGCACCTATTCTACTTTCAAGCAAGGGTTGAGCAATCAGAACCAATTTACCATCTTTCATATTCCAGTTCTTACTATGGTGCTAGACCATAGCTAAGTCATACCGTCTCACGGAAACAACGATTCATGAACCAATGTATCCCAGCTGGGTACCTCAAAACACATGCCTCGTTTGTACCCCAGGCACAAACAAAACCAACCCATTCCACTCCTGTTACGGGTCTAGGTCCCCGTCCAAACTTGGACTCCAAGCCGCCACACTTGAGACCCGGTCTCAATATGGTGCTTAGACCTCTACCTTTCCCCGCCTCCAATCAGTCGGTCCAGAAAGAGCCAGAACCCACGACAAGAGCGTAACGAGCCTTCCCGCTCCCATAAGGAAGTATGTGCTCAGGATAATAAGTCTGTGACCTGACTACCATCCATAGGAACGGACGATCCTCAATCGACACGGACAGGGAAAACAGTGTAACCAAGTTAAGCCCTGTTGGCCATGGGATGTAACCTATTACACCCACCAATACCCATACCACATCCCGGCCCGGTCTCCATTTTCCTTTCATCATTTTTATCATGCGAGTAATTATAATAATCACCTATTGTGAGTAATGGCAGGCTACTCACGTTGACGAAAGCCTAAGCATAGTAGCTACTTGAACCTGTACTAGTAGGACTCATAGGACAATTATATCTATGTAGGTGGTTTTCATAAGATTCCTGTAATGTAAATGCACATAACATATATATACAGTGATTATAAAAAATAAGGGTTTATGCTTCGGGGCTTGCCTTGGGTAGGCGCGGTGTCAGCCGAGTCAGTCGGTGGTGGCTCTAGGACCTCCTCCCTCACAAGGATCTCCTCCTCGTATTCCTCGACGATCTCCTCTAACTCACAATCATCTGTGGTCACTATCTCCACCAACTCGTTCTCTACATGCATGCGATGATGATGCAACACTTAGCATTTAGGTAACAACAACTCTTAAAATAAGAATACACATACTAAGCTACTAAGCTAGCTCTAATGACTAAGATACTAAGCTAACTATCATTTTCATCAAGCAAGGTGTTGGGTTCAACTAACAAACATTTAGCTTAGCAAACCAAGGATATATCTTTATTTCTACTAATGATTTAATGTATATTGAAACATAGAGCATCTAACTACCCTAATGCTTAGTCTATTCTAAGGCTACAAAAATTACAGTGAACACATAATAATACAATGAAACTGCTGTAAAAATTTCAGGATCAAAACTATCACCAACTCACCACAAAAATTCCTACAATAATCAACTTAATAATATTAAGCATTCTCAAATGATTTAATAACTCCTAACAAAATTTTAGGAACCTAACAAAATTTGTTTTGCAATTTTTGGACACCTACACGAATTTATATTAATTACCAAAGATCAACTCAGAAGTTAAATTAGAAAACCATTTACTAATTCCTTATGAAAAAGAAATCTGAATCTCCCACGCGGCCCACACGTGCGGCCCACGTGATGCAGCGTGAGCTCACGCGAGCGCGCGGCGGCCCGCGGATGCATCCCACGCTAGGCCGGCCTACAGTGTGAGACGACCCGCGACGGGGGAACCACGCGCGCGCTAGCATTTATGCAAAAGAGGCCTCAAACTTCTTCCCAATCACAACTAAGTACTAACACTATTTCCCTCTCTCACAGGCCTTCTCACTTAACCCCCTGACCTTTCCCTAATTCACCCGTGCGCACCCCAGCGAGTCAGCGCACGGCGACGCGATGGGCGATGACACGGCGCGACCGCGCCGGCCCCCAGAGGCTCACGCTGGCCTATCAGTCAGGCCAACCTTCAACTATGGTCCAACCTCCTACACCAAGCAGCAACGCAGGGTGGCAGGACGCGCTGGGGCGAGCTGCAGCGATGTGCCGCCGTCCGCGGCGGCGGCGCACCCGCTCCGATGAGCTAGGTCTGCTACGGACCTAATTGGCTAGCGCGTGAGCATCAAGAGATTACCGTGGACCAGGACAAGGTGACAGTTGGGGTGGAGGATGGCGAAGGAGGGTTGGCCACATGTGGCCAAGTTGTGCGGCGGCGCACCATGGTGCCACGGTCGCGTTAGCGGTGACAGGGAGGTGGTAGCGGTTCCTCTAGCATGCGCAAGGTGGAGAGCGAGGCAAGGCAAAGCTTGTAGTGTAGGTGAATTGGCTCAGGGCAGACGGTAGGGGGACATGGTCTTATCGACATGGTGGCGGGAAAAGTGCCAAATTGGAGCTTGGTAGTGCCTCCTTCATGGTTGGGTGGGGTTGGGCAGCTGGAGAACTCACTGGAGGGGTTGTAGACGGGCGGAATTGATTGGAGATGACTTCTCGCTGTCTAACGTGCTGGTACGACTCCGACGGCGGCAGCAGAGGGAGAGAGATGGGTCCGAGCTTTGGCCATCCTCACCTTGGCAGCTAGCGGTCGACTAGACTCGCATCCGTGTTTGCGCACTCGCTACACGAGACATGACCAGACCATGTGCACGCATAGGGAGGCAAGTGGGGGTGTGGCCTACGCGGCCGCAGCGCCATTAAGGCGAGGCGACGGCACGACCGTAGCCAGGACTGCCCACGTGCACGCGGTGGCAGAGCGAGTGGTAGCAGCGTAGCACGACATCGTGGTGGCGTCGGTAGCGGCAATGCGAGGCAGGGCAGTAGTGTGTGGATGCGACAATGAGGTGATGGCACCGGTAGTGGCTTCGTCGCGGTGTGAGGCGGGGCAGGCGGCAGCAGCAGCGGCTCGGCGTGGTGGGGCCAGTGGCGCCCGGGCCACAGCCAGGCCAGAGGCAGCCACGGCCGACCTTGCACGACCAGTGCGGTGACGCCGAGTGCCCAAGCTTGGTGACCTCGTCCACCCGGCGAGCCAGCCCCAGAACGTGTCGTGCACACATTTTAAAGCGCCTATAACAACTAAACGGTTGCTTCTGGACCTAAACCATCTTCACCATGCTCAAGATGACATATGAGGCTACCAACCCGAGCTAAAACACGACACCACCTCCTAACTCGATTTCACAAAATAAATCACCAAACATTGCATTGTCTTGCTGCATATATATACTTAAATTCTTCTAAGTCCTTGAGCTGAATTTGATTTCAAGTTGCATTTCTAGGCTAGCAATGTTATTTTTCCATGGCAAGTATTTCATTGTCATCTACAAAGTTCATATTCCAAACTTTATTTAAGCGCCACATATATGTTCTATAGCATTTTTGTTCAATAAAAAATAGTTTAAAACCCTACTTGATACATATGAGTTATGGAATAGCTTACCATTTAACATTTTTATTGATCATCTGAAGTTACAAAAATGTTATATACACATTCCATCACATGTATTATCACATAAACATGATGCTCATGACTTGGTTTGGTAATTTATTTAGGGCGTAACACCAAGGGTGTTAGAGATCATACGCTGAAGCGATGGTGGTGTTAACCTCTACATAGGCGTCTCGACCGTCGAACCGATAGTGAACCCGCACCGCTGACAGTCAGGTCAAAGTATAAGGCGATGGTGCTGGTGACCACTACACATGCGGTTGATGTGCCCACATGACAGTTTTGATAGCCTCAACACAGGTGGATCATTTGCCAATGCGGCGGTGTTAGTGTACATCCACAGCCGGGTCATGCTCCAATGCGATAGAAGTAAGGACCTAATCACGGATGGATCATAAGCCAATCGGCGGTGTTTGTGTACACTGCAGTCGGTCCTAGATGACGACGGTGAAGGCTACGACCATCACTGTTGATAGCTTACTGCTAAGGCCGAAATTGAACGGCGATGTGGGTAATGACGTGGCTGTGAAAGGTGCGATGTAGTAGTGCTCGTCGACCAGTGGTCTCCACATGGCATCCACCAGACCGTTGAGCATGCGTAGCGGCACCGCTGGGGATCTGGAGCCCAATGAGGACACGGACGCCACAATCGTGCCGACGGCAGGGCCCATGAGAACGGGCCCAATGAACACGTCCTTGTTGAAGCGCACCAGTGCCAGCACCATGGTCGTGCAGGCATCAACGATGTAGGGTCCCCGAGCCTAGCCTCCACCACTAGGAACACGCCATGGCAGAGCAGCGCGCCTTGGAGCCGTGGGTCAAACCGCCCACCCGTAGACAGTGCCGGCCACGAGCGTGACCGCGCTCCACGCGCCGCACTGGCGTTACCGTGCGCATAGGGACAGGCAGCCAGAGTCAGCCGTCTCAATGCTGCATAGGTGGGTGCCCTTGGGGGCCTCCGTCCACCCAGTGCTGCCATGCCATGCACTGGCCGCCATGTGCCAGATCTAGGGCAGAGACCACTGGACACATGCCCTAGTGCGCCCATCGGCCGCCGCGCACTAGATTTGGGCAGGTGGCACCAGATCCATGTCCAAGGAGCTCGAATCCGTTGCTCCGTGCTTGCCGGTGGCCATCCTTGCTGCTGGAAAGTTCATAGCTCGGAGGAGAAAGAGAAGGTGAGGAGTGGAAGAGGGAGGAGGAAGCTGCTGTGGGGAAGCCTTTTTGGGCACTGCAGCGGGCCACCGCCACCGCCAGTGGAGCAGCGGTGGCAGCGGCCGGAGGTGGCCTATGGCGGTGGGTTTGTGGTGGCGCGGGCGTGTCGCCCCCCGAGTCGCACTCCCCGCAATGGCTTTCAGCAATCAGCTTCATCTATTGGGTCATCTGAAGAGATGATTACTAAAAGTATAGAAGAGTTGATGACTGCCAGTTCAGGAACAGTGTCACACAACTCTGGATTGTCTAGCTTT
Source organism: Miscanthus lutarioriparius (assembly GCA_904845875.1). Classification (NCBI taxonomy): domain Eukaryota; kingdom Viridiplantae; phylum Streptophyta; class Magnoliopsida; order Poales; family Poaceae; genus Miscanthus; species Miscanthus lutarioriparius. The sequence continues at coordinate 80,329,963 of CAJGYO010000018.1, forward strand.
TCCATCTTTAGCTGTGAGAAGTTTGTCACAGGTCTACTGAGTTTGCATCTAGAAAGGCATTGCAAGATCCACATTTTGCATCATCAGAGGAGTTGCCCGACACTACATCATTGGAAGAATTGATTATTGCCGTACAGATAATGCCACATAAAACTATTGACGGCTCACCTAGTACTCTCCAATCCAGTTATGAGAAATTTGTGTTCAGTGCTACAGAGACCATACCTGTAGCAGAACTAACCAATTTATAAAAGCACAAGTACAATAGCAACCACCGGGGCGGTCACACTGTCATACTTGAGCCCATATAAACCCGGTAGTCCATCGAGTGTCACGAAGGACCTCGATTCATAACCAACATACAAACCAAGATCGTACATGATTGAAAATACATGTCACATGTTACATAAAGCTCACAAGTAGTTCAACATACATCATAGTTCAAATATAATTATTACAACACGAGTTCAAATTCAGTAGCGGAAGCAACATAGTTTTAAAAAAATCTCACACACACAGTTTAGATGCATGCCAGTTCCATGATCAAGTCCAACAAAAGCAACCTGAACAAACTAATATAGAAGGACTGTGCCCACGGTCTCACTCCTCATCCACCGCTGGAGAGAAGCATTTCTTGCAATAACCATGATACACAGTACCATCTGCAACAAGTGGGAAATAAACTCTGAGTACGAGAAGGTACTCAGCTAAACTTATCCGTTATAAACCAAGAATAAAGCGACACCAAGGATCATGCAAGGCTTTATAAGTGGAGCTAGCTTGACAACATTTTGCATAAAAAGCCACTAGTTGAGCTACACATTTTATAATTTGGTCATCAAGTTAATTATAGGTATTCACTCTAGATTAGCAACTAACCTATGCCAAACATGTTGTATACAAATATGTAGCATCACATTATTAACCATAGCCATTTATTGTATCATAATCATAACCATTTCACTTTCATCAACTTACTAAGATAGAAGGAAGCTCAGTCAAGTTTCTCACTATCCAGGAGAGACGGTGATTCCAATTGATTGCAACCAGCTGGGCAAAAATCCTAACACAAACCCACACTTCCCCCGATAGGGTCACATTGGGTCGCCTTTGGTACAACTCAGGATTCATTTTGTGGGTTCGATCAGCGCTGCACACTCAGGGACTGACCGGCTGCCAGGACGATCAGGCCCGGCCTGCCCTTGGACTCACATCCGACTCCCCGCACATCATTACTACCTCTAGTGTGCGCACTTGTACAGAATGAGGCCCGACCTAAGTTGAGCTACTCGGCTTCGCGGTTAGAACGAGTTATCCGGCCAGCTAAGTGAGAGGCTGTGTTCAAAATGACCGAGGACCAACAACAATGCGGTCCTTAAGCAGCTTAGATGGAATCACAAGTGTCATCCTACAACCTAGACTCTGCCCGGCCTCCATTTACATCATCATATGGTTCTTTTCATAATACCAAAAATGCAACCGTGACCAGGTATCCACCTATAGCTCGCAGGTGATAGGAAATCACCCGACTTCTACCGAACTAAGCATGGCTAAGCATTTATTCGATCTTGGACCTACATAGGCTTTCAAGATATATTTTTGGACAAGGAGATCATATGCATCAAGTGTTTACAATCAATTCCTACAACCTAATGCATCAAACATAAAGAACTCAAGTTGGCATTTATAAAACATAGGAGACTTAGAATGCTCCGGGGCTTGCCTCTTAGATAGGCCGAGGGTCTGTGATCAGGACACTCGGGTAGCTCCTCCTCAACCTATCCTTCTCCTTTAGGAACCTCCTGCTGCGGGATCTCCTACAGAGCCTCCTGTCCTTCGAGCTCGAACTCCAGCAATGTCACTCCCTCCACCGATGCTATATGTATGAGTACATTTCTATGCTTATTTCACAAGGGCATCATAGCAAAAAGGGTAAAAGCTCATGTTATCTCCTAAAAGTGCTTGTTTTAGGATAGAAGCTTGTCCTTAGGAAACCTACGAATTGCGTTTCTAATTGGTGAAGTGGTTTCCCCTCCAACACCAACCTTTGGGTACCTTACTCAAGATTCATGCCTACGAGATTTGCAATATTTATGATAAACATATGCATCTACAACCACCCCTTCAAAGTCTTTATGAACAGAAAGTATAAGGGAGTTAAGGATCTCATGTGTGGCAACGTTGGAAAGACCAATTGATTCATGAGATTTCTCATGAGAGCATGTATTTGATGAGGTGTTCATGAAATAACTTCTATGTTCACTGATGAAATCTTCCTTTTCAATCTCCAAGGGTGTTTCTTTATGAATGTCTATAGGCGAAAACATTGTCTCCATCATTCCATGCCTATGACATTCATTGCACATTTTATTGTCCAGGATTTCCCTTGGATTGGTAACTCTCAGGTTGATCTTGTCTCAAATCTTGTCCATCCATTCAATGGCAATGGCACATAAGTTCTTAATATCCTCCAGCCATTGTTGTTGCTCTTCTTGGTCTTCCTTGTGGCCTTCATGATTCCTATGCTTTGGTTGTCTTAGTAGATTTCTAGGGTCATCATGAGACTGAGGAGAAAGAGCACAAGAGGGATCATTAGGGTCAAGGATGGGTTGAAAGATGAGTTCAGATGAGACATCTAATGTGGGCATAGAAGGGGAGAAGATATGATTATCTTCTAAATAGCTTGGCTGTCCTTCTATGGCATCACTAGACATGCCATCCTTGAATTCTTCCCAATGTCCCATATGGGAATAAGGACGCTTCTTAAGAGATCCCTTCTTGAGAGGATTTGAATTATATTCGCTCGAAGGTCACTTATGAAGATGAGAATTTATTGTTCTCCTAAAATCAGCACCAAGAAGGTCATCCTTAATTTCAATAGGGATTTCTAAAGGTGGAATTCCTTCTTTTCTCAGGGGATTTTGGGGTATTGATAGTTTGGCATTGATAGCTAAATCCTAGGATTGGAGTGGTTGTGATTTGGCTATCAAAACTTCCTCTTCTTATTTGGGAGGTGATTCATTCTCTTTCTTGAGGAGTTCATTATGAATGCTAGTGCAGGGAGTGATTCCACTAATCCTATTAAGCATAGACCTTGCTTCACTAGCAGACAAATGAAGAAAAGCTCCTCAAGAGGTTGTATCAAGGGATCCCTGGAATCCTTGCTAAGACCCATGTAAAAATATTGAAGAAGTACAGGGTCTTGAATGGCAAGGTCTGGACTAGTGAAGATGAGTTCATTAAAACGATCCCACGATGTACCAAGAGATTCTTCTTCTAGTTGCCTAAAATTTAGAACCTCTTTCCAAAGGCTAACCACTTTAGAGATGGGAAAGAAACATAAACAAAATTTAGAGCATAACGTTTTCTAATCTCCTTGCATACTTTCTATGATTTGACTATACCAATGTTTAGCTCTTCCCGTCAAAGAGAATGAAAACAACTTCCATCTTAAGGTCTTGTCAGACATGCCAGCGATACGCAAGCATGCACAGGTCTGCTCAAACTCTCGTAGGTGTGAGTATGGGTTTTCATCACCTTCTCCCGAGAAGGATTGATCCCGAATCAGTTTTATTAAACACGGGTGTAGCTCATAACCAGGTGTTAGGATAGGCTCTACAGATTTAGGTGGCCCAAAGCTCACGCTCGTGGGTTTAGCGTATTGATAGATAGGAGTGGAATTCATAATAGAAAAAGAAAAGAAAAGAATGAAGGAATAAAAAGATAAAAGAGTATGATACAAGGTTAAGCTAGGTTCAAAGTTAACTCAGCAACCATTTCCCCGGCAATGGCGCCAAAAAGCTTGTTGGTATATTTAACGCACACAGATAAATCTGCAAGTGCACGGATACCGCTATAGCTTTCACCCGGAAGTATTCCAAGTATCGTATCCACAGGGAAACAGTGAGGTTAATTACAGTCCAACTTAACCCAGAGTAGCAACAAGACTTAAGAAAGTCGGGAGTGTAGAGGAGATCGCTAAGGTCTTCTAGTTCTAATCTTGATAAGCTATGTCTTCTATTGTTCGACTGGGGATATTACTAAGGGAAACACAGACATAGTATGTTTCCTATAATAACTAAATCCTGCTAGTCCTACAAACGGGAGGTGGACTACAGAGGATTCAACGAGGCTATAGAGAGTCACCCTCATGAGCTACCACCGATCCGGAATGTAGGGTACATCCATGAGTTACCCGAGTCTAAGCACCACACTTACACTACGAATAATACTTTAACCTAAGGCCAATAGATTAAAGCACTCAAAAGAGACCCGCAAACCAAAAGAACAATATAAACATGTCACTTACTTAAATCAGAAGTGGATTACCAGGGAAATCTTAGACGCAAGGTTGACTTCCGCTAAGGTACAAGCCGTAGAGAGAGCATCGATAGGCCAACATCTCCTCCAAACTCTTCCCTTACTCTCCATCTCTCTATTTCTAAAGACTAGATCCTATAGAGGTCTAATCTTCTCTTGATAGCTAGTTCTGATCCTCATGAGGAGAATATGAATTAGGGTTTCAGGATCTCAACTGAGGGGAGGGGGGGGCAGGGGCTGGTATATATAGCCCTGAGGGTCCAACGTGAGCCCTTGGATCAATCCGACTTAAGCAATGGCTTAGATGTATCCTCAAAGGCGGTGGGGAACCGACATACGAAGCAGGCTGACAGGTGGTGCCCATAGGGGCTGGACGGCCCCACCTACAGGCCAGCCGGCCCCACATGGCAGTGGGTCGAGCCCCGCTTCGGTGATTTGCTTTCTGGACCCTTTTAGAGTCTTCCCACGTAGGTACCATGGCGGAATTCCATAATTTCCTTCGATGATTAGGTCCTCCTTGGTGGTTTTCTGGATACACCCTGCTGAAAACACAGATTCACCAAAACTCGTGGAATTTATTAGTTTAAACCCCTAAACCTTCATTGGTGATTACATTTATGCCCTTATCCATGTTTAATTGACGGTTTATAATGGTTGTTAACTACCGTCAACAACAAACATACACTCACCATGTTCTAGCAACCTAAGATAAAGTTGTTCATCATTAGTAAGAGGCCTAAAACTTACAGCTAACAACTTATCTTAATTAGCCTAATCATCTAATTAACAAGCATCAAGTTCATACAAAGCAACCAAGTCAATAGAACTAGATACAAGTGAATTATAGAGCAATAATTAGCTAGCTGCATACAACCAATCAAATCTAGACACAACCAATTGTACCATCAGATTATATACATCACAAACATGCTAGAAAGTAAAGTATAGGTTAAGCCCAAACAATTTATTAAAAACACTTATTGATTTAATAAGCATAGCAAGGTGAAATTTGGAACTGCTACTTCCAGTGCTCAATGAATTCTGGAAAAATTACTGCAGTTCATACATGCTCTCAAGAGTCAAGAGACTACTGTTAAAATTTCATGCCATTTGGACAAGTACAACAACCTCTACAAAAATGACAAGTTACATGGTTTGTATCAATTTAAATATGTTTAGCATGGTGAAAAGTGTCAAGCAACGGATTTACTATTTTTCCTATGGTCCTCACGACACCAGAATACTGTACAAATAATTTCATGTCCATATGTTACATGGATCTACCACAATAAATTTCACAAGAAACTAGCGTTTAATTGAGCCAAAATAAGAAGTCATATTCCAAGTAGGCTAACTGTAGGTTTCATATTTTTCCTAGCTACAGCATGTCAAAACATGACCAACAAAATTGGAATCACATTTTAAACACCTCCCAAACTCAAGTTATAGATTTTACAACATTAATAGGCATTAAACAAGATAAAATCCAAACAATATATAAAACTGTAGCACATATCAAGTTTCATATTTTTATCAGATAGTACTTATCAAGATGAAGCGAACAAAATTTGGTTCACTCAATTTGGACACTCCTAGCTCTAGATATGAATTTTATAAATTTGCATCAATTTCTGTAAAAACATATAAAGAAAAATAGAAAAAACCCGTTTAAGGCTAAGCGCACCCGGCGTACTGCACACCACGGCGCTGACAGTTGGGTCCCTCAGTTAGCGTGACCCCACGCATCATACACACAAAACAGAGGCGGCGTTTGACCGGCGAAAGCTCGCCGACGGCGAGGTTTCCGACGACACGGTCACTACCACTCGCTTCGCCTCGTCATCCCGCATCCGGCGGGGTAGGCGGTTGGACCTATTACAGCCTCTAGCTAGGGCGGCGGCGCTCATGGTGGCTCGGCGGCGCTCCGGCCATCTCCGTCCACGGCAAGCTCGGGCGAGCTCGGCTATGGCTTTAGGGTTACCTAGCGGAGGTCTAGGGTTAGGATTTGGGCTCACGGTGGAGCCGGTGAGGCACGACCGCGTGCATAGTGGCGGCGCGGCCGGTTCACGGTGGTACGGTGCAGCTTTCAGCCTCCGGCGAGGCCGGCATTGACCAAAGGCCAACGGTTACAGCTAGCACTAACCCTAGTGACTACAGAGCAGGGGAGAGAGAGAGAGCAGTGCAGGTGCGAGGTGGCTCGGCCACGGTGAGCTCAAGCTCAGCGGCGGCAATGGTGGCCGCGGCGATGACGCATTGGCCCTAGGGCTTTACCTAGGTTTGAACGTTGGCGTTGGCGGCTTGGGAAGGTGGAGTGGGTCATAGCCGAGCTGTGGGCACGGCCAATTGAGCGGTGGTGCGACGTGGGTGGTGAGCTTGGCCGACGAAAGGTCGACGGTGGCGTGGCATGGTGCCTCCGCTTCGGCGCTACGCGAGAGAAAGCGAGTGCGAGGGAGAGCGGAAGTGAGCGCATGAGGGGGCGAGCGCCCGGCCTTCGGCTCCTTTGGCACGGTAGCGTGGGGCCGGTGCCGGCGTACGGCCGCCATGCGGCACGCGTGGCCTACGCGGTCGGCCACTGCCACGGCCGATCTAAATCGGCAAGGTTAGCCAACACCGACTGAAACATGATCTTTGCACCACTAGTTCTCCCAATCCGTGATGAATTTTGGCAAACCATTTTTACCACTTTGTAGAGCTACAGGGGTACTCCAAGTTTGCTTAAGGAAGTTTTGTCTAATTCAAATTGGTTTGCAAATTAAAAATCACCAAATGTGGGTACCTTGAAACAGTAAAGAAGTTTCAGACTTGGAAGAAATTTTGAGTTTCAAAACAGCATCAAGTTGAAGTTTGGAAGCCCTATTTGACTAACTTAGGCACTGATTCATCTCTTGATCGACCTTTAAACAAAGTTTATTCTACAGGAGCTAAACTACAACTTTTATTTAGGTTCCACTGCCATGCAAGCTCTGTAAGTAGTTAGTCAATATAGGTCAAACAATCAACATGATAAAGGTCATTTAAGTCATACCGACACTTAGAAGCAAATTTGGACTAAGTCATGAATACAAACATGGTTCCATTTTTCATCCTAAGTGTGTATAAGTTGTTTTGGTGACCAAACAACAACCACTTGCATTAACAAGCATGATCACTAAGCATTCATAAGGAAATTTAAGCATTTTATGAAAGTGATCACAAATAGAAAATGTATCATTTCATGCTCATAAGTGCAAATGAATGGATGATGCTTATGCTCATGCAATGCAAGTGCAACTATGCAAGCTTAACACTTGGGGGTGTTACAATACCTGCACTACAAGACCGAGATGTTTCATATTTAGATAAGGTTCTCGATGAGATTTTCTTCAGTTCATCAGAGACGATCACTGCCGTTCTAAAGACAGTGTTGTTAGCTAATCTACTGCCACCTTGTGAGAACACAGCAGAGGAAGGCGGCGCTGACTTAGCTGCCTGCTGTGTGTGAACACAGCAAGGGAAGGCGGCGCCGACTTTGCCCCATGCTGTGATACAGTAGCTGCTGTAGGTGCAGGCGCCGCATGGCTCACCTGCAGCACTATAGGAACAGGCAGTGGCTGGCACAGAGTCAGCCCTGTTAGGTTATCTAGTTACTATGCCAGCATGGGCGCTGCACATGGACTAGATAGTTAGAGTTGTATAAATAGACATGTATGGCAACTCAGTAAAGAGAGCTCAGATTTGCCATCACACAGACAGGGCTTCGGCCAACGCTGTTGCCTTGTATTGTGCGTGCTTGCTCTGTTCTCCCTTCCTCTTCTAGCTTGATCCGTAGTGTGTGGGTATGGACAACGCCGACACGTGGTCTGCACGGCTAGTGGGTGCTCGGCAACACTAGCGCGTGCTCGGCGAGACCGACAAGTGCTCCACTCGCCTAAGCCGGTGTTCGGCAAGATCAGCTGGAGTGGTTCACCGTCGTGAGCCGGTGATCCTGTGAGATCAACAGAGTGGTCTGGAGGCTATCTCAGTGGTCTGGAGGCTATCTGTGGTGGTCTGGAGATCATCTCCGTGGTCGGGAGGCTAACTGTGGGCCAACAAGTGGTATCAGATCCGTACAAGCGCCGTCGTCATTCTAACCGATGGCGATGACAGGCGGTTCGGAGTTGGGCGATGGCAGTGGCACTGTCGTGGCTGCCCAGCCACTACCGGAGGTAGTTGTTCGCACGGTGCGGGAGGTCAGCGGCACCACTTGGCCGATGCTGACTCACACTAACTATGGAGAGTGGTCGGTGACCATGAAGGTCAAGCTCAGAGCTCGTCGGCTCTGGAATGCTGTTGACAAGGGCACCGACATGGAAGAAGATGACATGTCAGCGATGGAGGCTATCCTCGCTGCTGTACCAGTGGAGTACAGGGAACCGTTGGGGACGAAGAGCTCTGCTAAGGAGGCGTGGGAGGCCATTGCGGCGATGCGCGTCGGTTCCGACCGTGCAAAGAAGGCAACGGCCCAGCTTCTGAAGCAAGAGTACGCAAACCTTAAGTTCAAGGATGGTGAAATGGTGGAGGACTTCTCCCTCCGCATGTAGACGCTCATCAGCAAGCTGAAGAGCCACGGTGTCACCATCGATGAAGAGGAGGCGGTCTCCAAGTTCCTCCACTCCGTGCCGGCAAAGTACATCCAGATCGCTCTATCTATAGAGACGATGCTGGACTTGTCCACCCTCACCATCGAAGATGTGGCAAGCCGTCTATGGGCGGTGGACGAGCGCCTGGAGCAGGCGACAGCAACGAAGGACAGCGAGAAACTCCTGCTGACGGAAGAGGAGTGGGCTGCTCGGCGAAACTCCGGGAAGGCAGCCTCCTCCAGTCGTGGTGGCAACGGCAAATATCACGGTAGGGCTTCTTCGGTAAAGAAGCAAATCGACTCCAACGCCTATCGGTGTTGCGGGAAGATGGGCCATTGGGCACGGGAGTGCCCAAATCGCAAGAAGGAAAAGAAGGCTCAGGCTCACCTGGCGAAAGCCGATGATGAGGATGAGGCTACTATCCTTATGGCGACGTTCTGTGCACTACACGACATCGAGGCCATGGAGAGGGAAGAGGCGACGACGGTGGAAGGATCTAGCAAGGCCCTAAAGACCATCAACCTTGATGAACCATGCGCCCAAGTCCATCTTGGGCATGTGGGCGTCGACCAGGAGCAGCGGTGGTATCTGGGCTCTGGTGCCAGTAACCACATGACGGGCTCCAAGGACTCCTTCTCCGAGCTCGACGGCGATGTTACCGGTACGGTGAAGTTTGGTGACGGCTCAAGGGTGGCTATCCAAGGGCGCGACACCATCATATTTAGATGCCAGAATGGGGAGCACCGCACGCTAACAGATGTATACTACATCCCGCAGCTGCGTTCTAGCATCATCAGCATTGGTCAGCTGGATGAGCGCGGTAGCGAGGTTCTGATCAAGGATGGCATTCTGAGGATCAAAGACCGGGAGCAGCGACTTCTCGCCAAGGTGAAGAGGTCCCTGAACCGGTTGTACCTGCTCGACCTGAAGGTAGAGCAGCCAGTTTGCCTGGCGGCAAGGCACTCCGAGGAACCGTGGATGTGGCATGCCCGGTTCGGACATCTTAGCTTCGACGCGCTTGGTCGGCTGGGGAAGATGGTCCGAGGGCTACCCCACATCAAACACGGAGGCGAGCTATGTGACAGCTGCCTGGCCGGGAAGCAGAGGAGGCTACCTTTCCCAAAGGCGGCCAAGTATCGCGCGAAGGAAGCTCTCGAGCTAGTTCACGGCGACCTCTGTGGGCCGATCACGCCTGCTACATGCGGTGGTCGGCGGTACTTCCTCCTACTCGTGGACGATTGCAGTCGCTACATGTGGCTGCAACTCCTGACGAGCAAGGACGAAGCAACGGTGGTGATCAAGAAGTTCAAGACGCGCGCGGAGGCCGAGAGCGGCAAGAAGCTCCGCGTACTGAGGACTGATCGGGGTGGCGAATTCACTTCGGTGGAGTTTGCTACGTACTGCATGGATCAAGGTGTGGGGCAACATCACACCGCGCCGTACTCGCCACAATAGAATGGCGTGGTGGAGCGACGGAACTAGACAGTGGTCGGCATGGCCTGATCCATGATGAAGGCCAAAGGGATGCCGGCAAAGTTCTGGGGAGAGGCGGTGACCACGGCGGTGTTCATCCTCAACCGCGCTCCAACCAAAGCCCTAACGGGCAAGACGCCGTTCGAAGCTTGGTACGGGAGCAAGCCGAACGTGTCATTCCTCTGGACATTCGGTTGCATCGGCCACGTTAGGAAGACGAAGCCGAACCTCACCAAGCTAGAGGACAGGAGCACACCCATGGTGTTCCTGGGCTACGCGGAGGGTACCAAGGTGTACCGGCTCTATGACCCACGCGGAGACAAGGTGACTGTCTCGCGCGACGTTGTGTTCAACGAGGAGGCAGCTTGGGACTGGCACAGTCCGAGCATGGGGGAAGCGGGAGGCTTCACCAACACCTTTGTCGTCGAGCACTTGGTCATCCACGGCGGTGGAGACGCTGTGGAACAGGTGCCACGCACTCCGGGAGGAGCGCCGAGCACTCCGGCGGTAGAGTCGAGCACTTCTAGGGCAGTGCCGAGCACTTTAGGAGGGATGCCAAGCACTCCAAGAGGAGTGTCGAGCACTTCTAGAGGGATGCTGAGCACGCCAGGAGGTTCTACAGTGGCGGCGACCACTTCAGGACGGGTACCGAGCACTCCCATGGCGGAGCCAAGACGTCTTACTGTGGTTCCGACCACTCCAAGACTGAGGCTGAGCACTCCTACAGTGTGGCCGAACACTGCAGGAGTTATGACGAGCAGTCCAGAAGCAGTACCGAGCACTTCAGGTGCTATGCAGGGCACTCCGGTGGAAGAAGGAACTTCATCACCCCTGATCGAATTCGCCTCACCTCCAAGTGACATCACTGAGTTCGTGGACGCCTACCACGAAGGTGAGGAGTTGAGGTTCCGCAGGCTGGACGACATCGTCGGCGGCACAGGTCCCTCAGGTATGGAGGGTAGGCTGCTCAATGACGCAGAGCTGCTACTCGTCAGTGTAGAGGAACCACCCATGTTCGCGCTAGCTGAGCGTGATGGAAACTAGCGACGGGTAATGCTGGAGGAGATGAAGGCGATCGAGGAAAACGAGACTTGGCAGCTCGTCAATCTACCCCCAGGATGCCGTCCGATCAGCCTGAAGTGGGTGTACAAAGTCAAAAGGGACGAGCTCGGCGCCATTGTCAAGTACAAGGCGCGCCTCGTCGCCTGAGGCTTTGTCCAGCGCGAGGGCATCGACTTCAAAGAGGTCTTTGCACCAGTAGCACGCATGAAGTCGGTCCGTTTGCTGCTTGCTTTGGCGGCAGCAAAGGACTGGCGCATCCATCACTTGGACGTTAAATCGGCCTTCCTCAACGGCGAGCTGGCGGAAACGGTCTTCGTCAGGCAACCTCCAGGGTTCGCTGTCAAGGGAGAGGAGCACAGGGTGCTCCGACTGCGCAAAGCGCTCTACGGGCTGAGGCAAGCCCCTCGAGCATGGAACGCCAAGCTTGACACCACGCTGGGCGAGCTTGGGTTTCAGAGGTGCGCAACCGAGCACGCGCTCTACACGCGACGACGGGGGAAGGAAGAACTCGTGGTCGGCGTGTATGTGGATGACTTAATCGTCACTGGCGCGCGCACGGAGGATATCAACAGCTTCAAGCGAGAGATGGTAGCTCGTTTCCGAATGAGCGATCTCGGCGCTCTCTCCTACTACCTCGGCATCGAGGTGAGACAGGGGAAGGAGGAACTCACGCTCGGGCAAAGCGCATATGCCTCCAAGCTGTTGGAGAGGAGCGGCATGGTGGAGTGCAAGCCATGCGTGACTCCGATGGAGGAGCGGCTAAAACTGACGAAGGACAGCACCGCGGCGAAAGTAGATGCAACACTCTACCGCAGCATCATCGGCGGTTTGCGCTACCTAGTCCACACAAGGCCAGACATTGCGTTCGTTGTGGGCTACGTCAGTCGCTTCATGGAGGATCCCAGAGAGGATCACTGGGCTGCGGTAAAGCGGCTACTACGCTACGTCAAGGGGACGGTGAATCATGAAATCATCTTCCCAAAGACTGGGGGAAGTAGGCTGCAGCTCACGGTGTTCAGCGATGCAGACATGGCGGGGGACATCGACGGACGACGGAGCACCTCTGGCGTACTCGTCTTCCTCGGGTCAGCCCCAATTTCATGGCTGTCGCTGAAACAGAAGGTGGTGGCGCTATCTACGTGCGAGGCAGAGTACGTAGCGGCGGCCACAGCGGCATGCCAAGTTGTGTGGCTACGCCGGCTGCTGAGTGAGCTAACTGGCGTGGAAGCTCACCCACCAGCACTGATGGTGGACAACCAGCCCGCCATCGCCCTCGCGAAGAATCCGGTTCTGCACGACCGGAGTAAACACATCGACGTGAAGTTCCACTTCCTCAGGGACTGTGTTGATGGAGGGCAGATCATCATCGAGTTTGTCGAAACTGGTCGGCAACTCGCGGATGTCCTCACCAAGCCGCTCGGAAGACTTCGACTCACGGAGCTGAAGGCGATGATCGGCATGGAGGGGTTACAAGGGTTAGCAGTAGGATTAGAGGAAGATTGTTAGCTAATCTACTGCCACCTTGTGAGAACACAGCAGAGGAAGGCGGCGTCGACTTAGCTGCCTACTGTGTGTGAACACAGCAAGGGAAAGCGGCGCCGACTTTGTCCCCTGCTGTGATACAGTAGCTGCTGTAGGTGCAGGCGCCGCACGGCTCACCTGCAGCACTGTAGGAACAGACAGTGGCCGGCGCAGAGTCAGCCCTGTCAGGTTATCTAGTTACTATGCCAGCATAGGCGCTGCACATAGACTAGATAGTTAGAGTTGTATAAATAGACATGTATGGCAACTCAGTAAAGAGAGCTCAGATTTGCCATCACACAGACAGGGCTTCGGCCAACGCTGTTGCCTTGTATTATGCGTGCTTGCTCTGTTCTCCCTTCCTCTTCTAGCTCGATTCGTAGTGTGTGGGTACGGACAACGCCGGTACGTGGTCTGCACGGCTAGTGGGTGCTCGACAACACTAGCGCGTGCTCGGTGAGACCGACAAGTGCTCCACTCGCCTGAGCCGGTGTTCGACAAGATCGGCTGGAGTGGTTCACCGTCGTGAGCCGTTGATCCTGTGAGACCAACGGAGTGGTCTGGAGGCTATCTCGGTGGTCTGGAGGCTATCTGTGATGGTCTGAAAATTATCTCCGTGGTCAGAAGACTAACTGTGGGCCAACAAATGTCACGTATGGACGGCTCACCTAGCACTCTACAATCCAGTTGTGGGCAGCCTGTGTCCGGTTCTGCAGAGAGACAGATATGTTTCATTTTTAAATAGGGCTATCGACGAGCTTATCGACGAGCTTGTTGACAGTTCATCGGAAGAGTCGACCACTGCTAGTCCACGGACAGTGCTCCATAATGCCACTAATGGCTGTCAGCAACCTGCTTCATCTATTGGCTCTAAAATTTTGATCCGACGTCCTAGGAATTGCTATCAGGCATTTTACATTAGGATGGACCGAATGGGATCTTTCTGGACTTACCCTGACGTAGGTGGACCATTTCCCAGCATACACGAAGCTGACTTTGCTATCATATACTTTATTGATGAACTGCGGCATGGAGCAAGGTAAAGTTTCTTTTGACTTTGTTCTAGCTCGTTCCTTTCTAAACTGCAAGCAGCCATTATTGGTTATAATGCACCCAAAGGACTAGATAGGCACAGGCTTTCTTGTATGTCATGCCTTGTTACTATTCATGGGTTTCATGTGATGGATATATATTACCCTTCATGTACTAATTATGTGCAGTTCTCTGATCTGAATTAGGTGCAAGGAGCAATATGAATTTTCTCATGGGGATAGGAATTACTCTTACTTTCTTAATGGCCCACCGAAGAGAGATCCCAATTTGCAAAGTAGTAAATCTATTTATGATGAAAAACAATATTTGGTTCAAGCTTTACTGGACCAGTACAATGGTGACAACGATCTTATTGGGGTCTGATCCCTCCTTCCCTCCCTCCCTCTACACGCCCTTGGCACACACACACTAATACAATGGTTTACTGATCTTCTTGTTTCAGGATCTTGCACATGAACTTAAAGATCTTGTGAAGATGCACTGGATTGATGAGAATCCTTGGTGGTATTATCATTTCAATTTCACAACGAAGCAACAGGCTGATGATAGCACTGGCAACAAACTATTCTTTGCTGAAGTGTCACATCTTCTAGGAGAAAAGGCCTTTGAGATCAACTGTTGCTGCATTATTGAAACTGAAGATGATGGTATTCGTACTTCTGTTTATACATTATGTTCTGCATGCTTAACATAGTGGTTAATGGTGCAATTACAGTTTTACATCAAATATGGAGGAATATTAATTTATCTATATCCTATATGGAAGTCATATGTTACGCATGGCCTTTGCTGTTGTGTTTATGCTCATACAATATTACATGGTCACACACTTTTGCATCTCAAGTCATTACACCCATGGAATGTATGTTGCAACAGCATTTGTAGTTTTCTTTGCTAAATGTAGGATGTGATGTCTAGTTATTAATCAAAATGAGAACAATTTATATTATGTTCAACAGTTCAGGTACTTTGTTCATACAATTTTCCTCTATCCGTGCATGGTTGCTGATTTGGTGCTAACTCTTCTGTTAGATGTAAAAAAAAAAAATCTGCTAAATGTACAAACTATCCAGAATTCCCAAACAGCGAGTTGTTTTTCCCATGGTTACATTTTAGTGTTCATGCTGTACACTATTATCAAAAGCCGCTTTATTATGCACAGGCCTATGTATTGATTGCATGTACATTTTTCTTTACCTTCATCTACTTGATTGTTATGAACATCTTGTGCTTGGTTGATGATTTAGCAGTTATTTGACAAATGCATTTTTTCTCTTATGAAGGTGATCACTGCTATGGTTGTAGAAACAATAGGGATCCTATGCAACACCCCAAGAATACTAATCCAAGGAGTATCAATTAATCCAGAATCAATTAGGAAGAACCATCATAACTAACAAAAACTATATATCAATGGTCTTTACCCTTCTTGATACCTGTAACCCTTGTCCTATAGCAAGGTGGAGCACACCACGCAGAAGAAACTGTTTACAGTTTCTGAACCTATATCACTATAAGGGGAACTAGCATTATTCAAGGGTATTCAACTGAATACTTGTTATTTTGGTCAAAGAAAATTATACATATAGTGTATACATGCATATGCATTAGAAAAAAATTAAAGGTAAAATAATACAGTATTCATGAATTGAGCCCAAAATAACTTCCATTCCCATTGGCCCAACAAGGCCTAGTGGACTAATTTCATCCAATTCTCTATCGCTTCTCGTGTGACTCCAGTCCGCCCGACGCGTGACTCCCATCCATTTGGCATTTCATCGCTTTCTCCTCTTGGTTCTCGTTTCAAAATCGAAGCTCTAGATCCAAGATAGAGATGGCGGACCGGTAGCACTCCGGCAAAGCGACGGTGGACCAGTGCTACTTCTCTTTGTAGTTGTATGCAATGTGCACTCTCTGCTGTTAGCTAGGTTAAAATTAGCTCTAGTGTATCCAAAAACTAGCTAGCCAACAATAGCTAATTTAGACTAATTTTTTTTGCCCCAACTAATAACTAACATATGTATGTAAACAAGCCCTAAATTAGCCCAATTTTAATAGAAGTAGCCATCAACTATTAAAAACTAGCTGCATCTTGCAGGCAAAAGAGGGCTTCACACTCAAAAAATGGTACTAGTATTCAGAGCTTGGGCAGCATAACTGCTACTAACCTACTACTACTGGCCACATGACCTGATGTGCGCCTGAAGCCCTGAACCTTGGCTCAGGAATTCCATATATATATGGAGAAGATAGTTCGAGTCCCAACTTAGGCTCGGATTGGATCAGCTTGGCTCGGCCCGGCCCACCTAATCTAATTTTCGACCTGAAAATTTGCCCTCCCTCACTGCCTCAACCAGTCCGCTCTCTAGTTTTCAATCTGTTGTGGTGCCGTGGCATAAGCAGGAGCTAGCAGGGGATTTCAGCTTGTGGGCTCAAGGCCAAAGAGGCTTCTGCTTGTGGGGATTTCAAGCTGGCCGTGGATCTATACCAAGAGGCCATCGACGCTGGTCCTGCCGCAACAGAGCTCCACATCGACCGCTTTGGCGTTAGCAAGATTCAACTTGTTCATTGGTATGTGTTTCCCATTCGCCCGATGGTTGCCGTGCATATTTATGCAACTTGAGGACTTATGTACATCAGGACATGTGGAAATCAACAATTTACATAAGCACACTGCACACCACACATTAATCTAGACCGCTACATGAAATTAATCAATCAACAATTTTGACTAGATTCGACCGATATAACAAAACAACATGGCGTAGATGTCTGGTCCCTCTTGGGAAATCTTAGGTTGTGTTGATGAGACTTGTGATGTTTTTGTGAGTATCTCAAAATTTCTAAAGTTTGCCAATAATTATTACTGATTTCATCTTTTCATTACCATGCATATGCTATAGAAGAGCGGAACACAACCCTTAAACTTCATCCTAACATGTCTAGGGTTTATCTTAGGAAAGGGTTAGTCAAAAAATGTATCTTCGATTGTTTAAAGGTATCACAAAGACAATAAATTCATATTGTTTTCTTTATATTTCACAACATTATGTTGATGAAGATGCATTACTATTGTTTATCTATGACCGGACATAGAGAGGTGAGGGTAGAGAGCAAGTGAGAGAGTGGCAAGGGCCCAACTCCCCCTCCACCTTCCAACTCTCCCCATTTTATAGGGGAGGTGGGAGGGGATATTTTCATTATTTCACCAGATAGGGCTTGTATTTACAAAAGAATCTCTAGGGGTGACAATTACGCCCTAAACATTATCTCACAAGCCCATAGGCTATGTAATTGGGCCCTAAACATACTAATGGGGTCACTAACATATGGTACACCCCCAATAGTAGCCCCTTATCTATTTAGTTTTGATCGGAAGTACAAGATCCAATAGCTGAATACAACAAAGTGTGACCCAATTACAGCTCATACCTAGTTGCGAGGATCATCCTTCACAACCCGTACATGTGTGCCTCAATCTAAAAACTCCATCCCAAAAACCCGGTGGGAAAAAGGGGATGGAGAAAAGAGCACACGCACATGACACTTTTCTATATAGAGATCATCTACAAATGCTTGTCTTTAGCTAAACTTTGCTCGACTTTGCCTTTGGTAGTTTGCTCCATTGCCTAGCCTTGAGTCCTTGATGGCTTCTCTTTGTAACTGAACCTTCACCGAAGCAATTGATGTAGTTGATGTAGATGGCGATCATGACACGCCTTCAAGCTTTCGCTCATGGGCGCCAGGCAAGTCTTGTGTCTTCGGGCGGATTGCTTGTCCAATGCGCTCCTTGTCGGCCCCTCTTGGTTAGCACTTCTACGAAACCCCTTTGCATGCTTGAAGAGGATGATGTAGGCGTGGTTGTTGTCACATATTCCGTAGATGCTGACCCCCTCCCCTACTCCAAATTGATACTGAAGGAGAAGTCAAATATGTCGATAGCACCCCCCCGCTCCAAACTACTGGTGAAGGTGAAGTCGAAGATGCCAATGGCTAACCCCCGCTCCAAATTGTCGGCGAGGGTGAAGTTGAAGATGTCGATGGCGACCCCACCGCTCCACATTGATGGCAAGGGCAAAAGTTGAGGACCCTCACCGAAATTTTGATGAAGGCATAGTCGATGACGTCGAAGTAGCTAGTGGTGAATTCCCTTGCCAAAATGTTGGCAAAGGCAAAGTCGATGACACCAAAGTTGAAGCCCCTCACCAAAATTTTAACGAAGGCATAGTCGATGACACAGAAGTAGGTGGTAGAGCCCCTTACCGAAACATTGGCGAAGGCATAGTCGATGATGCCAAAGTCGAAGTCGAAGCCCCATGCCAAAATTTTGATGAAGGAATAGTTGATGATGACGAAGTAGGTGGTGAAGCCCATTGCCAAAATTTTGATGAAGGCATAGTCGATGACACCTAAATAAGTGGCAAAGCCCCTTGCCAAAATGTTGGCGAAGGCATAGTCGATGATGCCAAAGTCAAAGTTAAAGCCCCTCGCTCAAATTTTGAAGAAGACATAGGGTCTGTTTAGCAGAGATTCACCATTGGAAAAAATGAATCTGGATCTGGGATTCAACGTGGATCAGCTCCACCGTGGATCTGAGATCCAGCCTAGATCTACTAGGGAACTGTTTGGCTAAGCTAGCAACTGTAGATCCACGCAAGGGCATTTTCATTAGAATGACCAGAATTGCCCTTGGACTCTGGTGTTCTCTCTGTCTCACTACCAACCTGGGCCCACGCATCAGCTCTTCTTTATCCTCCTATCGAGCAGAGCACATCGCACGATGAGCAGGCACAAGGTGGGCGGGCGCGACCACAACGGACAGGCATGAGGTCGGCGACCCCATGGCCTCGTCGGAGCTAGGCGATGAACTGGGCGATGTGGATCGACGGTGCGGGGTGGACGGTGCTCCAACGGGGTGGGGCGAAGGGGCACGGCCACGGCCGAGGTGCGGGGCCGATGGAGGGTGAGGGCGAGGGCACGATTGCCGATTGGGGCTCCAGTGGGGCATGGTTGGGGCTCCAGTGGTACGGGCACGGGGCCGGCGAGCACGGTCAACCGAGGACAATGGCGAGGGCGCACGCGGTGCCGGCAAGCGCAGCCGACGAGGGCACCCGGTCGGTGAGGGCACGATTGGGGCTCCAGTTCGGTGTGAGCCCCTGTGGGGATGGGGCACGGCTCTAGTGGTGCTGGCACCGGGTGCGGCCACACGAAGAAGAAAGAAAACACAACAAAGCGTTATTTGTGTAACCAGTGGCATTGGTGGGTAATTTTCCCCAACTCCACCAAAGTTGAGTTGGTGGAGCACCCCCTGAGGAGCTCCACCAATTTAGTGAATCTGGCCTCTAGATCCACCATTTTGGTGGATCCAGATTTAGTGGATCTGGAGTGTTTGGGAAATTTTTGGTGGAGTGGAGCTGAAAATGGTGAATCTGGAGCTGGTGAATCTCTGCCAAACAGGCCCATAGTCAATGATACCAAAGTCAGTGGCGAAGCCCTTCATTGAAATTTTGATGAAGGCGTTAATGATGCTGAAGTAGGTGGAGAAGCCCCTTGCCAAAATGTTGGTGAAGGCATAGTGATAACACTGAAGTTAGTGGTGAAGCCCCTCACCAAAATTTTGATGAAGGCATCAATGACACTGAATTAGGTGGCAAAGCTCCTTGCCAAAACATTGGCGAAGGCATAGTCAATGATGCCAAAGTTGGTGGTGAAACCCCTTGCTGAAACATTCGTGAAAAGCATTGTCAATACGCGGGAATCAATTGCGAAGCCCTTCGCCAAAATTAACTTAGTGTAAGTGCAATCTAGCCCTAATTATGGGTTTTGGTGATAATGACCACACAATTAGAGAACTAATGAGATTTATCGAGTTTGACAAGCAGGTAATAC
The DNA here is from genome assembly GCA_904845875.1 of Miscanthus lutarioriparius. Lineage (NCBI taxonomy): Eukaryota > Viridiplantae > Streptophyta > Magnoliopsida > Poales > Poaceae > Miscanthus > Miscanthus lutarioriparius. The sequence goes on from CAJGYO010000018.1 coordinate 80,349,879, forward strand.
ACAAAAGAGGATGTTGTATGAAATGGTGGTGCCCCAAATTACAATTGATCATAGCGATGAACTCAAAGGCATCTAATTCTTTTTATGTTTTGAATTTGAGTATAGGAAAAGCCATACTACAAAGGAGATGCAATGCATAAGCTTAAATGTGTAACCAAGTGCTCACATTTCCATCAAATAAATCCTCATGCATTCAGCCAAAGCAGCAAGTTCTCCACTATTTTATCCTATGCTGCCTGGCAGGCACGGCACTGCCGCGTGTGGCAGAGGCAATGTCGTAGGTAAGCCATGACACTACCATGACTTATCTGTGACCGTTGGGACAGAGGTATATATACTTCATCCCCTTCCTCCCAACGGCTCTCTCGCCTTAGCTCTCATTCAAACAGACCAGTGCACCGCCGACTCTCTCTCTCTCACCTCCATTGGAGAATCCCAAGCTCCCCTAAGCTTTCTCTCTTGATTTCCTCTCAAATCCATGTGAGATTAAGCTTCAGAAGTGATTAGAGAGTGGTTCCAACTGATTTCTAATTCCTAGAGCACTTGATCGCGTTGTAGCCGGTGGATTGCATTTGTTACTCTTGGAGCTTGCTCCTAGCCGGCTAGACGTCGCCCAGAAGCTTCCAACTCATGTGTGGCTGCTCCGGGAAGTTTGTAATCACCCAAGCATCTAGTAAGAAACCCCTCATCTCAAAGATTTGCTTCCTTGACTTGAGAACGAGGTAGGATTGCAAAGCCCAAGCCTTAGTGGCAAGCCTCAACAACGTGGAGGTAGACAATCCTTAGTGGCGAGTTGAACCACGGGATAAATCTTGTGTCACTTGTGTTCTTGCTCTATTACTTGCAATATATGTGTGTGTGGTGATTTCTAGGGTTTGATTTCGATCTACGTGTATAAGCTTCTTCGACTATCTTCGGCCGTTGATCTAGGTTCTACATTGCTTCAGAAAGCTCAGTAATTTACCCGATCTAAATTTTCATTGATAGATTTTGAACTGTGGATCGAAGTTGTCTGCAGGTGCGGCAGTGCTACTAGTGTGTACAGCAGTGCCGCGGTGCGGCAGTGTCGCATGTTGTATTTGACATTTGTTCGAGTTTGTTTTGAACAGAGCCTATTCACCCCCTGGGTTAACCAGAGATCCTACACTTAGTGAGTAGCGAGATGTGATGAATTTTCGTTAAGGAAATGTTTTGCGGAATTAAGATATCCAAAACAAATATACACTATAACACAACATACTTTTGCCGACACTTTCTATTGTAGGCAAAGGGCACCTTTGTCGATAGATAACCTCCCGCGAAAAGTTTTGCCGACAGTTTAGAAACAGTCGCGCTAGAAGCCGTCGGCGAAACTTTTGCCGACAGTTAACAGAATCCCCGACACTTTATGTGTAGGCAAACGGTCTACCTACGCCGACAGTTGAAACCTTTGCCGACAGTTAACCCTTTGCCGACAGTTAAGACCTACGCCGACAGTTAAGACTTTTCCCGACAGTTTGTATGTTGGCGAAACCATTTCCAAGCATTTTATGAAACATGCCCTCGTCAGCAAGTAAACCGTTGGCAAAACTATATAGCAAATATAGATATCAATTCAATTTGAATGATTTGACAAATCACTTTTGTTCATAGAGAAGGCATCACATTGAGCAAATTCAGTTGATTTTATAGAAATAATATATTAAATATTCCATGCATACATCAAATGGATATTGCAAGTCAAAGTGATGATCATAGTACACAGAGCCATACATATACAAGTCCAGGATATAGATGAGCCACTAGACATATACTACAAGTCTTGTGCTAACTGATTATGGCTAAAGTTATGAGATCAATAAATCATGACTTGGGCACACTTCCAGCGTCCACGGTGACGAATTTGCTAGCGCTTGAGAAGTAATATATATCTGGACTACAACAAATTCAAGCCTCCTTCCTAGTTATCCTGTTAGCAGTACCAGCAGCAGTGAAAAAAGTTGGTTAACAGTTAAGCATAGAAGTTTGCTAAACAGTAGGGCCACACAGAGGTTTCCATACCTGAAGCAATAGATTCCAAGAGCATCCTTGATTTCATGCACAACCGAAACGGCAAGGTGTAGGTAAAGACCCACTATCACAGGAAAATGGAGCAGTGATATGTAAAACGCTGAGTGTGAACAGATAACCAAGCAGAAATATCGACATAAAAAGGATAATAGTCCCAGAAGATAGATGTTAACACAGACTTTGAGATGCAAAGTTACATGCTATGAGCATGAGAATGCCACATGCGTAGATGTTGGTCTCCCTGATCATACCCAGTATAACAACAATACGAGAAAAAGGTAAAGTTTTATGGTGCTAGTGATCCATTGCTAGGAAATGAGAATGTACTATCTGAAATAGCACTTTATAAATCTAAACAGGCTCTTTAGGCCCACAAAGCATGATACTATTGAACAGAGTGGACAAACCGAATGTTAGTGCCTAGGAAAGATTCCATAGAAATGATCATAAGATGCAAGTATGAAACTAAAAATGCTCAAGTTCACCTGAAACAAGAAGGTTCGCTGCTTTTCCCTAGAGGGGAATACTACAGGCTGAAATCAGGGAAGCCGCATAAATATACGATGACACTACCATCTGGAAAGTATAGAACCCCATTTTAGTAAGTATATACCAGTTGAAATTCCGAAAAGAATGCTAATTTCTATCAATTTGTTGTTCCAATCAATCATCAATAAGGCTAACCTACCACTACTCACCTGTAGATGTCGGTGTAGCTGACTGTATCAGCGATGCAGAGCCGCCCTCTCCTCGTCCGTCTCGAATACAATCCAATCGATTCCTTTGAAATCCCCCAACAGCAGAGCACACAAATTTCTCACCGAGGTGGGAGGTGATGACTGATGACAAGTCACAGGTGAATGATGAGGTCGGATAGGAGTCGGCGTAGACGGATGCGTCGTGTTGTAGCAGGACACGCCTGACGGGTGCGGGGAGAGGATCTCGCAGAGAACCACCGCCATGGTGCGTAGATCGGCGCGGGTGGTGGGCGCTGCGAGCAAGGTGGTGAGTCACAGCACGAGTGGCTCTGCGAGGCCCGCTGCCAGTGGAAGGCGGCCTCCACGGTGGAGCGGACGGTGTTGGAGCGACGAGAGTAGCGCATCGAATGCGCGCAGATCCGGAGCTACAACTGATGGGGAGCGAGGATGGGCCACATCTTGCGTCGATGCGGAACTGCAGGCGATGGGGCATCCGTGGTTAGGGTTCCGGCGGACGGCGGCGGGCGCTGGCATGGTAGGCTGCGGCGGCGAGGCTCGGCGTGGGAGGCGGCGGCAGCGAGGCTCGGTGTGGGAGGCGGCGAGGCTTGGCGTCCGTGGGAGGCGGCGGCGGCGGGCGTACTCGCGGGTCGCGCGTGTATGGGCCACGGGGCTTTTTCCTTTTCGTGTTGTAGGCGAGAGGGGGAGTATATTCTGAGGGTTTTTTTTCCGTTTCACCGGCACTCCGCGCTACGGATGGAAAGATCCGAAGGGGGAGTAGGGCGGGACCGTACACACTTTCGCCGACACTTGAGTTGTTGGCTCGGTTAGGCTACGCCGACACTTATTGTGTCTACAAATGTTTGCCGACAGTTTTAGTGTCCCCAGAGCAATGCCGACAGTTGATTTGTAGCCATACAACATCATTGCCGACAGATTATATGCAGGCCCGGCCCTGGGGGGGTGCGAGCTGTGCATTGGCACAGGGCCCTCGAAGCCAAGGGGCCTAATCCCAGGTATGTACACACTATAAGCTATAGCTGGTATACTCAGGTCCAATAGAAAATCATATATGTGGCTCAAAAATACTGGAGCGTGTGAGGAAGAGTCCGTCGATTTCACTTCCGCCGCGGCCGCTCTCTTCGTTGCTTCATAGCTACGTCTTCGCGTCCGGCGTCATTCTTGCGCGTTGTCGTAAATGAAGGGCCCATCTTCCTGGCCAAGCTCCAGGCCCATAAATTGACAGGACCGGGCCTGATTATATGACATTAAAAGGTTGTACAATTACCAACAGATAATGTGTAGTTGAAACCTCCCATTTGCCAACACATAACTGTAGGCAATTGTGTGTCATGGTGTAGTGATACTAAGCTTAATAGATCAGTGTTCCATTAAGTAAACAGGACATTTTAATGTCCTGGAACAGAACCGAAAATAGTTTTAGGCAGACGTGAACATCAATTCATTAGTACTTAGTTGAGAACATAGGTGTTTAAATTCAGTTGAGATGCCACTCATCGGAACATTTGGGATGTACATATTTCGGAAACATATGCAGTTTGTTTAAGCCGTATGTTGAATCACTGATTTAACCAATGTATTGTCGTTGGATGCTGTTCTGAATTTATTTTAATGAGAAATGCCAATTGTTGCATGGGTGTACATTGCAAAAATACTTTTGTGTCAGTGGATTCGTACATAGATTTTTTCCTGGTCTTTTTAGGACTTTGCTAAAGTAGGTGAGATAGTGCAAGTTTTTAGTACAAAGTGACTACGTGAGTGAATTTGCAAGCATTTGTGTCTGGTGTCTCTGGTGGCCAGCGTAAAGATGGCAACGGGCCCTGATACCCGATACCCGACGGGTATTTGATCCATTAGGGGATGGGGATGGAATCATATCTTTACCTATGGGTATCTAAATGGGCAAGAATCCATACCGATGGGTATAGCGGGTACGGAAACGTTCCATGTTTACCCGTCCCCGTTACCCGTTGGGGAACCCGACTATTTGAGTTGTCATGCCAGTATTAAGCCCAAAGAAATTTAACATAGGTATTTTGGCTCAAATCTGAATAATCATATATATAGTTTGTGTGTTCTAGGAACCCTAGTTCAATTTTTTCTCACCATCTCCGCCAGCAGCACAAGCACGCCTACCTCACGAGCGCTCGTGCCCCTCGCTTCCTCAGTTCGGTGTCTCTGCCACTTTTGCTCGTCCTCCTCGCAACCTCGCTCCTTCTCCTCGGCATCTCCGAGACTTCGACACTTATACCCGGGTGAAGAAGAAACGTCTCCGATTGCAAAGCTACGACCCAAGTGTCCTTGTTTATCGGGTATGCAGTACCCGTTGGGTATATGTTACCCGACCAATGCCCGACGGGTACGGGGATGGGCAAGAATCTATACCCGAGACAGTTAACGGGGACAGGATAAATTCTTCGTAGCGGGGAAGAGAACGTTCCGGCGATACCGACGGGTATATCCCCGTTGCTATCCTTAGGCCAGCGTACACGAGCATATTCCAGCAAAACGTGCTCTATTGGTTTGGTTGCCGCATTATATGGGCTGCCGCTCGAACCCACAACAAGGTAGCGGCGCAACGTGGGCTGCTGCATCAGCTCTCACATGGGCTTGCAGCTGGAGTGGACGCGGGTCCCTGCTACCTTGTTGCAGTTGCAGCGGCAGCTTCACCGTGGCCCAGGCCCAGCAGTGATGGAGAGGAGGAGGAGTGCGCTGCATCGAGTGAACACGGACGCATTTGGCACGGCACAGGACGCGTTCGCTGCACGCGTGAGCGGCTGACCCCTGCCGGAGTCAACATGCACTTGACAGAGTGATTTTATTTTAAGGGAAGCGCTGGTCTGGGACAAAATTGCAGTAAACTTGCATCAACTGCTTGAATATAATGCTGGATTCCTTTGGGTTGCAAAGAGTATATATAATTTCAAATTGTTCATGTTCGGTGGGGTTGTCTGGACGACCACTAGTAGAAACCAAAATGCTGATTGAAAAAGAAAAGTTTCCTAGGCTAGAACATCTCCACAGAAGCGTACATGGTTCAAAGTTCCCTTTCAGACAGTGCTTACTGATGACGATGATAGACGACAGCCGTCTCCTTTCAGCTGTGGGCCAGGCAAATTGGATTCATCAGCAATCTACAAGCAGCTTCTGAAGGCGAGAGAGGACAAGCTTCAGACCCAGCAGCAGCATTTGTTTGGAAAAACGCTGCTCCACCGAGGGTGCAACTGTTTATGCGGCTACTTACTAATGGAAAAATCCAACGCAGGGCTAATCTCTTCAGGCCTTGTTTGGATGCTCATGTATTAATCTCAATCTGCATGTGTTGAAGTGGATTGGAGTGAAATTGAACTAAATTTTATTTCATTCCACTCCAACACATATGGATTGAGGTGGATACACGTGCATCGAAACAAGGCTTCAAGAAGCACGTGGTAGAGAACCCTGGTTGCCGGTCCTGCAGTGCGCCAGAAGAAACACCTGAACACATCTTCTTCAACTGCCCCAAGGCCATCGAGAATTCTGGGAAGCTATTCAAGTCGTTTTGCCGCAACCAGGAACTTGACCACAGGACATACACAACACTCTGAAGATAAAACAACATGCTAGCAAAACAGCACAGCATGCTCATTGCCCTTTGTTGTTGGCAAATTTGGAAGAAGACGGAATACTACACGATCTTTCGCAACGAGACAACCTCCCAGAATGGAAAAACCCATTGCTGATGAATGGCAAGTTGTTCGAGACTCCAACTCAAAACATTCAGACTCTTAACCCTGTAACTCTATTGGCTATTGCTCTCCCCATTGTAACAAACATGTAGGCCATCTTGGCCCAAATTCTCATACAAAAATAAATTCAGGTGGGAACAAACCCCCGCCGAAAGTTTCAAAAGAAAAAAATTCCCTCCCGGCTGCTTGCATAATGTGCTAGCTGCTGATCGTCAACACGGTGATGGTTATCATGCCAAACATGTAGGAGTGGATTATAGAGGACTTATGGAAGAAAAAGCAAGAGATCGAGCTGGAAGCCGTTGAAGGCTTGATGGGTTCATGTATGTTGCCCTGTTGGTCGTTCAAGGAATCCGTTTTCCTTGTCTTTCTCCGGTTGGTGCTAGTGTTTGGGGCTAGCTCTCTGTCTGTCGTGGTCGAACTCCTCGATCGGGTTTTAGGTAGTTAGCTAGCTAGGCCTCCGTTTATTAGGCTGCTGTTGTATTTGGTGCTAATTAATTAAAAAAAATACTCTGTAAGCTGGCAATCCCAAGGTGTGTTAGTCTGAACAAACTCTTACGGAGTAGTATTTGCTTTCGTGTGTCAATCAAGGACCTCCAGGGAGTGCTCTCGCACTCTCGGCGCCGGCAGGCGGGCGACTACAGGTGTTGCGGCGCGGCGCGGCGCGTCCCGCGAGTCCGCAACACCTGGCTTGATCGCGTCAAAGATTCGGTCGCGAACTGCAACCGCCGCCCCCCTTGGGCGCACGCGGATCGGCTCCAGCGCCCACCCAAGAGACACGACCACGACCCTGAGGCTGAGCAGAGCTGGCTCACCACCCGTCCACCGCGCCCCCGGGCGTTGTCGGCAGGTCCCGCGGCACGCCAAGCCAAGCTCCACCCCCGCCCCGGATGACGCCAGGGCTGCGATCCAAGCCCGCCCGGTGTTCCCGGGCCTCGCACGCTCTCGTAGGCGTGGCTGCGTCCGCGTTTACATTCGTGGTGGTGGACTGGTGGGTGAGCGCGCCGCGTCCACCAGTAACCTGACGAGGGCCGCGCGGGCGGTGGAGACGTACGTCACGTCACGTCGTCGCGCCGGCGGCTGGGGTTCATCCGGTCGATCGATCACCTGCCCATGAGAGAGGCCATGCATGACGGCCCACACCGTCCTCGCCCCGTAATCCTCGCACGCGGCTTCGGCTTCGGCTTCCGTCAGCACAGCAGCCCGCGAATCCGCGATCGTCGCCCCGCCGGCCCGCCGGCCCCTCATATAAAACTAATACACGCGCGCGCGGCGCCCGACGACCTAACCGAGATCGACCGTGATCTGGATCGATCGCCCACGCGCTGGGTCGTCGATCGATCGGACGACGACGTGGGGTGCGGGTGCGCTGGCCGCCGGCGGGCCAATGGTTGAAACCTGCAGGCTGCAGCATGGCGAGCGGGCAACCGCGCGCATGCTTGTGTGCGACGACGACCGCCGCCGCGCCTGTGTATCCGATCCGGCAGGCTGGCTCTCGGCCGGCCACCTGTATCGATCACTGCCACGATGCATGATATGGCGTGGCCACCACTGTTTCCACGCTCGCGCCGGCCCAGAGCAGGTAGCGACAAAACCCAGCAGCGGCTGATGGAAAGCGACGTGAAACGCTGGACGCTGCACCAATGGATGATCAAGACCGTCTCTTGGTCCACTCTACCTGCACGCAACAGTAGAAGTAGAAGAGCCGCCCGTAGAGCCGTAGAGGATCGGAGGAGGCTATGAGCCTATAGGCTATAGCTCTATCGCTAGCTAGGTAGACCTGACCAGGCGTCCAGGCCGGCCGTCGTACGTGCGTGCGTCCAGACAAATATGCACGCATCTTATGAACTGAAGTTACATATCATGCACGATCGGATGGTCAGAGCTACTAGCTACGTAGCCTGCAGGCTGCAGGGTTCAGGGCTTCAGGCATCCAGGCGCCGGCCACAAGGCACAAGCTAGCATGCTCTGCGTGCAACGGCTTATTGGTCCTTTGTCTCTGTTTTTTTGATCTGAGGGAGCCCAACCCTAATATGGTTGGTGGACCCCTATCGCACAGCACACATAAAAGGAAGGTGGGGATCAAGGCTCGGACTACGAGGTTCAACGGAGCCACCATCCCACCCACAGACAAACCCTAAACCGATCAAAAGAGATGCTGCCACCGACGGGATGAGCCCGCCACCACCGCCGTCGCTCCTGCAGGGCCATCACCGTACCACTACGGACTTCACCGAGCCGGAGCTACCACGGCACCGGCGTCTACCCGCTGTGGTACATCTACGGAGAAGACAAGGATGAGGTCCTTCCCAGATCTACGGGTCACACAGAGAGGTACACACATTCGATCCTTACAATGGTACCAGAGCTAGTTGCCTCTGTGTAACCCTAACCCTAACCAGGTAAAAGAAAAGGGAAAAGGGACCGGGGGTGGCGGACGTCACTGGCACCCCGGTCACCACCGCCACCGCGTGGGGAAAGAAGCCGCACCGTTCGACGGCGCACGACAAAGAACAGAAAAGATCAAATCCAGTTCGGATCTGACAAGAAAGAGGGTTCTTCCCAACTCTAACCCTAACTCGCGTGAGAAAGAAGAAGACTGGGTTCGGATTTGGCCGAACCCTAAGACCTAACCCTAGATCCCCTTTTTCGGGTGAACAAGCGAAAAGAAAAAGAACAAAGAAAAGGGGTCGTCACACGAACCCTAACCCCAATAGGTCAAACAAAGAAAAGCAAACAAGATCTAGATCCGATTGGGGAAGAAAAAGAGAAAAGAACAAGGGTCGGAACTCTAACCCTAACCCTAGTTTCCCATTAGGATGAACTCCGAAAAGAAAATGAAGAACAATACAAATCTGAAGGGAGAAGGGGTGGATCTACCTCGCCGTGCGTCGGGATGTCCCTTCGCCGGCACGGGAGAAGAAGCCGAGCCGGGGAAGCTGGCTCGCCGGGCTCGGCCAAGGAAGCGCCGCGGCCAGGCCGCTTGCCGGCGCGCGTGCTGGGAGCACGCGCGCCGGCGAGCGGGCCGGCGACGGTGCCATGGTCGCTCCACCGCCCGCTCACTCGCCGTCTCGCTCTCGGTCACTCATGGTTGCGCTGCGGCTGAGAGAGGAATGGAGAGCGGCGAAGAGAGAAGCGAAGAGAGAGAAGCAGACAGAGAAAATTATCTAGGGTTTGCTCGGGGGCGCGTGGCGTCGGCATTTTTATTCGAGCGAAATCGACGCTCGACCGTCGGATCGGCGCGGACGGCCGAGATTGATCGGGCCGTCGCTGGCCCAGGCGGGCGCGAGCACGCCGCGGCACTTTGCCGGCCCAGGCCCAGGTAGCGGCCTGGGTGCGGCCTGCGCGCGCAGAGAGGCGGGCCGAGCTGGCTTTTGCCGGTTTTGGGCCGAGAAAGAAAGAAATGAGCCCGTATTTTCCTTTTTTCTTTTTCTGGAAAATTAAAAATGCAAATTGACTCAAAAGAAAAATAGAAAAAGTAATGTTTCCTCATGGGTAAAATTCAAGAAATTGAGTATATGTTTTTCGCTGCTAAAGAAAAAGTATATTCTCTAGTGATTTTGAATCGACGTGATATTTAACTGGAGAAAAGGAAAGTTTTTCCAGTAAATGTTTATTTTCTGAAAATTGATTAATGGATTAAAGAAAATAGAAAAAGCAATTTTCCCCGTGGGTAAAATTTAAGAAAAAGAGAGTTTCCACAGCCAAAGAAAAGTTGTTTATTCTCTAGTTATTTTGAACCAATGCGGTATTTAATTGGAGAAAAAGAAAGTTTTTCCGCTGCTAAAGAAAATGTTAATTCTCTAGTTATTTTGAATCAATATGGTATTTAATTGGAGAAAAAGATATTTGACATGATTATGATGTTGTTATTTTCTGATCAACGTTGTTAATAACAATATCATAATTTTAATGATTTATGCATTAATTCTACTTCTGCCCAACGGTGATGTAGAATTAGTGTATAAGAAAAGTTGATAATTTTAATGATTTATGCATTAATTCTACTTTTACCCAACGGTGATGTAGAATTAATGTGTAAGAACAATTGTGAAAGTTAATAATTTATGCATTAATTCTATTTCTGTCCAACGGTGATGTAGAATTAGTGTATAAGAATAGTTGTATGTTTTGATTTTGACCAATGTTGGAATCAAGGCATGCAAATGGTGTTATTTTTTATGATAAGAAAAGTTTTGACCTAGTTTTCATCTTGTCTAAGGTGGACTGGGTAGTCACCTCACCGTGTTCCACTGAGTTTGTGGCACCAGTGAGGGAGACAAAAGAGAATGATGCCACTTGGGCAACTAAAGAGAGGGATTTTGAATCCCAAAAGAAGTCCAATGACTTTTGAGCATAGGAAGTGTCACTGCCAATAAGAAATGTTTGGCTGTGATAAAGAACATGATTGAACCTATAATTGTGGGCTTAATCCCAGAGTGTGACATGGTTACCGAGTGCCTCGATAGAATAAAGAGTCAGTTCACTGGCTCTTTAAAGACATATGTTGTAACAGAACCGACCAATTATACGAAATTAAGTAAGAAAATCATCCGCCAGAGCAGACGATTTAGCAAACTTAAGCCCGTATAACCTGGTAGTCCGTGAAATCATGAAGGATTTCAAACTAACTTCTATTCCAGCCAAGATCATAATAAGTTTAGCGGTCACCATCACATATTACATAAAAGTTTGCATCTCAGATACATCAGAGTTTAAACATAGTTATTACAAAACGAGTTCAAATAAAAGTAGCGGAAGCCATTTGTTTAAAACCACACGCACTCACATAGAGTTCAAATACAGTGCCAGCTGATGATCATCTCCAACAAAAGCATTAGACGAGACGTACGGAATGACCATGCCCATGGTCCTAAGCATCACCCATTGCAGGATAGAGGTAGTTGATACAGTAGCCGTAATACATCTGCCCATCTACAACAAGTGGGAATAAAACCCTGAGTACGAGAAGGTACTCAGCTAGACTTACCCGACATAACCGAAAATAAAGTGACACCAAGGATTACGAAGGGCTTTATAGTAGGGTAGCTGACTCATTTATAAAGAAAGCATTTTTGGCATTTCAAAAACCTTTCTAAAGACATTATTGCCAAGTTAATTAATTATAACCTGTCGACTAGATTTGCACATATACTAGAGCAAACATGTGATTAAGCCAATAATGATAACCAATGATCATTAACCACTTCCATATTGTCATATGCATTATAACTGTCCAAGTGTTCCATTAACATTACTACGATGAAGTAACTCAAGTCAAGTGCTCACTATCCAGGAGCGATGGCGATTCGAATCGATTCCTAACCAGCTGGTGATTTATTCCTTACACAAACCTCACTCACCCGCTAAAGTGAGGTATTGATCACCGAGTCAACTATCCAGGAGTCTTGAGTTTGCCAGGAACCACATGTACCTAGGGGCCGACCGACTACACTTTGGTCTTATCATCTTGCCCCCGTGTCCTACCACACCTGCTCCGGCACAGCGCGCTGCGGGCAATCTACTCGGCCCGAATAATCTCACAGCTTCGCGGTCGGAAGGTACTTTATCCGGCCAGCTAAATGTAAGGCATGCGTTCAACATGACTCGAGGCCCAACAACGGTCGGTCCTTAATCGACACAGACGGAAAGCACTACAGTTCAAAACTCTGTAAGTCTCCGTCCGGTCTCAACTTCATTTAACACTTAGTTATACCATGACTACATAGTTATCCAAGCAGATCCAGGTAACCACCTATAGCTCGCAGGTGACAGGAAATCACCCGACTTCTACCGATCTAAGCCAGCTAAGCATTGACTCGACTGCGGATACCAGGGTAACAAGGATATAGTATAACAAAGGTAGACAAGGTATAATGCAGCAACGGTTGCAAACAACTCCTGAACGTAATGCATCAATTAAAGTAAAGCATTTAATTAATAATTGCAAACCGGGGAGAAAATGCTCCGGGGCTTGCCTCTCTCGAAGGAGCTCGGGCGATGATCGGGGCACTCCGGAAGTTCCTCAACGTCCTCCTCGTCGGCTTCGGGCACTTCCTGCGGCTGCACTTTGAGCTGCTCCTCGGGCTTCTCGGGTATGACGACTGGGTTCTCGGTTTGCGATCCTGTATGATGCAATGTGCGTAAGTGCTTATGCAATCGGTGCATCGGATAAGATGAATACAATGGATAGGCTTGAATGCAAAGTAGTTAACATCATCCAAGAACATATACTACAAGCACATGTCATCTACTGCATTCTCTTCTACTACTAATATGCTAAGTCAACACATCTTATTAAATGCTTCAAAGATACACCAAAGCTTTACTAATTCCTTAATCACACATAAAGCAACACTTGATTAAACCCTAATTAATAATAGGTTTGAATAGTAACATCTATTTTTATTGCTTAGAAAAATCTTAGAAAATTACCATAGCACAGTACTACCCTAAGTAGTCTAACATCAGATTTTCATGGTATTTGAATGAGTGGATTAGCCTACACAAAAATAACAAGCTATGGCCTGATTATGAACATGAAAATACTTTGTACTGTGAAAAGTGTCAAACAACAGAGTTAGTATTTTCCTATGTTCTACACAGCAATTAATCACTGTACAAAAATTATCACATGCATGTTTTATACAAATTTTGCTCTCTAGCAAAAATAACAAAAATCAGCCATTAAAGGTACTTGAACTACACCTCAAAATTTTTCTACAGCACATGCATGACACATATTTTTCCTAGGAAGTACATTACATAAGAAGATTAACAAACTTGGAAATCATATTTTTCTAAAGCTTATAGTTTTTTCCTACACATTTTTCAAGTGATTAGCAATATCAATGATTAAATAAAGTTCTACAGAAAAGTATCTCAAAAATGACATGCAATAATTTTCCCAAGTAGATTGGTGATAAGGAACCTAGAAAAATTTTATTTCAATAGATTTGGAGCAAATTTGAGTATCCAAACATTTTCCAAATCATTTCTCTTTTCAAATAATAAAGAAAAACTAAAATAATTTTCCCAAGTAGATTGGTGATAAGGAACCTAGAAAAATTTTATTTCAATAGATTTGGAGCAAATTTGAGTATCCAAACATTTTCCAAATCATTTCTCTTTTCAAATAATAAAGAAAAACTAAAAACGAAAACCTCCTATTGCTACTGGGCTGGCCCGTGGGAACCAGCTAGCCCACGGCCATACTCGGCCTGCTCAGACCGAGCGAAGGGGAGTGCAGCGGCCTGGCAGGGGCTTCGGCCCACGGCCACTTGGCCTAGCTCGGCCGAAGCGAAGGGGACACGCCCTGCAGGCGCACCGGGCGACACGGCGGTGCGGCATGCTCGCGTGCGGGCACCTCCCGGCCACCGCAAGGCACGGGGGCGCGCATAAGATGCGCAAGGGCAAGGCGGGCACAGTGCGCACGGAAGGAGGGAGATAGGAAGGTAGAGCCGGCTGTCCGCGTGGGCACGAGCTCCGGCGAGCTCGGCCACGGCAGTGCGGAGACGAAAAACCGACCACAACCGCCTCTCACCTCGACGACTGCAGCCGAACGCAGGCGCAAAAGACGGAGCTTGACGAGGCGGAGCTGTGGACTAGAAGTAGGCGGTGGAGGTGCGGTGGAGCTCGCGCGAGGCGGCGGCGGAGGGGGTGCTCTGCTCAGCGGCGTTGTGCCCTGCCGCGGCGAGAGGAGGGGCGAGCACGAGAGAGAGGGAGAGCGGGCGGGAGTGAGTGGAGAAGAGTGCAGCAGTGGTTGGCGAGAAAAAAGGTAGCGTGGAGCGGAGTCAGCCAGGTATTGCGACGCGCGATGGGCGTCGCCAACACTGGCCACCACGCCAATGGCGTGTTCTCGGCCATGATCGGAACGAACGAAGCGGAACGGCATGGCCTTGGGCAAGCAGCAGAAGCAGCAGTGAAATTTGTGGGCTGGCTGTGGTGGCTGGGGTTCACTGGTCCGGCTTCGGCCGTGGGCCGAGAAACGAGGCGGCGGCCCGTGAAAGGAGAAAAGCCCCTTTTTTAAATTATATTTTCAAGAAATTTTCAAATACTAGCTTTCAAATATCATTTTGAGCAAGAAAATGACATCTTTTGAAAATGTACCAAAAATGAAAGTTGCTTAGAATTTAATCCTCTACATCTTTTCTTTTATGACCAAAGTCCAATTCTATCTAGATTTTGAATTATAAAAGTTAAAGTCAATTTTAACTCAAAACCCTAATTTTGGAGAATTATTTTTAAAGCAGAATTTGACAATAATTGCAATACAAACTTTACTCCAAAAATTGCGCTAAATAATTCTAGATGATTTACAATCATAACTAAACAAGTTCTACTAACCTAGCAAGCATGATTAGGGCCAAAAACAACCCTAAACAAGTGTATGCAACATTTACGTTTCACAAGCATGTTTCGTATGTTTCGAAGCAGGGTTTCAATTATTATTTACATGATTAGGCATGTATGATTAGGATGCTTGATGATGCATGATATGCATGATTTGCAGTATCTAAATGCTGGCATAACACCGGGGTGTTACAATATGCTACCCAACTGATAAAGCAGCTGGTGACAGAGTGTTACTCTGGAAATGGTGGCATAAGAGAGCTCACGATGCGTTGTCGAAATTATGGCACTATCGTTCAGGCCATATTTCGAGGGGGAGAATAGAAAGACTAGTTAAGAGTGATATTCTTCCTCCATTAGAACTCTCAGATTAAGAACAATGTAGAGAATGCATAAAAGGAAAGTATGTAAAGAAAGATGACAAACGAAGCGCAGAAATTTTACAGATTATTCACACAGACATCTATGATCAACTTTCCTGTAAAGAGTGTGGATGGTTATGATTCGTTCATAACATTCACAGATGATTACTCCCATTATGGCTATATTTATCGAATCAAAGAAAGAAAAGATGTACTGGATAAATTTAAAATATTAAAGATTAAGATAGTCAGGTCTGACCGTAGGGGAGTACTACAGTCGGCATACCCTAAAAGAATGGCATAGTAGCCCAGTATTCTACATCGAGCAAACCTCAGCAGAATAAAGTAGCTAAAAGAATCAATCGCACCCTGATAGATATGGTGGGCAGTATGATAAGTTACTCCACCTTACAGTTGAGCCTGTGGATGGAGGTGTTAAAAACCATCATTCATATTCTCAATAGAGTATTAAGAAAGTCGGTGCCCAAAACACCGTATGAGTTGTGGACAGGAAGAGTACCCTCACTAAACACTTACGTGTGTGGGGGAGCACTGCTGAGGCTAAAGTATTTAACCCATACATTGGGAAGTTAGATCCTAAAACAGTATGGTGCCATTTCTTTGGCTACCCAGAAAAGTTAAAAGGTTTTTGTTTCTACTGTCCAGAGGGACTGACAAAGTTTATGGAAACGAGACACGCTGTCTTCCTAGAGGATGAATTGATGAGGGGGAGCATGCTAGCTCGAGAAATTGTCCTTGAAGTGAAGCGGGTATGCGCCCACTCCAATGATTCATGAGCCAATTTTTTCACTACCTGTTGTCACTGCACCGATAGTGCAAGAGACTATGGTGTCAGCACCTGTTGTTATCCCACCTGTGGCAACAATGAATGACGATTAGGAACATGTTCTTCGGGATTCTATAGAACCTATTGCCACATATGAGGGGGAGCAACAACAGCCTCAAACAGAAGATGTGCCAAAAGTGGAGGCCCCTAGAAGGTCTCAAAGAGTTAGAAAATCAGCTATTCCTGCTGATTATGAAGTGTACAACACTGATGAATTTCAAATGGAGGATGATCCCACCTCATTTGAAGAAGCCATGAGAAGTGATCATTCATCAAAGTGGCTTGAGGCCATAGAAGATAAAATGAAAGCAATGAATGCCAATAAAGTTTGAGACTTGGAAATAATTCCTAAAGGAGCCAAAACAGTATGCTGTAAATGGGTCTATAGAACAAAACTTGGCTCTCAAGGGAATATAGAGAAATATAAAGCGTGACTTATGGCAAAAGGCTATATGCAAAGAGAAAGGATTGATTACAATGAGACCATTTCTTCAGTCTCATGTAAAGTTTCCTTCATAATCATAATGGCATTAGTGGCACATTACGATTGAGAATTACATCAGATGGATGTAAAGACGGCATTTCTCAACGGAGACTTGGAGAAAAATGTTTACATGGCACAACCGAAAGATTTTGTCATGGAAGGAAAAGAACGAATGTGATGCCGCCTAAAGAAATCCATTTATGGATTAAAACAAGCTTCAAGACAGTAGTACTTGAAGTTTGATCAGACAATAAAGAATTTTAGGTTTTAAAGAGAATGTAGAGGACAATTGTGTCTATACAAAGTAAAGAGAATGTAGAGAACAATTGTGTCAATACAAAGTTTAAGAATGGGAAGTTTATCTTCCTTGTCCTGTATGTAGATGATATCTTACTTACTAGTAGTGATGTTAGTCTACTACTAGAGACAAAGAAATTTGATATGAAAGATTTTGGCGAAGCCTCGTTCGTTCTAGGGATCGAGATTCACCGAGATAGAAGAAAAGGGTATAAGGACTGTCACAAAAGGCATACATAGAAAAGATCTTAAAGAAATTCAGTATGCACAAATGTAGTCCCTCACCTGCTCCTATAGTCAACGGTGACAGATATGGGGATTTTCAATGCCCCAGGAACCAATATGAGCTCAATTGATAAAGTGAAAGTGGTTCCATATGCTTCAGCTGTCGGAAACTTGCAACATGCTCAAGTATGTACGCGCCCTGACTTGGCATTTGTTACCGGGTTTTACTTGGTAGATTTCAGAGCAATTCTGGAATAGAACACTGAAATTAGTAAAGAAAGTCTTGCATTATTTGCAAGGAACGAAAGGCCTCATGATGACATATAGAAGATCTGATTCATTCCATATAGTGGGATATTCAGATTCTGATTATGCGAGAGTGAATACATATCCAGACGTGAGTTTTCTATCATCTCGCAAAGGGCTATTTCATGGAAAAGCTTAAAGAAAACTGTCACTATATCGTCCACAATGTATGACGGTTTGTAGCGTGTTATGAGGCAACGGGCAGGTGAACTGACTAAAGAAGTTCATACCTGGTTTGAAGATGGTTGACGACATCTATAGACCACGTAAGTTATACTGCGATTATAATCTGGCAGTACAGTATGCTCATAATATAAGTCAGGTGGTGCTGCCAAACACATTGACATAGAGTATTATGTTGTGAAAAATAAAGTCCGGGATCAAGTCATAAGTCTTGAGCATATAAGTACAGAAAGAATACTCGCGGATCCGCTTACAAAAGGCTTACCACCCAACATGTTCAGAGAACATGGTATTCAGAGAACATGTAGCTAGCATGGGTTTAAGGGAAAGCCTAAAATTCCTGAACAAAAGAAGACCTAAAAATAAGTATCTATTTCAGAACAGAGTAGTGTGTTGTAGCTGTTTAGTCTATCGGCAATGGACCGTGACGATGAGACATGCTCTATGCGCTAATCTGTAATGGAATGAACAAAAGTAAATGATATGAAATTGAAAGATGGAATGAGATAAAGGGGGAGAATGTTAGTTGATCTCCACCAATAGACTCATTGGGCCCTTGTCTCTGCTCCCTGATCGGGGGAGCCCAACCCTAATACGGTTGGTGGGCCCCTGTCGCACAACACACATAAAAGAAAGGTGGAGATCAAGGCTCGGGCTACGAGGTTCAACGGAGCCGCCATCCCACCCACAGACAAACCCTAAAACGATCAAAAGAGGTGCCGCCAGCGACGGGATAAGCCCGCCACCACCGTCGTCGCTCCTACAGGGCCATCACCGTACCACTACGGACTTCACCGAGCTAGAGCTACCGTGGCACCGGCATCTACCCGCTATGGTACATCTACGGAGAAGACAAGAATGAGGTCTTTCCCGGATCTACGGGTCACACAGATAGGTACACACATTCGATCCTTACACTGCGATCTCTAGCCTGCCCGGCCGATCCCAAGAGCTCCATCTCGCGCTCGGCCGCTAGCCCCGTACGTGCCAGTCAGTTCCGTGCGATGGCGGTCACTCGGGACGACAAGACGCGACGTCTGCTGTCTGCATGCGACTACTGCGTCACAGTCCAAGGACGACGGACGACGGACGACGGAAGGAAAGCCCTACGGTCGGCCTGCGCCTGGCCAGTGGCTACCGCCTACCGTACCTTCTTCCATGCACCACGCACGCATGCATGCCGCGCGCCGCAGGGCTGCTAGCGCTGCATACTGCAGGCACACCTTGTAACTGCAGTACAGGCGCATAGCGAGCGAGCGACCGATCTGTGCGTGTGTGCAAGTGCAAGGCATGAGTAATGCATCGCATGCATGCGTTTCACTTACGCGCTGGCGCTGCGCAGCTGCCTGGCCGGCCTCTCCCTGCTCCAAAGCTGAGACTGCGTGCGTGCGTGCATGCGTGACTCATGCAGTGATGGATGGATGGATGGAGCCTGTAATCGTCACTTGGCATGCATGCACGCAGACGACGACGCAGTGGCCTGGCCGGCCGGCGGTAGGGGTCCGGGGCTCCGGGCCGCCGAGCGAGGCCGAGGCCGCTGTTGGGCTTACTGTTTTCTCCACAGCTCCACTCCACCGAGCGATGCATCATTCAGTCATTCATTGTAGGCCCCGGCGGGCCGGCCGGCCGGCCAGCCCCTGCGCACGCACGTCCCCGCCGGTCCCCGCGCTCGCCCGGCCCCCTGCTGCTGCCGCTCTGGGCGGCCTGCCGATACGGCACCGGGAGAGGCCATGCGTGGAGCCGGCCGGCGGGCGGCCGGCCACCATGCATGCTGGACGCCACGCCACGCCAAACGGCAGAGCGCGCGCGACACATGTGCAGGACAGTGCTGCTACTGCGTGCATGCCTTGTTTGTGATGCGCAGCCAGGGCGCTGGCTCGCCCATTTTTGGGACGGACGGACGGACGGACGCGCGTGCGCCGTCGTCCTTGCCGGTTAGCTAGTAGTAGGGCAGATGAGATTAGTGCGTAGGCGGCTGTGTGCTCGTTGGACGGAGCTACTTGTCCTGGACCTTGGCCGCCGCATCAAGCAACATATATATAGCACTCGATCGATCTAACCATATGAGAGCTAGACAGCATACCCCATCGATCTCCACTGGCCAATTTCATTGGAGAAAGAGCACAGTTTAAACTGCAGTGGGCTAAAGCTAGCTAGCAAACCCATGTACCACTAATCCACTAGTATGCTAGAGCCTCAATGTTTTTGTCAGATTACTGTATACTTTGGTCTGGCGTCACATCACTTGTATATATATGTAACCAAGTGATCCATTGCTAGATTTCTCGGTCCCCTGAAGGCCCTGATGCATGTATATGTAGTTTAAGTTTGATGGCGCATATCAGGGTCTGCAGGTTGCTCAGCCCCGGACTGGGATCATGAGCTTATTTTGCTGTTGAATTGAACGGCGGGCTTCTTCCATGGGTGATCCTGAATTCCTGACCACATCCGTCGTAGGCCGTACACTCGTGCTAATCTGACCTACTTCGTACATCGTGCATCACTTTGCTGTACGGGCTTCAGACTTAATTACATAAAATTCAGAAGATGAGAACGAAGCAACTGTATCTGGGTTAGTTTCTTACCACTCGAATGAACCAACCTGACTAATTGAGCATTCATGCAACTCCAATGCTCCACATTAGGTACGCGTAGCCACATCCCTCTTTGCTAGCTAGGGTAGAGCATCACAGTTCACCTTCTGATCTCGACATCCATCTTATTCAATGATCACGGTTCCTGCGATGAGATAGTCCTTTTCTAGGTAAACATCAGATAGTCCTTTTCTAGCTAGGTAAACATCACAAATAAATTATATGTGTTGTGCTTACCGATCAGATAGCACTACTTGATTGTAAGGCCTGCAGTACTCCCTGATCTGCCACCACCAAAAGGCCAGAGCCCTGGAGGACTTGTTCCCTAATCCCTATACAAAGCTATAGACAATGCCCTAAAAAGACTCTCAGGCTATATATGTGTTTGTTAGTGTGGTCAATGTGATGAGTTTGTCAGACATGCATGTTTGTATCCTGAACCTCCATTTTCTGTGTATGGATAATTTACAAATGGTCATATACACTTAAATAAAGACAAAAAAAAGTCAACACGAGCAGAAATATATAACAGTATGCAAAAGTGATGCACTAGCTAGGATCTATGTGGAAAGGGTGATAGCTACAATCTTCAGTCTTTAGCAAATATAATGCTGGCCCGAACTTCGGAAGCCACAGATTCAAGAAGTGTGTTGTCAACTTCAAGGTATTGTTACATCAACACATGCAAGAAAACAAACATTTTGTGCGGTTGCAAGGGGGCCAACAAATGATTTTTAATTATTGATGCTTAACTGGATGAGACTAGCAGAGACACGTGCTCCAGATATATTGATCAACTGAATGACAGAAGACCACTGTTGGAAGGAAAATATATAGGAAATGACATTATCCTGATCATGTGATTTCCTAAGTAGTAAAACTGTAACATCATTAGATGCCTAATTGAGATTCAATGGTCAACTTTAGAAGTTTAATTTTCTCCCAGGAGAGTGTAATGTTGCTCTTACGGCGCGGCGTCTGTGCCTTTATTTTATCCATGGACAAAACTTTTTTGTAGTACATAAACCCCATGCATGTTTCGTGCTTATAAGAAATTTTCATCAGGCATGATCTTTTGAGCAAGACTTTTATCCCACATGAACTAGATAGTCAACTCCAGGGCTTTCTTGCGTCAACATGCCTGAAGGCCGAATTTTTTCTTCATTCGGCATGCACCCTTGATTCATTTTCAACGGTTTCCGTGATCTCTGCAAAGAAACAAACAACTGCAATAGCACGCGCTATATATTAGCTATGTATCCAATCATCTGCCCCCAACACTACTACAGAATCGATTTGTAGCAACAAACCCTTTTTTTAGGGGCGGCTCTATCAGCAACCGCCCCTACAACGGTCGTGCCCGGGACCCACTGGATCAGCCGCCCCTACAAATAAAACAGTAGGGGTGGCTGGTAATACTAGCCGTCCCTACAAATGGATCGATTTGTAGGGGCTGCTCATTCACCAGCCGCCCCTACTGTTTGATTTATAGGGGCGGCTCAATCACCAGCCGCCCCTACAAAACCCGCCACTACAAAGCCGCCGCCCCCCCTCTTCCTTCTCGGGCTAGTTACTGTTGCTCGAGAGAGGAAGGAAGGGGGACCTTGGGCACCTCCCAAAATTTCTCTTTCAAGGGGGGAGGTTTTGATCTCATTTTCTTTGGTGGAGAGGGGGTAGACGGTAAGAAAATGCTATTCCAAATATTTTTTAGAAGTTTTAATGGTTGGTTAGTGAGTAATTAGGGTTTTGCTTTTCTCTCTCTTCTATGTTGCTTTAGTCATTTATGAAGCAAATTAGACCAAAGTTTTGAAGGTTCAAGGGTAAATTAGTTAGTGAAATAAGATTACACTCTTATTTAGTGGGTCTTGCTTGATTTTAGTGGTTTATTTGTTAGTTTAATGGATGTGTCATATAGATCTAGATCTAGAGCTAGGGTTTGGTTTTTTTATTATTAATTACATTTTTGCATGAAGGATAGTGTGTAAAATATTAATTATTGCTAATTATTATCTTTGGAATTGTTTGTTATTGTAACACAGAATTTAAAGTAGAGAATTAAATATATATTTTAAATTAGGTCATTAATTGTTCTCTAGAATGGTTTTTCAGGAAACTGCTAGTTATATATCTGTGAGTAATTAGTCCTTTATTTTTTTCTTTGATAGCTGTCGTATAATATGGAGTACATGCATTCTTGGATGTATGGTGCATTAAGGTACAAGCCAGGTTTCCGTGACGAAGTGGATAAATTTCTTGAAGCCGCAGAGAACCATGCAAAGACGTTGAAAGAGAATAAAGATTCAATTATTTGTCCGTGTAGAGATTGCAAGAATCATAAAGCATTCAGAGATGTGATGATCACAGATCACACTTGATTATGCGAGAATTTGTAAGGACCACACAGTTGTGGATTCATCATGGTGAAATGTTTGTTGATGACGTTGATCCAGAAGAAGATGACGCTGAAACCCTAGGTTACCTAGACCAATATGTAGCAGAGCTTGGTGCACAAATGGCTAATGATTACCTTGAGTATGGTGGCAATGCTGGTGGTTGGGATGGTAACGCCGAAGGTGGTGCCAATAATGATGGCGGAGCACGTGTCGATTATGAAGATGATGATGATTTGGAGGACATGCTTCGGTCCATTGGACCAGAGATTTTACTAAAGAGGCCAAAAGGTCTAGAAAATTTGGAAATGGTGAAAAACATTGAAAGAGACTGTGTATGGTGTTAAAAAGGGTTGTCCGAAATACTGGATAGTGCTATGATTTGTGCTTGAGCTACTCATCCTAAAAGCTAAGTAAGGCTGTCGGTGTTTCGAGTTAACACCGACGAGTAAATTTCTAATATTGCGCGTCTGGCTCGAATGGTGTGCTTAGAGGACACGAGGTTTATACTGGTTCAGGCAGAATGTCTCTACATCCAGTTCGTCGCTGCTGCTCGTGTTACTAGCACTGAAAGTTTGTAATAGGGGTTACAAACGGGCGAGAGAGGGACATGTCCCAAGTCTCTAGTGAAATGAGTGAACGGGTGCTGACAGCTTAGTTGCTTCTCTTGCGCGTATCTGGATCTGATCAGTTCAGGGTCGGATCGAATCTCTATGATTTGATTTGTCCGTCCCCTTCATGGGACGCCCTGCTTTCCCTTTTATAGGCCAAGGGAAAGCACATGTTACAACGGGAGAAAAGAGAAGAATGAGAGAGAGAGAGAGGAAAGCCTTTAGGGTCGTCGGGTCCTTCTTATCCTTCATGCGGGTCCTGTCGACCCTGTAGATGTCAACAGGGACAGCTCCACGTTGCGGCCCTATCCACCACGAACGCCATGCGCAGGCGTCGTCTGCGGGTCATGGTGTTCCATTCTGTCGTAGCGGACATCGTGGTGAGCTGACGCGCCTATCAGCGTTCGTACGAGGGTTAGGCAGAACAGCACCGGCACACCCGACGCTGTTCTTGATGTGAACCCTTAGGTATGGCCCGTCATGGCCACGGGTTACATCAAGGCATGCTAGTCCCTTCCGTGGTGTCAGAGTTTTGACCCAGGTCCATACGCCTGGACCTAGAGTGGTTGGCGGTGGTATGGGACCCCATCGAGCGAGGCAGAGCCTACGGCCTCGAGGTTGGGCGAAGCAGAGCCCGTGGCCTTGGGGCCGGGTGAGGCAGAGTCCACGACCCTAGGGTAAGGCGAGGTGGAGCCCTCTCCCAGAGGTCGGGTGAGGTGGAGCCCAAACCCAAGGGTCGAGTGAAGCGGAGCCTGCGACCTCGGGTTCAGGCGAGGCAGAGTCCGTGGCCCCGGGGTAGGGCGAGGCGGAGCCCTCTCCTAGAGGTCGAGCGAGGTGGAGCGCAACCCCAAGGTTCAGGCGAGGCAGAGCCCGCGGACTTGGGGTCGGGCGAGGTGGAGCCCTCTCCCAGAGGTCGGGCAAGGCGGAGCGCACGACCTTGGGGTTCGTTGGAGCTATAGTCGCGCCCTTTACTGCTCAGATGAATCAATGTTAATGACCATTAGCTCCTCCTCTTCGGGTACCCTAGTATTGGTCCCCGATGGTAGCCCCTGAGCTTGTGGAGGAGTAGAATACTCCTTTGGAGGCTTTTCTAAACTAGAGGACTCTGAGGGCCTTGGCCTTCTTTTGTCGCCCACGGCGTGTCCTAAGGATGGTGATTCCCTTTCGTTGTGATTGGACCCCTCAGCAGTCTGTCATTCTGTGACCGTGTGTTCGGTCTTCTTGCGAGTCCAACTTTCCTCGAGCCCCCGCCCATTGCAGGGGTCCGGTCGAGGGTCGGCTCGTTTTTGTGATCTTCTTCCCTCAAGCGTTTTTTCCGATAGAAACAGAGGGGCTGAGCCGTGCCATGATTTTTCTCTATGGACGAATCATGGTGCTCGATGAGCTATTAACAGGCTAGGCCGAGTGGGGCCCCGGCATCCCGTTCACAAGAGTTTGGCTTGGGTCAGTTGGTGATCGACTCTAGATTCTCAGCGGTCAATCCATATAGTTCTCGGGTCCGTTCGACCGGTCCCAAGGGCTCTCTGCCTTTCTTCGAGAAAAAACCATGGATCGTATCCGGCCAAGACTCGAACATGGGCCGGGATGCCCGCGGCACTCGTGCGCCTAGGTACTGGCCGCTAGCGGGCCTATCCCTTTCCACCCCTCACTCTAAAGGTGCCCGGAGCGGTTGTCAAACCCGTCGGTGGGCCAACCTTCGAACTCCTAGGCCTAGACAGGCCGTAGGAGCGTTTTTAGCTCCGTATCCCTTTTACCTATGATGGGTAATGGTCCGTTCGGGGAGGCAAAATGTTTGGCGAGTTTTCTGAGGGAACGCACATAGGTTGCATGCGCACACTCCGCGACGAGACGTGGTGGCAGGTCATGGCAGGCACGGAGATCTAGGTGGGTGGTTGGTTTCCTTGCACCCGTCGCCCCTATAAAACCAAAGGGTTTGCCCTCTGGGTTTCATACGCACGCCTACATCCTTAGCTTCGCAGCCACGCCACCACCGCCATCGCTTAGGTTTCCTGCCTCCGTATCTACGCCATCGTTGAACTCGCATCCATTCGCCCCTATTTCTAATGGATTTGTGGGACCATTCCGACATCACCTTCCAGCGCATGTGAAAGCTATAGTTTGGTTTTGGTGAATTGATGAAACCCTAAGTGCTAACCTAGTTTATCAAAGTGATACTCTTGCCAGACCCTGAGTGAGGCCCGACCCCTTTCTGTTGCTAGGGTCGAGTGTCACTTAGGGATGGTCCGTCTCTCGGCAGCGGCCCGAGCCGTCCAATCGACTTGGGTGACCCGCTGGCGTAGGACTTACCTTGATGGCTCAAGTGATGGGTTCGGAGATATCTTACCGGATATGTCCGAGTAGAATATGGGTCCGTCGTTCGTGACGGAGTCGGCATAACCTGCATGGGGCATCCTACTGCTCCTTACCCATCTCTCGGCAATGGCTAAGCCGTCCGATCGACTTGTGTGACCCACTGGCACAGGCCTTGCCTGCGGAGATAGAGGATGAAATCATCCCACCCAAGAAATTAGTTAGGTAGATAAGCCAAGCAGCAAACTTGTAATAAATGGATAAGCTCATAAATTTCGTTATGGCCAAACAACTTTTTAGCCTGCTCCCCTTTTTGTATAAAAAGGTTAGTGTGTTCCGACCCTTTCCGTCGTTAAGGCTGTAAAGCTTGGGGTGCGGGTGAACAAACTCTAGTCACGCTGGTGAGCAAACACGGCGTAGCCGCTGGGGCGTAGGTTTCTCATAGTCCGACCAATTTTACTCAGTGTTTGTTTAGGCAACCCTTGCTTCTAGGTCTCAATGTGAGAGAGGGTTGGGCACAAAGAATGTTTGCCAAGTGCAATTACTCTTAAACGCGTATCGACTCTTTCTGTAGTTAAGGCTAAAAAGCTCGGGGTGCAGAAAAAAACTCTAATCACGCTGGGAGCAAAAATGTCATAGCCGCTGGGGCATAGGTTTCTTGTAGTCTGACCAGTTTTACTCAGCATTTATTTCCGCAACCCTCGCTTTTGGGTCTTAACGTGAGAAAGGGTCGGGCATAGAGAATGTCTACTGGATAGTTATGCTCTTATCAGTCCCTGAGTGAGGCCCGACCCCCTGCCATTGCTGGGGTCGGGTGTCACTAAAAATCGGGGAGTTGATAGCGAAATTGATAAGAGAAAGTGTGCGTATATTAAGGGTAAAAGTGATGTAGCTGCTCGATGTTCCAGACGTTGATGAAGACTTCGCTGTCGATGGTCTTGAGCTTGTAGGTGCCTTGTTGGAGCACCTCCGTGACAATGTACGGTCCCTCCCACAGCAAAGAGAGCTTGTGGCGGCTCTTGTTGCTCTAGATGAGGCAGAGCACTAGGTCCCCGACGTTGAAGGCCCACCCCGCACTCGATGGCCATGGTACCGGTGTAACGCTTGCTGGTACTTGGCCAAGCGGAGGAGGGCAACATCACGCGCTTCATCTAGTTGGGCTCCTTCCTATGCTCCCCTTGTTGGATCCTTCGGACAAGAACCGCTTCAAAAGGTCGTAGTCCTTGTATAGGTGCTCGACGGGGACAGCATGGTTCGGGCATGGCCCTTTGAGCAGCTTCTTGAAGTGGTTCGGGGTAACCTCAGCGGGCTTCCAACCCCCTTTGCGGTCGGCGGCGGCCACGAGCGAGCCCTTGCGCCGCTGCTTGTTCTTCTTGCTGGGATAGTTGGATGCGCCTTCGTCGGTGTCCTCGTCCTGCTTCGCCTTGCCTTTGAGGCGGTTGAAAATTGCCCCGACCGCCTCCTCGCCCGAGGCATGGCTGGTGGCGATGTCGAGGAGCTCCTTGGTGGTTCGCGAGCCCTTACGTCCTAGGTTGTGAACCAGAGACTCGCAGGTGGTCCCAGACAGGAAGACTCCTACGATGTCGACGTTGGCGATGTTGCGTAGGTCATTGCATTGCTGGGAGAAGCGCTGGATGTATCCACAAAGAGTTTCCCTGGCCTTCTGTCGGCAGTTTTTGAGATCCCACGGGTTCTTAGGATGCGCGTATGTGCCCTGGAAGTTCCCCACAAAGATCTCTTTTAGGTCCGCCCAACTTTGGATTCAGTTGGGCGGAAGGTGTTCGAACCACGTTCGCGCCGAATCGGCTAGGAACAATGGAAGGTTGCGGATAATGAAATCGTCATTATCCGCTCCACCGGCTTGGTAACAAGCCGATAATCCTCGAGCCATAGTCTGAGGTTCATTTTCCTAGAGTATTTTAGGATGTTCGTCGGTGGTTGGTACCGCAATGAGAAGGCGGCGTTGAGGATGTGTCGGCCAAAGGCTTGAGGTCCTAGTAAGTCATGTCTTGGACTTCGGTCCTCGCCACTGTCATAGCGTCCGCCACGATGTGGGTGATAGCCGCGGCTAGCCCCCTCCCTCGCATCGCGCACGTGTGCGTGGCCTGCCGCCTTGCTGCACTTGGTGGATCGACACATCCTTGTCGGGTCACTCTGAGGGCGTGCACTGGTTGGCGTTGAGCTCGCATCATTAGGACAGTGACCTCTTGGTTTGCTGCGCCGCCGCACGCTTGAGTATCGTGTGAATCTCGTGATGGGCCGGATGGTCCTCGTGCATCGCTGGCCCCGGAAGCCCCCAGAGCATGGCCGCCACAACAGTGATGTTCTAGCTCACCTGGGTGAAGTGTGGGAGGGCTTCATCATCCTCAATGATCCTTCGGTTCATGTCATGGGCCATGGTGCATGCACGCCCACTGTCTCCGTGGTGCTCAATCTCTCGATCGAGCTCCGCGTGTTCCTACTCGAGCTGGAGTCACGCTTCCTCGAGCTCTTGGTGCTGGGCCTTCAACTACTCCATCCGCAGGTGAGGTGGGGCCCCCGCATCCCTCTCGACCTTGTCGTCAAAGTCATTCATTGGGGTAGCCTCTCCCTCGTGGATGCTTTCAACGTGTCCCTCGGGGGTACCTGCCATGAAACATTCACGAGAGGGGTGATGGCTCCCCATGCTGGAGTCAGAGCTAGAGGGTGACTCCAATTCTCCAACGAGGAGGTCATGGAAGGATTCCATGACATATTCGTTCATCCCCATGAACTCACCGTCCGTAGGGGATGGGGGCGTGCGCTGCGCCACAAGGTGGCCAGCAGTTTCTGCGGCATTGCATAGACTAAATGGGAGCGCTGTCGGGGCGCTTCGGATGAGGTATTCCAGAGAGAGCTGCTCTCCTCTGGCAAGCTGTATCATGACATTGGTGATCTAGAAGGTGAGGTGGTGGAGGTCCCTCTAGGACGGTCAGGGTCCCAGGAAGGCGCCGAGCTGGCGATCTAACCTCCCGTAGTCGAAGCCGAGGAGCTAGTCGCTCCTGGGGGCGCAGGCCTCTGGTGCGTGCAGCTGCAGCTCCTCAAGCACCTCGGCAATTGCGATGAGGCCGACAGAGTGGAGAGGTTGGACGGCGGTGGGAGCCTGCGCCAACTCTCCCTCTGTCGTGACGATGAAGTCCAGGTCCCTGAAGTGCACGTGCGCGCCCGAAACCCAGCTGACGTTGTGACTTGCCATTCGAGGTCTGGTTTGGATGTCGAGATATGCGAAAGGCCCCTACCTGGTGCGCCAACTGTTAGTGTTTTGAGTTACCACCGATGAGTAAATTTCTAATATTGCGCGTCTGGCTCGGATGGTGTGCTTAGAGGATACGAGGTTTATACTGGTTTGGGCAGAATGTCCCTACATCTAGGTCGTCACTGCTGCGCATGTTACTAGAACTGAAAGTTTGTAGTAGGGGTTACAAACGGGCAAGAGTGGGATATGTCCCAAGTCTCTAGTGAAAGGAGTGAACGGGTGCTGAGAGCTCAGTTGCTGCTCTTGCGCATATCTGGATCTAATCGGTTCAGGGTCGGATCAGATCTCTATGGTTTGATTCATCCGTCCCCTTCATGGGACGCCCTACTTTCCCTTTTATAGGCCAAGGGAAAGCACGGGTTACAGCGGGGGAAAAGAGAAGAATGAGAGAGAGAGAGAGGAAAGCCTTTAGGGTCGCCGGGTCCTTCTTATCCTTCATGCAGGTCCTACCGACCCTGTAGATGTCAATAGGGACAGCTCCACATCACGGCCCTGTCCTTCATTGGCGCCATGCGCAGGCGTCGTCTGCGGGTCATGGCGTTCCATTCTGTCGTAGCGGACGTCGTGGTGAGCTGACGCGCCTATCAGCATTCGTATGAGGGTTAGGTAGAACAACACCAACACGCCCGACGCTGTTCTTGATGTGAACCCTCAGGTATGGCCTGTCATGGCCACGAGTTACATCGAGGCATGCTAGTCCCTTCCTTGGTGTCAGAGTTTTGACCCAGGCCCATATGCCTGGACTTGGAGTGGTTGGCGGTGGTATTGGACCCCGTCGGGTGAGGCGGATCCTACGGCCTTGGGGACGAGCGAAGCAGAGCCCGTGGCCTCAGGGACGAGTGAGGCAGAGCCCGTGGCCCCGGGTTAAGGTGAGGCAGATCCCTCTCCTAGAGGTCGGGCGAGGCATAGCGCAAACCCAAGGGTCGGGCGAGGTAGAGCCCACGGCCTTGGGGTCGAGTGAGGCCGAGCCCTCTCCTAGAGGTCAGGTGAGGCAGAGCCCAAACCCAAGGGTTGGACGAAGTGGAGCCTACGGCCTTGGGTTCGGGCGAGGCGGAGTCTGCAGCCCCAGGGTCGGGCGAGGCCGAGCCCTCTCCTAGAGGTCAGGCGAGGCAAAGCACAACCCCAAGGGTCAGGTGAGTCAGAGCCCGTGGCCTTGCGGTAGGGCGAGGTAGAGTCCATGGCCCTAGGGTCGGGCTAGGCGAAGCCCTCTCCCAGAGGTCAGGCAAGGTGGAGCGCACGACCTTGGGGTCGGTTGGAGCTGTAGTCACACTCTTGACTGCTCGGATGAATCAATGTTGATGACCATTAGCTCCTCCTCTTTGGGTACCATAGTATTTGTCTCCGACAATGGCTGGTCAGGCTATAGTTTTAATGATCTATTGCGTCTCCTATAATGGTTGCTACCACAGCCAAACTTAGTTCCCACCAACACATACCAAGCGAAGAAGGTTATAAATCCATTGACAATGGGGGTTGAAAAAATCCATGCATACCCCAACCACTGTATCCTTTTTTGTGGGGATACATTCAAGTCACTAGATAAATGTCCCAAGTGTGAGGCCTGTCAGTACAAGAACAATTACCTTTACGATGGGGAAGAAGCCTCCACGGGGAAGAAGAGGAAGAAGGGTGGGAAAAAGGTGGTACAAGATACTCAACCCCCAGAGGACACTCCATTAGGCAACGATGCAAAGCAGAGACGAATTCTTTCCTTGGTCATGTGGTACCTACCAGTGGTCGACCGCTTGAGGCGTATCTTCCTAAACCCTAAGGAAGTTGCACTCATGACATGGTGGGATGATGAGCGCAAGGTGAGTGATGATGTAATTGCACACCTGACTGATGGTACTCAGTGGGAACACTTCGATGCGAAACACATAGAATTTAGCGGTGACCCAAGGAATGTACGGTTTGGCTTGAGCACCAATGGAATGAATCCGTTCAATGAGAGGACTAGCGACCATAGCACATGGCCAGTGATCTTGACCATGTACAACATCCCAACGTGGCTATGTCAGAAGAGAAAGTACCTTCTCCTCACTATTCTCATTCAAGGTCCAAAACAACCCGGCATTGACATAGATGTGTTCCTCGAGCCTTTGATGCAAGAAATGGAGAGGTTATGGAGGCATCGGGAGCCAATGTACGATGCGTTTAGAAAGGAGGACTTCATATGTAGAGCCATGATCTTTGTTACTACCAATGATTACATGCGTTGTTTGCTTTGTCTGGACAGATCAAAGGGAAGACGGGATGCTTAGTATGCTTGGATGCTACTGCATGGGTGTACCTGGATGCATCCAAGAAGATAGTCTACCTAAGGTACCGACGCTTTTTAAAGACAACTCACAAATACTGCGGCAAGATGTACTTTAGATATTATGACAACAAGCCAGAGATTGAACCCCCTCTAGAGAGACGAAAAAACGGGCAACACGTGTTCGAAATGGTGAAAAACATACGTGTCGTCCTCGAAAAGAAGAATCTAGATGGGACAAATAAAGATAGAAGCACACCTCCTGTCGACGGTGTACCTTTCAAGAATCAGTCGATCTTCTTTCAGTATTTGCCTTATTGGTTGGACTTGGAGGTCCCCCATGCCATTAATGCTATGCACGTGTAGAAGAATGTCTTTGAGAGTCTCATTGCTATCCTGATGGACACAGGCAAGATAAAGGATTGTCTAAAATCACAGAAAGACATAGTGCAGCTAAATGTGAAGAGAGCTTCACCCGGTAACTAAGGGTAATGGAAAATATACTCTGCCCGTGGCTAGCTTTAACCTGACCCCAGAAGAGAGGAGGGAGATGTGCACTTTCTTGAGGGGGGTTAAAGTTTTGACTGGGTTTTCAGCAAACATGAAGAGGCTAGTGTCTATGAAGGACCTATCAGTAAAAAACTTCAAGGCTCATGATTGTTATGTCATGCTGACAGTATTCCTACCTATTGCAATCAGGGCTATAAAGCTAGAGTTATTGAAAATGGCCATCACCCGTATGTGCTACTTCTTTTCAAAGATCTCACAGAAGAAGATTGGTAAAAAAGAGCTCAGTGACCAACATGATTTAGTGGTGGAGACACAAAACCAGCTTGAGATGTGTTTATCTCTAATTTTTTTTATATAATGCCACATCTCATGATTCACATGGTTCATCAGATAGAGGCGTTGGGCCCTAGCTACTTACATGAAATATGGTCCTATGAGCGGTTCATGTTGGTTCTTAACCGATACGTGCATAATCGAGCATACCTAGAGGGCTCCATGGTAGAGGGCTACAATACTGAAGAAGTCGTCGAGTGCTGTCAAGAGTACCTAAAAGGGCAGAAAAGGATTGGTAAATCCGATTCTCATCACAAGGGTAGGCTAGCTGGGAAGGGCACGAAGAGACGAAAAGTGTTCATCGACGAGGATTACAAAGCAGTGAGTCAAGCGCATTATAGTGTCATGGAGAGTACAGAAATGATGGAACCGTACATTGATGAACACTTGGCTATCATTAGGGAGGAGAGTAATGGCCGCATAGACGAATGTTTACTAATACTTTGTCAAAAGAAGAAATAACCAAAATAAAAGTTATAGATCTAGATGAGTTCTACAACTTCTATGTTCGTGACTTTTTTAGTTAAAATCATATGCACTTCCAATAGGTTGTTTTAAGTTTCCACATTTGTGAAATTCAAATTTTGAATTTTTTTTAAAAAGTCACCTGACAAGATGATCAAAATAAATTGATAGAGCATGATTTTCGAAAATTTTAGAAAAAAAATCATCACATTTGGAGTTAGTATGAGGGAGAAAAACTAATTACAAGTTTTAGCCAAGGATTAAACAGAAAAATCACACTTGTTCATGGCACCTGTGATGAACAAGTGTGATTTCTCTTTTTAATCTCTGGCTAAACTTTGTAATTAGTTTTTTTTCCCTCATACTAACTCCAAATGTGATGATTTTTTTTCTAAAATTTTCTAAAATTATACTCTATCAGTTTATTTTGGTCTTACTGCTATATTTTTTTGTAATGTTTTTATATGACTTCGTTTGAACAACTCAAATTTTGAATTTTAAAAACTTACAACTTCAAACAAAGATTTTAAAACCTTAAATGATTTCAGTTAAAAAAGTCATGAACATAAAAGTTGCAGAACTTATCAAGATCTACAACTTTTATTTGGGTCATCCCTTAATCCGATAAAGTGGTAGTATGCATTGTTTATAAATTTATAAATCTCTCACATAGTTTATGAAACTATATAAGACATATGTTGATTTGTAAATACTGTTTACTAACACTTTGTCAAATAAAGAAATGACCAAAATAAAAGTTGTAGATCTTGATGAGTTCTACAACTTTTATTTTCATGACTTTTTTAGCTTAAATCATTTAAGGTTTTAAAATCTTCTTTGAAGTTTCTATTTATTGAAAATCAAAATTTTAAGTGTTTAAATTTAGTCAAATGAAAAGATGACCAAAATAAAAATCGTACATCTTGATGAGTTCTACAACTTTGATGTTTACAAAATTTTCATTTGAGGTCATTAGTGTCCTAAAATTCTATTAGTTGTTTTCAAATTCAAATTTTTAATTTTTAAAATATTATTTTTGTAAAGATGAAAGTATAGAATTATATCTATATATATATCATAAAATTGTTTATATATACACATATTTCTATATATAGAAAAATAAAAAAAACCAATATATAAATTATATACGAATGAATTAAAGATTTAGTAATTAAAATAAATTAAAAAAATATTTGTAGGGGCGGCTAACTCAGGAACCGCCCCTACAAATCGATTTGTAAGGGCGGTTGGTGTTTTAAGCCGCCCCTACAAATCACCTTCGGTGTATAAGCAAGAGCTCACGAGAGGCCTAAATCATTCTAAGTCCTGGGCGCTTTCTTCCTCTTGGACACCGGTAGGCTGCCGAATTCATTCTCCGCCGCCGCTGCCATCTCCGTGGCCTACAACCGCCTTCTCTGACCTCCTCCATCCTCACCTAACTGCTCCTCTGTCCCCCATGCCCCAACCAACGCCTTTTCGCAAGCCGCCGGGGTGGCTAGGGTTTGAGCGCCGCCGGCTCGGCCGTGCGCTCTGGCTGGCGTCCCCGCCACCGGCACTCCCTCTCTAACTTCGATCACCGAACTTGCCGCCCCGCATGCACTCTTCGGCGGGGGCTAGGGTTTGACCTGCCGCCACCGCCTCCCGTGCTCTCCGGCATCCGTGCTCCTCCACCGGCGAGCGGCCCAGCTGCCCGTGCTCTCCGGCGTCTAGATTCCCGGCGACCTCACACAGCTGCCGGCATCCCTCTCTGTCAGCTCTTCTACAGGTACTCCCAACCCCTTCTCTATTCCCTGGCCCTGCAGGTCTTGTGTGATGGATTGAAGGCTGCATTTCTCAAGTTTGCAGTGATTGGCAGCGACATTTCTCGAGTTTGCATTGTTTGCCTAGTCTGAATTGTTGATTATGTTTGTGGTGCTAATTTTTCATACTGTACATTTGTTTCTGTAAATGAAATCATGAGCCCACTAGGTCTGTCCAGTTAATTATTTGCCTACTGGAAATCTGTGCTATATATGTGATTGATATTTCCCTGGTTAGGTGCAGAACCTGAACCTAAAATCTAGTCCGAAGAACCATGTTTATTTATTTATTTATTGCTAGTTTATGGCTTTATTATTATGTAGCCTTGCAAATTGATAGGCTTGAATTGATAGGCCTCTGTGTTATGTGATTCAACACACTTCATTTGAAGATGCTTGGATATAAGCAGTAGATGCATTGTAATGTCTTCTAATAATGTAATAGTCGATGTTT
The DNA here is from genome assembly GCA_904845875.1 of Miscanthus lutarioriparius. Lineage (NCBI taxonomy): Eukaryota > Viridiplantae > Streptophyta > Magnoliopsida > Poales > Poaceae > Miscanthus > Miscanthus lutarioriparius. The sequence goes on from CAJGYO010000018.1 coordinate 80,384,425, forward strand.
ATTTGGGTGTTCTTGTTGCTTCTTATAGCTGCAAATAGGATCTTAGATTAGTTCTCAGTGTGTTGATGCTGCCTGTGTAAATGTACAACAAACTGAAAAACCACTTGTGGTACCTGTATTGTGAAGTCCATTTTCTCTTGTAACATTGTATATTCCATTGCACCTGGAAAGAGTAAATGGGCACAAGATTAAGCATTAAAATTGCACATATTATTCTGTTATTCAGAATATTGATTTTCTGCTTCTTTGTTTTTTGGTGATTGTTTCAAATGCAAACTTATTGGTACCATACTTTCCTGCTACTACTGTTGTACTACTATTAATACTACTCCTGCTACTACTATATATGCTCACTATTTTTATTTGGCCTCCTCTCCTCTCCTCTACTACTACTTCTACTTCTCCTACTCCTCTATGTTTAGCAGCAGCTGCTAATTTTTTTGGCAACCAACAGCTACTTTTTTTGGGCAAACTCTCATCTCCTCTCCCCTCTTTGGCCTATGATGAAATTGTCCAACTCTAGAAATTATCTTGAATATGAGCTGATGATCATGACTTGTGAGGAACTTAGCATCATTACCAGCCGCCCCTACTGTCCTTTTCTATATGCTCACTGCGATTATATACGCTCATTGTGTTTATGATGCCTTTATGCTCCAAGTTCTTGATCAAATAATGTTTGACATGTTTATGAGGCCACTACCACTACTACTACTCTTACTACTCATTTTGTGATATATGGCAGCAGCTACTGCTTGCATATATAAAAATAGTAAGCATATATAAACACAGTGAGCATATATATGTTTTTCTTGGCCACCTTTACTATCCTCTGTGTTTGGGAAGCAGCAGCTGTTTTTTTGCCACCTTTTCCTCTCCTCTATGTTTGAGAAGCAACAACTGTTGTTTTTTGCCAACTCTCCTCTCCTCTATGTTTGGGAAGCAACAGCTGCTTTTTTGGCCACCTTTTCCTCTCCTCTATGTTTAGGAAGCAGTAGTTGTTGTTTTTTGCCAACTCTCCTCTCCTCTCTCTTTTGCCAATGATGAAATTGTCTAACTCCAGAAATTATCTAGAATATGATCTGATGATCATGATCTTGTGAGGAAATAGGCATCATTACCAGCCGCCCCTACTATCTTTTTCTATATGCTCACTGTTTTTAATATGCTCACTGTGTTTATGATGCCTTTATGCTCCAAGTTCTTGATCAAATGATGATTGACATATTTTTGAGGCCTCTACCTCTACTACTACTCTTACTACTCATTTTGTGAGTTAGTTTGAACCTGATTGATGGCTATTTTCTTCACTTCCACTAGGAAATGGGCCCTTGCTATGTTGTTTTCAATGGGAAGAAACCTAGGATTTGCATGTCTTGGCATGAGGCCAGTGAACATGTGCTTAGGGTTAGAAATGCTATACACAAGAAGTACAACAACTATGACCATGCACCTAGAGATTTCAATGCCTATGTTGGAGCAGCAACTAGCTCCCATAAATTGGTTCTAGCTGATTGTGGTGAGAGCATCCCCCCTCAGGGTGGTAAGAGTGGTTCTTAGAAGAATGTGGTGATTATCAGTCTATTGGTGATGGTGTTTGGACTTTGGATGAGGCTTTCCATGAGCTGCAAATGCAACTGCAATACTTAGGCCTATTAGTTTGGATAACACTATTTGTATGTTAGTCCTAATGCAACTCGATCTATATTTTGGTTGTAATGCAACTCCATCTAGAATTCAAATGCACATGTTCTCTTTTCTTTTCTGTGTTCTATTGCTCCCTGCTTCCTGTCTATTGGCAGCAGCTAGATTTTGGTTGCAATGCAGCAGTAGGTGCTCTTAAATTTTTTTTGCAAGCAGCAGCAACTTATACTACTACTGCTCTCTTCTCTCTTACCTACTGCTACTACTACTACTAACTAGTACTACTACTACTACTACTAACTAGTACTACTACTACTACTACTACTACTACTACTACAACTATTACTGCTCTAATTTTTTTTGGCTATTTTCTTCATTTCCACTGTTTTTGGTAGTAGCTGCTCTAATTTTTTTGGCAACCACCAGTTGTTTTTTGGCCAACTCTCCTCTCCTCTCTTTTGCCTATGATAAAATTGTCGAACTCCATACATTATATGGAATATGAGCTGATGATCAAAACTTGTGAGGAACTTGGCATCATTGCCAGTCGCCCCTACATTACCTTTATGCACTTCTCTTTTTGTGATGCCTTGATGCTCCAAGTTCATGATCAAATGATGATTGACATGTTTCTGAGGCCTCTACTTTTACTTGTTTTGTGATCTTTTTATGGCTCGATGATGAAAACGGTTGTAGTGAGACAACATGATAGTCAAGTATTTTCTGAAATTTGAAGTTGACCCTACGCTTCTCCTAGGCCAAAAGCTTCTGGAGGAAACTCATCTCGAATGGAGTGCCAATGGATACTAGTCTACTCCAGGAGTTTTTGGCCTTGTAGTGCCATTTGGTTTCCTTTTGTTTCCTCCTCTCCTATTAATTACTGTCATGTTAGTCTATGATCCATGATCACCAACGGGCGGTTGATGGTTGTATAGTGCAGCAACCCGCTAAATTGAGAGCTATATATGAATACCTATATGCTTTCGCAGCCTTTGTCGCGACTCTAAAGTCAGTATTCTTGCATGTATTAGAACAAAACACAAGATGACGTGGACAACAAATGATGCACCCCGAAGCCCTGAGTGCGGGGCAACCTTTAAAGATGTACAACAAGAGGCACTTACTAAGGAGCAGTTCAATAAGGTAATACAAAAGGATTTAGCAGTGATGCTTAGTCAAGACCCATTCGATGAGGAGGCTGATGAGATTGGAAGAGAGGAAGAAGCAGAAGAGGGAAGAGCAGGAGAGGCTGCTGGAGGTGAAGGAGAAGATGACGACGATGATGATGATGAAGACGACGATGACGAGGATGAAGAAGAGGCATATGAAAGTCCAGAGGATCCTTTCCCACCTGAAGTCAGACGGAGGCCAACGGAGGAGGACCTGAACAAGGATTTTGACCCAAACGAGGAGGCACAGATGAAGCCTTCTTTTGTAAATTTTGCTAACGCTTTGATCATCTTATAATTACTAACATTTTGACCTCCCGGATAGGCCCCTCCTCCTTAAACTCGAAAGAGACGACGACATCGGCGATATCTCATCGGACAAGGCATAACAGAGGAAGGATGAGGGGGGGCAACAACCATAGAGCAGGACAATAGCGCCTTGGCTCCACAACCCAAAGCCACGAAATCGAGTGAAAAGCCAAAGAGGAAATGGGGGGACAGAAAAAACCAATATCCAAATAAGGCATTGTATGTGATAACAGAGGTCGGGCCAGCAGGGGAGATAATTGAGCCGACAGAATGCATAGGACGATTTCATAACGAGATCGGGGCAGCAGTAAGAGATGAGTTGAACCCAGCAGTCCCAACCTGGAAAGAGGTACTAGAGGAGACAAAGAGAACCCTATGGGAGAAAAAGATGTTGGTCAATTTTAGATTTTCGGAGGGATCCCTTGCACAGGTAAAACATGCAGCTCTAAAGCAAATGGACGAGTCATTCTGATGTTGGAAGTCAGACCTCAACAAGAGGTTTATCCAAAAGGGGTTAACCCCCTTCCATGAGTTCGGCCACATAACTCCTAGTCAATGGGAGGACCTCGTGGCTCAGAAGACCACACCGGAGGCATTGGCCCTCAGCGCTCGTAACACTGAGCTAGCGAAGAAGAACATGCATCGCCATCGCCTAGGTCCCGGTGGCTACCATGGCAAGGAGGCGGTGTTTAGAAACATGGAGGAAGAGGCCGCCGAATCCGGGGCATACAACTTGAAGGGGGTTTCGAGGCGTGCAAGTAACTGGATCCTAGGAAGGAGTCTAGAAGGATCCAGCGCGCTAAAGTTTGATAACCCAGAGATCAAATAGGCAGTATCGAAGATACTGAAATCACTACTGGAGGCGGGCTCTTTGTCGAGTGCCTGTTGCACTCGGCAAAGGTAGCTTTGCACTCGGCAAAGCGTTTGCCGAGTGCAACACTCGGCAAAGAGCCTCCGTCGAATCCCCTTCTGGTAAAGGCTGCTTTGCTGAGTGCCAAATTTCGGGCACTCGGCAAAGATTTGACGCCGTTGGCCGATGGCCGACGCCGTCTATTTTTTTTTATAAAAAAACTCTTTGCCGAGTGCCACAGCTCCGGCACTCGGCAAAGAAATCTATTTTTTTAAACCTCTTTGCCGAGTGCCAGCACCGGCACTCGGCAAAGGGTGTTTTTTATTTTTTTTTAAATTTCCTTTGCCGAGTGCAATGACCATTGCACTCGGAAAGCGTGTTTTTTTTAATTTTCTTTGTCGAGTGCAAGCCACCTCTAAATTTCTTTTTTTTTTATTTTTGCTTTTCCATTTAAACAACAATGCATATATATATAATAGAAACCACAATTCAACAGCAATAAATTACAAACCACATTTATATATTACAAACGACCAAATTTGTCCAAAATCCACAATTTATTACAAACCACAAGTTCATAGTCCACAAGTTCACAAGTTCGATACATAGAAACTACTCCGCAAGTGGCTCACGGCGACTGCGCCCCAGTGTGCGATCTCGGTGACTGTCCGGGTGCGGATGGCCCGACTTGCGATGCCGGTGACCCTCCGACCTGGTTCGACGCCGCCCCCGATGTCCGCTGCACAAAAAAGAAGATATTGCACGTGAGTGACAAGATAAAAATGTAAGGAGTTTCAAGAAAAGTTGAAAATTTCGACAGCACCTCCCCTACACGGGGACGTTTCCAAAACCTGCAAGAAAAACGTCGGCACGAAGGCCGACAACCACATTTTCGGCACGAAGGCTGACACATCAACTAACCTGGCACGAAGGCCCACACATCAACAAATCCGGCACGAAGGCCATCTCTAGGTTTGACACTAAGCATGAGCACAGAAAGCAAAACATACTCACCGGAGTAGACTGTGGTGGTGGCTGTGGTGCAAGCAGGTGTAGTGGGATCTGCCAACCTTGTTGCTCCCCAAGTTGTTGCATGAACCTGAGCAAACCTTCTTGCTCGGCCCGCTCAGCCACCCGCTCAGCTTCCTGGGCCTCCTGCTGGGCCCGAAGTTACTGCAGCTCGGCCTACAACATTTGACCCCAATGTTTCAATATTGCAGAGCTAAGGAACGTAAAAGTCAAAGAACGACGAATAAAACTAGAATACTTACCTAGAGTGCCACCACCGTTGTCGGCCGTTGGCTTATGGGCACGCTAGAGCTCGTGCTCGCTGCTCGGAGGCGGTTCAGAGGAGGAGTAGAGCCCATGTTGAGGACGTTGTCGCCAAGCCAGAACTGCCCATGCTTCTTGCCTTCCCCCACCCGCATCACGATCTCAGGATCAAGGCACTCCTCGGTCCTTAGATCGTAGGCCGGCCTGTGGACTGACCTTGCCGCCTCCATGTAAGAAGTGAGGCGGGTGAGGACACTAGAGTTGGTGTATGCCTCTGGGCCCGCATCCGGGTTGTACTCGATGTTGGACCTTGCTGGGCCCACGTGGGCCAGAGCATACGCCATGAGTTGGCCAATTGGCTGGCCACAGTGCGTCGCCGACTGCGAGAAAGACAACAACATGTGGTTAGAAATCATGCAGAATTGAGCGCGGCTAGATTAGACAAATGGTGCAGACTTACATATGTCTTTGCATACTTGCTGAGGCCGGCACTGCCCTGATGGTGAGGGGCACCTGGCATCAGCGCTCGCTGGTCGCTTTTCTCCTGGTGCTCCTTCTGCCAATCCGTGTCCAGCCATTTGTCCACTATAGCAGCCCAACAATCTGGGTGGGTGGCGCACCAGCTTGGAATCGCCTACAAGCCATCAGAAGATCAAATTAGGCATAGTTAATCTCAAAATAAATCAATAGGAGATGTTTTCTATTTACCTGTAGGTACTACTCCCTTGTCAGAATCTCTATCTGTCTCCTCGCCTGTGTTTTGTTGATTCTTCTCTTACGGTAGGTGGCGTTGTAGTCAACGTGCGCTTGGAGGCGGGCCTCGTAATACAAGTTCGAGACACGCCTTTTATAGGAAGCGTAAGCCACCTGATACGCCCTTGCCTCCTAGCCCAGCTGGCATCTGAAGAAGTCCTGCATAAAGACACGAGGTATCCATTATTTTATTTGAAGAATGTCCAATGAATGCAATGAATTGAGGCTTACCCACAACTCCGAAATCACCCGATCCGCCAAGTTTCTGTGCGGAGCATCGGTGGCGACGAGGGCGTAGTGTTCGAACGAGGGTACCTCTGGGTCCTTATCCTCTGACATCCACACTAGGCCAGGGAAGTGTTCCCTGCACAGAAGTCCCAGGATCCCATTGACATTGCGAGCCGGGACCCCCTCCTCCACAAGCATCCAATTCCTGCACAAGTGATCCCATTGACATTAGCTCTTATTATGATTTTTCAACATATCAAATGAAGAACATATGAAGTTACTTACTTATCCCCCTCGGGTGCAATCAGTGGGTGGCGTTCGGGTGTAATCGGTCGGTTTAGGAGCTAGCTGGGACCTCGCAAGTAGGGTTTCGAGGCTGAAGAGGAAGTCAAACCCCCTCCCCCCCTCCTCGGACGTGTGCAGAACCCCCTCCTCAGACGCATGCAGAAAGGCGTCATCGTACATCTGTGGACCCGCATCCTCGCCCACCGTGGGTAGAGGGACGTCATCGTCCCTAGAAGTGCGCGAGGAGCCAAGGTCATGGTCAGTCGATGGCTCTCGCCTGGGCCTGCCCCTCGACCTCCTCTGCCTCTCTGACGTCTCCGCCTCCGTGTCCTCAGCCGGTGGCATGTCCCTCGGTCTCGAGTAAGTCGACTGACACCTCCTAGTGGGCCCCATCACCTGCAATTAAAAAGAATAAACCAGTATTAGTACAGAAGGTGACCTTGAAAGATGCCAGTATTGATCAAAAAATTCCCTGCACCGACAAGCAACAAGGTTGTTGGATGTAGAAAATTTACGGAGTATGTAACAAGTTCGTTGAGAACTTACCCCTGATACTTGTCGACTTCGTCAAGGTTAGTCAACACGTAGAGCATGATCTTTTTCCACTCTTCATTGGTCAGCCTCTTTTTGGCCGCTCCACTTGATCTCCCACGTTGCCCTTTGAATAGGCTGAGGGTCGATTCATTTTCATCCTTGTTGTAACGAGGGGGTGGGTTATACACGCTAGGAAGCTTCTCACTATAGTACAATGTTGTGAAGTTTGACACCTCCTCACGAATGAATGCCTCTACTATGGAAGCCTCAATCCTGCCTTTGTTTCCACATTTCTGGCGAACGGAATTTAGACATCTCTCGATTGGATAGCACAAACGGTTCTGCATGGCCCCCCCATTCGTACCTCGTTCGGGAGGTGCAAAATCAAATGCTGCATCGACAAGAAAAAACCAGGTGGAAAGATCTTCTCCAACTTACAGAGCAACTCGGGTGCCATTTTTTCCAACTCCTCAACCACTTTCAGAGATATCTCCTTGGCACAAAGCTGGCGGAAGAAAAAGCTCAGCTCTGCTAGCACCTTCCGGACATTCTCAGGGACGTAGCCTCGAACCATCGATGGAAAAAGCCACTCAATCCATATGTGGAAGTCATGACTCTTCATCCCTAAGACTCGACCAGTATCTGGGTTCGCTCCCCTCCTCAGATTCGCTACAAACCCATCAGGGAAACTTAACGTCTGCATCCATTGTATCACTTCCGTCCCGTGCTTCTTTTCCAAGACGTAATCGGCCTTAGGCCTTTTCCATGGTTTGCCATCTCTTGGAGGCAGCATCTGTAGCTTTGGTCTATCGCATAGTGTTGCCATGTCTACTCTGGCCTTAGGGTTGTCCTTTGTCTTGTCAGAAATGTCCATGAGTGTTGCCCAAAGTGCTTCGGCGACATTCTTCTCAGTGTGCATTACATCTATATTATGTGGAAGGAGAAGGTCATCAAAATAGGGAAGCCTCTCTAATCCCGACTTATGAGTCCACATATGTTCCACACCATAGCCCACAAAGCGATCTTTGTTTGGATTATCTTTCATTGGATTAACTTTCTTTCTTTTACCCTTCTTTGGATTATCTTTCTACGCCAGGAGCACGAGAGCATCTATCTGAGCATGAACCTAGGCACTAGTCATCTTCTGAGGTGCAGGGTCGGTCACCGTGACACCTTTCGTGAAGTTCTTGGTGTCTCCTCTGAATGCATGGTCAAGAGGGAGGAACTGTCGATGCTTGTCGAACGACGAGAACTTCCCACCCTTCTTCAACCAAATGAACTGTAGAGCTGCCTTGCATACTGGGCATGGAAACTTCCTGTGGACACACCAGCCGGCGAATATCCCATACGGCAGGAAGTCATGCATGGAGTACAGGTACCAAACATACATTCTGAAGTTCTTCTTTGTAGCTCGGTCATAAGTCCATACGCCTTCATTCCAAGCCTTGATCAATTCATCATAAACAGGCTGCATGTACACACCCATTTTGTTTCCCAGGTGTCCAGGAATTATCAACGACAAGAATATGTTTTGCCATTGAAGTAGGGCCCCGGGGGGGAGATTGAGGGGAATAGCGAACATGGGCCAACAAGTGTATGGGGCTGACATCATTCCATAAGGATTGAACCCATCCGTTGCCAGCGCAACACGTACATTACGGGCCTCTTCATCTTTGCCATGATGGTTGCCATTAAAGCTTTTCCATGCTTCACCATCTGTTGGATGTACCATCTTGTCAGGATTGTATCGAACGCCATTCTTGTGCCATGTCATCTGTTTCGCGAACTCCTCAGACATGAATAGTCGTTGGAGCCTCGGTATGATCGGAAGGTGTCTTAGGACTTTCATGGGGATGTCCTCATTCTGCTCCTTCTTTCCATCACCTTTGTCTACCTCCATATACCTAGAGGATTTACACTTTGGACAGTACTTTGCATCCTTGTGTTCTTCCCTAAATAGGACACAACCCTTTGGATAACAATGTATCTGCTCATACGGCATCTTCAGTGCCCGAAGGAGTCTCATTGACTCATACAAGCTGCTTGGCAAATGATGACCCTCCGGAAGCAGCCCCCCAATAATTGCCACCATAGCATCGAAGCAGGCTCGAATCAGGTTGTGCTGGGACTTCAACCCCAGTAGGCGGCCAATGGCATCCAGTTGAGAAACCATTGTCTTCTCATGTAGGACCTTCTATGCCGAATCCAACATGGCCAAGAATGCCTTAGCGCTTGGCTCTGGCTCCTCCTCCTCATCCTCCTGCTCGTCCTCCGTAGGCCTTTCAGCAAACGTCGCATCCTCATAATCACCTAACCATCCTAGTAGCCCGCCATCACCGTCAAATGCCTCCAAGCGTCATCTCACGACCTCCTCTCTAGGATGATAGACTTCACCATGGGACACCCACCAGGTATAGTTTGGCATAAATCCATACTTGCAAAGATGCTGCACCATGACTTCCCTTGTTTTTCTTTTCTTGTTTTCACATTGGCTGCAGGGACAGAACGTGTCTCTCGCTCCCTTAGCTGCCTTAAATGCATGGTCCAAGAATTTCTCGGTCTTATCCATCCATTCACGAGTGATTTGAGCCTAACTTGGGCGTCCTATGTACATCCACTCACAGTTATCCATCCTCTAGCATATACACATAACGGAGTAATATAACCATCAGTTGCATCTGCACGGCGTGCCTACTATCTAATAGGTGAGGATAGGTCCAAATCCCACCCGCGGATGCATAGATGAGGTTAGTTTCCATGCTCTACTCCGATCCGAGACAGAATTTCAGCAACACCTCCCCGTTGTTCTCCCGATACACGTCCTAGAAGGGAGAGTGTGTATCCGGAGAACAACAGTGAGGTGGTGCCCAAACTCCATCTCGGATCCGAGCAGAACATGGAAACTAACCCATCTACGCATCCGCGGGCTATTGAAAGGTCCTAATGGCTAGAGGGGGGGTGAATAGCCTAATAAAAATTTCTACAACAACACTTAACAACACGGTTAGACAATTAAGAGGCGAAGCAAATGTTGCGCTAGCCTACTCAAAATGCAAGCCACCTTACCATAATTCTAGTTTAGATAGTATCTATTCACACAATAGCTATAACACTACCCTATGTTAGTGTGCTCTCAAAAGCTAACTAAAGAGCCACACCAACCAAGCAAGTAAGCTCTCACAACTAACTACACTAAAGAGCTTGACAACTAGTTTGTGGTAATATAAAGAGAGTGATCAAGAAAGTTATACCGCTGTGTAGATAAAGGAACCAATCAATCACAAGGATGAAAAACAATGAAGACCAATCACCTCGGAATCCATGATGAACACAATGATTTTTTACCGAGGTTCACTTGCTTGCCGGCAAGCTAGTCCTCGTTGTGGAGATTCACTCACTTGGAGGTTCACGCGCTAATTGGCTTCACATGCCAAACCCTCAATAGGGTGCTGCACAACTAACACAAGATGAGGATCACACAAGCCATGAGCAATCCACTAGAGTACCTTTTGGCGCTCCTCCGGGGAAAGGTAAAGAACCCCTCCCAATCACCACGATCGGAGCCAGAGACAATCAGCACCCTCCGCTCGACGATCCTCACTGCTCCAAGCCGTCTAGGTGGCGGCAACCACAAAGAGTAACAAGCGAATCCCGCTGTGAAACACGAACACCAAGTGCCTCTAGATGCAAACACTCAAGCAATGCACTTGGATTCACTCCCAATCTCACAAAGATGTTTAATCTATGATGGAAATGAGTGGGAGGGCTTTGGCTAAGCTCACAAGGTTGCTATGTCAATGCAAATGGCCAAGAGAGAGAGCTTGAGCCGGCCATGGGGCTTAAATAGAAGCCCCCATGAAATAGAGCCATTGTACCCCTTCATTGGGTACAGTGCGGGGTGACCGGACGCTCTGGTCCGATCGACTGGACGCTGGCCCTCAGCGACCGGTCACGTGATACACGCCATGTGTCCCTGCTTCAAATACAGTTCGTCAGATTTCAACGGTCATCTTGTTGACCGGACACTGCGCACAAACTGGCCGAACTCTGAGCCACCAATGTCCGATCGTTTCCAGTAAGGTTCCAAACACGAATTTTCACGACTGGACGCGTCCGGTCATGCCCGACCGGACTCACCCAGCGTCCGGTCCCTCAACATCTCCTCTGTGTGCCTCATGTCAGCGTACGTCAGCAATGACCGGACGCACCCTACTAGCGTCCAGTCATAGACCGACCCAGTGTCCGGACGTTTGACCGACGCCAGCGTCTTTGCTGTTACACCTGACCGGACGCGCGGGTCCAACTGAGGCCAGCGTCCGGTCACACCCAGTGACTTCCGTCTTTTCTGCCTAGGGAACCGGTGGCATCGTCGGACTGTCCGCACTCTACGAACGGACACTCCGCTGGTGGAGTTTTTTTACCCTTGCACCTAAACTTCACCACCCTTGATCAAATGTGACAACCACCAAGTGTATCACCTTGTGCACATGTGTTAGCATATTTTCACAAACATTTTCAAGGGTGTTAGCACTCCACTAGATCCTAAATGCATATGCAATGAGTTAGAGCATCTAGTGGCACTTTGATAACCGCATTCTGATATGAGTTTCACCCCTCTTAATAGTACGGCTATCGATTCTAAATGTGATCACACTCACTAAGTGTCTTGATCACCAAAACAAAATGGCTCCTACAATTTATACCTTTGCCTTGAGCCTTTTGTTTTTCTCTTTCTTCTTTCCAAGTTCGAGCACTTGATCATCACCATGGCATCACCATCATCATGTTATGATCTTCATTTGCTTCACCACTTGGAGTGTGCTACCTATATCATGATCACTTGATAAACTAGGTTAGCACTTAGGGTTTCATCAATTCACCAAAACCAAACTGGAGCTTTTAGCTATCCAAAAAACGTGGACAATCCGAAACAGATATGGTCATAGATATGCAGAGATCCACATACCTCCAACCGTATCTGTTTTTGGATGGGAGACGCCTAACTGGGCTACACCGATCTACGTACTACAACGGTAAGGAAGAGAGCCAAATTATACCTAGGGTGGCAGTGGAGACAGGCTAGTGGCGTAGTGGCGAGTCGGCGCTGTGCAGGCAGGACCGCAACGCCGACGAAGACGATTAGGGTCACCGAGGTGCTCCGGGTCCCCTCTGACAGGTCCTGCTCTGCAAAAGAAGAAAAACATCATAAAAGTTAAAAATTTCGGCAGAACCTCCCCTGCACGGGGACGTTTCCAAAACCTGCAAGAAAAACAGTCGGCATGATGGCCGACGTCCACATTTGGGGCACGATGGCCAACACAACCACAAACCTGGCACGAAGGCCGTCAACGACATAAACGGCGCGATGGCCGACAACCCTGCGGCTTTACCTTCTCCTCCGACGAGGGCGGGGATGACGGCGTGGACGAACGGCGTGGACGACGCGGACGAACGACGTGGATGACATGGATGAATGTTCGTCCCCTCCACCTCGGCTTCCTCCCCCTCTACCCTTCTCCTCCTCCTTCTTCCTCCTCCTTCCTTTTTCTTCTTCTTCTTCCTCCTCCTTTTTCTTCCTTCTTCTTCCTTCTTCTTCTCCTTCTTCCTCCTCCTTTTTCTTCCTTCTTCTTCTTCCTTCTTCTTCCTTTTTCTTCCTCCCTCTTCTTCCTCCTTCCTCTTCCTGTGACCTTCTTCCTCCTTCCTCCAGGGCCACGGCGGGCTCACGGGGCTGCTGCCTTGGGCCGGCACCGGGCAGGCGGGGCGCGCCGCTGCGGGGCGGCCCCCGAAAGCGGCGGCCGGAGGTCGACCAAGGTGGGGCGAGGCGGCGCCGGAGTGGGCATGGCCGGGGTAGGGCGAGGGCGGGTAGGGGGCGCCGGTGCCGGGCGCGGCTAGGGCGCCCTGGATCCGGTGGCCGGCGGCCGGCCGGGGTGGGGAGGGGCGACGCCGCGGCGGGGCACGGCCGGGCCGGCGGCGCGCCGGCGCGGGGTTCGCGGGGCGGGTCGAGGATGGGGCGGCGCGGGGTGGGCGGGGCCGGGGTGGAGCGGGGCGGGCGGGGTGAGCGTGGGGCGAGCGCGGCGACGGCGGCCGGCGGCGGGACCAGGGCGAGCTGGCGGCGGCGAACGGCGGCGGGCGCGGGGGTGTGCGTGCGTGAGTGTGTTGTGTGGAGTGAGTGAGTGTGTGGGCCGGCCCACACATTTAGTAAGGGTTTCCCCCTTTGCCGAGTGCTGGGCCGATCACATGTGGAGATGTTTGGGTTTTAGGTATCCGACGTCGCAACTTGCTCGAAAATTTCTTAATTTTTTACCATAGACTCTACATGCGATAACACGATGCCCCGACAAGTTTCGTCATTTTTGGACTTCGTTCGGATTTGATATAATTTAAATACACTTTTCCCGCGGGTACCTCGTCATGTTACGTCAACAAGATGCTCGAAATTTCATGTGAGTTCCTAGATACGGCCTCAACATACACTAAATATCATGAGAATCATTTTTTGAACGACCAAATTCGATTATTCCATGCACCTGCAGTTCAAATTTGAAATATTCCATAAAATTCAACGAAACAAAAAAACTAACAAAATATAGCAAAAAAAGTCAAAATTATCCCAAATTTGAACATGGAGTTTTAAATAATGTGGGAAGGCCTCACAAAAAAAATGGGTCAAAAAACCAAAAAAAAATATTTTACCGAGTGCCGGCCCTGGCACTCGGCAAACAGGTCCTTTGCCGAGTGCCAGGAAGTGACACTCGGCAAAGAAGGGATCTTTACCGAGTGTAGGGCCTTGGCACTCGGCAAAGAGGCCGAGTGTCAGGGCCGGCACTCGGCAAAGAGGTCGAGTGCCAGGGCCGGCACTCGGCAAAGAATTTTTTTAAAAAATTTGACGGCGTGGGCGTGCTCGGCCGTCAAGTGCCATTTTTTTGCCGAGTGCCACTCTTTGCCGAGTGTTGCACTCGGCAAAGAGGGCTTTTGCCGAGTGCCACCCTTTGCCAAGTGCCGGGCACTCTGTGGCACTCGGCAAAGCCACTCTTTGCCGAGTGCCACCCGGTCCAGCACTCGGCAAAGAGTGGCTTCGCCGAGTGCTCGATTTTTGGCACTCGGCAAAGCTGGCGGCACTCGGTAAATCTACGTTCTCCCGTAGTGAATATGGTGAAGAGAAAGAGAAGGGCTCATTCAAGGCTTCCAGAGAGAGGGATGAGCTTAGCCTTGCCTTGAGAAACCCCGAGCACACAGGTCACGTCAGGGGGTTAGGGAAAAGAATGACGTGGAAGTATGGATTCGAAGAGGACAGACACATGTACAAGAAACATGCAGAGACCGGGAGGCTAGTCTTGAGGTCCAAATGAAGGCTCTAGTTGTGAAGGCGCTGGAGAAGCAAGGGTTGTCTATAGAGCCACGGATAGTAATGGCTCCACGCCGAGAGAACTGGCATTAGTTACCAGCCCTCCAAAAGTTCCCAGCAGCCAAGGGTCCACTACAGCCACAACTCCCATCGATCACATATAGGAACCAACTAGTTGCACCTTGGTGGTTCTCATTGGCAGGCAAAACACTATGATGGAGGTGGCAACGAGTGTGGCACATCCTCTTGGCGATCAGCATCACAATAATAGGATCATGCCGGACTACACTAGGGTAGAGGTGCATACCGTGAAGCCCCAACACATTTGGAGGCCCAAAAGGGAAAATTGTCTTTGACTTTAATGACATGCATACAGCCTTTGACCTCGGAGAAATGGAAATAAATCTAGTTCGCATGTGGTGCCTGTAAGTCCTTATCCTCTTCATATGATATGATTCTAATCTTTGGATTTTGTTATAACTAACCAACGTCGTGGTTTGTAGAATGCAAGTGCACAATTCAAAACAAATGTCAAGTGTGCGAGATGGGTACTTAGACCCTCAATGCATAGCATAGACGAACATTACTTACACCAAACGGTGGGCATTGGATGGCAAAGAACTAGCTGCTGGAGAGACCATTGAGGAGAAAGAGA
This sequence comes from Miscanthus lutarioriparius, assembly GCA_904845875.1. NCBI lineage: Eukaryota > Viridiplantae > Streptophyta > Magnoliopsida > Poales > Poaceae > Miscanthus > Miscanthus lutarioriparius. Next base: position 80,399,469 of record CAJGYO010000018.1, read on the forward strand.
AAATCCAGAATAAGGAAATAAGGGAGGCATCCCTTAAGGTTGCGGCGTACATTTTCCTAGCTTTCAAACATCTCCAACACAACACCAGTATATGGCTGCCATACAACTTCAAGTAAGTTCAACTATATACTTAAAGCTTTTAGAATACATATTGTTTTGTTCGATGCAAAAGAGCTTATCCACTTCTATGATTAAATTCATGCAGCAACCACTGGATTGCTATAGGCGTCGATGTCGGGATGGGCATGGCATGGGTCTTTGATTCAATAGATAAGGACTCGAGCACATACAAGGACTTCATAGCGATTATCAAGACGTATACATATCGGCAATCCTCTTATATGTTTCTATATATACTTGTAGCATTCACTTATGAATACTAACATGTTAAATTCATTCGAACAGGGCGTACATGTTCTACGTTCAAACACATAAAGGGAGGCATGATCCAAAAAGGAAGGAAAACCTATGTGTCAAAATAAAATGTGCGGTAAGTGAAACTTACTTTCGTACTTCTATTACGTTGTTGTCAAAAACATTACTTAACATTTTTATATGCGAAACATGCGGTGCCCCAAACAGAAGCTCGGGAGTGTACATTGTGGATATTACGTATGCAGTATCATAAGTAACACCAATACCTACAGGAGACACCCCTGTAGGGTAAGTTTGATCCTCTTCACCCGTAGTATACAAATTTGGTACAAAACACACATATATGTTACGAAATACTAAACCTAAACTTGTTTTCTTGTAGTGGTAAGATGAGAAAGGTGTGAGAAATGATCCACACAAAGATGACAACCTCTTGGACCTTGTCGGCGACCTTTGCAACTTCATAATGGACTAGATTGTGCATGTCAGAGGCACTTACCATGACCCATTGTCCGACTTAGGTACGAATCCTTAGTACCAACATCTTCGTGAGTGGGAAAGGCTAGGCTTAGGCCATTGATTTGACTTGTGAATGGAATTTGATCGGACTTCTGAATGTTATCGGACTTGTGTATGTAATGTGATCGGACTTGTGAATGTGATGCAATGATGAATTATATGCAATATGTTGTTGGTCGATCTGAATATATATAATGGTCTGGTGGACTTGTGGATATATATATATGTATATGATCTGGTCAAATTTGATACTGAAATTTTGAAAAAAAAAATTGGCGAGAAAAGCACTGTAGGGGCGGCTGTAAATCTAACCGCCCCTGCAAATGTGAATTATAGGGGCGGGTGGTGTTACAGCCGCCCCTACAAATCATATTTGTAGAGGCGGCTGGTGTCACCAGCTGCCCCTACAAATGGTGACACCAGCCGCCTCTACAAATATATTTGTAGGGGCGGCTTGGGAACCGCCCCTATAAACCGGCCATTTGTAGCAACGGTTTGGTAGGGGCGGCTAGCCAAACCGCCCCTACAAACCCTCTTTAGCCGTCCCTACAAATCTTTACCGTAGTAGTGCAAAGAAAAGTCAATTCCAAGGTGGAGAGTCTGGATCTCTAAAATAACTGAACATTTTAGAACTCCTGACTCCAAGGCTATGCAATATGCATGCAGACCGCTTCAAGGACTTGGTAGAACCAGATTTGCTCAAAGACACCCATGCATTCAACTGTTCCCCTCTAGGATCTTGTGGCCAGGATTTCTTTGCCCCTAGTTATTAGGCCTGTTTATGTTGATCTTGTTCATGTCGCTTCGCTTTAGTAGTTTTAGGCTTTTAGAGACAGTTTGGAATTATCTAAAAAAAAGACAGTTTGGAAAGTCATACTGCGTCATCTGGCCTCTTCACTAGGCTAGCCTTGCCGATGGAGGTGAACTGAATTGGCTACCACTAAGGCGAGGAAAAGCCTAAAAGCGCAGATAACAAGAAAATCTTCTTGCTTGTGAACTAAACAACCACGCGTCTAATTTCTAGCTGAGCGAGGCAAGCTCAACGCTTGCCTAACTACCAAACATGCCCTTAGTTATTTGTGTTCTTTTGTGTGTCTTTGTGTCTTTCTTGTCGTTATTATTGTCCTTGTAGTCATTGTATATTATCTAGTCTGGGCATATCCACTTCTTTAATATTATATACTTTCCTCTATTTTTAATTACTTGGCGCCAAAAGCTAGTTTTTGTTCAGTAAATAAAACTTGTCATCGAACTTTTTCTTCTTCCAATTTTGTCCTTTATGGACACCACAAAAAGATAGCTTCTCTTTGGTGATTAGAAGATTCTAGAGCTTACAAACTACACATATGGATCTAGAATGTTATAATGGCTACTAATAATTAGACAAGGAGCACTATGGTAACGAGAAGATCTTGCTTGTGAACTAAACAACAGCCACATGTCTGATTTCTAGCTGAGCGAGATAAGCCCAACGATGACCTAACTACCAAACATGCCCTTAGTTGTCAGTGTTCTTTAGGGTATCTTTGTGTCTCTCTTGTCGTTATTCTTGTCCTTGTCGTCATTGTATTATCTAGTCTGGGCATATCCACTTCTTTACTATAATATACTTCCCTCTATTTTTGAATACTTGACAACAAAATTCACCTTTTTGCCTGATAAAACTTGTCACCCAACTTTATTTTTTTACAATTTTGTGTGGACCCCCAAAAAAGATAGTTTCTCTTTGGTGATTACAAGATTCTAGAGCTTACACCTTTACTATACATATGGATCTAGAATGTTCTAATGGCTACTAATAATTAGACAAAGGGGGCATTATGGTAATTTTGAATAAGATTGATTTCTGTGTTTTGGTCCTAGGTATCAAATATTTGAAAACAAACGAAGTAATGGGCGCCTCTCTTCCTATAAAAAACATTGTTCTTACATGTTTGTTAAAAGACTCCTACCTCCTATGCATGGGGTTGGATACACTCTCTTTTTCCTAAAATATAAGGAGTCTAAGTTTTTCATAAGTCAACCTATTTAAAGTCTGACCAAATGTATAGATAAGATTATTAGCATCTACCACATCAACGAGATAAACTATTAATCTATATTTTATAATATATCTAATGATGCTAATAATTTGATGTTTTTGAATCTAGGCCTCTAATTCGGTTTTGGTGATTAATGATGACACAATTATTGTGACTAACATTTGTTTTGCCAAGGCATTATAAGTTTGGTCACAATAATGATTGATCAATGGACAATGAATGATTTTCATAACCCTATTGATGATTTTGATTCGGTTTAAGTATGATCGACAAGGTTAAGGATGAACTAGTTCTAAGTATTGCTTCGTGCTAAGAGACACTTAGAGTAGTTTAGAACTTTGTTTTTTCCTTTGACCATACTATGAAGGGGGTATGAACTAGTAGCTTGACCTAGGTGAGTATAGTGAGTAGGTGTGGTGCACACTTGTCAAACTTAACTATGTATCCCATCATCTGCCTCAAATGAGAAGTCAATTCCAAGGTAGAGCCTAGATCTCCAAAATATCTAAACATTTCAGAACTCCTAGCTCCAAGGTTGCAATATGCATGTGCTTGAAGGACTTGCTAGCACTGAATTTGCTCAAAGACACCCATGCATTCGACGTTCCCTCTAGGATCTTGTGGACGGGCGTGATTTCTTTGCCCCTTGTTAGGCCTGTTTTTGTTGATGTTGTTTATGTCGCTTCCCTTTAGTAGTTTTGGGCTTTTAGGGGAAGTTTGAAAAGTCTTGCCGAGTCATATGGCCTCCCCTCACCTCGCTGGGTAAGGCTAGCCTTGCTAGCAGAGGTGAACCGAATTGGCTGGCTTGCTCGGGCGAGAAAAAGCCTGGAAAGTGTAGATAATGAGAAGACCTTGTAAACAACCACATATCTAATTTCTAGCTGAGTAAGGCAAGCTCAGCGCTGCCTAGCTACCAGACATGCCCTTAGTTGTCGGTATTCTTTCAGGCGTCTTTGTGTATCTCTTGTCGTTGTTGTATTGTCTATTCAGGGCCTAACCATTTCTTTACTATTATGTACTCCTGTCCATTTTTTAATACTCGACGCCAAAAGTTCCCTTTTTGTTTGGTAAAACTTGTCACCGGACTTTTTTCAACTTTGTCCTTTTTGGATCCCACAAAAGATAGCTTCTCTTTGGTGATTAGAAGATTCTAGGGCTTACACCCTAGCTATATGTCGCTTCGCTTTAGGGCATGTTTGGATCTTCTCAAATTCCACAATCTAGCTTCTAGAAGCTGTGATGGTATCTAAATGTCCGCCAACTTCATAAGCCAGCTTCCACAATCTCAAAAGCTAAATGAACTTAGCATCTATCAGCTTCTGAAAATTATGATGGATCCAAATGTAGCCTTAGTAGTTTTGGGCTTTTAGGGGAAGTTTGGAAAGTCTTGCCGGGTCATCTGGCCTCACCTCACCTTGATGGGTAAGGCTAGCCTTACGAGCGGAGGTAAGCTGAATTGGCTGGCTCGCTTGGCCGTGGAAAAGCCTAGAAAGTGCAGATAACGAGAAGATCTTGCTTGTGAACCGAACAACCACATATCTAATTTCTAGCTGAGTCTGCATCTAATTTCTAGCTGAGTCTGCATCTAATTTCTAGCTGAGTGAGCGAGCCCAATGCTTGCCCAGCTACCAAATATGCCTTTAGATGTCGGTATTGTTTCAGTTACCTTTGTCTCTCTTGTCGTTATTCTTGTTGTCGTTACATTGTCAATTCTAGGGCTAACCACTTCTTTACTAATATATACTTCCCTCCATTTTTAAATACTTGATGCCAAAAGTCACCTTTTTGTTTGGTAAAACTTGTCGCTGAACTTTTTTCTCTAATTTTGTCATTTGTGGACCCCACAAAAAGGTAGCTTCTCTTTGGTGATTAGAAGATTCTAGAGCTTTACACCTTGTTATACATATGTATTTAGAATGTTCTAACCACTACTAATAATTAGACAAAGGGGCATTGTAGTAATTTTGAATAAGAAAAATGTATGCATTGGTTTGCATGTTTTGGTCATGGGTATCAAGTGTTTGAAAATGAAGGAAGTAATAGGAACCTCTCTTCCTCTCTCACAAAAAAGAGCACCTAGCTCTCTTGCATGTCCTTTAAAAGAATCTCCTACCTCCCATGTTTGGGATTGGATATACTCTCTTTTTCCAATATAAGGAATCTGAATTTTTCCAAAGTCAATCTATTTAAAATTTGACCAAATTTATAGATAAGATTATTAACATGTACCATACCAAAGAGATAAATTATCAAACTATATTTTATAATGTATTTGTTAATTTGATGTCTTAAATAATTTAGTTCAAAAAATTGATGCCTTAAATATTATTATTCTTTACTATCAACTATTCAAATTTAGGACAACTTAAAGTCATAACTATTAGGAGCAGGCCAGACCTGTGGTTCAACCAAAAACGGACCTCCGCCAATTCAATCCAATTAACAGACCATGTGTGCAATCAACTAGAAAGAACCAATTGAACCGCTGGATTTTAGAGAGAAACTAGTGAAAAATGTGCAAGAAACCTCTGGCTCCATTCAGGTGGTCAAAAAATCAGAGAAAAAATAGTCTCTATGGGTGCGGAACCTATTCCCTACCCCGAGGCTATGTTGTAATTGTCTTGTGTTAAGTATGAAATATTTATTTTATTAAACCATATTAGACTGTTGGTTTAACCAGTTAACTGTGAACATAACCAATGTCCCTCTAGACAAAGAGAGTATACACATAACCAATGTCCCTCTATGCAATGATTTTATAGTATATCTTTGTTGACAAAATGGCATAAACATATATTTCAATTCTCAAGTAAATTTTTATTTTGGACATATTGACTTGCATATAAGATTATAATTTTTCATAATTTTTTATCATCACCCATGGTGTCATTGTGGCGTGCACGTGTCATTTCCTCTATCACATTTCTCATATCTCCTTTTGAAATCATAACTCGATAGTGAAAAGGTTTTGCTTTTTTAATTCAACCAATTTCGTTGTTCTAATGTGTGCACACGTCACGTAGTGGATCAATATGGAAAATACACAAGTAAAACGCCTTAACGCCTTATATTTCACAATTATATACTCATCCACAAATGTAAGTACTTCTAGCATATATAAGCATTTCTTGCATATCACCCCTCCTTTTCCTCACCATTCAATTGACAAACATAAACTAATTGCTTCATTGAGCAGCATCACGATCATTTTCCTGCCATATTAATCTGTCATAAAATTCTTAGAAATACTAACATTTAGGGATGGGGGAGTATTTGTTATGAAATGCAATGATTCCTATTCATTTAAATCTAAGGGGGCCGGGGAACAAGTAAAACATTTTTTGTGGGTACAACAAGCAAAACATTTGTGACAACAAAACAATATATATATGAGGATTAACAAATGATGTAGATCATGCATCCTCTACCGTAGAGATACAATGGGTTCGTGGATAAATCCTCTTGCATCCCTAGTCTACCGAGTGGTTCAGATTCTACATGTTGCAACTTTTGGGGCAAGGCGGAGTGACATTCACGTGAGTAGTCAAAATAGCAAGCGTCACTATAGATGGTCCATGAGTTGAAGATTTTATTCCTCACCGAGGTACACATTCCATGGATATCTTTTCCGGATGGAAGCATCACAAACATTTATGGCATGTACCACCCTACGCATATGCTTCTTCTATCTTCAAGGTCAACATCCAACGCATCCCTGTTTCATGTCTTTAATTACAATAGATAGCAAAGCATTCCCAAAAAATCCCAATGATTTTAGTATTAAATGTTACCGACCTTCTAGATCCTTTTTGGTGTTATGGTGGCGTCAATATCTCACATGTAAAAACTTAACCATCCAGTTTACTTAGCTAGTAGGGCAATGATTTACCATCGGGCAGTACCAAGCTGCTGATGATGGGCAGTTCTAAACAATCTGACTGTAATCAATTTTAGAAACAAATTAAATATTTCTAATGGGATTTATCTCCGAGGATCTCAAATGATTTGGCCTGGATATACCAATGTAATTTTCCAACGTAATTCACATGTTTATATAGAGATCTAAGCATTTATTCCAAAATATCTACTACATATCGATCTCTTACTATAGCTCTGTTTGACTGTTAATTAAAGAGTGGTTTACTAACAATTGGACTGTATCACTACCCCTCCACCGAATTTCACCACATTCAACACAGTAATAAAAACCTCTTTAGAGACAACCCAAGCAATCTAAGACCAATATCTCCTCAGTACATGTTCATGAACAGGGTTCAGAATTTCGGTCGGATTTCACTGTTATCAGATATTTTTCGAGTGAGATTTCATTTAGATTTTTAAAATTTAGTCAACATTTCACGGACGTAGTTTCGAAAAAATTGACTGAACTTTTTGAGAATTTTGTTCCTACCAATTCTCTCTGGTGTACTTGTGTCACAACCGAGAGGCCGAACCGTACCCTGCAAAATGATTGCATGAGCATGTGAAAACCAAGGTGTTTGCGGTTAATAATCAACATAGAGTGCATTGCCACGCTATCTGTATATATCCTCCACCATATATGCTTTCTATCTCTAAGGTCGATCTCTAGCATATCTGACTCTAAAGAAACAGCTAATAAGGATATGGAACTCCCATATCTGCACACGATACGCAACGATACGAAGGTATCTCTAAGGCCAGCCTCTGGTTGCAGACACGTATACGGTGTGCACACACATTTCATTAAAAAGGACATTCGGCGACATTTAACAACCAGCTAACACTAATAACACACGATGATTCGGAACTGGCTGGCATCCCACCCACCGTATGAGTGGGGGTGGTTTGGTCGCCTTACCTGGTTAGGCAAGAAACACAACCTCTTGCCAACTCAGGCAAGCCAAATATGCTCTCCTATGCTGGCAAGCCTAGCCTTGCCAAGCAAGGCGAGGTTACTTGGATGGGCAAAACAACCAAACGTGCCTGTAGTTTCCCTAAACAAAACGGCCGGTTAGCACTAACACGTGAAGCCGCATTGTGTCACCATATCTCCACCCGGTCCGCAGGCCGCGAGTGCAGGCGTGGAGTGGAGGGTCAAACCAGCAGGAGAGGGAGGGCCGTCGCCGGGCGCAATCAGACATGTCAGCGAGAGACGTGGGCAGCACCAGCGCAGGCCCGCGACCGTGATCAGGGTCGGACAGACAGGGACGACTCCCCCGAACCCCCCTGCGGGTCCCACGCATGCGCGGGCCCCACCTCCTGCCCCCAATCTACGCGCTTGTCTTAACCCCCACCCCACCCCACCCCCACACCCTTCTCTTCACGCACACCGTCGGCCGCTCGAGAGGAGAGCAGCAGCACGGGCAGCAACACCACACCGCCCTGCCCACGCGTTCGCTCGCTCGCTTCCTCGATCCCCCTTTGACCGCCACCGCCGTCTATCGGGACGCACCAGCACCGCCGGGCCGAACGCTCGCTCGCTCCCTAGGCCGTGTGCGCGCGCGCGTGGCCGCCCGGTTGACGATGGATCCTGTGGCGGCAGCGGCGGCGCACGGCGGCGGGCACCACTTCGCGCCGCCCGTGGCGCCGTTCCACCACCCGTTCGGTGGCTTAGGCGGGCACCACCACCTGTTCCTGGGGCAGCAGCACCCGGCGTTCCAGCATTTCCAGGAGCAGCAGCGCCAGCTGGAGCTGATGGGCGGTGGGGGCGGTGTCCCCGGCGTGAACAAACAGGAGCTCGCTGACGACAGCAACAACACCATGAACAGCGCCGGGAGCAACGGGAGCGGCGACGGCGACCAGCACCAGCACCAGCAGCAGGCGGGGGGCGACGGCGACCAGCAGCACCAGCACCAGCAACAGCAGCACCCGCTGGTGATGCGCCGCCCGCGTGGCCGCCCCGCGGGGTCCAAGAACAAGCCGAAGCCGCCCGTGATCATCACGCGGGACAGCGCCAGCGCGCTGCGCGCCCACGTGCTGGAGGTCGCCGCCGGCTGCGACGTCGTCGACAGCGTGGCCGGGTTCGCGCGCCGCCGCCAGGTGGGCGTGTGCGTGCTCAGCGGCGCCGGGAGCGTCGCCAACGTGTGCATCCGTCAGCCCGGTGGCGGCCCCGGCACCGTCGTCACCCTCGCTGGCCGCTTCGACATCCTCTCCCTCAGCGGCTCCTTCCTCCCGCCGCCGGCGCCGCCAGCTGCGACGGGGCTCACCGTCTACCTCTCCGGCGGGCAGGGCCAGGTGGTGGGCGGCACGGTCGCCGGCCCGCTCCTCGCCTCCGGCCCCGTCGTGATCGTCGCCGCCTGCTTCGGCAACGCCGCCTACGAGCGCCTCCCGCTCGACGACGATGAGCCGCCGCCGCAGCAGCACCTGCAACAGCCTCTTCCTCCTCCGCAGGGCATGCCCGGAGCCTCCTCCTCGTCGCCGCCCCCGCCGCTGCCATTGCCCGGACAACACCCGCTCGCTGACCAGCTCCCCCACAGCCTCATGAACGGCCTCCCTCTCCCCGCCGACGCCTACGGCTGGGCCAACCCCGGAGGCAGCGGCGCCGGCCGCGTCGCCCCGTACTGATGATCGATCACCGTACCGGACTTGATCCGGACATGGAAGGGGATCGAACAAGCGCGCGCGTGCTCTAGCTTGCTGCTTCATCGCCATCGACCGATCGACGACGACGAGGCGGCTGCTGCTAAGAGTCAATCCACCTCCCGATCCCCTTCCCTTTTCGGCTTCTTTCTCTGCTAATTACCTTCTTGAACTCCTTCCCGTGCTGTTAAATTCCCTGGTGTAATGAATCTGCATGCCATGGATGCTTAATTAGTTACCTCCGTAGTAGTATAATTCCCTTCCCCTAGTAGCAGTGCTTGGAACCTGTCAGCAGTCTGCGGTTAAATTTTCTTTCACTTTAATTTCACCTGATGATCGATGACTGCTAGTTACCTTATATTACCTGATGACTTGATGAGCAACTGCGCATGCATCATAGCATTCGCATCCATCTGTGTGTAGCTGTGTAGGAGGGATTAGCAGTGTGGTGTAGTGGCAGCAGAAGCAATTAAGCTTTTTAAAAAATGGTATAATCTGTCTCCATCAGTCCTTAATTGTCTTTGTCTCGGTCGACCTGGAGATCGACCGATTTCTGATGGAGAGCTAGGTCGCTAGGGACGGGGCATCGTTCAAAACCAAACGAGGCCTGCCAGCCTGCGTATTTTATGTGGGGGTGATGGGCGAGTTCGTTGTTGTTTCTCTTGGGTCTGTTTGTTCCGTTCATACCGTGCACTACAGATGTGGCAAGAAAGGCAAGGGGATCGGAGAACGGTCACGGTATCACATGAGCAATGCAACCAACCACTTCACCACCCAGCGGCCAGCACCCAACGAACGAGCCGGTCAGCCGGACGGCGGCGTCCGGCTGGCGCTGAAAGATGATGATGATGTGGCCACGTACAACGTAACAGCTAGTAGCACTCAACCACTTCACAGCATGTATATATGTATATGTGACACACGCACGCGACACGGGGCCTGCTATATTTTATGTTGTCTCGAGTTAGTGTCCACCGGATGGATCGATTGGTTCAACGGAGGGGCTTCGTTCGTCGTCGTCGTCTCAGACCTCTCGCTCGTGTCGTGTGCTCTTATTCTCTTTTTGGGCCATGTGCACCTGATGATGTGGGTGCGTTTCTTCAGTCGTCTCGTAGTTAACCGTACCCGTGATGCTTAGCAGGGACTGGTGTGGGGCCGGATTATATTAATCAGATCAATGAGGTACAAAAAAAACAGTATCAAGTGCGTTCATATTATATATGGCAGAATTATTTTTGGTGCGAAAGCATCACTTCGGCAGCTGTGTTTATGTTGAGTGCAAAAATTTTATCCGAGAGGCCGAAAACAAAACTCCTTTTTCTGCAAAATATATACAGACGCGCGTGCGGCGTGCCCCAATGCAAGTGTGTGTAACAAGGAGATTTTCTGGTCTTTTTTTAGCTCCAACTGGTCATACACTTGATATTTTACCTGCGTATACAGGAACACCCCCCCTCAACAATCCTGGAAACATGTGACCTTTTTATTAAAAAAACAGTTCAGTGTATAACTTCATCCTACTGCATTGGCAACACTTTTATAAAAGCTTAGTTTGACATTTCAGAATCTTGTCAGCCATACATATCCCGAACCTATTAGTTCAACAATTATTCAAACCCTGACAACACAGTTCTTTGGAACTAGCTAGTTCCGCATTTTTTTTAAACAAATGCTCGACAATTTTTGAAAAAAAAATGTAGAATTTTCATTATTTTAGTTGGTGCTCACAAGATAAGAATTTCGTGAACCTTCACTAGTCAGGAAATCTCTAGCTACCTTTTTTTGTCAAAGATCGTGTATGCTAGGGTGGTCCTAGCTCATGGCTATAATCCTGTAGACCTCGTAGGACGCTCGCTAGAAGCACGTTGTTTGTATCAAACTTTTCTACCTGAATTGCAAAGATGTGCAAATCTTTTGCGTATTCGAGAAAAAAGATCGTGTACCAAAGAACACATTTTATTAATTTGACAGTATAATTAACTCATTAATTAGAAAACTATTAATAGATTTATTGGTGTATAGTTTGCATTGGAAATCATTAATTACAAAAATTGGGATAGATCTCTAGCTAGTTTTTGTATGCTTTGAATTGAGTCATTAGTTAGAAAAATCTTTACTAGATCCATTCGTTTATGTTTTGCACTAGAAGAAATTAAACCATCGCGATTGGTGTCCACATTTTAGATTTTTTTCTCTGAGCGTATTTGTTTTAGATTTTTTCTTGTTATCTGATCTACCCACAAGAGTTTTTAAGTTCCGATCTGGCATGGATACTCGCATTTGCCTAGATGGAGTATATTATACAAAGAATACAACGCTTTTAATATTGTGGTAAGCGACATGCCTCTCGATAGCGAGGTTTCTAAGATGACCCCTCAATCAAAGATTTGATGCCTCAGTATCTTATATAGGGGTACAATGTATGTAGATATGTGAATGTGAGCCTGTTTCTTATAACTCTTAAAAATCATCTAGCTTCCTGTCGTTCATAATTAAGTTACCACTCCTCGTGATTATGTGCCTAAAACAAAATATTTTTTCTCTCTAAACAAAACAGTTTATGTTTCCTTTGCAAATTTTTTATATATTATTAGAAAACTCTGGACGGGGACCTTCTGTGATTATGGTATGGCACCGATGCCCAGCAGGAAGCCGGATTGGTTACCACACTCACCGAGACCGGCCATGTGAAGATCCAGGAGAACTTTTGGGGGAACGGTCTTCCAGGTATTTTGGGTTCATGCGTGGCCGCGCGTGGGGATGCAATCGGAGTGAAAAAGAATACAGGGCAACGTATCAGATGTAAACTAATTAATCTACGTAAACTTAGAAACTATCAATCAGGATCACTAGATGCTGATCAAATGGATAGGGTGAGAGGGCTTAAGCGCAAAAAAAAGGCCGGTGGGTGGGGGGCTTAAGCGCAAAAAAAATACCACCTCTCATCCCATTCATTGGAGCAGCATCTAGTGGTCCTGATTGGTAGTTTTCAAGTTTACACAGATTGGTTAGTTTGCACCTGATACGTTGCCAGAATATAGTGTCATCTTAGAAGGAACCGCTTGGTGAACTAGAGGTTCGCATAACGGCATGTATGATGGAGGTGGGTGTGACTTAGTTTAGACTTTAGATACGGTGCTTTATTTTTGGTAAAAAAAAAAGGAAACACTTTCTTTGCACAAGGTATCTATTTAATAAGACACAAGCATATCTTAGTTGGCTAGATTTCCAGTATAGTGGAAAGTGTGGAACCTCTCCATGACTCCCCCTAAGTTGAAGTCCTCAACTACACACGGGATATTATTCTAGGATGTAAGATCTCATCATTTTTAATGGTTGCAAATACACCTTGCTCAACCTAACATACCATCCTATGATTCAACCATTCAACATAACATACCATTTCTTGTTTTGGAGCTAGGGGGAGGGGGTTTCATTGAGATGTGAAACATGAACTCGAGATAAACACGATAATAAGTCTTTGGTCATCTTCATTGTGTATTTTGTAACAACCAACTAACTGAGAAATCCATAATTTTATATTGTAATTTTAGTTTTCAACAAATTGAGTATATACAACTATACACTCTAAAAAGATTGGAAATTTAGAATTAGAAATTAGTGGAGAATTTTAGAAATACCGGCCACAGGGGGTCGCTCCTGTTGCCATGCTCGACTGCTCTGGGACTCAGTCACTTGGGGGTCTATGCGGCTATACACTCATGTCGCCACTACCTCTACATACGGTATCACACATGCATTCTAGTATGCACAGACGTTTGGCAGAGGATTGGGATTTGGGAGTCTCAACTCTAGGACTGGTGGGCGCCTGGGTGAGAAAACGGCGGTCGGCGGCCGTGGCCTAGCAGGTCGGCGCCTCAGCTGATGATAGTGCAACTGAATAAGGCAGCGGGCGACGGCGTAGCCAAAGGGACCAACAAGCGGTGTGGGCGCCTGGCGGGGGCTATGGGCGGCAGCGCAACTCATGAGCGAGAGTTAGCAAGACTCGAGAGAACGATGCATTTGCTGGTTGGTTCCTTAATTTGTGTCAAAAAATGTCTAGGATATACCTAGGCTATCTGGACCACAACTAGTGTCTTACATGGCTAGGCTATCTGAAACAAAAAAAAAGTAACCTTACTTATTGACAATGCATTTGTAACTTGAATGTAACATACCACAAGTACTAGGTAGTTTAGGTAACTTCTTACGGGTCTTCAATTCATGAAAATGATATAAGATGTCACCATTTTAATGGTTGCAAATACACATCGCTTAACGTAACATACTACGATTCAACCATTCAACCTAACATACCATTTCTTGTTCTAGAGCTAGTGGGGGAGGGGAGAGGAGGTCATTGAGTTGTGAAACAGGAACTCAAGAGAAACACGATGCTAAGTCTTGGTTCTCTTTGTCATGTATTTTGAACCAACTAACAGAGAAATATGTAATTTTAGATTATAATTTTAGATTTCAATACAATTGATATATAGAACTATACACTCTAAAAAGGTTGGAAACTTGGAATTAGAAATTAGTAGAGAATTAAAGAAATACTGCCCAGACGGGGCTGCTTTGCTACCCTGCTCGATTGCTCAGGGACTCGATCACTCGGGGTCCATGAGGTCATACGCCCATGCCGCCGCTACCTCTACATACGATATCACACATGCATTCCAGTATGCACAGCAGTCGGCAGAGGATTGGGATTTGGGGGTCTCAACTCTAGGACTGGTGGGTGCATAGGTGGGAAAACAACGATCGGTGGGTGTGGCCTAGCGAGTCGGCGCCTCAGCGGGTGACAGTGTGGCCGAGCAGGGCGGCGGGTGACGGCGCGACCGAGGGGTCCAGCAAGCGGCGTGGCCAAACGACATGGGCGCCTAGCTAGGGGCTATGGGCAGCGGCGCGACTCACGAGTGAGAGTGAGCGTGACTGCGAGAGGTCGATGCATTTGCTGGTTCATTCCTTTTGGGTAAAAAAGATGTCTAGGGTATACCTAGGCTAACTAGGCCCTAACTAGGGCAATGGCCATAGTGGCCCTAGGCTTGGCTCCACCCCATAACCATATGAGACAACATATGAGACTGTGGCTGATAATGTAGCAATGTACTTGCAATAAGCAATTAGAGGATTTACTTTTGTACATGCACGATGCTTAGTGATTGATCAACAACCTTCTCTCTTTAGGAAATCAAATCATGCCTAAACAACATGGCTCTATATACACACACGCCCTAATGGCTCTATACAGACACACACACACCCTAATTAAACAATCTTTGATCATGCCTGCCTCATGCTTACATGGAGGGTGCAAGATGATATGAAGTGATGAGGAAGATGATGAAGACAATGTTTACCTAGTCAAGGTGGGCACTGAGTTCAATTTTGAAAGGTGGCCTCTAGATGACGAGAGAGCAAAGCACTTGAAGGTGTAATGAGCCAATAATGGGATAGGAATATGAGACATGCAATGGCATCAAGTCTTCAAGGAGCTTGTGTGGGAGCTATGGGATCAGCAATAGTTTCTCCTCATAACCAAGGGGATGAGTCAGAGGCCATGTGGTACTATCCCAAAGCTTTTGTCGTGGAAAAGCTAAATCATAAAGGTGCCAGGTTTGTTCGATGCACGAAGAAAAATTTGAATGGTTGTAACCTTCAAGGTAGATGTTGAGCAAAATAGCCTAGCCCAAGCCTACCTAGCTTGGCCCAGCTTACACTGTTGTTTGATAGGGCTTGGATAGCAACAAAGAAGTAAGCCCATGAAAATATTCCTTGACCTCAACTATTTATTTTAACTATTTTTTTGACTAAAAGGAGCGAGTGGGCCGCCTAAGCATGGGCCTGACCTAAAAATAGAGGCATGACTTTGCCCATTGGACATTACTAGACACGAAAGTATGGCCTGGCCAATGCCTAGCCTGACCCGCAAAATTCTTAGGTCTACCTCAAAGGCATGTATCTACTATTAGGAAGTAGGGTTGTTTTTATCTTTTGTTAGGTGCCTGTAAATAAGGAAAGTGGCTCATTGTATGGCTAAACAAAAAACCCTATTCATTTTGCATCTAGGCTAGGTGTGTTCTTCATGTGAGAAGGAGACTTATAGAGGATATATATAGGTTATTCCAGTTCTCATATTCTTGATCTACGTGAAATGGAGAGGAAGTGGGCAATATTCTAGGCAAAAACCTTGTATTTGTGTAGAATGAACAATCAATCCATGACATCGGTTTCCTGGATTTCATGTGGATTTGCTTCTCCTTCTAGTTTGACTCCTCCGCACTTTCTATGTTTTTCGACTCCTATTTCATGGATTTTTCATTCCTCGCACTCAGCCATGATTTCTTGGTGGATCGATCTTGGTGCTAGGACATATAACAAAATCTCTAAGGTGATCCCCTCCAAAATCCAACTTTCAAACATATTTGGTTTGAGCATTTTCTCATTCTTTCCAAATCGGTAAAATTAGTGGTCCTTGATCTTTGTAATTAAGGATATATGTTAGGCAAAAGACTAATTGCACCGTGTATTGCTGAAGATATGTCAAAATTTCATTGGATTCGGATGTCTTTTGATCGGTTTTTGTTCTTTGTGTTTTTGTCAACTTAGAAGTGCTATATTATTATGGTCCTGTTTGGTGCCATTCAGCTTCACTAGTAGAGCATATTTTTATGGCTTCAGCTACACAAGCAGCTCTACCGGTGGAGTTGAAGTTGTTTTGTAAACTGTTTAATATGGTGGACAAAAGAAATGAAATAACCATGATGTCCTTCTCTTTTTTTCTTAATTTTTCCCCACTCTCTAATTTTTTCTTCTTTCTTATCCGATCGGTCCTTCACAGTCTACTTAATTTCTTATCTTCTTATTCACCAATCTCCATCAAACACGCGCCTGCCCCTAGTGGCTGCACTTGGCAACGGATGAGAGGGTCTATGCGGTTGTACGCTCATATGCCGCCGCCTTTACATACGGTATCAAGTATGCATGGGCGTTCGACAGAGGATTGGGATTTAGGAGTCTCAACTCTAAGATTGGTGGTTGCCTAGGCTAGAAAACATCAGTCGGCGGGCGTGGCCTAGCGGGTCGGTGCCTCAGCCGGTGACAGTGCGGCTAAGCAAGGCAGCGGGCAACAGCGCAGCCAAAGAGGCCAACAAGTGGCGTGGGCGCCTGGAGAGGGCTATGGGCCGCAGCGCGACTCACGAGCATGAGTAGTTAGCGAGACTTGAGAGAACGATGCATTTGGTGGTTGGTTCCTTTGGGTAAAAAATGTCTATGATTTTTTTATAGAAAATGTCTAGGATATATCTAGTCTATTTGGACCATGACTATGGTCATGCATGGCCCGAGGTCAGGGTCCGCCATTGATCGTATGAGACAACATCTGAGACCATGGCTGATATTTACCGATATACTTGGAATAAACAATTAAAAGATTTACTTTTGTACATGCATGATGCTTAGTGGTTGAGCGACAACCTTCTCTCTTTAGGCAATCAAAAGGCCTGTCCACCAGTCATTCGGTTGTTTTAATGACAGACCACATCCGAGTGTTGACAAGCTAAAAAACAACTGAAAACAACAAACCAAAAAAATCAAGTGTTTCAACTAGCTTGGACACACGATTTTCAAACTGTACGATGCAAATCTGAGGGACATCCTTTTTTGGCTGACCTCGCACGCGCGCTTCTGTTTTAGTTTCGCGTGCTCGACAGCACACACAGTTTTTGTTTTGACGCGTGCATGACTTAAACATATAACTTACATGGCAAAGTTATGTGTATAACTTATACATATAACTTCTACGAGACAAAGTTAGATGGTATGCATGTAAAAGTTTGATTTATAAGTTTGGTGAGCAAACCTATATGTGCAAGTTAACATTGATAACTTATATTATAGTAATTTGTTTATACAACTTATAAGTTAGATGAATAAACTTTGAGGTACAAGTCAACAATGATAACTTATATTATAATAACTTGTTTAAGTCACATTGTTAACTTATATTACAATAGCTTGTTTGTATAACTTATAAATTAAATGAATAAACTTATATGTACAAGTTGACATTGATAACTTATATTATAATAACTTGTTTGTATAACTTAGATATATAACTTGATGAATGACTTAGATGTAAAGTTAGATGTATAAGTTATATTATGAACTTAGATGCACAAATTAACATATTATGAAACTAAACTATGTACGAAAATAACTATGTAGTATAACTTATAATATGTAACAAAAAGAGTAAAAATGGTAGAAAAAAAGAAAGAAAAAAAGAAACATTCGTACATGTGACTGAAGAAAATAAAAATTAAAAATAAATCACGTGTTTCACCGAGCCAACCGCACATGGCTGGATCAAACAGCCACAAACGTCCCACCAAACCAATCGCACGGCCAACAAATCGCGTGTTCTCAGCTTCTAAAACAACCGGATGTTGGCCCTGTTTGGCTGGCTGGAAAAACGACTGATGCTGATGCTGATTTATTGTGAGAGAAAAACACTGTTATTTCGCTGAAACGGTACGGCTGGTAAGTTCAAGCAAACATGGCGGTTGTTTGCCTATAGCACTGTGCACACACGGCCTAATTAAACAATCTCTGATCATGCCTGCCTCATTCATCAATCTGCCTATCGATCCGAGTATATTACTTGCATCCGAGCATTTCCTTCTGCTGCGGCAGTCCGTCCGGTCCCTGCGTGGTGGTTTTGGAAGCACGAGGCACTGTGGCATGCATGCATGGCTCGGACTAGGTCACAGTGGGCATGCCTGCCTGCCTGCCTGCCCTGCCCTGCTCAAATTGCATCGCGCGCAGCATTACCTGCATGCATGCAAAGGATCATGGAAGGATGCTGCAGCCTGCATGGATCGACGGATGGATCGGATGGATGCATGCAGGTTTGTGTGTACAGCAGTAAAAAGGGGCGCGGGGGCAAATGATTCCGGTGGCCGCATGCATGCAGGCATGGCATGATCTGCCCGCAGGCTGCTGCTGCCTTTTACTGCAACTACTGTAACGGCAACGACGGGCCGGGAGGGGAGGGAGCAAAGGCAACCTTGCGCCACGCGGAGTTCGAGGCTGATGCAAGGAACAGTGCTAGCAGCAGCGGCAGCGGCAGCGGCAGCCGATCGATGCCTATCTCTCTATCTCCAGTGACCAGTGGCAATTAACAGGCATGGACACCATGGATGGATGCAATCGCAGTCTAGCAGAGAGGTGAGGTACGGGCCACCTGAAGAATTGAATCCAGCGAAGAGAGACGACGGAGAGGATCAACGGGAACGAGCAAAGGCTCTGTTCGTCTGATACATAAGCCCACTAATAAGTTGACTGAAGCTGTTTTATTGTGAGAGAAAAATATTCTAAGCTAATAAGTCGGCTCAAACGAACAGGATCAAATCTAGAAAGTGCACGCTGCCGGGGGCTGTTTGGTACAGCTTCAAGAGCGACTTCACGAGCTGTTTTACAGCTTTGGCAACCAAACGCCCCGACGCAGCTTAGCTTTAGAGAAGAAACTCCGCAAAACCCGGTGAGAGGACCTGCACGCGCGAGGTGAAGCTGGTTTTCAGCTGCTTCACCCGGCCGGCTCACCCTGCGTCCGTGCGGGCCCTCCCGAAAACGGCCCCATCCTTGCGTGTGGGGAGGAGGGGCGCCGTCCATGCGTCGTCGTTCGTCGGGGAGCCGGAGCGGGAGGGGCACGGACACGCCAGAGCTCGCCGGGGTGCGCGGGGTCGTTGCCGGCGGAGTGGGGCCGCCTGGGCTCACGGAGTCGGGGCCGGCGGAGCCCGCGGCTGCCAGGAGCGCGGATCGCGAGCACGCAGACTCGGGGGCACGGCCGCCGGAGTGCGCTGACATGCTAGCCTCGCGCGTGGTGCGGCCGCCATGGAAGGCTCGCTCGTGATGCTGGTGTGCTTGCGTACGGAGGATAACTCGATAAGGACGAGAAAAAGAAAAGAGAGAGGAAAAGAAAAGAGAATATATGGTGTGAAGGAAAAATTTAAGAAAGAAATATGGGAAGGGTATTGTTGTCATTTTATTTTTTTCCTACCATAAAAAGCTATTTTACCAAATGATACATCAAAACAGCTTAAATTTCACCCGTAAAACTGCTTATGAACGTATTGCCAACGAAAGCTGAGGCTACAGTGAAGCTGAGCTGTAAAAAAAACCTTGTTATAGCATGTGATGCCCTTGGAGAGATCGATGTAGAGGGATAGGGAGATGCATGCATGTGATGCGATGTGTGTGGGTGTGATATGTGTGATGTGAGAGAGCGCTAGAGAGAGAGAGCGCTAGAGAGAGTGTGTGTGGTGGTGGTCAGGGCCTCAGGGGCACACGTGCACCTGGCGCCTTTTCGAGGCAGCAACAGTTGGGAAGGTATGGCGCGCAACAGCTAGAGAGAGAAAGCTTGCAGCTCAAAGCTGGGACTGGGAGGTGATGGGATGGGACGGCCAAAAGACGGGCGGCGGTGGCCTCCTGCAGCTACTGCACGCGTTGCGTCGTCGTGTTGCCGTGGGCCCTGGCCGCGGGCGGGAGGGCGGCCGGGCGTTCGTGCGTGCGTGCGTGCGCACTGCGCAGGCGCACCGCATGCATACATCCGAGGCGTGAGTGAGGGTATGAGGCGAGGCTGGCCCTGGCCGCGGTGGCAGATCACGCAGTGGCAGTCGCAGTCGCAGTCGCAGTGGCAGTCCAGTGCGACCTCGTCACGGTCGTTATAAAATTCCAGCAGGCTGTGGGACCAGGGCTTCTATGTGTCAATGTGTGAGAGACCGGGAGAGATCACACGACAGATCTTAATGGACCTCTACAATATACATAGGAGAAAACACATAGACCAGTAGTTTTTTTTCTGGTTTGAAACACATTACAAACCGCTAGATATACTTCGGTGAAATTGTAGCTTTCAAATTCTTTTACATTTTCAGCATGTTCGGTAGGGCTGAACTCAATACTGGATTTAAACTTATCTTATTACACTAGTAATATTAAAAAAAGCCACCACATATATCTATCGAGAGGGACTGATATAAAAATTACAACTTCGCTCAACCGAAAACAAAAAATCTACATCATCAAATTTTATGATGATATAATACAGCCTAAATTAAACTAGAGGGCCCATGTCTAATGGAATAAGAAGAGTGTGCCTAACGAGTCAGATCTGCTAAGAAAACACTGAAGCATAAACACAATATAATACAACATTGAGGCACAACTTCTTTTAATGAGATTTGATCAACTGCCTACATCATATTTTTGCAGGGTAACCATCTCATAATTTAGAACTATGAGATAACTCCCACATCATTGTATGAGTTGTTTTTGCCATGAGACTCACAATGTTTCATTTGTTCTACATACAAATTAAGGAATTGTGAGTTACTATATATGAGCCAACTAAAAAAACTTGCTATATAAGTTGACTCAAGATTAACTTGGTGTTACATCATGACATCATCTACCATAAGACAACACTAATGTACTTGCCCTAATAAAGATAATAAAATGAAAAAGAACAATATGTGTACAAGAGCTATGCTAAAAAACTAAAAATTACCGAAGCAATTTTTTTTAATGTCACCGGAGGGATTACTCCCCACCTAAATATATATTGATATAGCCCAAATCGTCTCGTTTTGTTTTTTACAAATATTTAAGAGGGAAAACAACAACAACAACATCAAGACGCCCCAAGACCAGGGCGAAAAGTGGCAGAACCACAAATACAATAGCGAAATGCAAAGACTACCACACCAACTCACAAGACCTCTCCAACGATGCCTCCAGGGAGGTGAATGACGCCAAAACGTAATCATCGTCAGCCAAGCAGGAGCTTGGCAAGGCTTTCGCCCGAGCCTTGTGTCGGGGGGTAACTGCATTGATCGGGCTGATCTAGGAGAAGCAGCAGCAATAGGTTCTTCAGTGACGCCTTTAAGAAGGAATTCCTCGTTGCTGGCCCAGACTAATCTGAGCTGAGCTTTCGCCCAGAACCTTTGACTGTGCTCCCGATGACCCGCCCACGACGGAGGGAGGCACGCACCGGCCGGCAAGCGTCCACGCCTACCTTCTCTTCCCTCGCACTTTTCTATGCATCGTTGGCTCTGCCCTTCTACGCCTATCCTCTAGATGTAAAGTGTAAGTGGGCCGTATTAGCATCGCAAACAATGGTTCCATTGAGTAGCATGGGAGAAGCCTGTCGCCAACCAGCTATAGCATGAGGTTGTTCACTAGCATGGGAGAAGCCCGAAAAGTGGTTGGCTTGGTCAGCCCCGAAGATGGTGCCGAGCGTGGCGTGTATGTGGTGCTAACCTTGCTCTTGCTCTGCTGTTCACACCCCTGCAATTCCTTTTCTGCAAGCATAGCGAACTAAAACAACTGGTTGACAGTGTGAAATTCTTTATAATCAACAATGTCCTGAATCTCACGCCTCAAACGCGAATAAAAACGACAAATAGAATCTTCATTCCCCTCCACAACACTACAACGCATCAATCCCTTTTGGAGCTCACCATAGTAATCTTGTACATATTTCTCTCCTTCTTCTAAACACATAAATTTCTTACGCAAGTCTCTATGATAAGAAGGAGGAACAAAACGATCACGCATAGCCATCTTAAGTTCTTCCCACGTACCAGGTAAAGCATCCTGTGCAACTAGCCCATTCCACCAAATAATGGCAAAGTCCTTAAACTCACTAGTAGCTTGTCGAACTCTATGTTGCTCAGGCACAATGTGGGCACTAAACTTTTGTTCTACCATCATCTCCCAATCAAGATATCCTTCAGCATCATAATGACCCAAAAAAGATGGTATTGTGAACTTAATCTTAGCTAGGGACGAATAGATCTAAAAAAAAATTTGATCGATTTTGATATATGGAACATCGAAATTCGAGTTCGTATGTGAAAACTAGACCAGTTTTGAGAACTGACTTCGAATTAGAGGACAAAACGAGAACAATGCGCGCAAAATTGGTCACGACAGCAAGGATTTGATAGAAACGATGGGGACAAACACACGAACTGGACTCTAACACGACCTAACCAGCAACAAAACCTCGACCAGGACAAAACTCAACACGACGGACTCTGAAATGGAAATATGCAAAGGCTATGGCGCGGAAGGTTCTAGGACAGAAAATGAGTATGGCAATGGACTATGGGACGAATGCAAAACACTCAAAACTAGGGGATAAATGTGAACCTAACGGTATACCTTAGCTCTGAATACCATTTAATAGGGATGGGGATCCCGATCTTCTATCAGGTAGAGGTAACTATCGTTGTGGCGGAGAATGACACACCGATCCGGCTTCAGATCGAAAGATCGAACCCTGCAATCTTAGCACCACAACTCCTCTGGTTATCAATCGAGACACGGATCCAGTTGACCTCACCAAGAAGGCTAACCCCTGCCTGCGCAACGAAGAACACAAGCAAGAACAAGAAAGAAAACAACCAAATTGCAGATGAATGATTAATCTCACGATATTGGGGTCTCACAAACCGATGAACGAGTGAAACTGTTCTTGATAGATTAATCTAAGTAAAACCCAAACCCTAATGGAGGGGTGGCAGCTATTTATGAAGACTCTAGGGTCGTGCAAAGACCCCTGGATGCGCCCCCTAATGGGCCCAAACACGATACACGGTCCAACGAATAAAAAGTCGGTGTCGCAACACCCTGGTAGATTCTGGATGCTAACTTTTTTCGATGATTCCTATTGATTCCGAAGGGCTTTTGATGTGAGACCACTTGCATTGGCTCCCTTATCTAATTAGCTTTCCATCCATACGTGGATCATCAAAAACGGAGCCCGGACGCATACGTGTGACCAGTTTTATGACAGACTGGTCCTGGAACCCGAGATGGGCTCCAACTTCAGTTGGACTGGGCCTTCAGCTTGTGTTGGTCATCCTTGCTGGTCTTCTTCACCTCTATACCTTTCTCCAAGTTCCTCATGACCCTCTCCTATCTTCCTAAGCAAGATAACATCATTAGGTAGTAGTCTATTCTCAAAAGTATGAAAAGGATCGCTTAAGAACGAGCTGACCTCTAAATTGAGTTGACGCATTCGAGCTCGGGTCATTGGACCTTGCATAACGGTTGGAGGATAAGCGGGTACATTGAAAGGAGTGATGTCCTCATCATACCGCTTTGTTGTTGCTGTGGCTCACCTGAACGTCGTCATCATTGCCGTAGGGTGCCCGCTGTCATGGAGAGGTCCCTCTACGGCATCCTGGCACGTGCAACCGCCGCCCTTCATCTCGCGTCGAACCCTAGGTGAGCGTCGGCCTCGTAGATAGGTCAGCGTGGGTCTCGTGTGGCCGGCGTAAGCGCTAGTGCCACCGCTCGCCACGCCGGCGCGCACGGGAATGGCCGGGAGCCTTGCCGTTGTAAAGAGGAGAAATATCCAAGGGTTCCATTGCAAAGTTGTTGTCTATAAGAATAGTAACGTGGACTGCGGGTTGTTTTGCTCGAAGTCCGAGGCGTTTTGCTAATATGCAAAGACGCTGGATTCCCCCCCGCTGAGGCCGCTTATTCCCAGCCAGCCCGGGCCACCTCGCTGCTGCAGTCGGCCTCGCGTGGGCCATACGCCATGGGCTACAGCGCTAAGCGCGCAGCTGTTGCCGTAAGCGTGGGCGCATTAAAAAGCGGTTTACCTTTTTCATGGAAAAATAGAAATAGCTTTTCATTTCAATACTGAGCTGAACTTTGATAATTAATATAAAATAATGTAGATGTCCAAAAATTGTGAAACCAATTTTGTTAAATTCCTAAAATTGGGCTATGTCTGTTAGTGTATTTAGTTCATATATATACTTGTCGATACCAGGAGGTATTAAATCATTTGAGAGTGCTTGATATTATTAGGTTAAATATTATAGGAATTTTTGTAGCAAAATAGTGATAGCTTTAGCTTTGAAAATTTTATAGTAGCTTCATGGTATTATTATGTGCTCATTGTAATTTTTGTAGCTTTAGAATAGACTTAACATAAGGGTAGTTAAATGCTCTTTGTTTCAAATATACATTAAATCATTAGTAGAAATAGAGATATATCCTTCATTTGTAAGCTAGGTGTTTGTTAGTTGAACCCAACAGTTTACTTGATGAAGATGATAGTTAGCTTAGTATCTTAGTCATTAGAGCTAGCTTAGTAGTTTACCATGTGTATTCTTATTTTAAGAGTTCTTGTTGCTAAAATACTAGGTGTTGCATCATCATCATGTAGAGATGCATGTAGAGAACGAGTTGGCGAAGATCGTGACCATCGGAGATCATGAGTTCGAGGAGGTGATCGAGGAGTACGAGGAGGAGATTCTCGTGCAGGAGGTCCCGGAGCCACCACTGACTGACTGAGTTGACACCGTGCCTGCCCAAGGCAAGCCCTGGTGCATAACCCTTATTTTGAATGATCACTGGATATATATATGTGTGTGATGTGCATTTATGTTACCGGATTTATATTGAAACTACATGCATAGATAACCTACCTATGAGTCCTACTAGCATAGGTCGAGTAGCTGCTATGCTTAGGCTATTGGTAGCGTGAGTAACCTGCCGTTACTCGCAATAGGTGATTATTATTATCACTCTCATAATAAAATGGTGAAAGGAAAAATGGAGACCGGGCAGGGATATGGTACGGGTATTGGTGGGTGTAATAGGTTGTGTCCAGCGGCCAATGGGGCATAGCTTGGTTACACTATTTTCCCTGTCCGTGTTGGTTAAGGACCAGCCGTTGCATTGGATTCTAGTCAGGTCACAGACTTATTATCCTGAGCACATACTTACTTATGGGAGCGAGAAGGCTCGTTACTCTCTTGTCGTGGGTTTCGGCTCTTTTCGGACCGACTGATTGGAGGTGGGGATGGTGGAGGTCTAAGCACCACACTGAGTCCGGGACTCAGGTGTGGGGGCTTTGAGTCCAAGTTTGGACGGGGACCTAGACCCTTTGATAGGAGAGTGGTGGGTTGATCCTGCTTGTGCCTGGGGTACAAGTGGGGTGTGTGTTTTGGGGTACCCAGCTATGCTACATTGGTTCGTGAATCACCGTGTAATACGGTACGACTTGTCTACGATCTAGCACCGTAGTAAGAACTGAAAGATGAAAGATGGTGAAATAGATCTGATTGCTCAACTCTTGCTTGAAAGTAGAACAGGTGCTTACATAGAATGGTTAGCTAATGAACTAATCATGACTGCTAATAAGATACATACATATGGATTCACTACTAGTATTGCTTTTCGCAAAAAGGAAACCCAGCAAACCATAAAGCTTATCATATCCTTTGAAGTCGGGAAACTATTCCCACTAGTCGGGTAAGTCTTGCGAGTACATTGTGTACTCAGGGTTTATTTACCCCTGTTGCAGGTGCAGCTTGAGGAATGACTATTGTGTGGAGGATTCTTCTGGTGGACATAGACGGATCCTTGTATCCTATCGATAGATGTTTAATTTAATTCCGCTGTTTAAATTCCGCACTCTGAACTTGGTATTGTAATAATATATTTCTGAGAACTCTTGTTGTATGAAATGGACTAAGTATGGTAAACTCGTTCTCATTATTGGATCCTGGAGGAAAAATGTGGATTATTCGAGTTCTCCCTTGGGGTGTGCTCGACAGAACCGTCCGATGTAGCTTATTTTCGGGGTGCTCTAGTGTCTGGTGGAAGACGAGCGCCTCCGGAAGTGTGCTATTTCGAGCGGTTCTGCCATAGTGATGGATTCAATTTTTGTTGGGGAAGGCTTGCTCAAGGGCATCGTCGTTGATGAGATGTTGCCAATTGTAATTGACTGGCCAGAGAACCCGCAATCAAAGTAGCATGTGAGAGAGAGGGATTTTGTGTCTCTGGTGAACAAATGCGCACATGGCTTCTTTTTACTAAGGTCTTATTTGGTGGAGCTTTGGTCGGCTATGGAAGTCTGGATCCTCCATTACATTGTAGTATGGAACCTTTTTTATCCCTTTTTCTCAAGGTGAACTAGGAGCCGGTGAAGGGACACTATTTTTGGTCTCACCGGTTCAGTGGTTCTATCTCCTCCTCCTCCATGCACTATGCAAGGAGCCAAAGTCGTACCAAACGGGTCTAAGTACATTAATTAAAAGCATAAGGGGCAAACAATAGATTGTTTGATTTTTATTGTACATGTGTGAATTTTGTTTGTAGCTAGTGTTTTAAGAACAAAGAGTGTGTATATTTAAAATGTTTATTGTAAGAGCCTACTAATATTAAAAAAAAACTAGTCACGCTATTTGCACCAATTAGTTTTTCTACCCACAAGAAGGTTTAATCTCCTTCCGTTGTAGTGATGATGACCGTCACACCATGCTAGCCCATGGTTTTTGCCCCACTATAAACTTTGCTAGTAAGGGGCATGCGACTAGTGGTGTAGATGGATTTGCTCCATATGATCATATTTTCGCCTTCCGCTCCTTGATCCCAAACAAAACCCATATATATATGTAGCAGGGTGTTGTACTTCATTATAGTACTATATATACTAGCAAGTGGTTCGTTGATGGTCATTAACCAGATAGGTTGCATGTTCGCCCAATCACATGATTACACGTGGTGATGACTGTTGGATTCGCCAGCATAATGATTGGTCCTTTTTCTTCTTTATAAAACAAATCAGACTGAGGAATCGTGCTGTTTCATCCCACAAATTATGCTGATGTGCAGAATACTAACTCTTTTGGAACTCAAGAATTTTACAAAAGTGTATATAAGAATTTATAACAATAGACATATGCTCCAAAGAAGTATTTAATTAATTAGAGGAGAATGAAGAAAAGAGACAGACATATAATACCGCCGTTCTAAATTATAAGAAATTTTGGTTTTTCTAGCAGATACACTATTTTTACTATGTATATAGACATAGTGTATATCTAGCTAAGTGCATAACAAAAGCTATGTATTTAGAAAAAATCAAAATATTTTATAATTTAGAATGCAGAAAATAATATTTATAAAAGTATAAATCAGATCGATCCCTCTTGCAGTCTTATTCCATGTATCCATGAACAGCTGAACAAGGACTACTACTTCTCCCCAAAAGGCCAAAAAGCAATGTGAATAGCCAAAACAAAACCAGGCGATCGATTCGATCACGGTCAGAGGTGTGTGAGGCCCCAAGGAGAATCGGTCCGAGCGAAATGGATCTCTGATTCTCTGTCGCGCACCGTCTCGTCTCTTCGTGCGAGTGCTCAACTGCTCAGTGTGCAGATCGAGCTGACTGCAGCTGAGGCCGGCGGAGGGCGTACGGGTGCCTATCACCGCGCCTGATCGATGACAGCCACGCCACGCAGCGCCATGGCCATGGCCGGCCGCGAGTGGCGACGGCGACGGCGACGGCGACACCCAGCCGAGCCACCGTACCCGGCCGGTTGCTTCATCACGTCGTCGGTCGTCGTCCACCGTGCACGCACATGTCCGACAAGACTGTTACAGTATACATTTCCGGTGTCTCTTTCAGCGTACTCCCTCCGTCAAATAAGAGAGTATTGTTTTTTACTCCTAGACATCATGTTTTATCGTTCGTTTTATTTAAAAATTTTATATAAATTATAAAATAAATAAATTATTATTAAAATATCTTTAATGATAAAATAAGTCATAACAAAATATATAATATTTATATAAAAATTTAAATAAGATGAATGATCAAATAAGATATGAAAGTAAAAAACGTACTCTTGCTCTTGGTGGTAGCCCAGTAGACAGAGACCGATGGCGATAGTGATACGTACGTACGTGCGCTCCACGCTGGTCGTCGATCGGCGGTCAACAATGCGGTGGGGCCGGCCGGGTGGCAGCAGCAGGCACACGATGACTACTGCATGCCCCGCCCAGCGCCCCTGACAGGTGATGAAGTGTCAGAGATCGATCGTCGTCTGACTGTCCTGGTCCATGCATGCATCTCTGGGAAAAAAAAACCTAAAAAGAATGTTGCTGTCAGTACGTGTAGCTCGTGTACCAGTACTGGTAGTCTGGTACTACTAGTACATCGGTGTCATTGTCATCGTGTACACATACGTCATACATGTTCCGATGCATGCGTGTACGTACGTACAGTTGCTGAAAACGAGGGGATTGGGTTGGAACGCGGCGCCCTCGTCAGCAAAGGATGTGTGTACGTGTATATCCTGTGACGTTTATTTACACACTGTACAAACACACACTCTCTCTCTCCAGTACGTCTCGGTCTACGCGTGTACGTACTCCAACTTTTGTTTGGTATACGTACATGTGAGTTTTTCAGGCATTCGATACATCGAGAAGACAGTTCAGTTTCTAAGCTGTCGTGCAGGTTACTCATGATGAACAAGAATAAGGCCTTCTTACATGTCACATCGGTGTTACATTAAGAGGTTGTAAAGTTTTAGATATCATATTAAGAGGTTGTAAAGTTTTAGATATCACATCAAATGTTACATGAAGATGTCGTATGAGTGTTCGGATATTAATAAAAAAATAAATTACAGAATCTGTCAGAAAACCGCGAGACGAATTTATCAAGTCTAATTAATCCGTCATTAGCACATGCGTTACTGTAGCACTTTATTACCAAATTATGGGCTAATTAGACTTAAAAGATTTATCTCGCAAATTGTGTAATTAGTTATTTTTTAGTCTATATTTAATATTCTATATATGTGTCTAAACCTTCGATGTGACAAGGTGTAAAGTTTTAATGTGAAAACTAAATAAGGGCTAAAGCCTCTATCTATCTCACGTACTATTTGTCACTTGTCTGCAAGTCTCTCGTGCATGGTTTTGTCTGTAATAAAATGACTAGTGGTAGTTCCTTTTTTGTGCCCATGCATGCATATTTGTAAACTAACCCACACTGTGTAGTTCTGTGGCATCTTCTCACTCTACAGGGAACTGGCTTGCTGTCGTCTGAATTGACAGCTGCAGGGGATTGGATTGGATAGTTACCATTAACCCCCTCGGTAAGTTAGCTAGGGAGCGTTAAGAATATTTGGGAGTAGGATTGTTCTCTTCTTGTTGCTCGATCTCTGACTGATGTACGAAGCTGCTAGCACACCACAGCAGGGGCTGTTTAGTTCCACTCTAAAATGCTAAATTTTTCAAGATTCTTCGTCACATCGAATCTTTGGACATATACATGAAGCATTAAATATAAATAAAAAATAAAACTAATTACATAGTTTAGATGAAATCCACGAGACGAATTTTTTAAGCCTAATTAGCCTATAATTGGACATTATTTGTCAAATAACAACAAAAATGCTACAGTAACATTTCGTCAAAAATTTCAGCATCCAAACCGTGCCCAGGACAAGGATGTAAAAAAAAATCCAAAGCTGAAGGTTTGCCTGCAGCCACAGTAGCAGAGAGGGGATAGCCTAGCCTAGCTGGGGGAGCTAGCTAGGTGAGTGAGAGATCAGGCCAGTACTCGGTTCGTCCCAAAAATAGTGTCGTTTTTTATTTTTAGAGATCTTGTTTGATTATTTGTTTTATTCAAATTTTTTGTATAAATATCTTCTACTTTATTATAACTAATTTTATCATTAAAGATATTTTAATAATAATTTATTTATTTTATAATCTATATAAAATTTTTGAATAAAATGAACGGTCAAACACGATGTTTGAGAGTAAAAAAAGTCGCTTTTTTGGAACGAATAGAGTAGTACATCCTAGGATTGAGAGAGGCAGCATCACTTTGCACTGCAAGGGCAAGTGTTGAATTTTAGGTTTGTTACTGCCATGGATCCATGCACCTCTCTCTCTAGTCTATAAAGAGAGAGAGGGGGAGAGAGAGAGAGGGGCTGTCTGCAAGTGCGTGCAACACCAGGGAGTGCAAGTGCAGGCAGGAGTGGCTCAAGGCTGATTCTTTCTTGCTTGTGTCTGTCTGCATATGATATGGAGTAATGTTCCTTTCTCTCTCATCCATCCATCTCCTCCTCCCCCTTCAGGCCTTCATTCATGTGAATGAATGGGACTGTGAGAGATTGAGACAGTGTCCATCAGTGCATGCATGCAGGTCTCTCCTTCTCTCAACCACTCTGATGAATGATGATGTTGACCGCCCGGTGGGGCCCGCCCCTCTGAATGGCCTGCTTCTTTTCATGTAGCACAACTACAAGCTCCCGGCCTGGGTTGCTTTCTTGAAGTTGGTGTGGCCAAAACTGGGGCCTTTTTTAGATCACCTCCAAATTCTAAGTTTTTTTTTTTCTCCATCACATCAATTTTTAGACGTATATATGGAGCATTAAATATAGGTAAAAAAATAATTAATTATACAGTTTGGTTGTAAATCACGAGACGGATCTTTTGAGCCTAGTTAGTCCATGATCGGACAAAGTTTGTCAAATACAAACGAAACGTGCTACAGTATCCATGTTGTAAAAATTTGCAATCTAAACAAGGCATGGGCGTCATTATTTACGGCTGGTTGGTTTAGTGTGACGAGAGAAAAATATTGTTTTAATTTATATTCAACGATCGTATACGAGGAACAGGCTGTCTGCTAACAAATTGTGCGCTTATCTGCTCCTGCGCTCTGCAGGTCGGCTGCACAGCCAGATGTGGACAATGCACGGCCACTACTATTCAGGGCGCGTTTAGTTGGCAAAAATTTTTTGTTTTGGCTACTATAGTACTTTCGTTTGTATTTAGTAATTAGTGTCTAATTATGGACTAATTAGGTTCGAAAGTTTCGTCTCGCGATTTCTCACCCAACTGTGCAATTAATTTTTTTCATCTACATTTAGTACTCCATACATGCGCCGTAAGATTCGATGTGACATTTTAGGGTAAAAATTTTTGGGAACCAAACATGGCCTCAGCCGGGTTTTGGGGTCCGATGCATGCAGACCACTCCCCTATTGTTTTTTGAACCCCAGTTTCTGCTCCGATACTTGCAGGAGCTGAAGCCGGGTGACCCCGGTCCCAGTTCAGATTCAAAGGAGAGCTGGAGCCCCCGTGCCAAAATTCAGACTCAAAAACGAGAGCTGATTAAACGTTTGTGGACAATTTAGTACTACTTATTACAAGCAAATCAAAAAATTGCTTATCTTCACGCTCTTTGTATCCATTTTCTAACACAGCCCTTCATCGGTCAACGAAGGGAAGAATAAGGTGCCCATGCATGGTGTTGAGCTCCCTTGGGCTGGGGGTGGTTGTCGTATGTCCGTCTCCGTCGTGACGTCGTCATCCCTATAGAGGCTGATAATCTGATGACACCAATTTGACTTGGAGACCAAGATGTGAGCATCTCTAACAATGCACAATAAGATACTCTATGATCTCTATATCCGGTTGTGATAGATTAGCTCTTGTTGCATCCCATTATTAGTTGTGATGTAATGAATCTAGACTTTAGCTTTCAAATGTTGACTTTATTAGTTAACTGTATTTTTATCCATATTTTTCTATTCAAATCCATGGGTTACAGTACCTTTTATTCAAAACTCTATTTTTTGTGTTTTATAAAATATATACTCTAGGTCCTAGACTGTTTATTAGTTACTACATTATCATAAACCAGTATTGTTTGGGCAAACTTGATGTTGAATTTCCTCAATAGAAGAATAATTATGTGTGTATTAGTATCTTTTTACAAAATAGAGTGCTTTATAACAACTATCAATGTAGATATGCTTGGATGTTTCAATTAAAATGTACAAATTTATCAAAAGTAATAACTTACACAATTTGTTGACATAGAGTGTTGATATATAATATAAATTACCCACCCTTGTTATTCCCATAAAAGGACTACTTTATATTTTCTTTCATAACGACCAAGGTGTGAGATACTTTATGTTGTCTTTCCATAATAACATATATGGGTTATTTAGATACAAATTTAGGGGGGGGGGGTGCTTTAGATTATCTCTTATATAACGGCATACCCACTTCATCCCAAAATAACCGATGCTCGATCTAAATTTCTCCTAAGTCAAACCGATTTCACTTTGACCAAAGAATGCCAAAATTTGTGGCACAAAATAGGCATAATATTAAAATATATTTCGTGATAATTCTAACAATACTTATTTGGTTCACAAACATTAATACTTTTTTGTATAAATTTAGTCAAATTTGAAATAGTTTAACTTAAAACATGAGCTACTTTGGAATGTATGTTTGTTGTTTTTTTAATACAAAAAAATAGCCTTTGTTTATTTATGTCCAGTTGCGGAAACCTCGGAGCTCGAGCGAATGATAATCTTCCTGCAGTGATAATACACCGGAATGAGTCCATGTCTAGAGTCTGGACACAGGGAGACGGTGGTCTGCCACCAATTTGTTAAGTAGTAAGAGCAGCTCTAGTGTGCCAGACAAACGAACCGAGCGGAAAGAGAAAGCAGTGAAAGTTCGATTCACACACTGGAGCAACTGAACCGTAGGAAAAGATTCCTGGTTCGACGCAAGTTTTCGGTTCAACGCGAGGGAATAGAACAGTTCGACGCAAGTTTTCGGTTCAACGCGAGGGAATAGAACCCTGTTCGCTTCCGTGGTTTATAAGTCGACTGATGCTCTTTAATTATGAGAGAAAAACAATATATCATTACTAATAAGCATGACTAATAAGATAAGCGAGCGAGAATATTGATTCTGTGCATGCAAGGAGCGAGCCACCACCAGATGTGCTGTGGTTTCTCTTTTGCTTATTGTTTGTTGTGGATCCATGGAGAGAAAAGTGGATGTAACACTGGAGCATGCTCGGTTCGTGCACAGAGGAGTGGAATCTTTGCATGCGTGGCCTGACAGTCACAGTTCCGTTCGACGCGACACTGGAGCTGCCCTAACGGCCAGGAGACCTGGTCATGTCCGTTGGACTGTCACATCTGGAGTTGTTGCACATTTTCATCTGTTTCGTCAACAGTAGCGTATGCAGCATCTTTGCAAATTGAAGCCATGTCAAAGCAGGCTGAGTGGTGAGTGCAATGTGCTGGTGCATTTGGAATTCCTGGTAGGCTGGTAGCATTCCTTTCGCCTCCCAATGGGCATCCTTTCCGGAACATCGGTTTCTTCTTCGATGAAGAAACATTCGGCACGTTTACGCACAGTATGTAAGGTGGCTGGTCAGTGGTCACCACCAGTGGCTGCTGCTCCATTGAAAGCTACCCTCTTCTCCCAACAGCCTGCTGTCACATTGATATGAAGATACACCAAACATGGGCACCTGATACATCATTATAGAAAACTAACATATAGTAGCCTGGAAAAGAGGAGTGGTACTCCTGCATGTAACTGTAGTCTCCATCCAAAACATGGGCACCTGATTGATGGTGCAAAAGTAGCGCACGAGACGCCTAGAGGCTAGTGCCCTCTGGTCTTTTTCTTTGCTGTGTTCATCAACAAACCCAGCAATACAATACTGACAGTTAGCAAAAGCATACTAGACACTGCACACCAACAAAATACCTATGCATAAAGCTTCGGACAGTTACATTGCTCTCCAACAAGGACATTCTCGCACCAAAGTACCATGTGCTGCATTTCTTGATACATATGATGAAATGAATGGAAGAGCTGCTACACCCTACTTCAGCCAGCCTTCCTGCAACCCTGCTTATCTCTGTCCTAGAGTCTGAAACCGCAAGTTGAAGTTTGGAGTAGCGAAGTCCAGCACACAAAAATCTGATACAATAGGATAGCATCTATTAGCCAAGTCCCAGATTTCGCATATCCCTCCTTTGGGCAGTGGAGCCCTCTTTCTTGATCCTAGAAGGCCTGATAATACGGTCAATAATCCCATATTCGAGAGCCCCTTCAGCATCGAAGCGCTTCACCCTAGAGAGGTCCTCATGGATCTGCAAATAAGTAAATGTTTGAGAAGAAAGGGATGCTTGAACTGAAGTTACGAAAGACAAGTGGAAAAATTATAATACATGATCCTCTATGGGACTTCATCATGAGATACCACAGGCTAGAGCAAACCAAACCATCATTTGCCAGTAATGGGACGAGAAAGAAGCTCATGTAATCAGAAATTCTTACCTTCTCGACAGAATGACCTGTGTGCTCTGCGAGCTTGCCATAGAGATAGTTCTTGATACGAATAAGCTCGTTTGCTTCATTTTCTATATCATCAGCCTGCAGAGAAAGGTCCAATAAATCAAGACTGTAAAATGTAGCCATTTCCTGTATTAAACAGTTAAGTTTACAAACCTGGCCTCGAGCTGCTCCAGCAGGTGACTGAAGTGAAATCCGGCATAGAGGCATACCAGTACGTGAACCCTTAATAACAATACAGAACAACAGAAATAGGCATTATACTTGAGCATATTAAAGCCACATATGGTCAATAGAAAGACAATACTAAGTAGTAATACCTTTTCACCAGCTGCAAGAATAAATCCTGCCAGGTTGAATGCAAAGCCCAAGCAGTGCGTACCAATAGGACTTTTTAGACTTAGCATGGTATCGTATAGTGCCATACACGGAGTAAGCTGCAACACCATGGTAAGTTTGGATTCGAATGTAACATAAGTATCTTAGGGCAACCTGAGTGTCATGGACTTTTTGATTACTTATATGAATATTTTAAAAGCATCAAAACAAGATATCTGTAATATGCAAAATCAACTATTCACAATTTATGTCTTGATGATAGTATAGTAGGTAGAAGGTCAGAGAATCATGGGTTCATTTTTTTTATATGAAAAGTGTAACAGTGAAAATAAAAGGAGACCAACACAAGTACAATAATAGTATTCTGAGGTCCTTACATCTCCTCCTGGTCCATTAATGTATAACATTATCTTTTTGGAATTATCAATGCTGTCAAGATACAGCATGCTTGCCAACACTTGGTTGCTGAACTCTTCATCAATATTGTCCCCAATGAAGATAATCCGCTCACGGTACTGCACATGGACAGTTCAAATTACTTATCCATGCACAGCAAGAAAACAGAGTTATGTACACCCAAGGAAGGATATAATCAGTGTTATTGGGTCTTACCAGAGCATTCCATATGTCAAGCCATTGCCAGGTTCCTTCACCAGGTGTTCTGTAAGGCACCCGTGGAGTACCAATAGGCATCATCGAAATGCGGGCTCTGGTTGCCTTCTTGTTTGACAACCTACCAAGGGTAAATTTGCAGAATACTGAGATGAGAAATGTGCCCAACAAACCATGTCAGGATCATTGAGGTTTATGGCTATTCAAATGCTATATTGCTATCTAAAATATCCACTACTGTTATAAGAGACGTAACAAGTAATTTCTCCGTTCATTAACTGACAATCTGATAGAAGCGCTCATGATGTCATCTTAGTTTGGAAACAAAACTCATCTGTTTCAGTATCTGTCAACGATACTGGACTGACCACCACAACCTAATGCAGTGAGCAATCTCATCTCAGCTCAGCAAGCAAAGCCAGCATCCATGTAAGTGTCACATCCCATGAGACTAAGATTAAGATGGTATAACATCCAAATACCAAAACAGAGCATACATACACCTAGGCAACAAGCAAAGATCTACCCAAGCACACATAGCAATTAGAGATCGACGCACACTCACCCCAGAGAGATCCTCCGGTTGACGGCAGTGTAGAACCCAGCGCTGACATTCGGGCACGACGACTCCGACGACCCTGCTCACCATCCTCAACCCGGAAACCAAAATCAAACCCAGAAGACGAATCCGCCACAAATTTAAACAAATTTCGGTTGAATCTCACCGAGCTTGGTCTGCGCCCTGAGCCCGACGAAGACCTTGGTGCCGACGCTGCAAGAGCGGAAACACAGAGAATCCGGGGGCTCAGAGGGGGTAGGGTTTAGGGTGCGAAAGGGGTCGGAGAAGCAGGGAGGAGGTGACCGACCTGAGAGAAGACGGCGGGCTGGCGGTCGCGCGGGGGTGGAAGCATGAGGAGTTGGCCGGCGCCGCCATTGGAGCGGCCGGCGGAGTGGTCGGGGGACGACAGCTTGGTGGGAGCGACGAGCTCGCAAGCGAGTTACCCAGTGGATAAGACTCCAGTACAACAACAATACAACACCGATTCAATATTTGGTTAGCGCTACAGACAAAAGGTTTAATACCCATTCGATATCTTCTCCAACAACAAAACCTAAAAAAGAATCATTTTTACAAATGGGTTTTTCCAAGAGAGATGATACTCATGTTTGGGTTGTGCCTCTCAGGCAACCCAAAATGAGGCCCTGTTCGACTGGCTAGAAAAAACGGTTGATGATGATGCTGATTTGTTGTGAGAGAAAAACACTGTTATTCCGCTGAAACGGTACGGCTGATAAATTTAAGCGAATAGATACTCTGTTAGAGACTGATTTTAGGTCTCCTGCTACCCATTTTAGGTTTAGATGCCTATATGGGTCACCTACCGGAGACAGTCTAACGGGGGAGAAGATGTAGCCGCCACCCGCACCGAGATTCATGCGGCGCTCCGTGTCCGTGGATGCGTGTCGGCGTTAAATTAATAACTAGCCATGGCTGGAGCGCGTCTACTCGGCCATGGAGCAGTGTCTGCGGGCTGGCGTTGGGCGGCGTGACATCGTGCTAGCGTTGGGCAGCGGAGCGGCGTCGTGCTAGCGTTGGCCGGCGGCGGCGGGCGAACCCGCATTGGGGCGAGTGCGGCTCCAATTCTTGCTCAACCAAAATCATGGCATGCCAAAATTTTAGTCATCATTTGGTTCATTACCAAATAATTAGCACATTAATGTTTATGGGCAAAGTTTTGACGAGTCTCTATAGAGTTCTTTAGCTGCATACAAGAGACAAGGCCCTTCCTATTTTGGCATTATACCAAGGTCTAAAATTTTGGATGTCACAATTTGGCACCCAACCAAGTGCTATATCAAAATTATTGCCAAATTTTTGGCAATCAAATTTTGGCACGCCCTAATTTTGGTTGGGCAAATTTTGGATCCGAACCAATCAAGCCCAAGGTTTCTTAAAACAGGAAATAAAAATTGGATGGAATAAAAAAGTGATTGAATTTTGGAAGAAATAAGATCAATGGCATTTCAGCGTATGTACCCAGTTTGATAATGACAATCTAGTGAATCCCTCTTGCGGGGTGACAAACAAGCGAAGCCAACTTTGATAATGGTAAAATTCCAATTATCTCGTCTGTTTAGTGGTAAAATTTACTGAGTTTCAGTTGGGTGTCACTGTCATGTGTGGCCGCGCCTATTCCAGGAGGAGGCGTGCCCGTGACATCCGCCGAGCCACTGGAGGCGCACAGGCCGCACAGGCCGCGGTCACCACGCCGCATGCGGAGGTTGTTTTAGGAAGTGGCTAGATTAGTTGGAAGGCCATGCATGGTCCCCAAATTTAGGAGCAATTAGCTCAAGGGTAACCGGCCATTGGGCCTATAAGAATAATTGTAATCGGTGATTGAGAGGTAAGAAAGAACTATTTCCTAATTCCTCTCTCTCTTCTTTCCAACAAAGCCTACGGCTGAGGGGCAAAACCTCGCCAGAGACGACGGATCGTGACTACGAACTACGTAGTCGAGGTCCCGCTACCCAGGGGTTTTGTGCCCTTGACAACCTGGTATCACGATCCAGGCGTTCCTCATCTTCCCGATTAGCCCCACACCCACCACCGCAGCCGCCACCCCCTGTCTCCACCACGCCACCACCGCCAAACCCTCTCACCGCCATGGGCGACGCTACAGCTGCTCAAGCCACGCAGGCCGCCATGTAGGCCACCCTGGAGTCCCTGGTGCAGTCCATCAAGACCCTGCACACCTCTGTCGAGGCCAACGCCCAGGCGATCCAGCGCCTAGACGCGGCAGTCACACCAGCTGGCAGGTCGATGTCCTCGTCGCGCACTGGCTCGGGGGAACACCACCAGGATCGTCCGCCCCGATTCCAAAAAATGGATTTCCCGCGCTATGATGGCAAGTCCGATCCATTGATTTTTATCAATCGCTGTGAATCATATTTTCATCAGCAACGAATTATGGAGGAGGAGAAGGTCTGGATGGCCTCGTACAACCTAGAAGACGGCGCACAACTATGGTATTACCAGGTCCAGCAGGATGAGGGCACCCCCTCCTGGCGCCACTTCAAGGAGCTCCTCCACTTGCGCTATGGGCCTCCTCTTCGCTCCAACCCTCTTGGCGAACTGGCGGCATGTCACCGCACCGGGACGGTCGAGGAGTACCAAGACCGCTTCTAGGCCCTGTTGCCGCGCGCCGGCCGGCTAGACAAGGAACAGCGCGTCCAGCTGTTCACCACCGGTCTCCTCCCACCACTTAGCCACGATGTGGAGATCCACAACCCCTAGTCGCTGGCGGTCGCCATGAGCCTCGCCCGCAAGATCGAGCTCCGGAACAGCTACGTCGCGCCGCCAACTCGCGCGCACGCGCCGGGGCATGACCGGGCTCTCCTGCCGGCACCCGCGCCCCGTCTCGCGCTCCCGGCGCCCAGCCAGACAAGACTGCCACGACCACCGTCATGGTGGAGGGCCATCCCGTGCGCTGGCTGACCCAGGCGGAACAGGAAGAACGCCGGCGTCTTGGGCTCTGCTATAACTGCGACGAGAAATTCAGTCGCGGTCATAATCACGTCTGCAAGCGG
Organism: Miscanthus lutarioriparius; assembly: GCA_904845875.1. Lineage (NCBI taxonomy): Eukaryota > Viridiplantae > Streptophyta > Magnoliopsida > Poales > Poaceae > Miscanthus > Miscanthus lutarioriparius. The sequence goes on from CAJGYO010000018.1 coordinate 80,438,528, forward strand.
TTGTTCCTCCTCGACGGCGTGGAAGAGGAGGACGTCGAGGACGCGCTGACCACGGAGGCGCCTGGGGTTGAGGAGGACATGCCCCACGTCTCCGTCAACGCGATTGCAGGCATCCACTTCAGCGACACCATGCAGATCGTCGTCAAACTAGGGGGTTCGGTCCTCACGGCCCTCCTCGACTCGGGCTCCACCCACAACTTCATTGCTGAAGCTGCAGCGCACCGCTCCGGCCTACCGATCCAACACCGCCCCCGCCTCACGGCCATAGTGGCCAACGGTGAGCGCGTCTCCTGCCCGGGCGTCCTTCGGCAGGCACCGTTCGTCATTGGCGATGACTTGTTTCACACCGATCTCTTTGTGATGCCTCACGCCGGCTATGATCTGGTGTTGGGCACCCAGTGGCTCGCCACCCTGGGACCAGTCCTCTGGGACCTGGGCGCCCGCACGATGGCGTTCCAGCGGCAAGGCCGTGACGTGCGCTGGACGGGCATGGCGACATCCGGCGCGCCTCACCTTCACACCACAACGGCCAGCGAGTCCTTGCTGGACGAGCTGCTGGCATCCTTCGGCGACATATTTGTGGAGCCCCAAGGCCTGCCACCTTCGTGTGCCCGCGACCACAGCATCACCCTCAAGCCAGGCGCGCACCCAGTGGTGGTTCGGCCATACAGGTACCCGGCGTCCCATAAAGATGAGCTGGAGCGTCAGTGCCGGGCAATGCTGGACCAGGGCATCATCCGCCGCAGTTCATCCACATTCTCCTCGCCGGTCCTTCTGGTGAAAAAGGCAGACGGCGCCTAGAGGTTCTGCGTCGACTACCGGGCGTTGAACGCGCTCACGGTAAAGGACGTGTTCCCCATACCCGTGGTGGACGAACTCCTCGACGAGCTGCAGGGCGCCAAATTCTTCACCAAACTAGACCTACGTTTGGGCTACCACCAGGTCCGGATGCGGCCCGACGACGTCAACAAAACTGCTTTCCGCACACATGACAGCTTGTACGAGTTCCTCGTCATGCCGTTTGGACTGTGCAATGCTCCGGCGACATTCCAAGCTCTCATGAACGACGTGCTGCGGTCCTTCCTTTGCCGGTTTGTGCTTGTGTTTTTTGATGATATTTTGATCTACAGCAAGTCATGGGCAGACCATCTATGGCACATTCGCGTCGTGCTCACCCTCCTGCGCCAGCACCGGCTCTTCGTCAAATGCTCCAAGTGCGATTCGGGGTGTCTTCGGTCGCCTACCTTGGCCACGTCATCTCCGCCTCGGGCGTCGCTATGGACCCGGCCAAGGTGCAGGCCGTCCATGACTGGCCGGTGCCCCGCTCCGCGCGCGCCGTCCGCGGCTTCCTCGGCCTTGTGGGGTACTACCGCAAGTTCGTCCACGACTACGGCACGATCGCGGCACCACTTACGGCGCTCCTCAAAAAGGAGGGCTTCTCCTAGAACGACGCTCGCAGCACACGCCTTCGACGCGCTCAAGCGGGCGGTCACCTCAGCCCCAGTGTTGGCGCTGCCGGACTTCGCCAAGGAATTCATCGTCGAGTGTGATGCCTCCACACATGGCTTCGGGGCGGTGCTCATCCAAGACAAGCACCCCGTGGCCTACTTCAGCCACCCCATCGCCCCACGTCACCGCTCCCTCGCCGCCTACGAGCGGGAGCTCATCGGGCTGGTTCACGCCATCCGACACTGGAGGCCGTACCTCTGGGGGCGCCTTTTCCTTGTCCGGATGGACCACTTCAGCCTCAAGTTTCTCCTGGACCAGCGGCTGGCGACCATTCCTCAGCACCATTGGGTGGGGAAGCTCCTGGGCTTCGACTTCTAGGTCGAATATAAGCCCGGCGCGGCTAATACAGTGGCGGACGTGCTGTCACGGCACGACACAGCCAAGGGCGCCCTCACAGCCATCTCAGTGCCGCGGTTCGACTTCGTCGAGCGCCTCCGTCAGGCCCAGTCCTCCGAGCCGGCGCTGGTGGCCCTGCGGGACGAGATCCGCGCGGGCACACGCGGCGCTCCGTGGGCACTTGTTGATGACATGATTACCTTCGACAACCACCTCTACATCGCGCCGGCATCTCCACTGCTGCTCAAGATCGTGATGGCGGTCCACGACGACGGCCACGAGGGCGTCCAACGCACACTGCACCGACTTCGCCGCGACTTTCACTTCCCCAACATGCGGCAGATCGTCCAGGACTTGGTGCGTGCATGCTCGACGTGCCAACGCTACAAGTCAGAGCACCTCCATCCAGCGGGACTGCTCATGCCGCTACCCATCCCGACGGGCGTTTGGACCGACATCGCCCTCGACTTCATGGAGGCTCTGCCCCGGGTGGGTGGTAAGTCCGTCATTCTGACTGTGGTGGACAGGTTCAGCAAGTACTGCCACTTCATCGCCTTGGCGCACCCCTACTCCGCCGAGTCGGTCGCGCTAGCGTTCTTCCACGACATCGTGCGCCTGCATGGAGTGTCGCAGTCGATGGTGTCCGACCGGGATCCGGTCTTCACGTCCATGTTTTGGCGCGAGCTGATGCGCCTGGTGGGCACCCGGCTGCATATGACGACGGCCTTCCACCCCCAGTCGGACGGGCAGTCCGAGGCCGCCAATCGGGTGATCGTCATGTACCTGCGATGTTTCACGGGCGACCGGCCGTGCCAGTGGCTCCGTTGGCTGCCTTGGGCCGAGTACATCTACAATACGGCCTATCAGACGTCTCTACGCGACACGCCGTTCCGCGTGGTCTACGGCCGTGACCCCCCCACCATTCGGTCCTATGAGCAGGGTGAAACCCGGGTTGCCGCCGTGGCCAAGAACATGGAGGAGCGGGATGCCTTCCTCCAGGACGTCCGCTACCACCTTGAACAAGCACAGAAGGTCCAGAAGCACCACTACGACAAGCTCCACCGCCCCGTCGCGTACAAGGTGGGAGATTGGGCCCTGCTTCGCCTCTGGCAGCGCGTGGCTTCCTCCTTGTCGCAGCCCACAACGGGCAAGCTCAAGCCCCGCTACTTCGGGCCCTATCGCGTCGCCGAAATGATCAACGACGTCGCCGTCCGCCTGGAGCTGCCACCACGTGCTAGAGTGCACGACGTGTTCCATGTCGGCGTCCTGAAGAAGTTCGTGGGGCTGCCTCCGGACGCTCCGCCGCCACTTCCGGCCATTCACCATGGCGCCATCACTCCGGAGCCGGAACGAGCCCTTCGCACTCGGCTGGCGCGTGGCGTACGCCAGGTGCTTGTGCACTGGAAAGGGGAACCGGCGGCATCAGCAACATGGGAAGACCTCGACTCGTTCCATGACAAGTATCCATCATTCCAGCTCGAGGACGCTCTGGACGTCGAGGGGGGGAGAGATGTCATGTGTGGCCGCGCCTATTCCAGGAGGACGCGTGCCCGTGACATCCGCCGAGCCGCTGGAGGCGCACAGGCCGCGGTCACCACGCCGCATGCGGAGGTTGTTTTAGGAAGTGGCTAAATTAGTTGGAAGGCCATGCATGGTCCCCAAATTTAGGAGCAATTAGCTCAAGGGTAGCCAGCCATTGGGCCTATAAGAATAATTGTAATCGGTGATTGAGAGGTAAGAAAGAACTATTTCCTAATTCCTCTCTCTCCCTTCTTCCCAACAAAGCCTACGGCTAAGGGGCAAGACCTCGCCGGAGACGACGGATCGCGACTACGAACTACGTAGTCGAGGTCCCGCTACCAGGGGTTTGGTGCCCTTGACAGTCACGGAGCTACCATGTTCCTTTTCGTCTTTTCCCATGAAATCATTTATCTAGATCACGCTTTACAAGCAGGAGAGTTCTACGAGAATTCAAAGAGAACCGAACCATTCAATTTCTGAGAAATCAGTCAAAATTCGAATCATCCAAATGAGATTCTGAATTTACATGTTCCAAATGCATACAATACAAATGAAATAATTCCCAACTCACTAGAGACTGACACATGTGTACATGACAGTGTACCCGACAATAGCCAGTCTATGGATACAATTTCGACAGATTCACAACACAGATATGAGATTGTTTGCCTGAATTCTACCACTTTTCGGCTGTTGTGAAAGTACATAACAGTATAGTGAAATTCGACATTACACCTGTTCTTTCGCCTTCTATCTATATACAAAAATTGCGTACAACCAATATATGGTAGTGTCCACAACCAGCCCCATGTTTCTGCTTGTAATAAGTTCTGAAGCTGCCTTCATGGCTCCAATACCTGAAGTTTGGCCTTATTCTTCTTTTCGTTCTTGTTAATGTACATGCATAAGATACTCCAAAGGGTATGCAAAAAATACATCAGCGGGCAACATAGGTATCCTACAGTCTCAACGTGTCATCTCAATACTGTTCTTGCCAACCTGAGGGTACACTCTATAAGCTCAATCTCCTGCTGGTACCGCTTTCCCTTGTCAACACCCTGTTATGGAAACTAGGGATGTTAGTTCTTGGGCAGAAGGGGAAAACCTATGGTACAGTTATGTGGCAGCACTGGTAACGGGCACAAGTCAGGCTGTTTTTGTAGTTCTGAGAAAAGAACCTTGCCATAGAGAATGAGAGCCAAAGTTAAAGTACCTTATGATGTTCTGTTCCAACTGGTGGAGTTGCACGCCAAAGTTTCAGATTGGTGAAAGCAGACCTATTTGCGCTTGCATCTATTTTGTTGACCTTGTTTTCTGACTCTCCCTCAAATTTTGTTTTTGTGGAAGCAAACCAATTGAGTTCATCAAAATGGTTTTCTTGTTCCAATACCTAAGATAAAGCATCAGAACACAAGGCCTCGAGTCAGAACTCAGAGAACATAAGGTAAGACTCAGTGGCGAAGCTAGAGCTAAAATGAGGGGGGTGCATGCATAGAGGAGTTGACCGGAGCTCCACCAAACAGAGCCTTAACCTTGATATGCATTATTTGCATGCTAAAGTTTGATTTTTCTAGGGTAATATACACGGATCTGCAAAATTATATATAAACATAGAGAGAGCTATGCAAAATCAATAAATATATACAATAGGCCGGGTTATCAAACTTGGACAAACATTTATCTTAGATTTATGCAGAGATCGGTATAGGAAATTAGTATCGATTATTTGCCACTTAATCAGATAGCATTAGTAATTTAAATGACATACTACCATGGTCAACTAATTTTAAAACCTAAATTCTTATCAAATCCTATAGTTCGATAAATCAAACCTATATAACTACATCTCCCATTATCTAAAAAAAATCAGAGCTCCTAATTATGAAACAATGAAAGATGAGTCTCATTTTTCTTATTCTTATATGTACTTGGCATCTAGCCTATCTATACCCCAACTGAAAAAAATCTCCCAATACAAATCTGAACATCTAGTTATATCTATTTCTACTACAGAAACAATTAGCAAGCAAGCAATAATTGCAAGTTTAGGTGTTTTGTTTGGAAGAAATGTCATGAATACTTGAAGTGTATATAGAAACAAAGAGTAGTACTTAGCTTGTGCAATCACGGAATAAAATGAGAGGGTGCAGGAAGCATGCATCAACGAATAGTATATAATAATAATGTACTGATTAGACAATGAATCATGGGCTTCTAGAGTTCTGGTCCTAGGCCTAATTACGTCGACTTTTTTTTATCATCGTACATGCAGGACTTGGTCTGCCCTTGATCCTGGCATGCTCATATTTATTGGCACTAGGCTCATCAATGGCTTGTATTAGTTTGCTCGAGCAGTTGAGCTTTCACACTTCCATGTTGCGCCGTGGGGGGTGCATGACCCTGGATTGAGGGGGTGCATGGGTGGTGATTTGAGATAATTAGCACTAAATTTTGTTTTTGCTGTGGGTGCATTGGCACCCCCCTCTGGTAAGACTGTCAGACACCTGAATACATTCATAAATAGTCCTGGTAAAGCAAAAGCAGAATGAAACAAGAATAACACTCGAGCAAAGTTACCTTGAGGATAAAAGCAACCCCTAATAGGAAACTATCATAGGTATGAATGGTGTTCTTGGCTTCATGCCCTCGTCTCAATAGTTTATCCTTGAGAAGCACCCTATTGTCCACCATGTTGGCAATGAGCAATGGAACAATTTGGAAAAAGTCATCCATTGCTTTAAGCTCATTGCTCTGAATCTTCTACAGATCATCCAAGAAAAGTTGAGGAGTCAGAGAACGGTCAAAGAGGAAACACATAAGGCTTCTTCGCATACCATTTGTGTCAATGTTTGGCGAAACTTTACAAGATATAAATCCCAGCCCATGCCTTATACAAGACTGGCTGAACAAAGAACAAACCTAGCCAATGTAGCAAATCAGTATTACCTGAGATCAAACTAAAAAAAAAAAGGGCGTACCCAGTGCAGAGAGCTCCCGCTCTGTGCGGGGTCTGGGGAAGGGTGTCAGTGGCAAGCCTTACCCTCGCCTGTGCAATGCGAGGAGACCGCGACTCGAACCCGGGACCTTCCGGTCACAGGCGGTAAGACTCTACCGCTTGCACCAGGCCCACCCTTCACCTGAGATCAAACTACATTGGAAAATATTTAATGATTGCATAGGTGTTATGCAAAGTTGATGGAACATCATCAACTTGTTCAGTTAAAAAAAAAAAAACTTTATTGTGGCTTATCATGTGAACGCTGTTTGGAATCAGCTTTATTTATGATATAATTTTTTCCCCTTATCAACATGCATCAGAGTGTGCAACAAAATACAATTACTTTTTGCCTGGAAAAGTGAGGATGCGTGATATTGAACTAGTAACCATATTTTACCAGTAAAAAAAAATTCTTCTGAGCAACACAATATTCACAGAGGTACTTGTCCTGACTCCTGAATTACAAGATGATAATGAGATTGACTTATCATTGTGAAACAATGCAAAAACTACTTCTAGCATAGTAGTATGTGAATAAGACAGGTGCACCATATGAAAATATTGAACTTTCCACCTATAGTACTACACAAAAGGAAAGGTACCATTGTATAATGTTCCAAAACACAACAGACAGTGTACAGAAAGTAAAAACTGACATTCGGCAGTTGACATAATTTATAATTTCACATAGCTTGGAGGGGGAAATATAAAACTAAAAGAAAACAGTAAATAGTAAGTGGAAGATAGTACCTGTCTAATGTAGGTAACCAACCTTAGAAAGGTTTGAATCCTCTTATCCAGTTCTTCCTTGTTTCGTGCCTCCATATCCAGTATCTTCCCAGTTTCAGCAATGTCATAATCCCAACCCACTATCTTGCAACTTGTCGAGTAGCTCAAGTCATAGTTGGACATTCTTGCATATCTACAAGCATGAGAAAGGACCAACTGTCAACAAAATATGTGTCCACAAGTTCAACCAAGAAAGTTTAAGAGCACACACCTTGAGATGCTGTTGGAATAGCGGGTACATCCAGCAGCAAGCATTCTCATCAGGCCTACTGCATTTCCTATTCTATACACCACAGCTCGTACTTGTTCAAGGAAACCCAGAGTATGGTCTCCAATTCCATGCTTCCCTATGGTAACTTTCAGCTCTCCTTGGATAGCAGGGTGTACACTGGATACCCTAGTGTTCTGGTATATCAAGTAAAAATTAATAATTAAATAAATAATTTAAATTGAATATGAAATAACTAGCTCGTCTTTTTTTCATGATGCGGCCTACGGTGAATATCCGAATAGGGTCAGAGATCACCCTATGCATCACAAATAGCACAATATAAATAATTCAGAACATATCAAGAGCAAAAATTACCTCTAACTGTTTTAAATCCTTTAACATATAGACGTCGGCGTTGCTTTGAAGCAACACATCCAGATCTAAAACCATCCTGTCTAAAAACATCAAAATGGAGTCCAAAGCTGCAGAAATTTGCTGCAAACTGCACATCGCTGTTGATGATGCAATGTGTTCAACACAGAAAACTCTTAAATTTTTACGGCCTTGGCCATCCAAATCATTCTCAATAAACATCTGCATAAATACATACAGACAAAAGCGGGACAAAAGAAAGACAAGTTACTTTAAGAGTCTTAAGTCTTAACACAAGCATAAAGGAGATTTTGCTGGAACACGCTGCAGAGTACTTCCTCTGATTCCAAATGAAGTCATTTAGGACATGACAATTGACAAGGTCTCCAATATGACACTTTAACTTACAATTTTGCAGATGTATACTATTTAAATAGAGAAAGTTATATACCATGAACAAATTTTTTCCATGATGAATCTAATAACATCAACCATAACTCTTGATCTATAATTCTATATAACTTTATATATATTGATAGTTCAAGTTAAAGAAGCTAGAATCCTAAGACGTCTTACATTTGGAATCATAGGGAGTAGGCAAACATATTTTAGCTTTTGAAAGAGGCCACCGCTAATATCTTAGCCCACGATTTAAAACATTGGAAAAAAAAGGACTATTCTTCAGATTCTTACAACTTGAAAAGAGTTCATATGAAGAATGATTACTAAAGTGTCCTTCCATGACATAAGTATTAGTACCCACCTGTTTGATAATGCTGTAGGAGTATTTCTCACAAAACGAATAAAGATCTTCGATAGTTTTTCTGAGATCAAAACCTTGATCCAGAGTTTCCACAGTAAGACGGAAATCTTCCAGTTCAACACCATATTTCAGCTCTCCTAGTTCATGCATCTCTGCATATATCTAGAGTAAACTCAACACATAAGCAAGCATTTGATAAGATAATGTATGACTGTCAATTGTAGTACTTATCTGACATGGGAAGGGCATGATAGTTGATAGATACCTTGTCATCATAATTAGGCATCACAGAGTACGTATAGAACGCAGAATTTAGATGATTTTCCACGAGCAATTTAACATCAACAAACTTGACAGGTAACCTCAAGGGCCTCATTCGTAAGTACCATGAAAGATTACAAACCCCAGTCTGACCATCAACGCAGACATAGTTTATGTCAGCACTAAAAAAAACAAAGAAATAATACAATTCTCAACCCTTACAATGTACTTTGTTACCTTTGTTGGGTTCACATCAACTGCTCCTTTCAAATGAGTAGAATGAACATGAAGTCGGAGATCAGTCTCAATGTCCCTGCATAGTGGAGCAACCACCTCCTACAGAAAAGAGAGTGACCATGTCTTACTTCGAATTCCTGACTTTAGTCAACACAACAGCATATGTAGTAAAAAAAACTCACCTCCCTCAAAACATTTTCAATGTCTTCCTCATAACTCCGAAGAGCAACTGGGCCCACATTCCCAAGCCCAAGGAGCAATGTTCCATCAGAAAATGAATCAATGATGTTTCTGTTAACTCAAAATAATCAATGTAAGGAAAAAATGAACACTTGTGATTGAGACTTCTCGAAAAGATTTAGTGAGAAGTCCTATGTAAGACGCAAACAAATTGAAGAAAAAAATATAAATATCAAACAGATGAGCCAATCAAAGAATAAAACTCATGCACAAAATCGAGCGGAGTACTTAAAATGAAAAATAATAATAACTGCCAATGACAACACATCCCATTGTTCATATCAAAGGCATGTGGATGTGGTTATAAGAGCATCATGAAATTTTACTGACATCTAAAACACTTACTGTATCCAAGACAATTTGCAAGCATCTCCATATACCATGGATAACCAAATTGAAAGCATCTCCTTTCTCCAGTACAAGAAGCTACAGTTTGTTCTTTCATCAATCAGGGACTGGCAATTTGAAAGAATTCTGAACTTCGATATAAGCTTCCTCACTCTACCCAGTTCAACATCCAAGTGACCCTGCTTTGTGGCTACAAATATTAGTATTATAAATGTCAAATAAAACATATCTATTAAGAAAAACAAACAAAAAATAAAAACAATTATTGTTAATAGCACTTGTATTCAATAATAGCCCTCATGGAGGAAATAATATGAGTAAATGAGTACACAAAGAGGACTTTCTAGAAGATTTGATGGAGATCAACTTGCTAATTCAGACTTCAGAATAAAGTATTAAGCTAAATCTGGAAGTATGCAGGCAAAAGCAACATATCCATATTCAAGTTCTCAACCATACCCAATTTGGTTAATCTGTGTTAACTCAGTCGTCATGCTACCTTTAGCGTTAGAAAAGTCTTGAGGTGCAGTTTTATGAGTTCGCATTCTCTTCAGGCTCACAAGCAAACCAATTGACCAACCACTAGCAAATTCGTATCCATGTAATCTCTAAACATGCTAGTGTTCCACTGTGTATGGGTGGGGGCGGAGGTTCGGGGGTTTTCTCAGCCTGTGTGAGAAGGTCTTCTTCTTAACAAAATACCCGGGGGCCGTCATAACCCCCCGCAGGTCAAGTTTTTAAAAAAAAACATGCTAGTGAGTTAGTCTACATTTGTACTGCACAGTACCACACGACATTTCCAGAGGACGCTCAAGCCAGCTACAGCAAGATGGTAATAATGCATCCAGTAATTGGCAAACACACCAAACTGTGTAGAATATCCATGGTAATAGAAAGTGTCAGCTGCCTCGAAGAACTTCCACCTCCTTCAAGCAATTGCAAGGATATCAATACCTGGAGCAATCAAGAAATACAAAACTAGTCAGTTCTAGAACTAAATCATTGAAATAAACAAATTAGCTAAATAATATTTGTATCTTAAAGAAAAAATGGTTCTCAGATCTTCAACTGAAACTTAGCTGAAAAAGAACCATCCTAATCTGATAATTGGCTATCCAGCATGCTCTACAGTTTTACTGACACAACAATTACAACTAGCATAAATATCAAATACAAACTCCAGTATCTACTCAATCCCTATCTCAATTAGAGACAGCACAGTTACAGTAAACCTTAAGCTAACATGTTTTCATTTTCGTTTCTAGTGACAAAATAATTAACCATCAGCAAAAATTTGTAGCATTACCCTCGCTACTCATCAACTGAATTATAAGAATAGAAAGGAGATAGAGGCAACAAGAAATAGGATAGTTGAGTTGTAAATATATCAAGCACACCATTACCTAGACATGCCTTTAATGTAAACGAAGAAATAAATACAATCAAAATTAACTGAGTTAGTGCCAGTGAACAGTTAGTTTCTCAATGTACTATATATTCTTTTACCCCTTTTGAACAAATGAAGAAAACAATCAACATCTAAACATAATACTTCACAAACTTATATAGAAAAAATGTTCAAAGATGTGTTACCAATGACAGTGAATCAAGAAGCTTCGTCTCCAACTCTGCACCGCCTAAACCAATGCTGTCCCATGTTAGAAGTATGAACACAAAATAAAGTGCACAGCAAAATTAGTCTTTTAACTGTACGTTTGAACTTTGGACGCATCCTCTTATGTTTTGCAAACATTGATGTTTCCCAAAGGCATTTTCACACAAAAAAAGGAAAATTGATTACCAAGTTAAGAAGGCATAAAGCTGTATATGATTGACATATTAAACCAAGGAAGAGTTTTTATTATATATGTGCATACTGACAAAATATTATTTCTAAATGCTGATATACAAAACAACTGATAGATCCACACTAGGCACTAGTACATCTAGCAAACAGAATCTTTCAACGGACAGGAGTGCACAAAAGAGAAACAATTGTGCCGTATGCTATGTTTCAATTATATGAATCCAAGCATAACAAAAATGAATCATTTTCTTGGGAAAAAGAAATACATGAATAGTGTCACGTACCACGTCTCAACAAGCTAAGAAAACCTGTTTTGCTCACTTGATCTGCCTTGGCAATTTCAGTTTGCAGTTTATCCTGCTTAAGGATAAAGTAACATAACATCAGGATCCATGAAGAAAGGGGAAATGGAATAAAGTTCAGGAAGTTGGAAAATGAACCTTCAATGGTAGTATGAGCTGTTCAATATCTGATTGAATGATATTGATGATGTGAGGAAGACTACGTACTATGCTGGGCCCTCTTGTGTTGAACAAGTCTCCTATGGACTAATATATTAGAATGAGTAGTGTTAAACAAAACAGGTACTTCAAAATTTCAACGAGCAAATTAACAGTTTTCTGATACCTTCAGAGCCACAACCATTTGACAAAGAGACTTGGCTTTCTCCCTTCTCAGTGGAACCTTGATTCGAGTATTATATATATCAGTCAAGATGATGTATCAAAGATGTTACTATGATATAAAGAGGGAAATGTGAAAAGTATCTAAACAGTGCTACTAGACATATTTACCAAATATCGAGCTGAGGTCAGTAGGCCAGTAGACATGCACTAGCAACAAATAAAACCTCAGAATAAATAGGGGCGCCACAGGCCCAACTGCCCAAGTTGGTACCATGCGAGCAAGGCAAGAACTACTCAAAGTAATGAATAGGTCACAGGACCCCAATGCAGGCCAACAAACACAGAGAGAACTAGAGAAGCGAAAAAGAGGTAAAGCAAAGTTGGTAAGTATAGGTACCTTAAGATGTGTATGTAGGTCAAGCATAGACTGAACAAGCATATGTATTCTATCTGCAAGCAGTACTCCCTGCACTGAAGAGCAAAAGAAATAAGCAAAGCTAGAGGACCGACTCTTATGATTCCTTCCAATAGCATTCTATCAGTAGTTCTTCAAATTCTGTAGTGTTGACAAAAAACTGTTCAAAGACAAGCTTCAAAGAAACTTATAATCATCAGAAATAAGTATCAATTGCTTTAGAAAAATCAATCACCTCTGTAAAAGTAGGCAACAGTTTTTGCCTGCTCAGCTAAATTGGCTACTTAGGAGCACAAGGTAGGTAATTAGCAGATCCAAAAACAAATTCATTTGGCACGGCAAGTCTCATCCAACAAAAATTAATAAGAAAGAAAAAGTACAACAAAATGATCACAAGAAGCCATCTTCAGATCATGGAATGGTAGCAATGTTTTTTGTAGTTCAGCTTCAAGATATGCTTTAATGTTTAGCATTCAAATCGAACTATCAGGACAGTTTTATTAGGAGGCATTCAACTAGCAAGAAGGACAAAAGCTAAAATGACCTGCAAAATTTGCTTCTGGAGATGCCGAACCCATTCTTCAGTCAACATCTGCGACTGAAATCAACGCGAGTCAAAACTCAGCATGTTGTGCAGAACAAACATAAGTCAAGACTCAGCGTGCAATTGTACTCCAGAAGCTGGGAAACTTATTTACCGATGGATGAACAGCTGACTGGAATGAAACAGACCAACAAGACAGCGAATCATTTATGGCTTCAATATCCCTGCACATACCAAACAATATTTAAAGGAAAGTGGAGTGTTAAACATTAGATAGAACCAAACACTTAGCCGTGTCAAAGTGACAAGCCCAGTAAATTTCTCAGACATGTGCAATAGAAGCAGAGTCAGATAATACCAAGAGACTCATAATCTTAGGGCGTAACACTTTCAATTAAAATATCTACAAACACATGTTAAGGATGGAGCAATGCATGAAACTTAAGAGAGGGAAGGTAAACACCTCAAATTAAAAAGGAAAGAATTATGAAGCTGTTTCCAACCATGGTACAGTTTTTTCTGTTTCTAAATTCTAACCTTAATGCCATATTTGGCAGGTGCTCCCATATCTGTTGATGCTCTCCAAAAGTGTACTTATCTAAGTATAAATCAGAGCTACAATTACCCAACTTAAAACTCCACAGATAGAGATAATCTGGAAGAAGTAACAATGGAGACACAGAATGCTGGACTTCCAAGTTCTAGGATCCTGGTAAGGTGCTGCTAAGATGTACATGTAAAGATGAGAAAATATGCACACCTTGAGTGCACTTCATTTAAATGCGCCAAATAGTTACTCTTCGTGATTCCAAAAGCTTCACAAGCTTCCTTAATGGGAGACAGCAAAGATAGTGCTGGAGGGCAATAACACCTCATTAAATCAGATAGCACGATGCACTTTCCACCTTCTAAATAGACCACTGGAACCATCTGCAATATCTCCATTAGTAGTTTCATGGATTTCTTGTCAGGAGTTTCATCTGAAAACAGAACAAACTCCATCATACCATAATATCATGTTAAAAGAATAATGTAGATAGGCTAATCAGAATGGTAGAAGCAACACAGAACCATTCTCCAACTTAAGATCATTTTTATTGCTGAAGAGCAGAGAGATTTCGACAAAAAAAAGTAGATGTATGTATAGTAGTTTAGAGGAAAAGTAGGATTAGAATAAAAGTATGCATATCTATAGATATCAACAACCACATGTTGATCAAATACCAGTTGCCGATATGAAGAATAAAAGAAGAGCTAGAAGATGGAGTATAGTCTTCCGATCAGATGGGAGTTCCTTCGAAGATCCTGAAATGCAAACTTCATTATTGAAGGCACCAAATGCCAGACAAAACAGTAACATAAAGAAGTAAATCTCTTGAAATAAATTAGGATTGAGAACATGCTCTTTTTAGCGGATACAGTGAGGGAACAGATCAGGTACATGGTGCTTACCAACGCGTAGAATGATTTCAGAACTGCTCTCAGCGAAGCAAGAATAAAATGCATCTAGAAGTTTCTTGTTGGACCTAACAAGGTCTATTGAAGAACACAAAGGTGAATCTACTAGCACCAGTCGCTGAAGAAAAAAAAATGCAGTGAGACAAACAGCAGAGTACTTTACGATAGATTTTTAAAATGAAAACGACCAACTAATTTGCCAACACTTACATGGAAGAAGCCACTGTCAAAAATCTTCTGCAAGTTGTGGACTACTTGATCAAGGAAATCTATATCATCAACAGACATACCAAATACATCGACCTCTGATTTCACTTTACTCATCATCCTATGAGAAAAGACCAAAACTGATCAATTTTCCGAGCATGTTTATCCTGTTAATAATGCTAGGTAAGGTGGTGTCTAAGATACATGGGTGGACAAAGTATCAACTGATAGAATTTTTTCTCAATGGAAAGAAAGTTACGTAGATTTTTGTGTCTAAGATACATGGGTGGACAAAGCGTCAACTGATAGAATTTTTTCTCAATGGAAAGAAAGTTACGTAGAATTTTGCCTAGCATTGTGATATTACATGCATATTTGTTCAGCAACCTCCACAATTTCATGACTGAACATTGACCCAAAGCTGAAGCATTTTTGGATTAGTTCGCATATAGATTTGACCTATGTCATTGATATTAATGTTATACTACCAAAGGTATAATTTTTTGTAGAAAAATGTTTTATCATATTACTCTACATTCCAATACACTCTCTGATTTTAGCCATTAAGTCACAATTCTTTCTTCTTAATATAATGAAGCGCAGCTCTCCTGCGTTTTCGAGAAAAAAAAGTCACAATTCACTAAACATTGCGGTACTCCACTTTCACTATTCGAGTAGGTCACAGATGAATCCCACAAAGATCTGTTACCACAGTTTTAGACTTTCCCTGAAGATGTGCATTCAGCATTACATCCACAGTAAACAGTCCACATATCACCTTAGATGATTCAAACTAAATGAACCTACTACACTACTAAACAAACATTAGTACCTTGAGAACAATGATAAGTGGCTTCTGACATTGCCGTTGTGCCTCAAGATTTCATCCAATAATAGGAATACTGAAAGCCCCTCACCAAGCAATGCAAATACTGTCCTCAAATCAAAACTTCTGAATGAGTTCAATGGTCGAACATTCTTGTCCCGCACTGAGCAGATCACATCAAGTTGCCGGAGCAGATTCCCAAGAATCACTATCAGCCCATTGACAATCTCATACAGCTCGAGCAACAACGGAATTGAGTGGGCAAACATCTTCTGTGGCTCCCCCTCCAGAAGTGCCTCGCCAGAACCCCCTGCGCAGTGCCCAAAGAGGAGCAGTTGCCGGTAGAGACCCTTTGAAGCCTAGAGAAGTCAAAAGGAAAACAGATAAGGTAGCAAGCACAACCCGACAATCTTTTGTTGAGGAGAAAGAGGTTTGCCTCGGACTACTGAGCAGGTTATATGCATAGGCATGTGCATGGAGGTGTTAAGTGTGTTACACTGTACCAAAAACAACAGCACAAGCAATGACAAAAGTAGTGACATCCACCATAACAACTACTAAACTACAAGGATAACAAGGCAAAGCTGTACATCCTTTCAGGACCAGCACTGTTCTTCATTGAGCACATGTGAATTGAACTGGCATGCTAAAATTTCCTAGGTACTTCTCACTAAACTTTACTGAATGTCTAAATGCGTCCAAGGGAAACCCAAAACTTGATCAACTTTACTAACAAGTTGATCAATTTACAGTTCATGAACTACAGTTGGAAATGAAGGAATGGGTTTCAGCAATGTGACTGTTCCATCCCAAAACCATGTAGCGCGCATCACAAATTCACAATACAGAATGGGGGCGGGTTCCAGCGATGATACCGCATCAGAAAGGCGTGATATCTCGATGCAGGAGTGCGACAGCACGGCGACGAACTTGGCGACCGCAACGTTGTCATCGGCCGCCGCGGGGGTCAGGAGTATGGACGCGGCGCCAGCCCCCGCGGGGTCGGCGGGGGCCACGCGGAGCCTGACGGGACCGGAGGGCACGGAGGGAGTTGGGGATGGTGGTCCGGAGCCGGAGCTGAGTTCGGAGATGGCGGCGCGGGAGCGGAAGCGCCACTCGTCGACGTGCCGCCGCAGCTTCTCCTGCTGCTCGAGTAGCACTGCGCAAGAGAACAGGAGATGACTTGGGTTGGGAGGGCCGATTTAGTGGAAGTATATAGGTAGGAAGACTCGGATGCTCACGTGACGCCATGGCCAGCGCCCAGCGGTGAGCGCCGGCGCCGTCGCCGTCGCTGGGATACCACACGAGCCGGCCGGAATAGTGTTAAAATTTTGGGTCAACTAGATCTAGTATGCGATTAGCAACAGTGTTAAAACAGGTAGCTAATAAAATATTATATCTATTTAATAAGAAAAAGAGAAAATAGTAAGCTAACTCTTAACAAATAGTTTAGCCTATATATTTCTCTATGATTTATATGTCTATATTTAATATACTTATATGTTAGATAATTTTACTTTTATTTAAGTTCATATGAGCTAGCCAATTAACTCTGCTATTGAGGATAACCTATATAAGCTTGTGCTTTGAACAATCAGAGATTGGATGGTTCCTACTCCATATATGGTTGGAAGGGATGGCATTGTCTCTGTTTTATGCTTATAGATCATCAAAATATGGAATGGACCATCTAACATATGGGGTCCATTGTCATTCTCTCATTTTTCTCTTTCTTCCTCCTCGAAAGGACCGATTGATGGCTGGAAGGGTGAATAACCTATTCAAAATCCTTCAGAACACAATCACAACTAGGCAAAAAATTAGTGATGAGTAATAAAGGTAAGACATATTAAATACTACTTGCATTTAGTCTAGCAAGCCGAGCAAACACTCATACACAAGTCTAGTGAGAAAAAAGCTGAAAGAACTACGCTACTTGCTAGAGCTATCAGCCAACAAGGAGCACAGGCTACTCGAATAACTACTCTAGTAAGAAGAACAACTACACTAAGCAAGCTAAAGATAATCAACTACACAAGCATGAGAAGCACAAAAGAAAAGAACAAGTGTGGACGGCGCAAACCATTGGAACAAAATTTGATACCAGATTTTCACGAGGTTTGGTGGTTTACTAGCCACCTACATCACAGTTGAAGCGAGTTTAGGATCGTCGCTCCTTTGCAAGCTCAACTACCCCTCAAGATAGACACTCCACAAGCCCCGGTATCCACTAGAGTTTCTCTTCACCTTTGTTGGATGGGATGAGCACAAAAGCCCCTTACAAATCCTCCTCTGGAGCCCTGCACAATCTCCACATAGTTCTCGATGAAGTCCCGCTGCTCCAAGCCATCTAGGTGGTAGCAACCACCAAGAGTAATAAGAATCTCATAGCTTTAATGATTCTCTAGTGCCACTAGATGCAAACTCTCAATGCAAATAAACTAGATTACTCCCAATCTCACTCAGATGCAATCTCTAAGTATGCTTATGTGAGTGGAGTTCGTTCTTGAGCTCCAATAGGTGTGGATATCAGATGGGAGAGCGAAATAGATCGGCCACACCCTCTGTTTATAGATTCACTCAAGAGCTAGCCATTATGCCCTTTGATTGGAGTGGGGGCACCGAAGCTTTTCACTAAAGTCCCCAACGAATATATCAATGGCTAGTTTAAACTAGTCGTTACACGACCTAAATTCTGGTGCCCTTTCTTCGGTGGCACCGGAGAAATTCGATGGCTTCAAACGTTGTGGAAGCAACGATTTTCTACTACAAGTAACCCTTTCTCTTTGGATTTCTCCGGGGCTCACCACTAGAGAAATCCGACGGTTAAACACATCTACCCCCTCTGTCCTGAAATATAGTACATTCTGGCTATTCTTGGACAAAATAAGGGAGAATACAATAAACTCATGTACCCCTCACTTAACTTCCTAATCTATTGAAATCTGATTCTATTCCGCATGATTAAAGGATGAACTCTAAGACCCTGTTTGGTTGGGCTTTTGGCTTTGGCTTTTGGCCCCAAAAGCTAAAAGCCCAACCAAAGGGGTTGTTTTTGGAGGGTGCTTTTTCAGAAGCAGCTGCTTTTCCGTAGTTCATTTTTGAAAGCTGGTTTGACCCTGCTTTTGACTTTTGGCTTTCTGCTTTTCGAAATTGGTGGAATAAAAAGCTCTTCCATAGTTGTTTCAAGAGAGATAAAGATAAAAGGTATATTTTATACTTGTTTAACCAAACAACTTCCAGCTTTTCTACAGCTCACAGCCCACATCAGCTTTTCCACAGCTCACAGCCCACAGCAGCTTTCTCCCACAGCCACAGCTCAACCAAACAGGGCCTAAGTCTCCTTATACAAAATATGGCAAGTACATGAATTACTTTTCTTATACAAAATAATCACGTATTTTTATTCAAGTGAACATTATCTTCTTGTACCCAAATGCACTATATTTCAGGACAAATTGCAAATGTCAGAATGCACTATATTTCAGGACAGAGGAAGTACGCAGTACCAATTTAGGGGCACCAGAACCTTCTAGTTGTCCTCACCGGAGCTCTGGTGAACCCCTTTTAATTCCCTCATGCTCTAACATTGTTGATCGCCGCCATGTGTTAGGGGGCTTTTCTCTGGTGCCCTTCTCTCCAGTGGCACGAGAAGAATTGCCATGATCTATTAAACTTTACTGAATCTTACTGCCTCGAACCTAGGAGCATGAGAAGTTCCCGATGATGTCGTCTCACATAGTGAAATGATTGATTTGACCAGAGCGGTCAGAGCAGCCTAAGCTTTGGTGGTGCCCTCTGCTAGACCACCAGATATTAGGTGGGTCATACTTGCAATATCCTTTCAAAGATCCGAGGGCTGCTACGCATAACTAGGGATATCAAATTCTAACAAGTTATACCTTTGCCTTCGGGCTTCTGCTCATCCTTATCATTCATTCTCCATCATTTTCACCTTCAACATCACCATGTTGAGCACTTGCACTTATGGACTACATTATCTCCATCATGGTCACCACCTTGCTCAACACCATCTTGTGGATCCTAGCTTAAATATCTCCATGAAAGAATTAGTCCACTAGTTAGCACTAAATTACCAAAACCAAACTTGGAACTTTTATTCCTTCCCAATAGACTTGCAACGTCGTCCCACTTGGTTTTCGCTCGTCTTCTAGTGCCACTGCTCGCCATCCACATATCGTAGCTCATCCCACGCGTGTTCGCCATCCCACCGCTACAGGTTGCCTCTCACCCGCCACTTTGCCGCTCACCCCCTGCCAGTGCTGGCCCCCTCCTTAGCCATGCTCGGTAGCACCGTGGCCATAGCTTGCCTCACATGGGCCACTCTATCATCAACTTGTGACACCCGCATTAGCCTCGCATGACAGATTGGTCACTCGTACTCGTGCTCGCGTGCTGCGCGCCACTGTACCACTAATTCGAATGCCCATGCTCATATCACATGCCTGTTGACAGTCACTAAATGTCAAATTTGACAGTCAATTATCTCAGAAATAAAGAACTAGCATCACTAACATGCATATTTAGTTTTAAATAACATATTTGCACATGTACTTGGAGAATTTTAGTTATATGTAACTTTGATTTTCATGAAAAACGCACATGAAATATGGTGAAGAAGTTCAAAATCCAATTATCATCCGACAAATCATCAACATACATACAATGATCCAAAAGGCCAACTCCACTCCAATTTGGCCCAAAAATCAGAGGAACACGGGGAAGATAACACAAAATGGCTTGGTGGGCCAACACACAAAAGGATGGGCCTAGACTATGATCAACCGATCCTGGCCCAATCAGGGGGTCAGTCGACCCTCAATCAAGGCCAATCAAGCCAAACCGCCTCCAAGATCTTCACACCGCCTACCAGGACCAAGATCATCCATTGGATGCACCGCCTCTCCTTCCTAGGGATCGATCCATCCTAGGGGGATAGGGTGGTTCAGCTGATCCCTAGGATCCCCCCTCGGTGTGATCTTCGGTGCACCACCTTAAGGGTCATTCACACCTATAAAAGCATAGTGAACCCCCTATATTTGACACCACACATAAGAGCTACAAATCTCACACTTGTAACATTAGTTTCCAAGATCTTAGTGGAGAATTAGTCCTATAGAGCTCAACTAGATCAAAAGGTGTTCTTAGTGAGTCTAGCTCTCTAGAAGAATCTTTGTTCATCTTGTAATACTCTTCAAATATCAATGGAATATTCATCTTATTTGTGCTATGTTCATCATGTTCATGCTACTTGGATCCTATTGGTTCATTGTTCTTATGATCATGTTCATGCTAGAACATGTACTTACTATGATCTTGCTCATGCTAGTTATTCATTCTAGTATGAACTAGCTCAAGTTTGTTCATCGTTCATCTATTAGTATGATCGTGTTCATATATGTTCATCGCTCAAGAACTAGGTTGATATTATTAGTATGTTGGTTACAAAGATTATTTGTTTGACCTATGCAACTACCTAGTTATGATTTGATCCTGCTATAGCGTTGGTTTGGTGTGCTTTTGGGTTTGCTCTTCTTCTTTCTGGGAGGATGAGAGTAGTGTCCAATAGTCTAAGTGTGGCACTTAGACTAGTGTACACCATCAAATACGTGCATAATCCATGGGTTGTAGGGGTAGGCGACAGGTGGTGACAGCCCTATTTGTCCTCTATAACCCCCCACACTTAGCTCTTTGTTCGTCCTCGAGTAAAGGTTAGAGTTAAAATAAGCATGAGCATAGCATCTTAAGATACATGGCTAACATAAAGTCATTCCAAAACATTCCTTATATAGGTGAATATGTGGCATTGGCTAACACATATCCTTGTGCAGTTGACAAGTGTGGAACAACTCTAAAGCAAAGTCATCTTTCCATATTCATATCTTAGTAAATTGGAGTCACTACTACACAAAATCTTATGCACATCATTTCGAAATGGAGCTCCGAGGCGGTTGGCCTGGTTGCCCGCCTCGGTTATTCGAGGCAGGGCAACCAAGCCAGCAACCCTTAACCAAGGCGGGCGCTGTAAAGAAACTGCCACGGTTAATGCGGATTAACCGAGGCGGTTGTTATAAGCAACCGCCTCGGTTAATGTTTATTAACCAAGGTGTTTGGTCTAATGCAACCGCCTCGGTTAACAGGCGATTAACTGAGGTGGTTTCCTTACAGTGCCTGCCTCAGTTAAGTCTGGGCTATAAATGCAGCCGCACCCACCCTTCTTCCCCATGGCTTCTCCTCCATTTTTTCAGGTTTTGACCTCAAAACCCTAAAAAATGGCCATTTTCTAGGGGAGAGGTTTTGCCCTTGGATTTGGTGAAGGGGGCACCGCAAGAGGTTGATTCTCGCTCTCAAACCCTCAATCCTTTCTCTTTTCCATGATTTGGGTGTTTTTTCTCAAGATCTAGATCTAGATCTATTTGGAGGAGAGAGAAAATCAGATCTAGAGCTACTCGGCTACTTTTTTCCATACTGCTCTGCTTATATGCGCCATTTTCGTTGTTTGTGTGTGCAAGGTTTTGCGGTCATGGACAGGGAATGGATGTACAAGACATCTAGGCTAGATCCTTCGTACCTAGAACATGTGACAAAGTTTATTGCCGCTGCGAAAAGGCATCATCTGGGTCTGAAGCGGGAACACACCGTCTGTACGTGTAAGAGCTACGAGAACCTTCTACTGCACGAAGATAACATGGTGAAATCTCACTTGGTCCGGTATGGTTTCGTCGAGGATTACACCGTCTGTAAGTTTCATGGGGAAGCAGAGGATCCGAGTGCCGGTACATCTAGAGGAAACTCGTCGACAATGACAACGGCAGCGGTGAATGCAGAACAACAAACCTCATCAGCAGCAGCCGGTGGGCACGGTAATGCTGCTACTGGCGACAATAATGCAGATCATGATTACATCATGATGGATGATCTGCTCCAAGACACGGCTGACGACGATGGTGGTGGGGGCGGCGGTGAGCCTGTGACGGATCCTAAGACCACGGACCTTTTTGAGTCAATCGCTAATCGTCTTCACAACAACATTCTGTTTGGGAGCCCGAGGTGGCTGGAGAATTTCAAAGAGATGAAGCAGGCGACAATTGATCCCTGGATTGTCCGAAGCACTGGACGGCGCTGCGTTTTAACCTCTAGATGCTGATGCTGAAGGCTCACCATGGCTGGTCCGACACTTGCTTCAACGACCTGTTACGTATCCTTGCTGACACATACCCAGAGGGTAACAAGGTGCCCGCCAATACCTACCGGGCGAAGAAGCTAATCCAGCCAATGGCGATGAAGCTTAAAAAGTTCCACGCCTGCCCTAACCAATGTATCCTATATCGGGACAAGTATGAGAACTTGTAGAGCTATCCGCACTGTGGTGCGAGTCGGTACAAGAGGAATGCCAATTGTCGCGTGGATGCGGATGACAAGAGAGGGCTGAAGAAGAAGACAGCCAAGAAGAGTACCGTGAAGAAGCAGATCCCGTCTCCTGGGGACGAGGAAGAAGAGGGTTACACATAGAGGAAAAGTCTAGCCCTATCGATGTGGTACCTACATGTGATCGATCTCCTGTGTGCTATATTCGGGAACCCCGAGGATGCCAAGCCGATGTCCTGGCATGCATCTGATGAGCGCACGAAGGACGATGGCAAGCTGCAGCACCCTTCTAATGGCAAGCAGTGGAAGGGTTTCAACGCCAAGTTCCCGGTGTTTGGCGACGAGGCAAGGAACATAAGGTTCGCGCTGAGTACCGATGGGATGAATCCATTCGGTGACCTCAGCAGCTCGCACAACACTTGGCCGGTCATCCTCACCATCTACAACCTACCTCCCTGGCTATGCCAGAAGCGCATATCTTTTACTAACCATGATTATTTCTAGACCTAGGCAGCCAGGCAATGATATAGATGTGTTCCTGGAGCCGCTCATGGAGGATATGAAGATACTATGGGAAGATGGGGTCAAGATGATGGATGTGTTCCTAAAGGAGTTCACTCTAAAAACCACCATCTTTGTCACCATCACCGATTACCCTTGTCTTTTTTCACTATCAGGGCAGATCAAAGGTAAGCCAGGTTGTGTAGTTTGCATTGACGGTACCTGCTACACTTACCTTAGTGCATCCAAGAAGATGGTGTACATGAGGCATAGGTGATTCCTCGTCAAAAAGCATAGGTACCGGGCAGCTACGATGAATAAGTACTTCAACAACTAGGAGGAGCCTCAACTTGATGAGCCGGAAAGGACGAGGTATGGGCAAAAGGTGTTTGACATGGTGAAGGGCATAGATGTTGAGTTCGGGAAGAAGAAGAAAGAGGAAGATGGGTCCACGACAAGGAAGAAGAGGAAGCGGGATAAGATGGAGGAACCACCTGTCGCCCCCGTTCCTTTCAAGAAGCAGTCATGTTTCTTCAAGTACCTATCATACTGGAAGGAGCTAGATACACCCCATGCCATTGACTGCATGCACCTCGAGAAGAATGTCTTCAAAAACACCATTGGCATACTACTAGACATCAAGACTAAAATGAAGGATGGTCTGAAGTCACGGATGGATCTTGTCAACCAGGACATTAGGACCGAAATTCACCCGACACCGGCGACGTAGAGCAGGATAGTCGACCTTCCAGGTGCGAGCTACCACCTAACGAGAGATGAGAAGAGGGCCATGTGCTAGTGGCTTAGGGGTGTCAAGGTGCCGACTAGTTTCTCTTCCAACATCAAGAGCCTGGTCTCGATGAAGGACCTCACACTAACTAGCTTCAACGCACATGACTACCACGTCATGCTCACGACATTCCTTCCAATTGTGATCAAGGCTATCGGTCTAGAGTATGTGAAGATGGTCATCACACACATGTTCTACTTCTTCAACTGCATCACACAAAAGGTCATCGATGAAGCTAAGCTGCCTGGCCTGAAACAGTTCATCACGGAGACTCTTTGCCAGCTCGAGATATGCTTCCTGCCATCTTTTTTCGATATTATGCCACACCTCATGATGCACATGGTTGATCAGATATAGGAACTGGGCCCCATGTACCTGCACCAGATGTGGACGTACGAGCGGTTCATGTTGACCCTCAACAGATACGTCCTTAACCGTGCCTACCCGGAGGGCTCTATGATCAAGGCATACACAACCGAGGAGGCTGTTAACTGCTGCACTAGGTACATCCGGGATGGAAGGGCGATTGGCCTGCCTGTCCCTCAGCATGAAGGCAGAACCTCGAGAATGGGTTGCATAGGGAGGAAAGTACGCACCGATGCACAGTTCGAAATGGTGCAAGAAGCTCATCACAATGTCCTCAATCAGCTAGTGGTTATGGAACCATATGTTGACAAGCACCTAGAGGAGATCCGCACTGCTCATAATGGATAGCGCATGGAGCCATGGGTCCAGAAACAACATAAGATCAGTTTCACGATGTGGATCAAAGAGCTATAGGACATACCCCGTGGAGAGTTCGATGAAGCGAGGCTTGCGTCCGGCCCATCCACCCAAATCACAACATGGCAAGGGTATGACATCAATGGATACAGGTTCCACACAAAGGAGAAGGACAAGAAGAGCATGTCACAGAATAGTGGTGTTCAATATGAGGGCATCGATGAGTCAACATGGCAGACCAAGACATACTTTAGGCAAATTGAAGAGATATGGGAAGTTGAATACAACGGTGACCTACAATTAGCTATCTTTCGGTGCCAGTGGGTCAAACAAGTAACACCTCTGGTATTACGAGCTTGCTTAGCACCTAGGTTAAGGTCAACGAAAAACAATTTCAGTAAACAAAAACAAAATATAACTTGTGAATAGTGCTTACATAAAAATGATCAGCAAATAGTGTAGATAAGAATGCAACTTTAGGTTTGGAAAGAGAATGGTGTTAACCAGTGTTTTAGGAGCTCAAACATCGAATCCAAAAATTAAACTAGAACTTTCCGTTGAATCGATAAGAAATTGAACTTAGGTTACGAACGTCATTTTTGGTGAATTATATTGAGCAAAATAGTTAAAAGGTGCTTAAATGTTTTGCTCCTATGGGTTAGTATGTAGTATGGGCTATTGAGTGAAATATTCATTGGTTGAAATTAATAAGGTTTAGACATATTAAAAAATACAACAAAAGTGCTAATGGTTGTTAGTTCTAACCGAACCTTGCCCTCTTCTAAGTCTAGAAATGATAGTAGACAATGCCGTTTTGACACTCAAATTCTAACCAAATTGTTTAAACACTAACATCATGTTCTCATATTGTTGGTTGCCTCTAAGTGAGTACTTTCGCATGGTGTAGTCCACGGTTGAGTTGGAGTTGTCATGGTGTCGCAAAAATTGCCCTAACATCCTCAGAACGCGTTGTGGCCACGCTGTTGGCGCTCCGTTCATGGGCCAGTGCTCAGCGTGATGAACCCACATTGGCACCTCTCTATCTCCCTTGCTGGTCACCCTTCGTCCGTGCTTGTTACCTAGATACGAAGCCCTTAGGGTCTACTAGAGTCTTGAGCTTTTGTTTTAACCTCAACCGAGCTCTAATCGGTTGATTTTTACGCTTTAAGATCTGTGCACGACATCGCCTCGGCTAGCTAGCCGGGTGTGCGTGGTCACTGCACTCGGGGTGTGATGTCGTGCGTTGGTGCACCCACCGCCACATGCGTGCACCACATCGTGCGTGGCCTTGTGGTGGTCGTCTCATCACCGCCCTGTGCTACGCGTCGGGCCGAGCCAGCCACGACCATCGTTGTCGAGCCAATCGAGCTGTGCCTAGGCCTTGTGTGCGCATGAGCACTATGCCGCCACGCTACGCCGGTGACGCTGCTGCATGATCGCACTACAAGGCATTGTTGTGATGTTGTTGTCTCTTGTTCCCCGCTGTCGCCGCATACGTGCACCACCTTGAACGCTGAGCCACGCGTGCGGTCGAACCGAGGCTGTGGCCATCATTGCCATGCTTGCATGGCAGTCATCCCACCCTATGATTCACCTACCGTGGGCCTAGGTCGCTGCCCGCTGCGTCTGGGTCAACCGACCCCAGCCATAGGGTGACGGTGATGCCTCTCTGCACGCTCTGTCCCACTAGCCGACGCCGGTGACCCCGCTCTAGCCCGGCTACTGTGTTTTAGTGCTCCGCGCGCTGGCACCCCTCTTGGCTCCGTCCAAGCACTAATCGACGTGCCTCCTGCCCTCGCTCGTGCGGCCTTGTCCTCGCGTTGTCGTACCCTGTCGGGTCATGGCCGGGTCACCTCTACCGGGGCCGCTTCATGCAATGTAGCAGTGGCGATGCACCACTCTCTCTCCCCCTTCATAATCACCAGCTCAAGACTTCTCAGCCCAATTCCTTATGCCAGTGAGTAGCATGGGGAGTTAACTAGACACCCCATTCTCATCGGGTCCAGCAATGGTCTGGCTGCGGCCAATTTTGGGTTTTGCCTGCCACCGGCCATGAGCGTCGTCGCAGCCAGTGGGTTGGGGGTAAGTCCCAATCCGTGGGGGGAGAACCTAATTGGTGGTGTTTCTGAGCTCATGTTGATCTCCTCTAGCTGGCGCTTGTGTCAGGTTGGCCTAGGTTTTCGCCATGGGTGCGGTGATGCACCGGTGCCACTCTCAGAGCGCTGCTGCGCGGTGCGGGCGCATGTCGTTGGACCACCTCAGCACTTCCTTGTTTCAACTGTCACCGTAGCTCGGTCCTCGATGAGTTTCTGGTGCTTCCCCGCCGTCTCTACCTCTCCGTTAGTGCCCTAGGTCGTTGGAATGGTCATGCCGCCGCCGCGGATAGCCGCTCGCCGCTGCCGCTCGCGCCAGTACCTTCCCGTGGTAAAAGTGGAAACACCCGAGGGCTTGTTTACAAAGTCGTCGCCGGTAGGAATAGTGTGCATGGTAGTCGAACTATTACCTAGAAGCTCGGGGGCTTTTCTGCAAAGTCACCATCATGCGCGGGCTCCCCGCTTTGGGCCATTGCTGAGCTAGCTTACTGTGCGTCCGCGTCCCGCATTAGGCCAAGCCAGGCTGCTGGGCCGAATGGATGGCCACCGACCCTTTTTCTTTTTCTAAGGCGTTTCAAATTTAGTTTCTAAGACTAGCTTTTAAATTCGATATAAATTGGTATAGTTAACCAAAAATTGTGAAACTAATTTTGTTCAGTTCCTAAAATCATGATCTATTTGCTAGTATATTTTGTTCACATAGTTTCATAGTATTTTCAAGAGTGATCTAATTAATTTGAGGTGCTTAATATTGTTAAAATATAAATTTGCATGAATTGTTGTGATAAATTGGTAATAGTGTTGGCTTTACAAATTTTACATTAAATTCCTCACATTATTAGATGCCCTCTGTAATTTTTGTAGCTCCATAATAATTAGTTTGCTAAAGTAGTTAAATGAGCCATAGTTCAAATATATGTGTATTTAATCAATAAAATGCTAAAACATCTTGGATTTTAGAGCTAAAATATTTTCCGGGGAACAACGCCTAGCCTAGCATGTTAGTTATTAGAAGTATCTCGTTAACTTGTGAGGCATAATCGTATTCTTAGAGTTGCGGTTGCCATTGATTAATTACTTCTCTGTGTTGCATCCACGTATATCATAATAGGAACAACGATGGATCACGGAGTCATCTGGGGTAGCAAAAAAGATGGTGCCTTGATGATCGTGTCACCACGATGGAGTGCTAACCCTTGGTTATATTTTACCTAGGCAAGCCCCGGTGCATAACCCCTATTATTCTGCCCTTTATTTTATGCTTGTGCATTAAGTTTGAAGGAGTTGAATGAAAACCACTTGCATATATATATATATATATATATATATATATCCTTACCCTATGAGTCATACTATTATGTTAGGATCGTGTAGATTGCTATGCTAAAGGATTCGGTAGAAGTCGAGTGATTACATGTCACTCGCGAGAGATAGGAAAGATATTATTGTTGTTATTATATTACTATCCCATGGAATGTATATGGAGGATAATTGGAGACCGGGTGGAATGGTACTTTGGATCTGAACTTGGTTAGGCATTCGAGCGACGCTCGGATTGCGTTTGTTCCGCCTGTGTCAATTGAGGACCGTCCATTGTTGTGGATGGTAGTCAGGCCACAGACTTATTATCATGAGCACATACTTGCTTATGGGAGCGGGAAGGCTCGTTACACTCTTGTCGTGGGTTCCGGCTCTTTCCGGATCGACTGATTGGAGGCGGGGAAAGGTGGGGGTCTAAGCACCACACTGAGACCGGGTCTCAAGTGTGAGGGCTTGGAGTCCAAGTTTGGACCAAGACCTGGACCCCCTCGACAGGAGTGAAATGGGGTGGTCTCGTTTGTGCCTAGGGTACAAGCGAGGCGTGTGTTTCGGGGTGCCCAGCTGGGATACATTGGTTCACGAATCATCGTTTCTCTGAGACAATACCGACTTAGCTATGGTCTAACATCGTAGTAAGAACTGGAATATGAAAGATGGTAAAATGGTTCTGATTGCTTACCACCTGCTTGAAAGTAGCATAGGTGCTTACATAGAATGGTTAGTTAATGGACTAATGATGACTGCTAATAAAATTGAATATAAGGACGCACGTTTAATAATGCTTTCTGCAGATGCAATAACCCACAAGCTAGATAGCCTTGTATATCCTTAGAGTCTTTTATTTTCCTCCTATCGAGTAAGTCTTGCTGAGTATAATCGAGTACTCAGGGTTTTATTCCCCCTGTTGTAGGTGACCGATGGATGATAAATGACTTTTGTGTGTGAAAACCTCCTGGTGGGCTCAAGAGAGGATTCCTTCCACGCTACGGTCATAGTGTTTATTTATAACCCTCACTAAAAGTTTTTAGAAGAAAAGTTTTATGATCTCCAATCATATATGGTTTATAAATGTTCACTATGTTAATGATTCACCATTAATCTTTATTTTCGTTGTAACTCTGATCATATGCCGTTCTCCGCTGCAAGATAAAAATGTAAACCTAAAATGTATAAACTCTTTTACATGTAAAACTGTCTTAATTCTGCTATTGCATTCAACTTGTTTAAGTACTCTAATGTTGTAATAAAGTGATGTAAGAAATGGATAAGAATATTGTAAACTTTATTCTCTCATTTATGATCCTGATGGAAAAATGTTGATTTTTGAGTTCTCCCTCAGGGCGTGCTCGACAGAACTGCATAATTTTGTGTCCTCGCTTGGGTACTTAGTGTCTAGTGGAAGATAAGTACCCTTGAGAGAGCATTAGATTAGGCGGTTCTGCCACAAAACCAAAGGGGGTTGTCGTGGACGACTATGGGCTAACCACCGTGGAGCTCCAAAGTGTCGGCTACAAAGATGATCAGTGGGTACTAGCAATCCGTTGCGCGCAAGTAACCTATTGGCTGGTGCCCAAAGACAGCTATTGATGGTAGTTAACAACCATTATAAACAGTCAATTAAACATGTATAAGGGCATAAATGTAATCACCAATGAAGGTTTAGGGGTTTAAACTAATGAATTCCATGAGCTTTGGTGATTTCATGACTGTAGGAGGATTTATTCAAAAAATAGCTCCTGGAACCACTGTCATACACTCCAAACAAGCAAACCAACGACAACAAGTGATTCTACCCACGACACCTACTAAAGTCAATCCAAGACGGAGCCCAAGCCTCACCACTAGAAGGAGGAGCCCACCTGGCACCATAGTGGGCCAGCCGACCCACTATGGAGGCCTCCCAGCCCATGGGGGGGCCATCACCCTCCGCCGCCACATACTCCTTCCTACGATCTACATCGTTGATTCTAAGGTGGTTTTAGGTCGGTTCATCGAACGGTGGTCGGGAGAGTTGACGTGGATCGACGACGTGGCAATTCCTTGCCCCTACTCCTCTTAGAGTACTTACCCCTTACTCCACCTTGATTCCTTGGCCGCTACTCTACCTCTAGCCTATATATAGCAGCCCCTACCCCCTCCCTCATCAGATCCTAAAACCCTAATTCATATTTTCCTCATGAGGATCAGAGCTAGCTATCAAGAGAAGATTAGTCCTTCATAGGATCTAGTCTTATAAATAGAAATAGTGAGATAGAGAGTGAGGGAAGAGTTTGGAGGAGATGCCGGCCTATCGGTGCTCTCTCTACTGCTTGTATCTTGGCGGAATCAAGTTCTAATTGAGCGTGCTTCTGAGATTTCTCTAGTAATCAACTTTTGATCCAAGTAAGTATCTTGTTTATATTGTTCTTCAGGTTCATGACTCTTTTGAGTGCTTTATTCCTGCACTAGAGTATTAAACGTAAGTGTAAGCGTGGTGCTTAGACTTAGGTTAATCGTGGATGCACCCTGTATTCCGGATCGGTGGTAGATCACGTGTATGACATTAGTACTATATAGCATTGTTGATCCTTTGTAGTCTACCTCCCGTCTGTAGGCGCACGTAGGACGCGGTTATGAAGCAAAGCATCCTCTACTAGTGTCTTTCCTTAAGTAATGTCCCTAGTTGAACAATAGAAGACATAAGCTTACCCAAGTCAGAACTAGAGAACCTTAGTTGTCCTCTCTACGCTCCTGTTTATCCTAACCTTATTGCTACTCCTAGTTAAATTAACCCTTAACCTAATCGTTACCCCTTGTTAAGTTAGACCATAGTTAGCCTCACATGTTTTCCTATGGATACGATACTTGGAATACTTCTTGGTGAAAGCTACAGCGGTATCCGTGTGCTTGCGGATTTATCTGTGTGCGTTAAAATATACCAACAACAGCAAAAAGCACGTGGTTGTGTCCGAAAAGCAGAGGATTGTGGGAGCTGATGGAGTCCAAAGCCCCGAAGAGTACAACTACACTGAGCTCTTGCTCTTTACCGATCATCCAAAGAAGATCAAGTTGGTCGAGACCCGCGTCAACAAGACCAAGATGATGCCCTGGTTCTGCCCCGACAGTGAGAAGAAGACCGTAGTGGGAACACTTGCAGCAAAATGATATGTGTGCCACACATATATGTAATAATGTAGTCACTTATTGATTAACAAGAACTTTATGTAACTGATTGTTATTGTAATGGAATCATATATATATATATATGTGTGTGTGTGGGAGATCATAATCTGTACGTGTTAAGTGTTTGATTTTTAAAAATAATTTGATACTTGTTGAATGCAACTCTACTACTACACTCCTACAACACTACTACAACAACTCTACTACTACTCCTACAACTCTACTACTACACTCCCACACTACTACTACTACTCCTACAACTCTACTACTACACTCCTACAGCACTACTACTACTACTACTACTACTACAACTCTACTACTACTCCTACAACTCTACTCCTACTCCTCCAACTCTACTACTACTACACTTCTACAGTACTCCCACTACTCTATTACTCCTACACTACTACTCCTATGAATTTTAAAAAGCATTACAAATTACATTTCAATTTAAAACATTGTAAAACTGAAATAACCGAGGAATTGAATGAAATGTTAAAAATGCAAAATCTTAACCGAGGCGGGCACCCTAAGCCGTCCGCCTCGGTTAATCTTAACGTGGCAGTCATCCTAAGTCGCCCGCCTCAGTTAATGATTAACCGTGGTGGGCACCGTAAAGCAACCGCCTCGGTAAATATTAACCGTGGCGGGAACCTTAAGCGGCCCGACTCGGTTAATCATTGTCTATATATACCGCCTCCTCTCCCCCAAATTTTTCTAAGTCCTTCGCCGGTTTCAAATCGACCCCGAAGGGCTGCCCAATTTTTCCGTTGCCACCGCCATCGCCGTCGCCGAGCTCCTCCGCCCCCGCCCCTGACCTCGCACGCTCTGAGCTGTGCCCCGTGCCATCTTCCCTATCCATCCTCGACCTCGGGCCAGCTCCCTAGCTGTGGCCACCAACGCGAACTCAAGGCAAAACCCTAGCTCTATTCGCTGCACCACCCACTGCCATCTGCACCGTCCACGACCTCGCGGCCTGCTTCCCCGGCTACGTCCTCCCCGTCCGTCCGCAACCCCGGTGCCTTCTTCCCTGGCTCTGTCTTCGCCATCCGTCCATCGTGCCCTCTCCTCGACATTGAGACCCGCTGCCTCTGTCCACCACGCTGTCTGCTGCATCCACCTCCATCCTCTGGTCCACATGCCATCCTCTGGCTCCGTTCGTCTTCCCCGACTCCTCCGTCTTCCTCGACTCCAAATCTAGCTCGCCGAGGTTCATCCCCTTTTCTGCCTGTGTAATGCCTGTGATGAACCCTAGCCTATGATGTCAATTTTCTTTAATTCGTGTCTTTGATGCCAATTTGATTGCTGCCTGTGATGCCAAATCTTGTTGTTGAGCAAATGCCACTGCCTATGATGCCAAATTTTTGTTGCTGAGCAAATGCCAAATTTTTGCTACCTATTGTGATGCCAAATTTTTTGTTGCTGTGAGCAAATGCCAAATTTGAAGTTGCTTACTGCCTGTGATGCCAAATTAATTTTGCTTACTTGGCTCCTTAACTATTACTTGACCATAGTTGCTCATTACTTGTCCATATATATGGCTGCTCCTTACTAACACTGTTACTTATACATAGTTGCTTACTGAGCTCCATATGTGTCCTATCTGAGCAAATTGAACACTGCTCCTTACTAGCAGTGGTTTGTGGCAGCTGTTGCCCTTTGGGGTCAATTTGAAACGGCCGAAGGACTTAGCGCTTCTCTCTACTCTCTACTACTAAGTGATGTTCCTGCTGCTCTTCTCTCTACTCTCTGTACTACTACTAGATGCTATTGTATGGTACTCTCCTCTCCTATCTCCTCTCATTTTTCTACTCTCTGCACAGTGCTTCTCAATTTCTTTGAATTGAGCACATATTACTCCTACAACTGTTGGCTGCTCCTACTTTTCCTGTGATGAATTGGGATAAATTTGTTGCTTTTGAAATGATTGAAGGTCTTGCTACTTGTGTAGTAGTGCCTCCGGGGTCAATTTGAAATGGCCGAAGGACTTAGCCCTTCGTGGACTACTAGGCGGGCAACTAGGCCAACCGCCTTCGAGCCCCAAATGGAAATGTTGTGCAAAAATTTTTCTGTAGTAGTGCCAATTGGCACTGTCTTCATACTTAACGTCTCTGCTACCACTGCTCTACTACTCCTACTCCTACTCTATACTACTACTACCACTGCTCTACTACTCCTACTCCTACTCCTACTCCTCCTCCTCCTACTATTACTACTACTTGTAAGCTGCTGGTTGCTACTCCTACTCTACTAAGTGTAGTAGAAGTGTAGTAGAGTAAGTGTAGCACCCAGCATCATACAAGTAGTAGTAGTAGTAGTAGTAGTAGTAGTAGTAGTAGTAGTAGTAGTAGTAGTAGTAGTAGTAGTAGTAGTAGTAGTAGTAGTAGTAGTAGTAGTAGCATAGTAGTAGTAGTAGTAAGTAGTAGTAGTAGTTTAGTAGTTAGTAGCAGCCAATAGTAGTAGTAGTAAGTAGTAGTAGTAGTAGTATTAACAAGTGAGTAGTAGTTTGCAATGACGGCAACGACGACAGCACCGATAGTAGTGGTTGGTAAGTAGTAAGAGTAGTAAAGTAGTAGTAGTTGCCTGCCGTAGTTAAGCTAAAATGTCCGCCACGATTAAGATTCCTGTAGTAGTAAGTTTTGAAAAAGTTTTCACTTATACTCCTCAAATGTTACTTTCAAATCGCTTAATGGTGTGTAATTCCTTACCAAGGCATAGCAATGTATTGCCTTATTTTTCTTCCTACTACTATAAACTTATGTGGAGCTCAAGTGGGATAAACATGATTTCATACTTGCATTGCATATATTATGAAGTCCAAACAAGGATCCAAGGAGAAAAATGCTATACTCTTAGATCAAAATGTGCATGTATCTGGAATATGATAATAAACTTTATTTTACCACTTAGCAGGTACGATCTTTCCCTCTAACTTATGATTATTTTGAGGCATGGCCATCTTTTTTTTCTCATTTTTCATCATTTTTTCAACGCATGAGGCTTCATTTGCCCATATTTTTCTATACTTGGACTTTCGCATATCCATTTTCTTTCAATACTTTTGCATAGCCCATGTCTCTTTTGCAAGAACTTTAGAGGGAGATCACATGTCATGCCCGATAGGATGATCACCAGAAGTCGCCGTCAAAGTGGCTAAGAAAATAATTAAAATAGGGAGGGGCCAAGGCCCAACTGTAATAGGATTCGATTAGATTAAGACTATGTGGGATCAAGCCCATCAGCATGTAAACCCCCTCTATATAAATAAGGGAGAACCATCAAGAGAAGGCAAGTAAGTTTTGGGGTTAAACCCTTATCTCTTCCCCCTCTCCTTCTTCTTCTTCCGCCGCCGCTCTCTCTCTCTCTCTCTCTTGCCATGCCGCCCTCGCCCTGCTCCACCGCCACCGTTGCCACCCTCGCCCTTCTCTGCCACTGCATCATAGTCGTGCCCTAGCCAGCCAAGGCCACACCCCCAGCCAACCCCCTGTCACCAGCCCACTGTTAGGAGCCACCCAAGCACCCATTCAAGGGTCAGCCACCCCAAACGCCCCTGAACGCCCAAGTGGGAATTGAGAGTGTGACATATTGGTATCTGGAGCCACATTGTGATCTTAATTCATGGAGGATATTCACGACGTCACTGATCCATGGAGGAAAAAATCAACGAGTTCTGGGATAAGCTTCAAAAATCAGAAACAGCCCCACAAGAAAACCCGGACCAATCTCCAATCTATGTTCCACCGCCAAAAAGGAACACGCTTTTTTGACACGCCGTCAAATGGGTTGTTGCCAACACTGCCGCCAGATCAAAACTAGGGTGAATAGGTCAAGCCTTTGCCAACAATGCAGTCCCCATTGATCAACAAGGATGACCAAAAAGGAGATCAACCATCAAGGCATCGGGAGAACATCCCTAAACTGACATTTTCGGAGTATGACTAGGATGGAGACCCATCCTAGTGGCTGTATAAATGTTGAAAAAAATTAACACAAAAATACTAGGGAAGAATATCAAGCTAAACTCACAATCTTCCACCTTCAAGGGCAAGCGCTCACATGGTTCATTAGACTAGAACAGCATAGCGGTCAACTACAATGGTCCGAATTCGCAACAGCAATTAGCAAAAGATTTGGTCCCCATGCCCACCACAATCATCTAGGACAACTCTCTCATACAAGACAAATGGGAGAATATATTAGATGACTACAACAACTGCTTTACTCTAAACCTGACAAAGGTACCTAGACTTTCCTCATCTCAGCAGGTGATGTTATACACAGTAGGACTAGCTCCAACACTACGCATTGACACAGAGTTACAACAACCTACAAACCTGGAGACAACAATTATAACACTGGTAAAAAGATTCTATCTCGCCAACACAAAAATCGAGACATCAACTCCATCAAC
Organism: Miscanthus lutarioriparius; assembly: GCA_904845875.1. Classification (NCBI taxonomy): domain Eukaryota; kingdom Viridiplantae; phylum Streptophyta; class Magnoliopsida; order Poales; family Poaceae; genus Miscanthus; species Miscanthus lutarioriparius. Next base: position 80,474,385 of record CAJGYO010000018.1, read on the forward strand.
TAACGAACATTCTCACATAGAGATCTCCTTGCATGCAGTAATAGGAATTACAACGAGCCAAACAATGCAAGTACAAATCACCATCAATGGTCGTGACTTCCTCACCCTACTCGACTCTGGCTCAACACACAATTTTATAGATTCAGAAGCAGCAGCAGCACTAAACCTCAATAGAACAGAAGCACTTGACAACATCATAGTAGCAGTGGCTAACGACAATAGAATTAGCAATGCGGGAATATTCAACAACCTGACGGTACAAATTGGAACATAAACATTCAATATCGACGGTTACAACATAAAACTGGGAGGTTACGACTTTGTCCTAGGAGTCAATTGGTTAAGCTCAGTAGGACCAATTGTATGGGATTTCTGCAACCTCACGATGAAATTCTGGCATCAAGGCTAGCGGATTATGTGGACAAGCCTCAACAAACCACCAACGAAGATACCTTGCATACACACAGTCTCTACGAAACCTACATTACAATCTTTACTGGACAAATTCTCAGAAATTTTCAACGAGCTAACCAGACTCCCCCCCCAAAAGGCGATATGACCACATAATCTACCTTAAAGACCCAGGAACCCCGACAGCAGTCCGACCATACAGATACCCGTAGATCAAAAAAATGAGTTGGGAAAAGCAATGTCAAATGATGCTACAATAAGGAACAATTAGATAACTACTAATTTTTGACCCTATCGCATCGCTTCGCTTGCATCAAATGCAAATCTAATGCAATAGTTTGCTGCTATTACATCAATTTTGCAAATCTGATGCCATAGGTAGTCATTATTGCATCGAGAAGACATTGGATGCGATAATAATTCGTGTCTATGCAATAGGTATGATCTATGCACCAATTTCGAACAAGAGATGCAATAGGTAGAAATCAGACAAGTTTGGTTGCGTCGCTATTGATTTTTTATGCAATATGTAGGTGGTATTACACCGGTTTAGAATATGGGTGCAATTAGGAAGCACTGTTACATCGGACTGATAGTGATAAAGTTTGATGCAATAAGTGATTGCTATTGCAGTTTGATGGATGCCACTAGCAGGGAATATATATTCCATTTTTCACACTTATTTATATTGGCTCAGAAATATTTAGTGCCTCCAAACTGAAAAGAAAATGTGTTACAATGTATGTGTGTAGAGGAGGCAAAAGAAGCACCTAATGATGATGACTTTGAGTTCGTTTTTGAGCTGGACACTCAGGCTATTGACGACGGTCAAGCCACCGCTAACCTCTATGCCGACCGCTCTCGAACCCTCATCAAGCTCGCTGAACACAATGGTGCGTGAAATCCTCCCCTTCAGATCTAGCTTTCATCTCTCTCCCATAAAATATAATATGGTTTGATCCTACCTTTCTAAGAGCTAACCTTCTCAAATGGTCAGTGACATATTTATTTTATTTTTTTGGGTATTATTTTGTAGAAGAGAATAAATTTTCACTTCTCTCCGATTTAATTTCTGTTTATAGTGTTGTGTGGTATATGCTTAAAGATAAAAGCTGCTCTTGAACAAGTCTCACCATATAGACCTGGATCTGGTGATCCTCGCTTGGGTACCTTATCAAAGAGATGTGATCAACGCATTGCTGGTGAGAGTAGAACCTTAAAGCTACCAGTTGCCTTATGTATTTTGGTCTATGAAATGTTTTCCCCTTTCATCTTTCCAATTCTAGCGTGATTCAAATTATTATCTGTGGCTACATATTTCATTTGTCACGCGTATTATCTTGTTAGCCTATCTATAAAATGAAGAATAAAGATGCTCGAGTCATTTAATACTCACTACCGTGTGTTATCCAGAGGACATCAAGAAAAATGTTTTGAATAAAAAGAGTTATCTAGAGGAGATCAATAAGAATGTTCTGAATAAGAAGAGTACAAAATGTGGAGAAGCTTCAAGCCAACCTACGCAGGTAATTAAGGAACAACTTATAAATAATGCTAATGTTTCCTTTACCCAAATAAGCATACTACCATCTTATTCTAATAGAGGAGCCATACACAAAAGAGAAATGCATATTGTAGAAGATTAGAGAGACACCTCACACCCATTAGGCATGGGTGACTTTCATATATATAGCCACAAGGCCTTTAGTATATTTAGAATTAGACCCCTAGATATATACATATCTAACACCCCTGCAGTCATAGCGGGAGGTTCACACACGTATAGACTGGACTAAAATCAGTAAATAACTATACATGTAGACCTTTAGTCATGATATCCGCGAACTGATGCGAGGACGACACATGTAGGACACGAACTTCACCAAGCGCGACCTTCTCGCAGATGAAGTGAATGTTGATCTCGATGTGCTTGGTCTGGCGGTGATGAGCGGGGTTAGCTGTCATGTAAACAGCACTGACGTTGTCACATAAGACAACCGTGGTGGAGGGTAGAGGTAGATGGAGCTCCCGGAAGCAAAACCAGCACTTGGCGACGACACAGTACTCCGCCTCAGCACTGGAGCGAGAGACGGTGGTCTGACGCTTGGACGACCAAGACACTAGGTTGTCTCCAAGGTAGACGTAGTAGCCCGACGTGGAGTGGCGGGAGTCGGAGCAACCTGCCCAGCCTGCATCTGAGTATGCTGTGAGAGACTGGATAAGACCAGTGGCAATGTGTAGACCTTAAGAAAGAGTGCATTTGACATAGCGGAGAATGCGCTTGACGAGGACAAGGTACGGCTCCCGGGGTCGTGCATGAAGAGGCACACCTGTTGGACCGTATAGGCCAGGTCGGGGCGGTAGCGCTTGTCCAAGGGTGGTGGTGCTCGGTGCTCCAAGTCGTTTTTGCTAGTTCTCTTCTTAGTTAGAGCTATGTTTAGTTGCTCTAGTGGTTAGATAGTCCAGATGCTAGTAAGGTCGTTTTTTTGACCATGTTGGTTCACGTTGGCATGTAGTCGGGCGGTGCACTCTCCCAGTTGATGATTTTTTGGTCCGGTTTCCACTTAAAAAAGCTAAATCGACACTTATTTTCCTATTTTCTACGTCTAACATAAATCATGGTAAAACTTTTTCCATCCTAAACGTCCCTGTTTGTTTTGCTGAAAAGTCAGGCTGAAAAGAACTATTCACTGATTTATTGTGAAAAAAAATACTAAACCGAGCTGACAAGTTCAAGCCTATGCATAGTGTTGCGAGGCTCCCTCCCTCGGGAGAAAAAACAAAAACAGGGTGGAAACTGCAGCTCTGGTATGCACATGGACAACGCGACAAAGACCTGTTGTCAACGTTAATCGAAAGAAAAAGGTTTTCCAGAAGCTGAAATCATTTTCTTGACAATATACTACTAGTGGCCAGCGTTCAACTCTGAACAATGTTATGAAGTCTGAACATTTCTTCAGAGTTTCAGACATCTTAAATCCATCCAAACAATCGATCAGATTGCCCCGCTTCTTCTTCAATCTGATCGCGCGATCAACTCGCCATCTCTGTTATGGTCACCATCTTCTTTCCCTCCTTCCCATTCTGTTATGGTCGCCATTTAGCATCTAGCAGACTCACCACCACCCATACCAGGCCACCGCCCACCAGTCCCTCGAGATCAAAATCAGTCCCCACCAGGCAGGGGCAATCGGCTCGGCGGCACCATATAGGCAGATTAGCCTCCCCTCGGCGACCCGTTGGTGGTGGAGAAGGAGAAGGAGAAGGGCAGATCCGCCACTTGTCCCCCGCTCGCAGAGCCCGTCAAACCCCGTCGCCACGCGTAGTAAACGAGGACCTGCTTGCGCTGCGTACACCGTACGATCTCTCACGCTTTTTTCATGCTCTGTAGCGACGATCTTGTGTTAAGTTATTACATATTAGTCGATCTAATTTTAGGTTTACATTACATGCTGGTCAATCTAGACATTTTGTGAAGCCGGATTCTATCGGATTAAGTTAAGAGTTGTTGATTCATTGGGTAGAATTGAGATTGGTAGCAAAAAAAAACTAATGATCATTAGTTCATTACCCTTGGGTGTGGGGTGGAACGGGAGTTGTTTTAATCTACCAGCAGGAGAAAACGCCCCTAAATAAATAAACTGCTGCATTTGTATGTATTTCAGTTGAACTGAGAGTATTTGTTTTATGAATTTGTGACATCTGGTTACTTGTATAATATCGCACAATGATTGTACTCAAATAACGATTTGTTAGATCTGTACTCATCGTGCTGCTTTCTCCTTTTTAGGCGTAATTGGCTGTGGCAGGTGCTGCTGAGTCTGCATATGCAAAAACTCTGCAAGACCCCCAATGTTTTTGTTCTTGGAGGAGTTGCCCAACACCACGCCATTAGAAGAGTCGATCCCTGACAGTGCACCAACAATGCCACATGAAACCATTGGGAGCTCATCCAGCACTTCCACATCCACTTGTCAGAAGCCTGTGGCAGCTGCTGCTGATTCCACATATGCTCCAGGTCTGCAGGAGCCAGATGGTCCATCCTTGGATGAGTTTCTTGACAATTCATCTGGGCAGAAGCTTGTAGAAGGTGTTGTTTGATCTTTGGAGAAGTTGCACGACACTAGTACATCATATGAAGAATCAAACATCGCCGACCCGCAGACAATGACGCAGAACACCATTGATGGTTCATTGAGAACATTACCCTCCAGGTCTGAAAAGTTTGTGGCGGGTGCTGCTGACTCCACATCTATACTAACTCTGCAAGAGCCAGATGTTTCCTCATCGGACGAGTATCTTGACAGTTCATCAGAAGAGTTGATCACTGCCAGTCCACGGACAGTGCCGCTTAACACCATTGACGACTCTCCACCAACTCTTGGGCCTAACATTTTGATCTACTATCCTGCAAACTCATTTGAGGTGTTCTACATTAGGATTGACAGGAGGGGATCTATCTGGATATACCCTAATGTGGGTGGACCGTTTCAGAGCATAGATGAAACTGAAAATGCTATCATTAGCTTCCTTGATTTATGGCAGTGTGAAACAAGGTAAAGTTTCTGGACTTCGTTCTAGTTCGTTTTATCTCCATTACAAGCAATTGTTGTTGATTATTGAACTCAAACAGGATTAGTACAACAAAGGGAGGTCCTAATTCGTTAAGTAGTGAGAATACCTGTAGTGAGAAGTGGTACTTGGTTCAAGCTATACTGGACCAGTTTAATGACCAAAACAATCTTTTCGGGGTCTGTCTCTCTGTCTCTGTCTCTGTCTCTGTCTCTGTCTCTCTCTCTCTCCGTCTCTCTCTCTCTCTCTCTCTCATGCTACAGTTTTCTCTTCTTATACTAGAATCTTGCACATGAACTGGAAGATCTTTTGAGGAAACAAATCATTTATGAGAACCACAGGTGGTATTATCATTTCAATTTCACAACAAAGCAGAAAGAAGCTGATGATGACCATAGCACTGGCAACAAACTATTCTTTGCTGAAGTTTCGCATATGCAAGGAAAAAAGGTCTGGGAGGTCAACTGTTGCTGCATGATCGAATTTGTATCTAAGGGTATCCCACACTCTTATCTTAAATTAACCTCTACATACTCGTCATGGTGGTTAGGGGTTCAGTTATAGTTTTACTTCAAATACATGGTCAAAAGAAATATTTGTTTAATATATGTATATTCTGAAGTGCATTCCTTCATGTGGCCTTTTGCTATGGTCACACTTTTGCAACTCAAATCGAGAGACCCTGCATGTATGTATCTGACAATAGCTTATGTTGGCACATAAAAATTTTCAAAAATACAGGTTCTGCTTTTGCTAGCTCATCTGTTACATATGTATATGGTTGTAAATTTGTTGCTTGTATATTGAGTGCAGACCTTGCAGTTTATAATCATGTAATATCTTTAACTGTTTCATGCAGATGACTTGTACTTATTGCGTATATACAATTTTCCTTACCTTAAATTACTTGGGTAATTAACATCTGGTTGTGCATGGTTGCTGATCTGGCGCTTACTCTTCTATTAGATGTAGATCTTTTTTTGGCTAAATATAGAATGTGATTTGCAATTCCTATTATTCTAACAAGACAGTTTGTTTGTTTGCCTGTCGTGTTATGTTTTAGTGGTTTATTATTCATATGTAACCCTTGCAGTTTAAGTTCGTGCGTTATCTTAAACTGCTATACATTTTTCTCTACCCTGAATTAGTCGCTACTATTAACATCTGTTTGTGCATGGTTGGTGATATGTCTGTTTCTTGCCTTATTTCTTTATGATGAAGGTGGCCATTGTTTTGGCTGTAAAAACAATGGAAGTCCTGATATGCTGCACCCGGTTGAGGCTGATGCATACACTGGTGGTCACTTGGATGGATATTTACCATTTGATTTTGATGCATTAAGCAGCTCTGATGATGACGTATGGTGATTCAGTTTCCTGTTTTTGTTCAGGTCATAATTTAACATTTTTGCTACTTTGTTGCTAACTGCATGTGCTTCCCCTTATTATTCTATAGGACGGTGAATATGAATATCTATATAAAGATGAGGATGAAGAGGATGAAGAGGAAGAGTTTGAGGTATGGTTAGGCTGTATCTTCTGTGATATATGCTACCTCCAGTGAAGAAAACATGATTTTCCAGACAGGCAAAACAGATTGTTTTCCTTGTCTTAATGTGAAGTTACTTTACTGGAAGTAGTGTATTGTAGTACTAGTGTGCTGTTTCTTACATGATGATTACTGAGTTTTTCTTTACTCTATTGGGTTCCTGTGTTGTTTCTTACTTAGTTTTTCTTTAGTTTATTTATGTCGCAAAGCAAGCGCAATGAAAGGCTAACTAGTGCACTAAAACATCTGTAATATTAATCTGTTTTTAAGCTTTTCTGATCTCTGCCGATTATACTGTCAGTTGAATTACTTTTGTTACTGCTTCAGATGAAATGCCTTGTTGGTCTGGGCCAATTATGATATCTACTCTTGGATGCATCACGTAGAGTGTGTCAGTATATTACTATGTACACAGTTTTAACCTATCCTAGTAGCCACTCCAGCTGTTTGCCTTCCAGTTTGTTTGCCAAACAAATGTGCATGCTATACAGTAACTACAGCCATGCCTTTGTTTTTTGTACTACCTCCTGTCCTTCAAGTGCTGATGGCATGATTATTCTTAGTGACCTTTCTTGATTTCATACATTCATCTAGGCTTCTTGTTGAATTGACTGGTATATGTTTGTGGTTCCGCAGCGTTGTTTGAGGTTCTGATTTGTCATCTTGGAATTTGTAAGTAACCACCGAAAATTTAGTGGTGGCCGCCTGGCCGGGGGAGGGAAAGAGAGGGGCTGGGACAGAACCTTCTATATCGTTAGACTTGGGAGTGTCATCGTTCTGTAGTGGTCTAGCGCACATATACTGTGCATTCAACATAAAGTCAAGAACTAAGGCACAACATCAAGGTTCGCTTCGCTTTTCTAGCTTGGCGTTACAAACTTACAATACAATACTTTGACACTGAATTATGTGCTGTCAAGTTTTCTGGGTTTGTACTAACTTCTGTAATAACTTTATCTTGGTCAAATACTTGAATATGCTGGATGTCTGGATCTTAGTTGTTCTTTTTTTAACTCCACTGTGCTTGGTGCATTGGAGGGTTTGATGCTACAAACCTACAACAACCCCTAAATTTGGAGCTGAATTGCACTGTAGGTATGGTAAACGACGGGTGTCTTTCAAGCCAGGGGCATGGCAGCCACCAACATGAATGCTAACCGGAACTCCAGCAGACATGGGCGCTATACTGCAAATGGATGCTCACAGAACGAGGAAGTCATCGAAATCATCGCCTGCTAGTTGAGGCATCTTTAGGCTTGTGATTGGCATCTTGTTGATCTTGGATATGTGCAGCTGAATCATCGACTTGCTTTGTTTAAACTTGATGCAAGTCAAGGTGCTTTGTTTAAACTTCTGTATATTTCCTAGCTCATATTGCTCTAATGAAGTCAGGAACATTAGATCAGTTGTTACTCATGATTCAGATGTCTGATATCCCACCCTTTTTTTCTCTCTTCAATCTTGATTCTTATGCTCCTGCCATCTGTAAGAAATATTCCTTTCATATTTTTTGTTGGCTTGGACTGCCTCCACGTTCTGTTGTTTACATGCAGGCATATTGGTGGTTCAGTGTCAGTGTGCAATCACACCGAAGTCCAGAATTTGCTGTTGAAGAAACTGCAAGAGTTTCTGTGATAAATTGCATGCCTCCAAATGATGGTTCTCTATCGCCCATCAGATCCATGAGTTACTAGTATAGAAATATACAAGTATGTTTTTTTGGACCTGTTATTGTTGTGGTCTGTGGAACAAATTCTGCTGTTGTGGTTTTTGGTACAGGAAAGAGCTATGTCCTCATTTCTTTTCCCAGAGAATTTTTATTCTGCTGTTGTGGTTGCGAGTACATGAAAGAGCTAGGTCTTCTTTTCTTTTTCCCCAGAGAATTTTTATTCTGCCGTTTGTGGTTTTTTTCCTGGGAATTTTTATTCTGCTGTTGTGGTTGTGGGTACTGGAAAGAGCTAGGTTCTTTTTTTTTCCCCAGAATTTTTATTCTGCTGTTGTGGTTGTGGGTACAGGAAAGAGCTAGGTACTCATTTTCTTTTGTCCTGAGAGTTTTTAAGTCTTAAGTCTCTTGTTGCCATCCTCAAGTGTCAGCGAGTCACCTATTCTTTAGCCAGTGACGTCATGCATACGCAAACTTGCACGAAGGGCTTTGAACATTATGATCGTTTATTTATTCATTCTAATATATAACGATTCATCAGGTAAGAGTGCCATGTTGCATCATCGTTATAATGGTGTTTACATATAAGAAAAATATGCAAAGGCAAAGTCGAATTCCTTATCATGAATTCACGACTGAACTTGTCGATCAATTTAAAATGGTGGCATTATTGGAATGACACGAGCAGTGTTGCCAGTTGCCACCCAGACTCCCTGGGACAAAAAAAAAAAAAAAAAAAAAAAACAAGGGGGGCAATTTCCAGCTCTGGGGACAACGTGACAAGGACCTGTGGTCAACGGTAATGGAAAGAAAAAGTTTACCAGAAGCCCAAATCATTTTCTTGACATTTACTATGTGCGTACTGACAATTTGGTATTGGTTTTCCGACCGTGTGTGGCCAGCATTTTGACAAAGTTTTGACAACGTAACCCCAACTTGAGCTGCTGTCATGCCTCCGTTCTGTTCATCGCTGAATTCCGGGTCTGGTCCGCTCTCACGGTCTAAATAAATGAACCGTATAACATGAGAAATTCTAGAGTCCGTGGTCTTCTCAAATCATGCAGGAGAGGTATAACATGAGAAATTCTGGAGTCCGTGGTCTTCTCAAATCACGCAGGAGAGCGACGTATCTTTGTCCGAGAAAGATTAATAAAGCTAAGAACTTCAGAATGACCTTTCAATGTGCCAAGTGTCATCTTTCTAGACAAAAGGAAGAGCTGGTTGTGACTTTGTGCATGCGGGTGGAAGGATTAAAACCCATACATCATGCTTGCTGCCTAGTCACCTAGACGAGCTGTTACTTTCGTCGACAGAGTTGCACGTCTGATTGGACCAAGACCAGCAGCAGATGGTGAGCAAGGCGGCGATGCAAAAGTACTCCTTTTCCCGTGCCTACCTAACATGTGCTTTGATCTCTAAAAGCGCTGGAAGCTCTCGTGTCCTCTTGTGCCATTAGTTTCTAGTGTAATTTAAGTAACTGCTTAAAAGTTAAACCTGGAATTTTTCTATTAAATAAAGGACAGTTAAATCTAATTAAGAGACGATACTCGATATGCATATGCATATATTCGCAAAAAAAAAGAAGATACGCATATGCATACTATTATGACCTGCAGCTGAAATCATTTGAATGAAAGCTCGTAAATACTATTACAACATATACAATAGATGTTTTAAACATATGGTTACACTCAAATTACATTTGAATTATTGCGTACAAAGTATCTCTCTTATTCAACGGCTTGTAATAATAATCATTGTAGAGCCTGTTTGTGTATAGATAGAAGAAACCAGGCACAGCCGCCGCCGCACAAGAAGAAAAGCCACCACAGCTTTTCAGCAAAGAAGGATATGGTGGTACTTCCTGTAATTAATAAGCAAGTTCCTAAATTTGAACGAAACGAAACGAAACCAGCAGTCAGCAGCGCACACAGTCCTTGCACCACGGAACAAGAAATCGAATATGCTCCCGCAGCCCCTCCCCGTGGAAACCAGGGCGGCGGATCGTGGAGGGACCTTCCCCTCCTCCAAGCAAAGCCAAGGCCACCGACGGGCGGGCTCCACCCGCTCAAACATCTCTCACCGCCAGGTGGCCCCCACCCCCACCCCTCCGCTGCCTCTTCTTTCTTCTACAAATAGCCCGGCCGGCCGCGGCCGCTCCCGAATCGAGAGGCGAGGCAAAAGCGCAAGCAGACGCGACCACAGATAGCGAGCGAGCGCTTCTAGGCCTTTTCGAGAGATGGCGGTCACGATCACGTGGGTGAAGGCGAGGCAGATCTTCGACAGCCGCGGCAACCCCACCGTCGAGGTGCGTTCGTTTTGCTGAGTCTTCCAGAGGCTGCTGTGAATTTGGTGATCTGTTCCGATTCGCCGCGTCGCTGTGCCGATGTGCTCCGGTTTTGTTTTCCTGTGATATGATGAATCTGGATTAACTGCTGCGCTGTGCGCAGGTGGACATCGGCCTCAGCGACGGCAGCTTCGCGAGGGGGGCCGTTCCGAGCGGCGCATCCACTGGTACGTCTGTCTGTCTGTCTGCCTCTGCTCTGCTCCATCCACCAGCGTGCTCTGTTCCTGAGCGACCGCTTGGTTTGGTTTGCTTGATCTGGTCGTGTCGAGGGATTCGAGCGGTGTCTGAGATCGTCGATGCTGTGTGGCTCTGTGACATGTATACTGTGCTTGCTTGATCTGGTCGTGTCGAGGGATTCGAGCGGTGTCTGAGATCGTCGATGCTGTGTGGCTCTGTGACATGTATACTGTGCTTGCTTGATCTGGGCGTGTCGAGGGATTCGAGCGGTGTCTGAGATCGTCGATGCTGTGTGGCTCTGTGACATGTATACTGTGCGTTTGTTGTTGGTTGTGGGGATAATAACAGACCTTCATCATGTTGAACTGGCTAGGAGTCTAGGACTGAGATGTGCGCGCGGTTGTTTTGTTGCTAGATCTGATTGATGCGTATATTCTTGTCCTAAGTTTTCAGTATGTTCTCCGCCGCCGTGACCGGCGCGTGTTCGGAACCTGCTGTTTTTTACTGCGCGAATTGAAATACTCCCTGCGAAATTATTTCTATGTTCGGGGGGTTTATAAAAATCAGCTTATTCGTTTCAAAGCAGAGCCTAAGAGTGTTTAGAAACATGTCAGCAGAATCATCACCGCCATGACATGGTCAGCTGATCTGAAAATTGCTTACCTACTGGATCTCTTAATGAAGCAGAAGGCAACCTTGACTTTTGAACTCCTGTTATTATACTGTCCACTATTAATTAGAATGTTTTTCAGATATAATGTGATTTATTTATCTATTTATTTTCAGTTACACTTCTCTGAACCTTGCTTCAATCATCGATTATAAGCATGATTTTGTTTTCAAATAACACAGAAAGAATGCAGTAAAGCCAATAGACTTTCCCCAAAGTATTCTTATCTATTGAATCAAGAAAACATATTTATATGTGATATACCATGCCATTTAATCATTTTGACATGTTAGCAACATAGAAAAAGACATACTTTTCATATTAGATATGGTATTATGTGACGTCAACATCTGCTATTTCGTTTGGAATGGACTTTTTGTGAAATTTCAGTTTGTGGTCCAGACACCTTTACATATTAGATAGTACTATGGGATGTCAGTATCTGCTATTTCGTTTGGAATGGACTTTTTTGCGAAATTTCAGTTTGTGGTCCAGACATTACTTTTTGAATAGGTTGCCTTCTGTAGTTGCCTTAAATTCCATATGTTAGACATCAGCACATAATTTTGACATTTTTATCTTTGAACAATTGACCTCTCTCAGGAATATATGAGGCCTTGGAGTTGAGGGATGGAGGATCTGATTATCTTGGCAAGGGTGTTCTTAAGGTTAGTTAACCAGCCAATTTTTCCATTTCAGTCTGAGCAAATATCAGCCTGTTCGTTTCGGCTTATTCGCTCGTATCTGGCTTATAATCCAGTGTTTTCTCTCACACCAAACCAGCCAGCAGTACTTTCAACCATGACTTATAAGCCAATTCAGCCGAAACGAACAGGCTGTATAATACTAGCTGTATTTGCCATGCACTCGCATGCACCGTAGTCATTCATGCATCCAGTGGTCATGGTTAACTTATAATAGAAACCAACATGTGTATCCTCCCCCTTTTATTTGCGATAAATTTGATTTGAGAACCTATTTGAAGGCTATGCTCTAAACTTCAGTTGACTAATGTTACTGCGTAGCTTTTGGCTTAAAATTTGAATCCACAGCTAACCTGTGTCAGTGATTGCAACCATTCTGTTTTTGATGGGTTGTTTTCTTTTTTCACATTGGACTAATAAGTTGTATTGTCTTTTGCTAGGCTGTGAGCAATGTAAATAGCATTATTGGACCAGCAATTGTTGGAAAGGTATGTATCTCAGTTCTAAAGTTACATGATTTCATTGATGTGGTTTATCTCAATTCTAAAGCTACTTTTCTATGATGTGATACCCAAAACACATGATAGCTATCTTACTGTGGTGAATTATGTTTCAGGACCCCACTGAGCAGGTTGAGATTGACAACTTCATGGTCCAACAGCTTGATGGAACCTCCAACGAATGGGGCTGGTGCAAACAGAAGGTATCATGGGGAACTTATGTTTCTAAACTTGACTTCCATCTTGCACTACTTGTATTGATTTCCTTTGATGTTGTGTTCAATCTATAAAGCTTGGAGCAAATGCCATTCTTGCGGTTTCACTTGCTGTGTGCAAAGCTGGAGCTATGGTGAAGAAGATTCCTCTTTACCAGGTCTTTCAAACATTACCGCTACGATTTATTATTATGTTGTATGCACAATTTAGAGGTGTCCTGAAAGTTTACTTATTTGCAGCACATCGCAAATCTTGCTGGAAACAAAACTCTGGTGCTCCCTGTACCTGCCTTTAATGTGATTAATGGAGGATCACATGCTGGAAACAAGCTTGCCATGCAGGTAATTCCTTGAGAAATCTGATTTTCTGACTACATGCTTCGACTATACTCTCTAATCATTTAACTGTTGTACAGGAGTTCATGATCCTCCCAACTGGTGCCTCCTCGTTCAAGGAGGCCATGAAGATGGGAGTTGAGGTGTACCACAACCTGAAGGTGAGCAACTAATGCATCTATTGATGTATCTTAAGTGTGGACCCTAGGAATATGAAGTCAGAATGCTAAATGCTTCTGTATGCAGAGCATAATCAAGAAGAAGTATGGTCAAGATGCCACAAATGTTGGGGATGAAGGTGGTTTTGCACCTAACATTCAGGTAATGTCCATATGTTTTTCTCTGCTGCTGTCATTGGCAAGCACAACAATTCTTACTTTTATATATTTTTTGAAGCTATCTAGCATATTATTTAAGATGATCAGGACATAATTCAAAAATTGGCAACTTAAGTTTTATCCAAAGATAGTGGTGCTAGCCAGTAGCCTAATTATTGCTCTATGGTTCTCTCACTATAGGAACACTATGATTTGTTTCTATGTTTAAATTAATCATCAACATCCATTTATCTCACAATCTAATTTCTATGTCAACCAATATATGCAGGAAAACAAAGAAGGCCTTGAACTACTGAAGGCAGCTATAGAAAAGGCTGGCTACACCGGAAAGGTACGTCCTCTCTTTTCTACTTGGCTCACAAACAGACAAACCTTTGTGTGTGTAGTTGATTCAACTTATCTGTGTGGCAGGTGGTCATTGGAATGGATGTTGCTGCTTCTGAATTCTTTACTGAGAAGGACAAGACTTATGATCTTAATTTCAAGGAGGAGGTAAGAATTGCAACTTCTTATTATGCTTTTATAGTTTTATTTACCTATAGCTTTATCTCTTCCTTATGTGTTATTCTATAGGGCTATATGAGCTTTTATTTTATATTAACTGTACTCACTTTCTTGGCCAGAACAACGATGGTTCAAACAAAATTTCAGGTGACAGCCTGAAAGATCTGTACAAGTCCTTTGTATCTGAGTACCCTATTGTGTCTATCGAAGATCCATTTGACCAGGATGACTGGACCACTTATGCCAAACTCACTGATGAGATTGGACAGCAAGTGCAGATTGTAGGAGATGATCTGCTCGTTACTAACCCCACTGTGAGTAACATTTTATTTAATTGATTCCCCCCTAGTTCTATGCACAACATGCAGTTCTAAACATTACCTGCTTGACCTGTGCTGTACAGAGGGTTGCCAAGGCCATCAATGAGAAGACATGCAATGCTCTTCTCTTGAAGGTAGAATCATTGCTATTTCATATCGCTAATCTTTTTGCCTGGGTAATGATTACCTGTATTGTAAGTGGCTGTTGACTAACTCCATCGCTACACGGTGACAGGTGAACCAAATCGGCTCTGTGACCGAGAGTATCGAAGCTGTTAGAATGTCCAAGCGTGCCGGATGGGGAGTGATGGCAAGCCACAGGAGGTAGCCATTGTAGTTCTTTGTTTGCTTTTGAAAACTTTAACTAACGTACCTATTTGATCTGATCTGCTCAATTGTTCTATCTTCTCTTTATTTGTTCAGTGGCGAGACAGAGGACACCTTCATTGCTGACCTCTCAGTTGGCCTGGCTACGGTACGCTGTCAACTGGCGAACATACACTTAAGATACTGTCGAATTGAACATCTTCGGTACTGACCTGGTTTCCATGACTTCGTTTCAGGGCCAAATCAAGACAGGAGCTCCCTGCCGGTCTGAGCGCCTGGCCAAATACAACCAGGTAAGCGTGCGCACCTGCTTCTTCGTTTCCCAACCAGGTTACTTACGGCTCTCGAGTCTGAACCAAACATTCGCGGTTGCAGCTGCTCAGGATCGAGGAAGAGCTCGGTGATGCCGCAGTCTACGCCGGAGCAAAGTTCAGGGCACCAGTGGAGCCCTACTAAACCACGAGTGCCCTCCCAGAGTCTGGAGAACGAAGATGAGGATGTTTCTTGTGGAGCTACTAGTTCGCTGCTGCTTTTTGATAGAATGTCTGTACGATCACAATAAAAGTATGGTCTTCTTTGCCCGAGAGCTACACTAGTTATTTTGTCGTGGGAACAAAAAAAAGGAAAAAGAAAAAAAAATACTGTTTTTCTATATTATTCTGATGAGTGATGAGTGGTGGTCCGCAGTCCGCACTCGCTGTAATATCGTTGCCCAAACTGATTTTGATGGGTACGCAACAGAAAAATTTGCTGGTCTTGCCATATTTGAGTGACTTTCTTGTTTCTTTTGCTATGTGAAACTATTTTCGTATTCAGCATAGAAACTCCTCGCCATGGCTTCGGCTTGTAGGAGCCACAGCCACATCTTGCACAATAGAATATCTTGTTGGTCTTGCCATATGTGACTTTCTTGTTTCTTTTGCCATGTTAAGCCATTTTTGAATTCAACATGGAAACCCCTTGCCACGGCTTCGGCTTGTAGCGGCAAATGGAGCTACATGGCTTCGGCTTGTAGTGGCAGATGGAGCCACACGGCTTCGGCGGCTTATAGTGGCAGATAGAGCCACACTATTTCGGCGGCTTGTAGCAGTAGATAGAGTCACACTGCTTTGGCTTGTATCGGTAGATAGAGCCGCACTATTTCGGCTTGTAGCGGCAAATGGAGCCACAATCGCATCTTGCACAAAAGAAAATCTTGATGGTCTTGCCATATGTGAGCGACTTTCTTGTTTCTTTTGCTATGTTATTAAGCCATTTTCGAATTCAGCATGGAAACCCCTCGCCACAGCTTTGGCTTGTAGCTGCAGCTGGAGCCACACGACTTCGGCTTTGTAGCGGCAGATGGAGCCACAATCATATCTTGCGCATCGGAAAATCTTGCTGGTTGCTAGTCTTGCTATATGCGAGCGATTCTTCTTTCTTTTGCTGTGTTATTAAGCCTTTTTCGAATTCAGCTTGAAAACCCCTCGCAATGGCTTCGGCTTGTAGCGGCAGATAGAGCCACAACCGCAGCAATTCATGGCTTGTAGCAACAAATGTAGCCACAACCGTAGCGTTAATTCATGGCTTGTAGCGGTAGATGGAGCCACAACCAAAGACAAAAAAGGCATTAATTCATGGCTTTGTAGCGGCAGATGGAGCCACGGCTGAAGACAAAAAAAGAAAAAAAATATTGTTTTTCTAGATTCTAATGAGTGATGAGTGGCTGTCCGCACTCGTCGGAATTGCGCAAGAGAAAATCTTACTGGCCTTGCCATATGCAAGCGACTTTCTTGTTTCTCTGTATGCGAGCGGTTTTCTTGTTTCTTTTGCTTTGTTGAGCCATTTCTGAATTCAACATGGAAACCACTCATCACGGCTTCGGCTTGTAGCGGCAGATGGAGCCATAGCCACCGCATCAATTCATGGCTTGTAGAGACAGATGGAGCTACAACCGCATCAAACCCTTGCCACAGTTTCGGCTTGTAGCGTCAGATGGAGCCACAACCGCCGCATCAATTCATGGCTTCTAGCGACAAATGGAGCCATAGCCGCATCAATTCATGGCTAAGATTGAAAACGGACGGGTTATATCTCGTCCTGACCCGTCCCGTTTTCTAAATTAATCCGTCCGTTTCTGTATTTTCAGAAAAATCCGAAAACTGGACTGGACACAGGTCGAGAGTTGGCGGGTGCGGGACGGAAATGGAAAAGGCTTGATCCCGCCCGTATTAACCTGTATTATACCCAGATTGTAAAATACGGGATAAGCCCAACATACAATATATCTGTGAGGCCCAAGGGCTAAAAAAAAGGCCCATCATATCCCTTCCTGCCGCTGCTTGCCTGCAGTGCGCTGTGAGCATGGGCTGCTGTCTGCTAGCTTGCTGCTTGCCTAGTGCTTGCTGCTTGATGATAGATTACATGACATGTTAACTTGATTGATGAATAATACCTGCACTTGCTTGATGAATAATACGTGCCCAAATTAAATACGTGTACTTGCATAGGCGCACTACACGTCTGATATGTAAACTTGATTGATAAATAATATGGCACCACTACAGCCCGGACGTCAGGAGAAATCGGATCCGTCGGACGCTCCATCTATCCACAAAAGTTATTTTCGTACGTGTGTCCTGTTAATTATTCGTATCCACAAAAAATATCTTCCTACATGTCCCGTTAATTATTCTTTTTAATTCTGACACCTAAACACTCAAATGATCGCATGTTCCACTTTTCCTACCTCCGCGAGGGGATGGCGTCATCGACCTCTCTCGTTAGACGTTACGTAGATTATATTTTATTTTGTTACCCAACTAACATTGCAACATCCAACTATGGGCCTTGTGCGGAAATAAAACACATGTACACATGAGACCACCGACCACCCGCGCCTTGTGCCTGCTCACGAAACACTTGCAACATGAAAAGCAATTTCTATAACATACGTCTAAAGTAAATGAAACATTTAGAAATTGCAACGTATGTGTATAGCCACTGCAATATATGCAACATCCAGATAAAAACACTTAAAACATATATCTGAAGTAAATGAAACATTCTGAATAGATACTTGCAATATACGTGTATAGCCATTGCAACATATGCAACATCTAGATCTACTTTTGCAACATCCGTATCGTGCACACAAGGACGACTTCGCCTACTCATTGCAACATGAAAGCACTTCCTGCAACATATGTCTGAAGTAGATGAAACATTTGGAACATACGCTTGCAACATATGCAACATTCAAATAAAATATTTGCAACATACGTTGAAGTAGATGAAATATTTTGAATATACACTTACAACATATGTGTATAGCTATTGCAACATATGCAACATCCAGATCTATTTTTTTGCAACATCCATATGGAACACTTGCAACATACATATGGAACATCTGAAACACATGACACATATGTTTATAACATACGCTTTTAGTGCAATATGGGCGGGCGGCGTGACGAACTGGCGCAATGGAGGCGGCCCTGCGAGATGGCAACAATAGGCGAGGCACGCAACTGCCGGGGCGAATCCACACTGGCCGGAGCGAGCAACGACGCAGACAGGCGGGGCGCGAGCGGCGCGGGCAGGGCGCAAGGAGCGGTCTGTCCGAACGGACGGACACCGCTTCGTAGCATTACCATTAAAGACAATGCATGATGAAATTTTGGTACAGTGTTGACTATAGTTAATCAGGCAAAATAAATTATTAAGCCGGCCACACAAATATTTTATATGTGGCTCTAATATATCAAGGCCCTACGAAAATGGTTACTACTTATGTTGACTATGCTAAGTTGACTCGTAATATGATCAGGCTCACGTATATCTATGGTCTATTATTATTTTTGGTCATTCAACACAGCTCTCCATGCATGTCGATTATGTCCTCTTCTAGTATACGTGCATGTCATGTATCCACGTTCTAAACATCTGATGAGGCCTCCGTACATACATGTACATACATGTTGTCTTACGTTGCGTCCATGGATCCGAGCCCACTAAGCAGCCGGTGCACCTGGAGCAACGGCACGAGCGGGGCGCAGAGCAGTCCGTCCAAACGCTCAAAACAAATAAACCCGATGGCCTGTGGTTTAAAAAAACACAGGCGCACGGAGCGGTCCTCTATCCGGACATTACCGTAAATAATAATGTATATTTTTGTGGGCGTGCCTAAGACCTGATTTTAGATAATAAATTCAACATGTAATCTAATCCCGATTTAAACATATTTGTTCATTTCCTTACCTCCGCATATTCTGATCCCGTTTCCAAATCCAGCTCTTCGGGACCGATCCTATTTCCGCCAAAAAAAAAATATAGAAACGGTCCGCCCGTTTCCATCCGTTTTGAACCCTATTCATGGCAGCCGCGTGGATCAGGTGTCTGAGTTGCCGCGGTTGCAATGGTTGTAAGAAATGCTACGGCCTACGGCCAAGCAAACAGCAGTTCCTGATCCAACACAACTGTTCACAGAGCACCGGTGGTGAGCTGCATCAGTACCAGCAAGATGCACTGGAAACTCCAAGAGCCGGCAATTTAACCAGCAAATGCACTGCTAATGATGATTAGGGGTAACATCAGATACGAGGGAACTCCAGCAAAAGGAAAAAAAAAGATGAACCATCAAACATGGTGGCAGCTTAGCAGGGTTTAGGCAAATTAAAAAGAGCACAAACTTATGCACAAATCTGTGGAACTATTTCTTTGCCCCGTGAGAGCTGATGCGCAGTCCAATTCAACAAATTGCGGGGTGGCTCATGATACACATGGTGCACGCTACAACAGTTGGAGCTTTTGCTAAACTGAACAATAACCAGCCCGGCGCATCAATCTTACTGTTGGGGGGGCATGTTGCTTCTTTTTGTTCCTCACACTGAACCAGATAGCCTACATTCAACCATAGATTTCATCAAAAGTTAGTTAACAATATGAAAGTCATAAGGCTAAGATATGTTCAGCTTGCCATGACAACTCTCGTGTGGTGTTACCTAACTAAAGATTGCAAGATCAGAGTGAGCTACCATCCGGATTTTGTCAGCCTACTCGTCCTCCTCCGACAATACACTCCAGATCATCCTGGAGACAAACAACCAAGTGGCAATTATTAGTTTCTCGTTTGGTAGATGCAGACTTGCAGTGACTATCAAATAATCGAGGTATCCATAGCGCACTTACCAGAACAAGGACAGGAAGAGGAGAACTATGAGACTAACTATCTTAAAAAGGCGGCGCTTCTTCTCACGGCCAAGTTGATTAAATATCTCTGTCACATCTACCAGATGTTGCCGCCGCTGGTACCTACAAAAGCCATAAAACATATAAACTTATCCATGACCAGTGCTGAAAGGAAACTAGAGTTGCTTGTTTCCAACTTTCCAAGTAGTTTAATTTTAATAACTAATTGATGGTTACTGTCTGAACAAGAAAAGGTTCTGAAAAGTGAAATTGGACAGCTTAGTGGCCATAAATAGCAAATTATTGAGGAGGAGAAACTACAGTAACGATAGCAAAGTTAATAACCACTGAAATGGTACTCTCTGTTTGTTGCATTTGTTATTTCCTTTTTATGTGGTTGAGGAGAATGAAAAAGGAACTTTCTAAGCTTGACAAGTCTAGCAAGGTAAGGTATAACCCAAAGCAGCCAGAAGAAGAAAGGTATCCAGCCAGCTCCCGGTTATAGTATCAACTGATAAGGTTGAGCTTTAACCACCAGCTATAGAAACCTAATGGTACCAATTTTGGAAAACGGTCAGGTCATATCTGCCACTCGTCGTTCTTCCTTCAACATTGAAAAAAACAGAAAGACTAGGAATGTTTTGACCAACATTTCAATGACATAATTAGAAGCTGTGTAACTCCTCTAAAGTTCCATGTCCTGTAATAGGTACTTCTTGCTTATATTCACTAACATCAACATGTGTACAGCTGTGCCATACTGATCACTAACTAAGTTTGGTATTAAGAATATGGTGATTTGGTTCAATAAAATTAGAAATTAGCTTCATCAGTACTTATGTAACCACCAAGGTCACACAACACATATGAGCAGAGACAGCAAAAGATAAGGGTACAGATTGTGGCCTTATGTTGGCTGCAAAAGAGGTATTCTTTTCTTCTCAGATGAACTACTCTATTTTAAGTTAGAATACAAGTTATGCTTCCTGAATAGTTTACAGAACAAGATGGTTTTGCAGATACTTTGGTTTCACCCAATTGTGTGATATTTATAGGTTGTTCGTTTAATGTGTTTTAGAACCTTGTCTGCTTGACTAAAAAAAAGGTAGACATAGACTGTCTATTCGATCACTCACCAAGCACACCCAGCGTAAATTTAACGAGAACAGCACAACAACACAAAGCACCTAAACAGAAGTGAATAATTAATTAATTAACTATGTAAAACTGTGTCCCTACTCCCTACACACGTCCAATACTGATGAGATGTTAAGTTTGTAGCAATTCGAGCCAGCTTGTGAGCATATATGAGTAGCATTTGTGTTAGAAAAATATAAGAAAAAGATCTGCTATATATTATACCCCATTAATCATGTAACCATATTCAGTATGTCGTGTGTAAAGTACCAAACAAAGAGTTAAAAGCAGGAGACACAGGCCCTTAACATATGATTATTTCAATCCAACAATTTGTGACCCAAAAGCTCAAAAACAGTTAAACTCAGTTCCGAGTACATATTTCCTCCTTTTTCTTTTGATTCTTAGTACGAGTAGCCAGCACAGTACACTTTCCAACTTTCAATTGCATGTTTACTCTATCCATATTAGATCAATAATTTAGCAACAATGCAGAATCAACAAGCTGCCAATCCCATGACATCAAATTAGTTAAGAGCCTACAGGATCATATTCCTAGTTGCTTTAAAAGGTAGTTACAAGACAAGCGACACTTACAGCGTATAATTGTAGTACACCAATGGGAGAGAAAGTAAGAACATCGCCCAATGGCCAGATAAGAGGAACAGTACGCTGAGAAGCGCTTGTAACACAAATTCCGGCATCACGACTTTATTTATTCGAGAGGATGAATCAAATGGGTTGATATAGTCAAACTCTAGATCTGCCAAGCACATCAGCTGCAAAGAGAAACGGAAGAACTAGATTATCAGTAACAGTTTAAGGCCAAGTATGCTTATATCAGTTAAAATATGAGGAAAAGGCTGATGAATTAAAGCTCTTCTGACAAATGAAGTTGATCTGGAAAGGTTGGCTCTTGTGCTAAGCTGGGTTAGTTTGCCTGTTGTACTGAGGCGTTTTTGTAAATGTTGGTGAGCTTAACAATTCCTCCAAAAGGTAGCAACTGCGAGGCTAGAAAGACAAGTAAATTTGATCCTGGTGTGAATTCTTAGCAAAGGTCACAAATTTACAATGTATAAAAGGCACAAAACAAAACAAAATGCATCGGGCATCAAACACTACACATCCACCACCAACTAGTTGAAACATTCACTAGAACGCAGCATCGCAACCAAATCCTGAGTCCTTCTCCACCAGCCAGACAAATAGACACCTCCAGGCCTAAAATTTCTCGGATTAACTACTCGCTCTAGACCCCATACCACTGAGGATTGGACCGAGAAACAACGTGTGAATCCGGAACCCAATCCTTGAAACAGAGCACGAGCCGCATCAAATTTGGCGGGGAATCGGCCACAGTAAGATCCTACCGAGCCCAGCGCGGCTAGGGATTATTTCGGAGCACGGGGGCCGGCGCTGACCTGGTAGATGACGAGCACAATGAGCGCGACGACGAGGAAGAACGCGGTGAGCCACACGAACACCATCTCCGTCTTGGCCCCTCCGGGCGGCCCGGTTGCCCCGCTCTCGCTTTCGTTAGGGGGCGGGGGGAGGCGCCGCGGGAACCCTAGCCGAGCACCGTGGCGCCGCTGCGGCCGCCGGCGAGGTGGTCGTCGGGGGGCGGTGAGCTGGAAGGCGTGGTTGGGAGGCGAGCGGGTGGGGTCAGTCAGATCAGATGCGTAGGAGTAGTTTGTTGCGAGGGGCTCCTTCCAATTCCAGTGACCGCACATGCCCCGTGAAGCGTGAACTGTAAAATCGTTAACTGATACGATTCATCTCTTTTTAAAGAATTTTCTGATGTGAATTTTATATAAAGTAATAAACTGGTATACGATTTCTGTGAACGAACCCTGAAGTACAACTCTGTACAAGGATGCCCCCCATCAACGAGGGAATCTTATGCCAAGAGGATAGGCACCGATTCGACTGTAAATAAATTACAAATGCAATGGACTCAAAGTCATAACAGACGAATGAAGGAGCAACCATTTGTGTTTTATTAGGTAATATTACATTTTTTGTCTTGACAAATTTGATAGGAAAATGTAAAACGATATAAAGAACTTTCTTCTTTGAATACTCAGTGAGTGAAGGAGTTGCGTTAAATATACAAAGTATCATGTGATGACCATTTTCAAGAACGATGTTAAACATTTTGGTTGGGATTTAGATGAGGTGGCATTGATATCACAAGTGACCAACGATATTGTAGATATCTACTCCCTCCGTCCCATAAAAAATTATAATTATAGGACTGGATGCGTAAACCGATGTAGCTGGCAAATTACAAAATATCCTTATCCTCAGCCTGTATTTAGTCATCCACGTATTGCTATCGCTCCCTCGTGCAGTCATGCTGGAAACTAGCCTGTGCTAGTGTGACGTAGCCTTTTGAAAGAAGGTGTGCTACTGTGACGGAGCCTTTTGGAAGAAGGTGGGCACTACGTCCTTGCAGGGCTTGCGGCTGATTTCTTTTCTTCAAGTTATGCAACTTTGTTTTTTTACAGGAGAATAAACAATGGTGGGAGACATCTTACGGTCTTATTACAGGCCTGTATTCTAGATGTGTAATTTCTTTGGGACATAATTTAAATCTTAGAGTTGGGGTTTTTGGGATGGAGGGAGTAGTGTGTTAGGTTTTGCGTAACACTAGACTCTAGTAGCCCTAGCCTATGGCCCCGTTCGGCTTACCTCATATTCGGCTTGTTCGGCTTCTTTTTTCAGGCGGAACAGTGTTTTTCTCTCACAACAATTCAGTCAGAACAGTGTTTTCAACCAGTTTCAGCCAAAATTCAGCAAGCCGAACGGGGTCGTCTCCAGTATCTAAATCATCAGTTGATAGATTTGGAGGGTGTCGGGACTAAGGATACCTTGCAGGCAAACCGCTTCACACCTAGGTGCATTGTGCAAATGTAGAACCTAGCCATACATTCCCCAGGTAAAGCAAAAGTTAGTTTTTAGCTTTAGGTACAGACGATGGAACCTTATTAAAATGAGAAAGTTGTCTTTGCTATGGGAGACTTGTAGCTACAATTTTTCTCTATCTTTGTTGGCTGTAACTACGATGTTGTTATTCTCTGTTGGGCATGCCCTTAATGGTGGTTTGTGGAGATGGCAGGCAAGGTACGTCTGAAAGGTCCTTGTGTGGTTTTGGTAATTGAGTGACAATCTAGGTGGACTAATTGTGTTTATGTGAGATACACAGGTGATTAGTCCACAGGTACATATATGTGAGCAACATATGCCATGAAGGTGAAAATGGCTTGAAGATGTTGCAAAGCTCACACATGTGATGATGAAGGAGCTTATTGCACATGAGACATGACATTGAGTCATGTAATCAAGGTGGAGAAGATCAAGACAAGATCAAGACAAGACTTGGCTTGATGGACCGGTTGTAAGCGTGAAGGGCAAGTCGGAGGCTTTGGAGCGATGGACCACGTGGCGGTGAAGCTTGAGCAAGACTTGACGCCGATGGACGAAGGCAACGGTAAAAAGCAAGTGAAGTCAAGATCGATGAACCAATATGATCACGTGATGATATGAAGTAGATCATATCATTGTTGATCATGTTGATGCATATGTTGTATCGACATTGGAGAAGATGGAATGGAATGCGCAAGACAAAGGTATAACCTAGGGCATTTCATTTCACCGGTCATAGGTGTGTAGAGAAGTTGATGACCGGGTTTAGGATAGATGGTCGTACTATCAAGAGGGGCAAACTTATTTGCATATCGGTCATCTAGTGCCACTCGAGTGATCTAACTTTGTATCATCGTTAGGATCGAGTGGCGTGGCAAGTTGAGTGGCTAATCCTTTCTAAAATGATTGTGAAAATGCTAACACACATACACATGTTCATGTACACTTGGTGGTGTTGACACATTTATAAAGGAGATGAAGTTGGAGTTGATGTGGATCAACTCGGCGATGAAATGGAGGCGAGAAGGGTTAGGAACTCCACCGGCGCCGTAGAGTGCGGATAGTCCGACGGTGCCACCGGCGCCCTATATAGAAAAGACAGGGTTTCACTAAGTGGACCGGACGCTGGTCACATGGTGACCGAACGCTGGGGTCCTGCGTCCGGTCAGTGGCGGCAGACAGCGTGCTGGCATCGGTCTTTGACCGGACGCTAGCGCTGAAAGTGATCGGACGATGGCAGGGTGCGTCCGGTCAGGCTGACGTACGGTGACGTAGGCGACACAGAGAAGGTGGAGAAGGACCGGACGCTGATGCTGTGTCTGATCGTGACTGACCGAACGTGTCCGGTCGCGACTGGTACCTTACTGAAAACGACCGACGTTGGGGTTGCTGCGTTCGGTCACTTTGAGCAGCTGCGTCCGGTCATCACTTGACCATTGAGATCAAGCGACTGAGGTTGAACGGTGGTGACACGTGGCGAGCATCCGTTGACCGGACGCTGAGATCCTATGTCCGGTCGATCTGACCGGAGCGTCCGGTCGTCCCGAGTTTTGCCCAATGAAGGGATAACTGTAACAACCCAAAAAATCCACACACCAAAAATCACAACTACAAAATTTTTTGTTTAAACCCTATGTGATGTTGAGTGACACATGTAGAAGCCAAACCCTAGTTTTGGATTAGATGTGACCCAACTAAGTTAAAATCATAAGCATAGCTTGGTTTTATGCCACATGTGTAATTAAATTTCTAAATAAACAAATCATGCATGCATCCTTAATTCCACTTGTGATTTGGATTCTTCGCCTTATGTGATGTTTAACTAACTTACTTGATATTTATGATAAACCCTAATATATGGGATGTATTTGACCACCAATTGAAACACCTTATGGGACCCACTACATAACTCGAAGCTCAAGTTTTAAACTCTAACTAAATTTGAATCGAAGCAAAAGAAATAACAGAAAAAGAAAAGGAAAAGGAGGGAGGCAGCCGCAGCAGCCCAGCCTGCCTCGACCGGCCCAGCTAGCCCAGCCAAGCCTCGCCTGCCCTTTCACGCGCACAGCCGCTGACGAGCTAGACCCGCCCGTCAGCCGTCACGCACCACACGCCGCCGCATTAGGACAAGCTGACAAACGGGCCCCCTCTGTCAGCTGCCCAGCTACAGCGTCGTCGTCTTCCCCACGCTCCCTCCACCACGCGACCGGGAGTCAACCACGGAGCAGACGCGGGCCTAGGGTCACGCACATAGCATGACCCTGTTCCCCCTTATGTCGTGCCTACGCTACCGCACGCGGGCCGTCGGATGATCCGCACGCATCACCACCGCCCGATCGCCGTCCGCCATTGGAGCCCTTGGAGCTCGGCTATAAAAGCCAACGCCCGCGAGCCCTAACCCTCAGCCCGTTCGCCACCGCCGCTGGTGGCACAGCACCACACCATGTCAAGCCGAGAGGGAGGGAGGAGGAAGAAGCAAGGAGGAGAAGGAAGCCGCTGTGGAACTGGACCTCGCTGGAGCCAGGAGCGCCGCCCCGATCAGCTACAGTGACTTAGCTGCTCGGCACTGCATCGCCTCATCACGGCCTCACCTCACCACCGCACCACCATCCTACTGCCACGAGCCCTACGGTGAGCCACATCATTCGTCGCTCACCGTGCTAGCCGTACTTGCCATGAACGCCACCGCGTTCCCACACCTAGGGGACGCAGAGGCGGAGCATTCTCGCTCCTGGACACGCTGCACACGCACCGCACGCGCACAAGCCCAAGGCCTGGCCTCATCGACCCCTAGCGACTCGGGAACACCGACACGACCACTCCTAGCCTCTCGGATGCCGTGAACGAACCATGCCGGAGCACGAGCTCTTGCTCCGGCTTAGCCAACCGGTAGCATAGAAGGACCACCACGACCCTCTAGTTGAGCCAAACGGAAACGTGAAGCAAAGGGGAGAAAGGGGGCGACGCCGAGCCCTCTGCTCGGGAACGCCAGCGCCGAGCGCTCTGCTCATGCCATGCATACACATCGCACGCACGCACGCGCTCACCATGGCCAGAACACAACCATGGCGAGACCACCGCGTCTTCTACATCGCGGTAAAGGCGATGTTGACACCCTGACTGGCTCCGCCATGACAAAAGACACACCGCACGCACCTTAGCCGAGGATGAAGCCCACCAGAGCCCTGCGTTGCCGCACCGCACCTCGTCGGAGCGCCACCGCCTCCGCTTTGCCCCCACCACCGTGGCCGGAGGCGTTGAGAGCTCCTGGAGCCCTTTCGACCTGCTCGCCATGGCCGTAGCAGCGTCGGGGAGCTCGTGCGCACCACCAATCTCTGGTACCACCGCCACAGCCACCACACCGTCGCTCGCCGGTGTACGAGGACCGCCGCCACCGCGGCCAGCCAACTGGAGCCGCCCGGCCACCACGTTAACTTCACCGGGGCACCGCCATGGCAAGGCCAAGCTATTGCCTACCCTAATCGCGCACCAGTACCGCCCGAGAGGCTCGCCGGTGAGCTCACCACAGGCGGGAGCACGCCGGGAAGAAGATGGGGATTTTCCCTCGTCGGCCACACGTCCGTGCACTTGGAGCACGTGAATCGAACCCTGGGAAGGAGTAAGTGGACCAAGTCCTTCATAGACCAACTCTGCGGTCTATGGACCAACGCAGGCGGGTTCACCATGAACCGCGCCTCACCTGTCAGTCACCGTTTGACCCCGGACCCACCTGTCAGTGACCAACCAAGATGATGATGTCATGCTAATGTCAGCGGGACCCACCTGTCAGCCACGGTTTAGCCCTGATGATGCCATGCTGACGTCATGCCGAAGATGAGACCACGCCAGCGATCGGGGACCTTAGCGATCTCTCCGACCACTTCGGCGATCTCACCGACCACCTCAGTGATCTCTCCGACCACCTCAGTGATCTCACCGACCACCTCAGCGATCTCACCGACCACTTCGGCCATCTCACCGACCACCTCGGCGATCTCTTTGACCACCTAAGCGATCTCACCGACCACCTCGGCGACCTCTCCGACCACCTCGGCGATCTCACCGACCACCTCGGCGACCTCTCCGACCACCTCAGTGATCTCACCGACCACCTCGGCGACCTCACCAGCCGATACACCACTCCAAGTTCCTACATGCCACGTGAACCAGTCATAGTGTGACACGTGTCAGCCCTGAATTAACCAGCCTTCATTATTTTCAGAAATGGATTTAATCTCCAGAAATTCATAACTAATTCATACGAACTCAGAAAAATACAAGACCAGGACCAAAATTTATCTAAAATCGAGCTCTACGCAATGAACCCATGTTTGAGTGCACTTGGCTCTTTTGAATTTTCATTGCTTCTTTGTGCCATTCTATAGACATCGCTAACGCGACTATAATTCGATCGTATGCAGACTCGGAGGAGAACCAGATGGACGAGGACCGAGAGTACCGTGAGGAGTATGGAGATGACTACACTGAAGGTGCCACACCCACCCAACCTCGTAGCACCTATTACACATGGCTAATATAGAACTGCTATTGCTTTACTTTATTGCTATATGATAGGACTTGCATGGTAGTATGCTTACTTGATGGCCTTTACCTTGACGCAACCTTACCCCTGCTTACCCTGCTATTAGGCTAGACACACGCTTGCTGCTATATTTCATTGCTTATTACTTCTACTACACTTGTACTACATTGATGCGTGGTGGAAACTGATGTTATCTGGACTATGGGGAGAGTGCTGCGTGTGTGACTTGGGTGCATGGAGGGTGAGGGTTGTGTCGACCAAGTTGGAGTATACGATGAGCCTGAGGCAAGTCTTGCCATGGGGTGCTACCTAGGCACCCCTAGAAATGGATACCTGTGGTGGGTAAATGGTATATGAGGTGGCCCTGGGTGTGAACCTGTGATGGAAGGAGCCCGGGGTGGAGGTGTTGTGGTGGCACGGTGAATGGAACCCTGATGAAGACATTCTGGCTTGGTCACCCCTAAGGACTTACTAGTACTCAGATTCACCGGGAAGCCTTACGTACCACTCGCCCTATATGGTGTGGGACGGCCGGACTACTAGGTAGGATATTGCCACTACTGCTAGGTTGATAGCGGACAGTGTGAGGGAGGTACGGGGAGCGGAGGATCCCCCACACCCTTCCGAGACTTCATGGAGACCTTGTAGACCCGGCTCATGACTCAGTTTCAGCCACCCTAGACTTGGGGTGTACCAGGGCTGAATGGTAGAGTGGCATTATCCTAGGCTAGCAAGCGGCCGGAATCAGCCCAGTTGACGACGGTCAGCGAGGAAGGCAGATCTTGTGGTTATGTAAAACCTCTGCAGAGTGTATGGTTGATCGATCGATACATATGCCGACTTGTCGGCTATGGACCTTTCCTGGGTTTCGCTTAAACTAGATAGAGAGATGAGTCCTTCTCTTCTCCCTCTAGAAGTGAGTGTTTGGACGTAGCCAGGGGCTACGGGCCATGAGACAGTGCCGAGAGGGAGTTGGCCTGTCGACTGAGCGATGGTATGGTTGTGATGTGGTGATGATGTGGAGATGGTGGTATATCGATCCCTGGATCGAAACCTGGCTCTGGACGGGAATGGGGAGGAATGGGTGTGGGAATGGTGTTAAAACTTGACCAACTATTAATATATATATATATATATATATATATATACTTGATATGCTAAAACATAGGAAATCCCCCAATTTCGACAAAGCAATGCTTTAGGGTGGGAGGACAAATTCTTGTTGATTATATCCAACTTGCATCCAATCTTCCACAAAGCAATGCTCTTTGATAGGGTGGGAGTGGCCACTATTTGTACAAATCGTTGTATGGATAAATTTTTATTTGGAATTTGGGTAATATGATCTACAACGGTCATAATACACTTGAGGAGTGGATAGCTCTTCGTGGAAAGGAGTTTGACGGTTGAGGGGTTCGTGTCTTGGCCATTGTAAGTTTGGCGATCTTATCTTCGGTTAAAGGTTACTACGCTCGAATGAATGCTACTTTGATTCCGCCAATGATGGCGATGTAATAATTATTTAACATTCCGCACTATTAATTGGGCCCACTTTGGCCAATTAGGATGTCACAATCATCCCCCTAAAGATTTGACGTCCCCCGACTATACCCGCTGGGACACTGATATTTTCGTTGTATGGATGGATGGTATTCGACATTTACCCGTGGAATTTGGGTAATATGATCTACAACGGTCATAATACAATGTAACGACCCGATATACATGGACCCACTCTTCTTGGTCCGGAAATCGTGTCGCTTCATTCAAAACGGAATGGTTAGTTTATTGAGTTTCGGTATGGTACTAAACTGGTTGGGGCTATAAATAGAAGGGTGTCTTATTGGCCACAGTAACCGCTTTTGATGCTGATGGCGGCCTTATTCGCCATACTGAGTAACACCGCCCCATCTTGGATTTTTAATTGGGCCCACTTTGGCCAACCTCGGGGACTGGGGGACTTTGTGTCCAAGCTTGAGAGTGCTTGGGAGCCCTCCATCTCACATATGCTTGATAGTGATCATCCGATTGTGTGAGAGAGCGATTCTAGTGTGATTGCATCGTGAGGTTGCATCGAGTGGCACTAGGTGATCGAGTTGCAAGCCAGTGGTGCTTGTTACTCTTGGAGGTTGCCACCTCCTAGATGGCTTGGTGGTGGTCTCCGTCAAAGCCCGCAAGAAGCTTGTGCGGTGCTCCAAAAAAGAGCTTTGTGAGGGGCATTGTGCTCGCCCCGTGGGAGCCGCGAAGAGCAACTCTAGTAAAGTTTGTCATTGAGCTACCCTCACTTTTGGGGTAGGTTCTTGCGGTGTCCGACATGCGGGCTTGGCGGGTGATGTCAATTAGCCGTTGAACCACCAAGTGAGCGGTCGACACAACGGGGACTAGCGTGTTGGCAAGCACATGAACCTCGGGAGAAAAATCACCGTGTCAACCTTGTTCTTCCCGTTGGTTTGCAATCCCCTTTCACAAGCTTATATTTATATTTCATTTACATTGTGCTTGTGTAGTTGCTCTTGTAATTAGTTAGCTTGTGTAGCTTACTAGTTACCTTCTTGCTTGTGTAGCATAGAAGTAGCTCCCTTGCGTGGCTAATTTGGTTTGTGTAACCTTGTTAGTTACATTGCTTAGTTTGTGTAGCTAAGTAATTACACTCTCTAATTTGGCATTGGTTGCCTTGTTATTGAGCATTGCTAGTGAGCATAAGGTGGCTTTGTGCTTTTGCTTACTAGCTTGTGTAGGAGCTCCCTTGTTGCTTGAAGTACTAGTGGCATAGGTTTGTGTGACATTGCTTCTAGAATTGGTTAGGTGAGCTCTAGCTAGCCCAGCACCTTTGTTGCTGAATTAGTATCTTTGGAAGGTGCTAGAGAACATAAATAAAGGGGTGTAGTCTTGGCTAGACCAATAGTTTTATTTCCACACTTGTTTCGGTTAGCCGACGCGATTAATTTTAGAAAAGACTATTCACCCCCCTCTAGTCCGCCATCTCGACCCTACAACGTCATAGAAGTTTCTTTCTCTTCTTGTCATATTTCTTGGTGATTTTCTTTTGTTTTGTGGGTGCGTGTGTGGGGAGGGTTCAACGCTTGAGGTTTCTATACCCAAAAATTAAGGACATTTCTTCTATTGGCGGTTGATTTTCTGAAAAAAAATGAGTGTGTAAAATCAAATTACTACTACATTAATTATGGCTTGGATTGTAAAGAGAGATGTATCTGTAGTCCTTTTGATCTCAATGTCTGTAGTCCTGGTTAGGTAGTACTTATCAATGCCAACATCTGTAATTATAAAGAGAGATATATCTGCAATCCTTTCGATGATGAAACATCTGGCTCTTCTAGGATTACAGATACATGATGTGCAGATGCAGGCTCAGCAACATCAACCATAAGGTGCTCAGACCTGAAGGTAGGGGTGGATCTAGTAAAGGGACATCAGACACTATTTTTTACAAAAAGTTAGAAGTTGGTAGGCATTGAATAGCCAAATAGCTTGAGGTTAGAGTTTGAGAACTCAATTTCAAAAAAAAGGATTTGAGAACTCAGTTTCGCACAGTAGACACGGAAGAGAGTGTGGTGTGGGAATAATTGGTGGGCCCTCTTCGCTAATGAAGAGATTAGTGAAGGCCTTGGCACCTAGAGTAGGGTGGTGGCGGTGGTAGCCCACCCGGTCGTTGCAGACAGACAGAGAGAGCAAGGGAGAGAGTGCACACACAGTGTGAAGATGACAGATGTAGCAGTGGTTGTTGCCGCCCAACTAGGACCTGATATGTGAAGAGGGAGGATCGGTCTAGATTGAGTCATTGTTAGTGGTGTGAGCCAGGCAGTGATAATGTCAGCAGTGGGAAACAGACGAGAGGAAGGCGAGGAGGGAGACATAAACGAGGGAGGTGGCAAGTAGTTGGGCTTGAGATGGATTTTTTATTTGCTACTCTTTTGTTCCAAATTGGACTAGAGAGTAATGCACAATAAAAATAGTTAAAGCCTACTAATATAGATACACTTATAAAGACTACATGAACTAAATTGTGCTTGAGAGTAATGCACAATGAAAACAATTAAAGTCCACTGATATAGGTACACCTATAAAGACTACATGAGCCATGTATATTGTTATTGGTATTTATCCTCATAACAAGCTAAAAGCTCAGCTTGGCTCATTTGCTACCTCTATTCAACTCATAATCAGTGAGAAAGGAAAAAATACATAATCAACAATGAAGCATGGTCAAACTGACAACATGATTTTAGAGAAGAATACATAATCAACAATGAAGCATGGTCAAACTAACAATATATGCACGTGCACATCTGGATCCATATACAAACTTGCATCAAGTGATGAAGTATTGTATATTGAAGTATAAGTGGATTGCCCACCTCTTTCTAATGGTTTAAGCTTTTGGGTTCATCTGATTGGTGCATAAAACCTAACATGGTATCAAAGCCAGAGGTCTTGAGTCCGAGTCCCGATAGAGACGTCATTTAAGTCCTCCGCTCCTTTATTTCCATGTTTGAGTGGGAGTGTTGAAGTATAAGTGGATTGTCCATCTCTTCCCAATGGCTTAAGCTTTTGGGTTCATCTTATTGGTGCATGAAACCTAACATGTACATGTTGCTCATGGAGGACTTGGTTAGGACTAAGAGTCGGGATAGTGCTATATTCCAATATTTGGTGGTGGATTGGATCTCAAGAGACGACGAATCAATGTACACACACTTGAAAGGTCCCAATATGGCTAGAGGGTGGTGAATATACTATTTAAAAATCTACAAACCAACTAGAGCAATTTGGTTAGTATGACAAACGGTAAAATGCAAACTTGTTCTAGCTCTACAAGGGTTGCAAGCCACCTATCCAACAATTCTAGTTATTATGATCGCTAGGCACACAAGAGGCTATGTTACTACTCACTAAGAGCTCTCAAACTTGCTACACTAAAGAGCTCCACTAGATGAACTTAAGCTATAAAGCAAGCTCTCAAATCTAGCTACAATATAGAGCTTGCTACAACTAGTTTGCGGGAATGTAAAGGAGTGAGCAAGGTGATTATACCGCTGCGTCGAGGGATGGACCAATCACAATATGATCACAACCAATCACTGGGAGAAATCCAATCACATAAGAGACACAAGATTTTTCTCTCGAGGTTCACATGCTTGCCGGCACGCTAGTCCCCGTTGTGTCGGCCAACACTTGGTGGTTCGGCGGTTAAGAGGTGTTGCATGAACCTTGTCCACACAATTGGACACCGCAAGATCCTACCCACAAGTGAGGTAACTCAATGACATGAGCAATCCACTAGAGTTACCTTTTGACTCTCCGCCGGGGAAGAGACAAGACCCCTCACAATCACCGAAGCCGGCCATGAACAATCACCAACATGTGCCGAAGCTCCTTTGCTGCTCCAAGCTATCTAGGTGGCGACAACCACTAAGAGAAACAAGAAATCCGTAGCCACAACGATCCCCAAGTGCCACTAGATGCAATCACTCAAGCAAATGCACTTGGAATTACTCTCAATCTCACTATGATGATGAATTAATGATGGAGATGAGTGGGAGGTGTTTACTTAGGCTCACAAGGATGTCAAGTATGTCAAAGTGCCAAGAGAGTGAGCCAAGAGCTAGCCAAGACACTTAAATAGGGAGCCCAAACGAATAGAGTCGTTGCCCCCCTGCTCCTTGTTTTCTTGGCCTGACCGGACGTGTAGGTGGATCATGACCGAACGCATGCACCAACATCTAGTCATCCACAACCGTCCATGTGTCGCCTCCCTTCAAACCTCAGCCATAGATCTTCAACGGTCAAGTCACAGCGCTTCGCAAGTTAAGTGATGACCGGACTTGCTGCTAGAACGACCTGTCGCCGCACCACCAGAGTTCGGTCAATTCCAAAGATGATCCAGAGCGAGAAATTAGCGATCGGACACATCCGGTTATAGAGGACCTGATGCACCCATGTGTCCGATCAGTACACTCCTTTCCGTGCACAGACCAGGCTGATGTCACCGTACGTCACACACCACCTGACGTGAGGCCTGCGCGTCCGATCGTACCCAAACGCCAGCTCTCAACATGTGATCGGACGCGCCGGTCAAGCCTAGCCAGCGTCCGATCAAAACTCAGCACACTCGGCCAACTACG
The DNA here is from genome assembly GCA_904845875.1 of Miscanthus lutarioriparius. Classification (NCBI taxonomy): domain Eukaryota; kingdom Viridiplantae; phylum Streptophyta; class Magnoliopsida; order Poales; family Poaceae; genus Miscanthus; species Miscanthus lutarioriparius. Next base: position 80,508,937 of record CAJGYO010000018.1, read on the forward strand.
CACCAAGTTTTAAAATTGATCAGACTCGGCTGACTAGCGTCCGGTCTGACCGACGCTAGCATCCGGTCAGCAGCCTTCGCCTCCTTTTCTTTTTCTAAGTCCGCAACCTCTTCGCCCTTGCTTCTAACTTGGTAATCACAAAGTATAGAACTTGTGTGCATATGTGTTAGCATTTTTCAAAGCATTTTACAAGGGTCAAAGTTAGCACTCTAGATCCCTAAATGCATATGCAAAAGTCATGTTATCTAGTGGCACTCGATAAACCGTTTAGTCAAAGATTTCCCCTCTTTATAGTACATCTATCGATCCTAAATCATTCACACCCTCTATGGTGTCTTGAGTGCAAAAACAAAACCTATCTTATACCTTTGCCTTGATCACCTTGGTTTTGTTTTTCTCTTTCTTCTTTTCCAAGTTAAGCACTTGATCATCATCGCATGTGATCATCCCCTTCTCTTGAGTGCCACCATGCTCCATACTTGGATTGCACTAACCTAGCTCATATCATAGCTCGTGAAAAGGTTAGTGCATAGGTTTTATCAATTATCCAAAACCAAACTAGGGCTTTTAATCTCCCCCTTTTTGATAATTGATGACAACCTATTTACAAAGATATTCAGTGAAATCTTTTTGGATTCATGTTGCTTGTCCAAGCATATTACCATGTGTAAAGGTTATGGACAAGTTTCATCAACCCAAATTGGTAGTATTAGCTCCTCCTACATATGTGCTAAGAGTTTGGATTTGAAAGCTTACACATATGCATGGATTGAAAGTTTGGGAGAGTAATAGCTACCAAATGATGCTAAGGTGTAAAGAATGGACCTTTGAAGCGTGATACCGATCATAGTTGCCATTTGAACACCATCCTTAGCACCATGGTTTGCTAGATACCACTTGAAAAGCAAAGATAAACTAGATACCTCGTGAGATCAACATTATAAGCAAGACTCTAGTACCACTTGTAAAAGATTAAGGTATATCTAGCTATCCTATGCATGCTAGTTTTTATTGCATCAATCATTTTCTACAATCTAGCATACACCACACAAGCATGGATAGGGAATTTAAGAACTTGTGCCATGCAAGCAAACATATGTAATGCACATACAAATACAACATACAAGTTTATGAGCTTGCTCCCCCTACTTGTGTGCTTCAAATTTTTAATTGATCCCCTTATAAAGTCATTTCATTTGTTTGTTCCCCCTATCTACTATCTTTGTGAATTCTCTCATCCTTTGTCAACAATTAGCACAAAAGGTGAGCTCAAATTTTAGATAGGTTGGGGTGAAACCATATGAAGAGATGATTATTTTCCTAATTTGGTTCAATCTAGATTATCTATAAAAGATATTTAACTCGGTTTGATCCAAGGGCAAGTTTCTTCACACCTCCAAATAAGGGTTATCATGCACCATGTTGAGTTAAACACTTATATCTCATTTTCTAGATCAAACACTAGGTTCACAAGCCCACAAACATGTCATATGCTACCACTAGATCATTTCAAGCATACAAGTAATAGTGGTACCATACAAGCATCAAATTCATTTGATTTTCATGAATGATCCTAAGATATATGAGGAATGACTAGATGCACTAAACAAGTCCTTAGCAATGAATGAATGACATGTCAATCAACTTGACCTTGCTTTGTTCGAAGGAGAGGCATGTCATATAATGGGGTGCATCAACACATATTTGAGAAGTCAATTATGTTCAATTCATTCCTTAGCTTGCAAAACCCCATCTCATCAAGTAGCTTAGTGAAGATATCGACAAGTTGATCATCGGTGCCCACACTCTCAATGCAATTGTCTCTTTTTTGTTGGTGATCTCTTATGAAATGATGGCGGACATCTATGTGCTTTGTTCTTGAATGTTGAACCAGATTGTTGGTGAGCTTCACAACACTCTCATTGTCACATAGCAATGGCACTTGTTTGAATTTGATTCTAAAGTCACTCAAAGTAGCCTTCATCCAAAGTAATTGAACACAACAACTACCAGCTGAAATGTACTCCGCTTCGATGGTTGAAAGTGCTACAATATTTTGCTTCTTTGATGACCAAGATACAAGTGATCTTTCCAATAGTTGACATGTGCTAGATGTGCTCTTTCTCTCAACTTTGCATCCCGCATAATCGGAGTCCGAATATCCAATCAACTCAAATCTTGCTCCTTTGGGATACCACAATCCAATATTTTATGTATGCTTGAAGTACCTCAATATTCTCTTGGTTGCCTTCAAATAACTTTCTCTTGGTGAGGCTTGAAATCTAGCACACATGCATATACTAAACATCACATCCGGCCTTGATGCAGTCACATAGAGTAGACTTCCAATCATAGACCGATACATCTTTTAATCCACCATGTTGCCACTAGCATCACTATCTAAGATTCTATTTGTCCCCATTGGTGTACTAATAGCTTTAGCATCATCTATTCTAAACTTCTTGAGCATGTATTTGATGTACTTGCCTTGACTCATAAATGTGCCATTCTTCATTTGCTTGATTTGAAGACCAAGGAAGTAACTAAGCTCTCCAATCATGGACATCTCGAACTCACTTGTCATCATCTTTCCAAACTCCTCACAAAAATCTTGATTGGTTGATCCAAAGATAATGTCATCAACATAGATTTGCAACACAAATAAGTCCTTGCCAATCTTCTTGGTGAAGAGAGTGGTGTCAATCTTGCCCATAATGAACCCCTTAGAGAGTAGGAAATCTCTCAATCTCTCATACCATGCTCTAGGTGCTTGCTTCAATCCATACAAAGCCTTTCTCAACTTGTAAACATGGTTGGGCTTCTTCTCATCTTCAAAACTGGGAGGTTGCTTAACATACACAAGCTCATTGATGTACCCATTGAGAAATGCACTCTTCACATCCATTTGGTACAACTTGATGTTGTGGGCATAAGAATAGGCTAACAAGATCCTAATTGCTTCCAATCTTGTAACTAGGGCATATGTTTCTCCAAAGTCAAGACCTTCAACTTGGGTGTAATCTTGAGCCACTAATCTTGCTTTGTTCCTTACAATTATCCTATCTCGATCTTGCTTGTTCCGAAAGACCCACTTAGTTCTAATCACATTATGATCCTTAGGCCTCTCAACTAACTCATATACTTGATTTCTTATGAAGTTGTTTAGCTCTTCTTGCATAGCATTCACCCAATCAACATCCTTCAATGCTTCATCTATCTTCTTTGGTTCAATGGATGACACAAATGATAAATATTCACAAAATGATGCCAATCTTGATCTTGTTTGCACACCTCTTGAGATATCACCAATAATGGAGTCCAATGGATGATCTCTTGCAACATTAGTTGGTTGGAGCACTTGCACTTGATTGCTTGCATTTGATTGATCACTTGGTTGAGATGATGAACTAGCTACTTGTTGTTGATCTTGCACTTTGTCATTACTTGCACTAGCTTGATCTTGATCATGAGAACCACTAGTTTGCATATTTGAGTTAGGGAGCACTTGATTCTTATCATCTTCAACATTAATCACCTCTCTAGGCCTTATATCACCAATGTCTATATTCTTCATTGCATTGACCAATTGAGTGCCTCTTACATCGTTTAGATTCTCATCTTCCTCTTGGTAACCATTGGTTTCATCAAATTCCACATCATGAACCTCCTCAAGAGTATCGTTAGCCAAATTCAAAACTCTATAAGCCTTGCTAGTAGTGGAGTAACCAAACAAGAAACCTTCATCACATTTCTTTTTAAACTTTCTCAATCTAGTGCCTTTCTTCAATATGTAGCATTTGTAACCAAAAACCCGAAAGTATGCAATGTTGGGCTTTCTATCAGTCAAGAGCTCATAAGGTGTCTTCTCCTTCAATGGATGACAATAGAGTCGATTGCTATGGTAGCAAGCCGTGTTGATTGCTTCAGCCCAAAATGAATCACCCACATTGTGCTCACTCAACATTGATCTTGCCATGTCAATTAAGGTTCTATTCTTCCTCTCAACTAGGCCATTTGATTGTGCAGTGTACTTGGCCGAAAATTGATGCCTAATCCTAAACTCATCACACAAATCATCAACTCTTGTGTTCTTGAATTCACTTTCATTGTCACTTCTCACTTTCTTGATGGTTGTTTCAAACTCATTGCGAATTCTCTTGATAAATATCTTGAAGGTTGCAAACACATCACTCTTGTCAATAAGAAAGAACACCCATGTATATCTAGTGAAATCATCCACAATCACAAATCTATATTTGTTTCCACCAATGCTAGTGTATGTGGTTGGTCCAAACAAGTCCATGTGCAACAACTCAAATACCTTAGATGTGCTCATCATGCTCTTCTTAGGATGTGTGTTACCAACTTGCTTTCTGGCTTAACATTCACTACAAAGCTCATCCTTCTGAAATGTGACATCTTTCAAGCTTCTAACTAGATCATACTTAATCAACTTGTTCAATTGTTTTATTCCAACATGACCAAGCCTTCTATGCTATAACCAACCCATGCTAGACTTAGTGAGCAAATATGTTGACAATTGAGCTTCTCTAGCATTGAAATCAACCAAGTATAGATTCTCATATCTAAATCCCTTGAATATCAAGTTAGAGCCATCTACACTTATGATCTCTACATCATCCACACCAAATATGCACTTAAAACCAAAGATCACACAATTGAGACACCGACAATAGGTTGAAGTTTAAGCTCTCTACTAGTAGCATATTAAAAATACTCAAGTCATTGGATATTGCAATCTGACCAAGACCTTTGATCTTGTCTTTGCCATTGTCACCAAATGTAATACTATCAATCCCATTGCTCTCATTTGCATTGATTGAATTAAACATTCTTGAATCATCGGTCATGTGTTGTGTGCACCCACTATCAAGCACCCAATGCCTTCCTTTGGCTTTATAATTGACCTACAAAATAAGATTAATTCTTTTTAGGTACCCAAACTTGTTTGGGTCCTTGAAGGTTAGTGTTGGTATATTTTAACGCGCACAGATAAATCCACAAGCACACAGATACCACTGTAGCTTTCACCCGGAGGTATTCCAAGTATCGTATCCACAGGAAAATGTGTGAGACTAACTACGGTCTAACTTAACTAAGGGTAGCAATAAGGTTATGATAAATAGGAGCATAGAGAGGATAACTAAAGTTCTCTAGTTCTGACTTAGGTAAGCTTATGTCTTCTACTATTCAACTAGAAACATTACTAGGGAAAGACACCAGCAGAGGATGCTTTCCTTTACAACCACGTCCTACATGCGCCTACAGATGGGAGGTGGACTACAAAGGATCAATGAAGCTATATAGTACATGCTATATAGAACTTATATCACTCACGCGATCTACCACCTTCTAGAATGCAGGGTGTATCTACGATTAACCTAAGTCTAAGCACCACGCTTACACTTATGATTAATACTCTACTCCATCTAGGAAGACAATAAAGCACTCAAAAGAGAGTTGTAAACCTGAAGAACAATATAAATAAGATGCTTACTTGAATCAGAAGTTGATTACCAAGAAAATCTCAGACGCAAGCTCAGATAGAACTTGAATCCATCAAGGTACAAGCCGTAGACAAAGCTCCAACAGACCGACACCTCCTCCAAACTCTTCCCTCACTCTTTATCTCACTATTATTTATAAGACTAAATCCTATGGAGGACTAATCTTCTCTTGATAGCTGACTCTGATCCTCATGATATGAATTAGGGTTTTAGGATGGCTCCAGGGAGGGTGGCAGGGGCCGGTATATATAGGCCGGAGCGTCCAACATGAGCTCTTAGATCAAACTGAGTTAAAGGACGACAGATGTAACCTAGGAGGCGGTGGAGAACTGACATAACAACGGGAGGCTAACATGGGGGGCCCATAGGTCGGTGGCCTCTAGGTAGGGCCGACCGGACCCACATGTTAGAGACATGGGCTTCACTTCAGTGATTCGCCTTCTGGAGTCTTCTAGAGTCTTTCTACGTCGATTACGCGGCGGAATTCCGTAATTTCCTTTGACGAATAGGTCCCCCTTGATGGTTTTCTGGATAAACCATGCTGAAAATACAGATTCACCAAAACTCATAGAATTTATTAATTTAAACCCCTATACCTATGTTTGGTGATGGAGTTATGGATAAATACAGGTTATGTTGACGGTTTATAATTAATGTTAGTGACCATCAACAAGTTCCCCAAGCTTAACCTTTGCCAGTCCCCGAGCAAAGCTAAACTCAGCAATGGATCAGGAGTTGCTACAATATTTTCACGCCTCAAAAGTACATAGGTGTTCAATCAAAAATTCCCCTCTGGATTAGAATAAACTAATCTAACTTTCATACTTACCCATATTACCTTCAACCATGGGGCTTCTTAACCTTCACTTGGGTCTTGAGCAATTGAAAGACAGAACGATCAAGTCAAGCACTATGTCTCAAGTTCTTTGTTTCACCATTATTCCAGAGTTTTTATAAGTTTTTAAAATAAAACTCAGACATTCCATTGTATGACACTCTCAAGTCTCTCAATATATGTGGTATTTGTGGATCCTCACCAAAGGCAGTAAAGATGTTATGCCTTTTCTCTTCCTACAACTAAAGCTTATGTGGAGTTTATGTATTGGGACAAAACTAGAGCATACTTATAATGCATATATTGTAAAGTCAAACAAGGGATTCAAAGAGAGTTGAGTCATACAATCAAATCAAGATGTGCATGTGTGTGGATAAATGGTGGATATATATGGTGGCTAACCTAATTCTACTTTACTCCTTGAAAACGTATCTCTCTTTTAAAACTTGAAAATAATTTTGCAAGAGAACAGGGACTATCTTATTCATCTCTTTCTTTTTTTCAGGTGGGCATCTAAGTACCCATTGTTTTAGATACCTCAGACACTTGTCCATTTTTTTCTCAACTCTCTTTTTTCTCTTTTTTTATAAATAACTTTTGCATAGCCCATGTCTCTTTTCTACAACAAAACTTTGAGAGAGATATCAATAAGAACTTTGGAGCATTTATTTTGAGTGGATATAAAACCTATCAAACATGTTTTTGTATTCACTCCAATGTAGGAGTAAAATATTTTTGGGTGGATCTAAATGGAAGGCATGTTTTTGGCCTACCCCCAATGTAGGAGTAGTGCATATCTATGTGGTGTGTACATGAGCTTGATTTTAAGAGCATGACAAATCTCTTATAAGGGTCAACAAAGCTTGACAAAACTCAATGTAAAAGCAAGCAACATATATGTGGAAGTTTTTCTAGCCTAAATAACATGTATAGCTCTAGTAGAAATTTAAGCTTTATTATACAAGAACTCATCATATAACATTTTTGTGTTTTTCAGAAAGTAAATCTCGAGAACTTTAGTGTTACTTGGAACAAGATAAACAGCATCTCAGACCTTCTCATATCATATCCGTCAATTACCTAGACTTAGATCAAGCATTCACTACCCACGAGTTTCAAGTTCAGAGTAAATCTTTCTATCAAATCAGTCGTATCCAAAACTCAGGAGAATTCGAGGCTAAAAACTAGGTACTTGAAAGGAATTACAACAGAGCAACTATTCATCATTTCCATTTAAGAGATTATTCTGAGTCCTCTTTATTTTATTCAGCTCTTAAAAACAAATTAAAGCAAACTAGACACACCTTTTTATTTTATTTTCAATTTTACTAGATCACACATTATTACTATAACTATATATATTTGTTATATAGATAACTTTATATTTTGTTTTTCATTCACCATTTTCTTAACTATTTAAAAGAAACTAAAACTAGAACAAAGGGAAAGCATACTTACCTAGATACACAGGAGTGCTTCTCCCCCAAGCTAGCTCTTTCGGTGAGGGTTTAGTATTTTAAGTCCTTCGAACTGAACTTCTCCTTGTGAAGTTCATTGATCAAGTACCTCAATTTGTTCTGAAGACGAAGATTCTTGTGATGACGCCTCTAATGGTGATGCCTCCTTTTTTCGCCAAACCTTAGGATGTTACCTTTGTCATTAGAGTGTGAAGGCACCATATGACGAAGGGTAGATGACTCATGATTGTTCTTCCCTTTTGCTTGAAGTTTTCCTTGTTCGGCTAGTCTCGTATCTTGAGCTATTCATGAGCTTCTTGTTTCTTAGATCGTACCTTTTCTTTCTCATCCTTTTGTCATGCCATCTTTGTGCTCTTTGATCTTTTGACACATTGTTAGACCTTTTGCCTCACTCATTATTTTATGCTTGCAAAGGATTAGTTGACAACACATACTCAAAGGAATATACAATTATGAAACACAGGTCGTTTGTCCAAAATTTTGTAATTTCCCTCTATGCTAATGAAAAGATGGTTTTGGGATTACTTTAGTATAGAGATCATGTTTTATACAAGCATGGCTCAAGGCAAAGGTAACTTGCAGCAAAAGACAAAGTGAATGAACTTTGGTACTTACAGTTCTTTCATCCATGTTGAATGTGGTATGTGGTATAGGCTATATAGAACTTATGTCACTCATGCGATCTACCACCTTTCGGAATGCAGGGTGCATCCATGATTAATCTAAGTCTAAGTACCACGCTTACACTTATGATTAATACTCTACTCCCCAAGGAACAGAATAAAGCACTCAAAAGAGAGTCGGGAACCTGAAGAACAATATAAACAAGATGCTTACTTGAATCAGAAGTTGATTACCAGAGAAATCTCAGACGCAAAGCTTAGATAGAACTTGAATCCACCAAGGTACAAGCCGTAGAGAGAGCACCGACATGCCGGCACCTCATCTAAACTCTTCCCTCACTCTCTATCTCACTATTATTTATAAGACTAGATCCTAGAGAGAACTAATCTTCTCTTGATAGCTGACTCTGATCCTCATGATATGAATTAGGGTTTTAGGATAGCTTTAAGGAGGGTGGCAGGGGCTGGTATATATAGGCCGGAGCGTCCAACGTGAGCCATTGGATCAAACTGACTTAAAGGACGGCGTAGATGCAACCTAGGAGGCGGTGGAGAACCAACATAACAACATGAGGCTGACATAGGGGGCCCATAGGTCGGGTAACCTCTAGGTGGAGCCGATCAGCCTCACATGTCAGACACAGGCTCTGCTTTGGTGATTCGCCTTCTGGAGTCTTTTAGAGTCTTCCTATGTCAATTACGCAGTAGAATTTCATAATTTCCTTTGACAAATAGGTCCCCCTTGATGGTTTTCTGGATAAACCCTGCTGAAAACACAGATTCACCAAAACTCATGGAATTTATTAGTTTAAACCCCTATACCTATGTTTGGTGATGGAATTAACTATAAATACATGTTATATTGACGGTTTATAATTGATGTTAGTGACCGTCAATAGTTAGTTACTAAGGTCTTTGACACCCAAATGGCTTTCTTCTTTGAGCCCATAAATGGTGTACCAATGAACTTAGCCTTCACACCATTGGCACCTTTAACAAGCATGTAACAAGAATCAAATCTAATTATGGATACATTAGGTTGCTTGTTCTTGTTAGTCGTGCAATATTGCTCTATATGCCCAACTTGCTTACATCTATTGTAAAATCGACCATTGCCCTTAACAAAGCTAGCTTTGGGAGTGACAAAGGCTGCCTTGCCTTTCTTAGGGGTATAGCCTAATCCCTCTTTATTGAGAGAAAACCTTTGGCTACCCAAGCACTTTAGCATGCGGGCATCTCCACCATATGCATTGCCTAAGGCACGAGTGAGCTCATTCACCCCCTTCTTGAGGGTCTCATTTTTCACCATTAATGAGGCATCACAAGTGAAACCATCACTCAAAGGTAAAGTGGAAGTAAAAGTGCTACAAGAAGGGTTAGTGGGAGCAACAATAATGGGCTTATAAAATGATTCATCAATAATATCATATGTTAGTCCCACATCACAAGACACAATCACTTGCTCTATCTTGGCTTCCTCCTTGACTTGTTCGATGAGAGAGGAGTGAGCCTTTTCAAGCTTAAAGTGAGCTTTGCCAAGCTTCTCATGGGCTTCCATTAGCCTCTCATGAGTGGCATTGAGCTCATCAAAGGATTGCTCAAGAAATTTCACTTTCTTGCATAATTCTTTGCACTCCTTTCTCTTCATCTCAAAGCAAATGTGCACTTGCTCACACATGTCCAAGAGCTCCTCCTTGGTGTACTCCACATCATCATCATCATCATCGCTCCTACAAGCATTACTTTCACATTCATCATCATCACTCACATCATATTTTACCTTGGTAGGCTTTGCCATGAGGCATGTCGATGGAGTGTTGAAGATGAAAGGCTTGTTGTTGATGGTGATGCTTGCTAGTGCTTTCTTGATAGATTTCTTGCCATCATCACTAGAGTCATCACTATCCGAAGAACCATCGCTATCCCAAGTGACCACATAGCCTCCACCCTTCTTCTTCTTTTGGAAGGTCATCTTCTTCTCCTTCTTCTCCTTCTCCTTCTTCTCCTTATGCTTCTTCTTCTCATCCTTATCATTGTCACTATTGTAGGGACAATCCGCTACAACATGATCCAGACTCTTGCACCTATAGCATCTTGTCACATACTCCTTGTTGTGATCTCTTCTTTTTCTTGCACCATAACCCTTTTTCTTCATGAATTTACCCATCTTGCGCTCAAAGAGAGCCATAGCTTCATCATCAATGTCACTAAGATCTTCATCATCACTTGATTCTTTCTTGGACTTGCCCTTGTTCTTGGATGATGAGCTAGCCTTGAATGCTACACTCTTCTTTTTGTCTTCATCTTCCTTCTTCTCATCCTTGTCAACCCTCTCCCTTTCCACATGGTATATCTCTTATGTCATGACATCACCTGGTACTTGGTTAGGGGTGATTTCTTTCAATTCTCCTCTTATGATGAGCAATCTCAACATCTCAAATCTTGGAGGTAAGCACATCAAGAACCGATGAAAGACATCATCATCATTGATCTTTTCTCCTAAAACCTTCAAGTCATTGACAATTACTTGTAATCTATGGAACATCTTCAAAATGCTCTCATCATCCTTCATCTTGAAGCTTGTCAACTTATCCTTGAGGATGTATAGCTTGGCACTCTTCACCGCTAGAGTGCCCTCATAGGTCTCCTCCAACCTCTTCCACACTTCACTAGCTCTCTCACAATCCTTGATTTGCTCAAACACCTTGGAATCAATGGCATTGTACATGGTGTTGAGAGCCATTGTATTGCATTGCTTGTTGGCCTTGTCTTGGTTAGTGAGATTATCGGGATCAATGATAGCATAGTTACTCTCGGTCACATCCCACACTTTATCATTGATTGAACCCAGATACATCTTTATCTTTCTCTTCCAATAATCATAGCATGTGCCATCAAAGAATGGTGGTTTGCCCCCCACATGGTTGAACACAACTTGAGCCATAATTTGACACCGAGGTTGGTAAGCCTTTAATCAAACGGTGACCACGGCTCCGATACCACTTGAAAGGCACCTATCTAACAATTCTAGTTACAATGATCGCTAGGCACATAAGAGGCTATGTTGCTACTCACTAAGAGCTTTCAAACTTGTTACACTAAAGAGCTCCACTAGATAAACTTAAGCTACAAAGTAAGCTCTCAAATCTAGCTACACTAAAGAGCTTGCTACAACTAGTTTGCGGGAATGTAAAGGAGTGAGCAAGGTGATTATACCGCCACATCGAGGGATGAACCAATCACAATATGATCACAACCAATCATCGGGAGAAATCCAATCACACAAGAGACACAAGATTTTTCTCCCGAGGTTCACATGCTTGCCAGCACGCTAGTCCCCGTTGTGTCGACCAATACTTGGTGGTTCGGCGGTTAAGGGGTATTGCACGAACCTCGTCCACACAATTGGACACCGCAAGAACCTACCCATAAGTGAGGTAACTCAATGACACGAGTAATCCACTAGAGTTACCTTTTGGCTCTCTGCCGGGGAAGGTATAAGACCCCTCACAATCACCGGAGTCGGCCACGAACAATCACCAACATGTGCCAAAGCTCCTTCGCTGCTCCAAGCCATCTAGGCGGCGGCAACCACCAAGAGAAACAAGAAATCCATAGCCACAACGATCCCCAAGTGCCACTAGATGCAATCACTCAAGCAAATGCACTTGGAATTACTTCCAATCTCACTATGATGATAAATCAATGATGGATATGAGTGGGAGGTGTTTGCTTAGGCTCACAAGGATGTCAAGTATGTCAAAGTGCCAAGAGACTAAGCCAAGAGCCAGCCAAGGCACTTAAATAGGGAGCCCAAATGAATAGAGCAGTTGGCCCCCTGCTCCGTGTTTTCTCGGCCTGACTGGACACGCAGGTGGATCATGACCGGACACACGCACTAGTGTCTGATCATCCACAGCCGTCCATGTGTCGTCTTCCTTCAAACCTCAGCCACATATCTTCAATGATCAAGTCACAGCGCTTTGCGAGTTAAGTGATGACCGGACTCGCTGCTAGAATGACCTAACGCCGCACCACCAGAGTCCGGTCAACTCCAGAGACGATCCAGAGCAGGAAATTAGCGACCAGACGTGCCTGGTCATAGAGGACCTGACGCGCTCGTGCGTTCGATCAATACACTCCTCCCGCGCGTAGACCAGGCTGATGTCACCGTACATCACACACCACCTGATGCGAGGCCTGCGCGTCCCATTATACCCAAACATCAGCTCTCAACATGTGACTGGACACGCAGATCAAGCCTGAACAGCGTCCGATCGAAAGTCAGCACACTTGGCCAACTATGTGCCAAGTTTTAAAATTCACCAGACTCGGCCAGCCAGCGTTCGGTCAGCAGCTTTCGCCTCCTTTTCTTTTTCTAAGTCTGCAACCTCTTCGCCCTTGCTTCTAACTTGCTAACCACAAAGTGTAGAACTTGTGTGCACGTGTGTTATCATTTTTCAAAGCATTTTACAAGGGTCAAAGTTAGCACACTAGATCCCTAAATGTATATGCAAAAGTCATGTCACCTAGTGATACTCGATAAACCGTTTAGTCAAAGATTTCCCCTCTTTATAGTACGGCTATCAATCCTAAATCACTCACACCCTCTATGGTGTCTTGAGTGCAAAAACAAAACCTATCTTATATCTTTGCCTTGATCACCTTGGTTTTGTTTTTCTCTTTCTTCTTTTCTAAGTTGAGCACTTGGTCATCATCACATGTGATCACCCCCTTCTCTTGAGTGCCACCATGCTCCATACTTGGATTGCACTAACCTAGTTCATATCATAGCTCATGACAAAGGTTAGTGCATAGGTTTTATCAATTATCCAAAACCAAACTAGGGATTTCAACACTACCATTAGCTAGGCTTGTGGTGGATTTCGGGCAGTGGCATGTTGCTGCAAGGCGAGTAGCCATTGTGGGAGCATGAAGGAATAAGACGGGAGGGCAATGGACCTACATGCCATGGGCAACGAATAGGGATGGAGGGAGGCAGCACCGGCTAGAGAGGGGGGGGAGAGGGAGGTGGAGGTGGTGGTGTTGAGAAAGGAAGTAAGGAAAAGAGAGGTTGAACCTATTATATGTGAGCTTTGTTAATGTGTGGGCCCAAATTACCTGAAAACCATCAAAATCAGGTTGAGAGGCCAAAATTGAATGGTATGAATAATTGAGTGTAAAATTTACAAGGTTTTATAGTCTAGGCTAAAAAATAGAAAAACAAACAAGAGTTAAGGACCAAATAATAATAATGTGTAATTGAGGAACTAGGGATGTTACCCGTCTCACATGCCACTACATGTCCCTTATCAAACAAATTTTTTTCTATAGATAGAATATTTTTATTTACCCTCATTGCGGAACATTTATCTTGGTTGGGCATAACTAATTGTTCTAAAAGAAGAAGAAAATCTACAAAGAGAAAAGAATATCCTCGTAGAAGAAAAAAATGTCCAAGGGTGTGACCGGTTTGCGTAAGTGGCAGAAAAACATGAGATGTGGTTGTCATGCTTTAGGATGAAATGTGAAATATTCTATATTTAGATATTTCATACTAATGGTAAATATCTAGGAAATGAATAAGAATGAGAGAGATTCTATAAATATAGAATGTTATGAGGGTTGCTAAATAGTAACACCATAAAGCCTATAAATACCTATAGGTTCAAATGCCCATTCCATACTTACCAAGCTGTGATAAGTTAGGACCATAAGATAGAGAAGTAGTTCACCATGTTCCTGTGCTAAGCGGCACCAGGTTCATCGTCGCGTACGCATGCCCCTCACACGACCATCCACACCTTCTTCTGCACTCGTCTATCGCGTGACCAAACCCGATAAAACTTGTCTAACCCAACAAAAGTCCAATTTATTAGAACATTGTGCATATTTGCAAGAGAAAATTAGCCAACCTGAAAGTCATGAGGTTCCATATATGAATTTCTCCATCTTCTCACCGAGTGATGATTAAAAGGGTCAGGATAAAAGCAAACAGTTAAAACAATGCTTGCATGGCTTAGTATCTGAATACAACTCTTTGTTTGATAGTCCTAGACCTAATGCACATATTTGAACTCTATCAAATTTCATTGTTACAACAATGAAAATTATATAGCAGGGCTAGTGTGATGTAAACCCTCCTCGTATCCGATCCCCATATGAGTGGGGTTGATGTATGGGGATTGTTTTTTCTCTCTATAATACAAAGAAGGGCATCTCTTCTATGTTTTCGAAAAAAAACTACAAAAAATATATAGCAAGACAAAAAATAAACCTTAGTAGTATTGTCATCGGATCCTGTGATCATATATTGCTTGTTAAAACTTCACACTCAGTGAAGAAATCAACCGAATTAACTAATTTTGCATGTGCATCAAGAGTAAAAGTTAGTTTGAGACTCCACACATGGATAAATATAAGGTCTGCATCAACCACAATCTAATTTTTCCTGTCACAATCTTTGCTGAAAAAACTGAAAACAAGGTAGACACTTAAAGGATATATAATCCCGTATGACGACACACCCTGGGTCTTTTTTTGAAAGCGCCACTTTATGCGGCCTTCACAGGATTGTTTCCCACGAATCATAATCCATATAGGGCTTAGGGGATGCAAAGAACTCATAGAAACAGTTGAATGAGCAAAACTGTTTATGAGCTACAAAATTGTTTCCCAATTCACTGAGAATTTTAGCAACAGATGTACTGTATAAAAGAGCCATAAAGAATCGACATTATAGGAGAGAGCAAGTGGTTAACCGGTGACTGCAACATCCAGCATGCATGCATGCAGACATGCGGCCGCCACTCAGATTTTTGGTAATGCAGACATGAAGGATTAGTATTGATGCTCCTCAAAATTTTGTCCAGGTAGGGAGCGCCAGAGTCAGTATGGCCCTCACGTGGTTCTGCTAGTGTCTCGGCGGTCGGCGCCTCTGGCTGAACTAGAAGGAGGATTACGGCATCGCTGGAGAGGAAGACAGGGAGTTGGGGTCAGCGGTCGGCGCCTCTGGCTGAACTGGAAGGAGGG
Organism: Miscanthus lutarioriparius; assembly: GCA_904845875.1. Classification (NCBI taxonomy): domain Eukaryota; kingdom Viridiplantae; phylum Streptophyta; class Magnoliopsida; order Poales; family Poaceae; genus Miscanthus; species Miscanthus lutarioriparius. The sequence goes on from CAJGYO010000018.1 coordinate 80,524,433, forward strand.
TTATAGCATCATCGGCTGAGGGCTGAGGAAGACAGGGAGTTGGGGGCGCAGATCGGGGAGCTAGGATTTGGTGGCTGACTGGCTACGAAGCCCGATGTTTACCACTGAAGAACTAGATCGTAAACAGAAAATGATGAAAACACAAGAGAGGTGATGGTAGTCTTATGGTGGAGGCGGCAGCTGCGGGTCCTGGGTTTCTGTTACCGCGGTGAGTCGGCGACGGGGCTCGCCAGGCTCTCCGAGGACTAGGTCCGTCTCCGTCCTGCGTCGCCTCCAGCGGTGGCATGTCTCCACCGCGGCACCACCAAACATGTGAGCGGGATTTGCAGCAATGCGGGTGGCGAAGATCGGTGGGCGGGCGGTGGTCGGACTCCCGAGTCCCGACCTCAGCTCCAAATTAAATCAATTTCTAGAGTAACATTTGTGTTAAGTCAAACTGGTTTAAATGAAACCAAATTTATAGAAAGAACACCAATATTAATAATAATTAAATTATATATCATGAAATGTATTTTTATAATGTATTTGTTTTATGTCATAGATATTGTTAACTTTTTTCTAAAATAGGATACTTTAACTTAAATTGATTTGGAAAAGTTCAAATTACTACTCCAAATATCCCTTATGTTCGGATAACCTTTCATCGAACATTTGCTTCGGTTTACTCCCTTTAACTATTTTATTAGTCGGTCCAATTTACGTCTTATCAAGATTTATCCTTTTCATTTCTCTACGTACAAGTACAAGTTGAATTTAAATTTAAATTTTGTGAGGTTATAGTGGACACCATAAACCATTTTTAAAAATACATTACCAATTTTATAAAGTATATTTAATATAATTTTATATTTCAAATATTAATTTATTATTATATGTCTGACCTATCAACATAATGATGATAAAAATTATGACATTTTTTAAACATATAAATTATGGTGCTAGATATCCCCTCAAAAAATAAATAAAAAATAAAAAAATTAACTCGGATGTGGAGAGAAAAGACAAATCTTTGTTGATGTGTAAATTGGAGCAATTGAAGTAATTGAGGGGACTAAACTGAACCAAACATAGTATTTTGGACCTTTTTCTAATTAACTTATTTTGGAACGGAGTATATATTAGCTATTTCGAATCACTTTAGGATAACGGGATTTGCATGAATATAGGCCGTAAGTTGTAACGATGCGTCTTGCGTACATGCTCTGGTTTCTTCAGCACCTCTGGTCATGTGTCCTTGATTTTTTTTGACACGATGTCCTTGAAAAATTCTATAAAAAATTAAACAGGCTTTTGTTCTTTTAAAGAAAAGATGAATAATGATACATAAGATTTAGAGTACGTTTGGTTCAAGGCCGGTCAGACAGAGGGATTCATCAGGTCCGAATGTTCGGACCCGACCCTCCGCCAAACAGACTTTCCTGTGCGTGGGAAACAAGGATCAACGAAGCGACGGCGCGCGGGAACGAGGGCGTGGCACCCAAGCACGGGAATCAGCGACTAGGAGCGACCCAGGTAAGTTACGTTGGTTTCTTTTTGTTTTTTTTTCTTATTCTTCTTATTTCTTTCTTTTCTTTTCTTTTTTCTTTTTCTTTTTTTCTTTTCATGCTTCATTTTTTATTGGGAAAATGGTCCATAGGACACCCAAATTGACCTCTCCTTGTTGGCGGACACTGAAAATAATCAGATTTTCTGAAAGATACTCTGTTTTTTGCAAAATATGCTGGCGGACACTGCGCCTATTAAAATATTCATTTCTAACTTTGGAGGAGGGAGAAGAGCGACGAAATACATTTTTGCCCCTGCCTTCTTCCCTCTCCCTTTTCTTCTCTCCCCTGCTCACTGAGAGAGAATGAGCCCCACGTGGCGGCGGACTCCTTGCGCTCCATCCAAAGGCACCACGGAGTTTGGCGCTACGCAGTCGCAGCACCGGGTGGCGACCGAGCAATCCGAGGACTAGCCCGCGCCTACCCACCCTTGTCTGCTCCTCCTCGGTCCAGCCTTGTTCCGCTCTCTGCGCTTGCTGAGCCCGGCCGCCATTGACCCGCGCAGCCGGAGCTCCCCTTTCTTCTTTCTGCGCCTTCTTCCGCCTCCCCCGCCAGCATCAGCAGCAGACTACGAGGACCCGCTCACCTCGCTCTCCCTCTCGCGGTCGGGGCTGGACCACCAGGCGTCGTCGGGGTTCCACCACGACAGCGCGCGGAGCCACTTCCAGGAGCTCTCTCTCCCGTCGCCGCAGTCTCCTCCACCCGCCGCCCTTCCTTCGCCGCAGGCGGCGACGGCTCCATCTCAGTCATCGTCGTACCCGTTCAGCGGTGAGCTAGTGGCCGCGATGCAGGAGATGATCCGCGCCGAGGTGCACAAGTACATGTCCGACGCGGGCCTCCGCATCGGGTGCGGCCCCAGCGCCGTCGGAGAGGCGTGCATGCTGCAGCTGGTGGACGGCGTCATGCGCACCGCCGTGGAGCACGTCGACATCGTCACACGGCCGTAGAAGAAAACCCCCAAACCATACCAAATCGGATCGAATCAATGCGAAACATTGTGTTAATTAAGGAGATCTCGTCCCGTCCTGTGTAGCAACACTATGTAGACTACTACTACTACTAGTCGTACTTGTATTTAGGAGAGGAGCTCGCGTTGTTTATTCGTCGACGGCTGCCACTCTGAATTTAGAAAGAAGAAAAGGGTGGGGCGTCATTGAGCAGGGGAGAGAAGAAAAGGGAGAGGGAAGAAGAAGATGGCAGGGCAAAAATGACATTTCATCACTCTTCTCTCTCCTCCAAAGTCAGAAATGAATATTTTAATAGGCGCAGTGTCCGCCAGCATATTTTGCAAAAAAACAGTGTGTTTTCAGCAAATATGATTACTTTCAGTGTTCGCCAGCAAAGAGATGTCATTTTGGGTGTCCTATGGATAATTTTCCCATTTTATTTTTATTTTCTTTTATGTTTTATGTGATTTATTATTATTCTTTTCATTTTTTATTTTGTATGTTTTTTAATTTCTTTTTTCTTGTCTTATTATGTTTTTATTTCCTTTCTTCAATTTATCTTTTATTTTTTGTTTCATGATATTTTTCATTATTATTTTTATTTTTTTATTTTGTATGTTCCCCCACACGTATGTTTCTTTTCAACTGCTTATTTTCTACTTAGTTTTTCTTTTTATTTCTTATATTTCTTTTTCCTTTTCCTTTTTATTTTCTTTTTTTTTATTATGTGTTATTTTTCATTAATTATTTATTTTATTTTTTATGTACATATTTATTTCTTATTTTCCTATATATTTTGTCATTTATTATTCATGTTTTATGTGTTTTTTTCTATTTTTTTATTTTTACCTAGTTAATTACTTTTTCATGTTTAATTTTTTATTTTCTATATTCCATGAGATGTTATGTTCATACAATATAGATGTGATGTTCTATGATGTATTTTGTGATGTTCGCATGAAATATAATGTCATGTTCTATTTTTTTGTGATGTTTATATAGTATACATGTGATGTTCTATGATTTTTTGTGATGTTCACGTGTTATATATGTGATGTTCTATAATTTTTTATGTTCACGTGGTATACATGTGATGTTTTATGACGTTTTTATGATCTTCGCGTAGTATACATGTGATATTCTCGTAGTATACAGATGGTGTTCTATGATATTTTTTGTGATGTTCTCGTAATATATAGATGATGTTTTATGATGGTTTTTGTGATGTTCACGTAAATACATATGATGTTTTATGATTTTTTTATGTTCATGTGGTATACAAGTGATGTTCTATTAATTTTTTTGTGATGTTCGCGTAATATACATGTGATGTTCTCGTAGTATACAGGTGGTGTTCTATGATATTTTTTGGTAATGTTCACGTAGTGTACATGTGATGTTCTATGATGTATTTAGTGATATTCATGTTTTTAGTGGTGTTCTATGGTGTATTTAGTGATGTTCACTTAATATACATCTGATATTCTATAGTGTATTTTAGGATGTCTCAAAAGTATCCGTGTGATTTTTTTTTAATTTTCTCTATTACGTGTTTTTATTTTTTTTTTCTTAGGCATTGCTCTAGATTTTATTATTTTATTTATGTTATGTATTCATCTATTTTAATGTATATTATAATACCAGTTTCATGAATCTAAAACTAGAATATTGTTCTTCTAAACCGAGAATATTTTCTTACGAAGATGGAACATTGTTTTCTGAACCTAGAACATCGTATCTGCTAAATACAAAAATGTTCTATCTTTATAAGATAAATGTTCTTATTAAAATTTTATTTAAATGTATCCATGTGAGATCTTGTTTTGAAGGATTTATTGTAAAAACCTGATGGTATAATTGGAATTTAATTTGGATATTTGGTTTAACCGATATTACTTTTATTAGTACATTGAAAGTTATGGGCATGCGTGGGCGGAGCTGACTGGTGAGGTGGGCCATGCTCCGGGTCCAGCATGCGCCCAGGCCAGCATCCACCTACACACGGGAAATTTTGGCGCCCTTCCGCCGACGCGGGGTACCGTCCGATTGGGCAGACTCTAGCAGCCCCCGCCAGGCAGCCCACCTCTCATGCAACAATCTTGGCCGTTAGACGATCAAAATTGACGGCCTGAGATAGCTGCCGGACCACACAACTCTGCCCAGGCATGAAACCAAACATACTCTTTTTTAGATAAAAATTTCCAATTGGTTTGAATAGAACGGCTCACTTCAACCCTGTGTCATCTAAAAAAATTGGTGCTAGGAGAGAACGGGGGCGCCCCTCCGATTTTTGGAGACGAGATTTTATCCCAAATCTAGGGAACAACTCCATCCCTATTTCTCAAAACCAAATTGCGAGACAAAATGAGATCTCATTTCACCCATGTTCTGTTACCAAACCAAACACTACCTGAGTTTCTAAGGGCCAAAGGGTTTACAATTTCAAATCTAAAAAAGATATCTATACAAATGAAAGGAATCATATACAGTACATAACTATAATTTACACATTTCAAATATCTTCCTAGAAGAATTACAAACATGCCAAATGTACCGTGAAGCCAGGACATTTGTCATAGAAAAATCCAACCACAAACTACGAGGAAACAATATAAAGCCATCATTGGACAACATGTCAACATTCCAAGCTAATCCCAGCACTACAGCAATCACATTATCAAGTACATGCTAACACTATCACTAATTCAGTTTCTATTTGCAGTTTTGCACAACTGGAGCTGTCAGTCTAAAAACAACAAATTCTATGAGTCTAACACATTAGCACTTCTGTCGCAAACTATATGTCCATACATAGTTCTCTAGAACGAAATTAATCTAGAACAAAGGGAGTACCAGTTGTTAGGTTGATCTCCACTGAGTTGGCCCAACGGCCAACTTGGGCCTTAATCCAACGTCCTGATCGGGGGCGCCTAGCCTCATACATGACTGGTGGGCCCCCGTCGCGCAGTGCTATATTAAGGAGGTGGGGGTTAGGGGTTAGGGCTCAGGGTACGAGGTTCATTGCAGCCGCCACAAACCCCACCGACATCCTAACCCTAACCGATCAAGGGAGCGCTGTGAGCGACGGGAAACGCCACCGCCTTCGCCGTTGTCACTGGATCGTGCCTCCATTGCACTGTGCCCGTCTTCACCGACATAGCACAGAAGTCGACTAGGGCTACATCACCTTTGCCATGGCTTGCAGCTCCTCCAAGCCCGATGGTCAGCCCTTCTATTCCCCACCCTCTCTCTCTCCAGTTAAGTTCTAGGACGAAGTACTCATTTTCGTAAGATTATACCCTCTGATCTACACCTAGGTGATCCCTAAGTTCTATCAATGGTATCAGTTGAGCCTAATCTAGCGTGTAGATCTAGGTTTTGGGGGGAGAATTTAGAAGGAGATGATTCGATTTTTTGATCTGGATAAAACCATATCCCTAATCCTAACCCTAGAAGGGCAACGGACGAAGAGGGGATGGAACCTACCTGGTTTCTTCACCACCGTCGCCACCGCCGTCGCGCGGGAAGAGGGACCCGCCGCCGCCTCATCGGCGTGCAGGAAGAAAGTCGAGTCGCCGCGCTTTCGAGCCCGGCCAAGGGCACCGCCATAGGACCACTTGATTGTGGCGCGCTCACCCTCAGGTGAACACTCACACCGGCAAGGGGGCCCGCTCTTCTTCCTCCGTCGCCTCGGATGGCCGCCGCTGCGTCACTTGCTGCGATGATGAGAGAGAAGGGGAGGGAGTGAAATGAAGTTAGGGTTCAGGGGAGGCACGGCTGCGTGTGTTTTTGTTCAGCCAAGACGGCCGGACGACCTCCGATCAGATTCGACGAATGAGATCGATCGAACCGCCTTTCGGCCCAGGCGAGAAGGGCATTTCCCGGCCCAAGCCCATGTTGTGGCCTGGGACGCTGGAGCGCGGCGCGCGCCGTTGGGCCGTAGGCCGTTTTTCGCTACTGGGCCGTGGGCTGCAGCGCCACTGGCCCAAATGCACAATATGCGTTACGATTTTCGTTTATATTTTTAGAAGCATTTATTTGATGTTTTACTCAATTTTTGCATGTTTAAATCTCTATTGAATTTTGCACCAACGTGTATATTGTTTAGAGAGTAGATTAGTAAATACTGCTCCTGAGAAAGTAGTTTTTCAAGTTTTTCATGTTTCCGCTGCCATGATTATGTTCATCCTCTAATTAAATTGGACAAAGAAAAAATTCTAATTGGAGGAGTAGGCATTTTTCGTTTAAGTTAAATTATGTATTGCTATTTTTTGACCAACATTGATGATAACAATATTATAAATTTAATCATGAGTTGTTTTTTAATGCATTAATTCCATTTCTACCCAACAGTGTTATAGAATTAATGTAGAAGAATATTATATTTACGATATTATTATTTTCTGACTAAAGTTGATGATAGCAATATTATAAATCTTATTTATGAGTTTTATGAATTAGTTCTATTTCTGCCCAACGGTGATGTAGAATTAATGTAGAAGAATGTTGTATATTTTAATTTTGACCAACATTAAATTAAGGCATGCAATTATTATGTTAAATGTTTCTCATTTTCTTTGATGTTGTTTTCAGGCTATAACCCAATGACATTCATCTCGTCCATTCCCTCTCTCAATGGGAGCAATTATAACACATGGCGAGAGAAGCTTGAGATAGCACTTGCGCTCTTAGACAATAATCTAGCACTTATCTCTCCGTGTCCCACTGAACCTGTGGACCCGGTTAGGGCAGAAAATGAGACCGATGCAGCTTTCACTACTTGGCAGCGTGACCACGCTGGAGTGAGAATGAAGTACGATCTTGAACGTGCGAAGTGGGATAGTTCAAACCGCAAGTGTTTGATGGTGATTAAGGGCTCCATTGAGAATCCGATAAGGGGATCAATCCCAGAATGCACCACCACCACTGAGTATCTCAAGAAGGTGGAGAATCAGTTTATTGGCTCTTTAAAGGCTTATGCAAGCACTCTCATTAAAAAGTTAGTTAATGAGAAATACTCTGGTGGAGAGATTAGAGAGCACATATTGAAAATGAGCAACACGGCATCAAAGCTCAAGCCAATGGACTTGGGACTCAAGGACGAGTTCCTAATTCATTTGATTTTTGCTTCTTTGCCAAAAGAGTATGAAATTTTTGTTGTGAACTACAACTTATAGCCCGATAAGTGGGACATTGAGAAGCTCATTGCAATGTGTGTGCAAGAAGAGGACAGGCATAAGAGCTCACATGGTGACTCTGCTAACCATGTGAAGGAAAATAAAAGGAAGAATTTCTATAATAAGAAAGACAAACCACAAGGGAAACCTCAGTGGGACAAATCACAAGGAAAAGCCACTTAGAAAGATCACCATCAGAAATCTAACTATGTTCAAGTGGACAAGGACACTTGTAAATGGTGCAAAAACACTAGACACTATCAGAAAGATTGTCTAGATTTTCTGAAGCACCTGATGAGAAAAGGTGAGGACATTATTACATTCATAGATGAGTCTTTGTATTTAAGTTATGCAAAATCTACTTGGTGGATTGATTTAGGTGCAACTATTCATGTTACAAATTCATTACAGGGATTATATACGAGGAGGACCCTACAAAGAGGAGAAAGACACATTAAGGTGGCAAATTGAGACCAAGCTGAAGTTGAAGCCATTGGAGAACTCCCATTAGAATTAAATGATGGCTTTGTACTTAAGCTTACATATATCCTTCATGTACCCTCTTTGAGTAAAAACTTAATAAGTGTCTCACGTTTAGACGATAATGGATATGATTGCCATTTTGGTAATGGCCAATGTAAGATTGTGTTTTATAATAAGTGTGTTGGTTTTGCCTTCAGACAAGACAAGCTTTATTTGTTATCACTTTCTGAGAATGTTAATGCTGTAAGCACTGAGAATGAGAATGCCTCCTTGTCTATGAATGCAAGAAATAAATGGAAGAGAGTTCATAATGTATCATCGAAATTATGGCACTGTCGTTTAGGTCATATTTCGAGGGGGGAATAGAACGATTGATTAAGAAATTAATTCTTTCGCCATTAGAATTTTCAGATTTAGAACAATGCATTGATTGCATAAAAGAAAAGTATGTTAAGAAAATAAAGAAAGATGCCAAACGAAGCGCAGGAATTTTAGAAATAATTCACACAGATATCTGTGGTCCTTTTCTTATAAAAAGTGTGGACGGTTATGATTCATTCATAACATTCACAGATGATTATTCTCGTTATGGCTATATTTATCCAATTAAGGAAAGATCATAAGCATTAGATAAATTTAAGATATTTAAGGCTGAAGTAGAAAATCAGCACAATTCAAAAATTAAGATAGTAAAATCCGACCGTGGGGGGAGTACTACGGTCGACACACCACATATGGCCAAGTTCTTGGACCTTTTGTAAAGTTCATACAGGAAAATGGCATAGTTGTCCAGTACTCTACACCGGATGAGCCTCAGCAGAATGGAGTAGCTGAAAGACGTAACCATACCTTAATGGATATGGTGAGAAGTATGATAAGTTACTCCACTTTACCGATAAATTTATGGATGAAGACATTAAAACCCGCCATTCATATTCTCAATCGAGTTCCAAGCAAGTTGGTGCCCAAAACACTATATGAGTTGTGGACAGGAGGGAACCCTCACTTAACCACTTACATGTGTGGGGTTGTCCAGCTGAGGCTAAAGTATTTAACCCAAACATTGGGAAGCTAGACTCAAGATAGTTAGTTGCCATTTCATTGGCTATCCAGATAAGTCAAAAGGTTATTGTTTCTACTATCCTGACAGACATATGAAGTTTGTAGAAACAAGACGCGCTATGTTCTTGGAGGATGATATGGTCAAAGGGAGCATGGTAGCGCGAGAAATTAACTTTGAGGAGAAGTGGGTATATGTGCCCACTCCGATGGTTCAGGAGCCATTTTTCTCGCTACTTGTTGCTGCTGCACCGACAATACAGGACACTGTAGTGACAGCACCTGTTGTTAGTTCTCCCGTGGTAATAATGAATGATCATGAGAAACATGTCCTTCAGGATCCTATAGAATCCGTTGTCACACATGAGGAAGAGCAACAACAGCCTCATATGGAACAAGCGTCAACTAACGAGGCCCCCAGGAGGTCTCAAAGAGCCAGAAAATCAGCCATCCCTGATGACTACGAAGTCTATGAATATGAAGAATTTCAAATGGAGGGTGATCCCACCTCATTTGAAGAAGCCATGAGAAACACTCACTCATCGAAGTGGCTTGAAGCCATGCAAGATGAAATGAGATTAATGAGTACCAACGGTGTTTGGGACTTAGAAAGAATTTCTAAAGGAGCCAAGACAGTAAGGGTTGTAAATGGTTCTACAAAACTAAATATGACTCCAAAGAGAATGTTAAAAGATTTAAAACGCGACTTGTGGCAAAACGTTTTACCCAAAGAGAAGGAATAGATTATAATGAGATATTTTCTTCAGTCTCATGCAAGGATTCTTTTAGAATCATAATGGTGTTAGTGGCGCATTACGATTTAGAATTACATCAGATGGATGTAAAGACGGCTTTCCTTAACGGGGATTTAGATGAAAATGTCTACATGGCACAACCAAAAGGTTTTGTCGTGAAAGAAAAAGAACGTATGGATGCCGCCTGAAGAAATCCATTTATGAATTAAAATAAGCCTCTAGACAGTGGTATTTAAAGTTTGATGGAACAATAAGAAAGTTTGGGTTTAAAAAGAATGTAGAGGACAATTGCGTTTATACAAAATTCAAGAATGGGAAATTCATTTTCCTAATACTGTATGTAGATGACATCTTACTCGCTAGTAGTGATGTTAATCTACTACTGGAGACGAAAAAGTTTATGTCCTCAAATTTTAACATGAAGGATCTCGGTGAAGCCTCGTTCATTTTAGGAATAGAGATTCACCGAGATAGAAGAAAGGAGGTTTTAGGATTATCGTAAAAGGCGTACTTAGAAAAGGTTCTAAAGAAATACAGTATGCATGCGTGTAAGCCTTCACCTGCTCCTATAGTCAAGGGCGATAGTTTTAGAGAATTCCAATGCCCCAAGAACCAATTTGAGATCGATCGAATGAAAGTGGTTCCATATGCTTCGGCTGTCAGAAGCTTGCAGTATGCTCAAGTATGTACACGTCCTGACTTAGCTTTTGTTACCGGGATACTTGGCAGATATCAGAGTAATCCAGGAATAGAACACTAGAGAATGGTGAAGAAAGCTTTGCGTTATGTGCAAGCCAGCCTCATGCTAACGTACAGAAGATATGATTCCCTACATTTAGAGGGGTATTCGATTCAGACTTTGCGGGAGATGCAGATGATAGAAAATCCACATCAGGGTATGTATTTACTCTCGTAGGAGGAGCAATATCGTGGAAAAGCTCCAAGCAAACCGTCACCGCATCGTCCACGATGTATGCCGAGTTTGTAGCTTGTTACGAGGTCACGGGACAGGTGAACTGGCTAAAGAAATTTATGCCCAGGTTGAAAGTGGTTGACGACATCCATAGACCACTCAAGTTATACTGGGACAATGAACCAGCAGTAACTTATGCTCATAACAATAGGTCAAGTAATGCTGCCAAACACATTGACATAAAGTTCTATATTGTGAAAGACAAAGTCCGGGATCATGCTATTAGTCTTGAGCATGTAAGCACAAAGAAGATGCTTGCGGATTCACTTACAAAAGGCTTACCACCTAATATGTTCAATGTGTTCAGAGAACACTTAGCCAGCATAGGTTTAAGGGAAAGCCTATGATTCCTGGACAATAAGAGTCTAGATGAGAATCTGTTTCAAAACATAGAGGTGTGTTGTAGCTTTTAATCCAATAGTACTAACTGTTATGACGAGGCACGCTTTATGCACTAATCTGTGATAAAATCGGAAAAGAGATAAGTATTTAAGTTTAAGTCAAAAGGTAAGATCAAGGGGAGGATATTAGATTGTTCTCCACCGAGTTGGCCCCGGCCAACGACCAACTTGGGCCTTGATCCAACGCTCTGATCGGAGGCGCCCAGCCTCATACATGGCTGGTGGGCCCCCGTCGCGCAGCGCTATATTAAAGAGATGAGGGCCGAGGCTCAGGGTACGAGGTTCGCCGCAGCCGCCACAAACCCCACCGACATCCTAACCCTAACCGATCAAGGGAGCGCTATGAGAGACGGGAAGCGCCACCGCCTTCGCTGTCGTCACTGGATCGCGCCTCCACTGCACCGCGCCCGTCTTCACCGACATAGCGCAGAAGTCGACCAGGGCTGCATCACCTTCGCCATGGCTTCCAGCTCCTCCAAGCCACCTTCATCCCGTGCCTTGTCAACGAAACAAGCAAAAGCTAGATTGTTGGCAATGGCACAGTACCTAGCACATGCACCCTAAGTGACAGGTCACCCTCTTCCTCTTCCTCAAACATGAAAGCACACACATGTCCTGCTTCGATACGGTGGTTCTTGACGAAGTGGGGTCATCCACCAAGAAGCCTTAGTTCTCCATGGACCATTGAGAAGTTGAGCTTACTACCGAACAGGTCTCTGCCTGCAAAAACTTTGGTCTCAGACCCATAGGTTCCCAGACGAGCGAATATGTATCTCTTACTAAACTGTCTTAAGAATGCCTACAAAACAATACCAGAGGAGGCATAGACAATCAGCACCAGGTCATGTTTTGGCATGCTTAGGTGTCGCACACAATGACACAACGAACCATCTGTCTCTTGACAACATTAGACTTCTTCATGGTGCAAATGTATGCTGGAATGCCAGAGCCACAGGTACTTGACAAACCAAGTGCAGCTTCTTCTTGCTTCGGCGTAAGTCTTGTGCGGTCACCATACCATAGCTTGGGTTCCACAACTACAAAGTCAAAGGTGAGATCAGTTCTGCATGTGCATAGTCTACTGTCCTCTTGTTTCTTTATATAGATATGGAATAAATATTAAAACCAAACCTAGGTCCTTTTTTTGGAAAAAGTCTAAATTACTCCCCTGCATATGGAAGTTGTCTGGATAACCCCTACACAATTTTGTGTTCAATTTACCCCTACAAATCTTTTACTTGATCCAATCTATACCTTAATAAGATTTGTCTTTTTTGTTTCTCCCATAAAAGTTGATCTTTTAGTTCAAAAATTTTATAGGGTGATAGCAAATATCATAACTTGTGTTACAAAATACATTATAAATTTTTCATCATAATATTTTCATATAGTTTTGTATCAATAGAGTAAATTTATTACTAAGCTATCCAAAACAATGATGAAAATTTCATAATGCATTTTCTAACATAAATTATGATATTCTATCAGCCTACAAAATTTGAGCTCGAAACTCAAACTTATACATGGAGAAAAAAGAAAGAGAATTGGGTAGGTTGCACCAACTGAAACATCCGGAGAGGTAAAAAGAACACAAAATTAGTTTAGGGGTTATCCGGACAACTTTCCTGTGAGGAGTAATTCCTTTTTATATTTTCCTTCTAAACTATATGATGAAGCTGAATTAAATTCTTCAACATCAAGAAATTCACTGTCACTCTCTAAGCAAACAATTAATTATGTTCTGTTTGTTGACACCTTCATTCAGAATCAAGCTCTAATGGCCTACTGGGCTTAGCAAATTTTTGAACTACAATTGTTCAAGTGCATTTGCGCTTTACTCAATCACCATAATCATTCACCATTTCGACTCAAACCATCTCACAAAGGCATTCAATTTTGTTGACTGCAGTAAAACTGATCAGTGGTCACTTTCTCTTACTTATTTCTCCGTTACATATTGCATTCTAAATTATCATGGAGTTCAAATAATCCAGTTGTGAGTCAAGACACTAAGGGGGTGTTTGGTTGAGGAATCACCTCATCCTATATGAGGTGGTGCATGGTGCATCATGACTTCATGAGTTCATCCCATGGTTTTGGTTGAATGACCTCCATTCGTCATAGTTATACTAATTATTAGCTTATGAGGGATAAGCGGGGGAGGGGGAGTCAACCCATTCTAGTCCACAAACTAAACAAAAGGGTGAGTGAGAAGGTGATGGATCACCCCATTAGTCAAACCAAACACACCCTAAGTCTATTCTACACCCTAGGTCACCTCATTGGCTCAGACTACTTGCCCTTGGAATCTACAATAGGTCATCCTTTAACTAAAGCATTGAACTAATCAGGCAGAAAGGACTTAATAACAAAAACTGATCCACTAATTATCACTGACCTTGTGCAAAGCCAGTACTACTTTGGGCTTCCATCACTCTTCCTTTCGGTGGTGTCCGCTGATCTCCCTGACCCACAAATTTTATCAAGAGCAAAGGCTTCCATAACAGGCTACAATACAAATCTTTTTATTGACAGGAATGTAGAGAAGTACTGGCTGCACCCATCAGAAACACAAAGTCCAGAAATGGGATAAGCACCTCGGTAATTTTTCTCAGGTTCATAATCTCAGTCAGCGATACTCACGTCTAGGATTGGCACAGCTGCAGGTATGGCTTCTTCTGCTCCTGAAGCCCAACCGCCCCCTACTTCTCCATGAATACATACATAAAGTTAATTAAAAAATGGAACAAACATTAAACCTAAAGAGAGAAACTCGTAACCAAGGTTCTTATATTTCACAGTAACAGAGCATCCCTAGAGAGTAAGAGTTATTCTAGAGTGTGACATAAACATGCAATGAAGACAAAAAGGGATTCCGGGTACTTAGGTTTGGACGTTCAAGCAATCTTCCAAGTTCATAAGTGCAGCCCAGCTCAACCGCAAGGTGGTCTACAAACTAGTCACGAATAGATAATGCCCACAGCAACGTGGACAGTCACGCTTACAACAAGAAAAGGCATAGAAGAAAATAAGACTGCAACATTGGAAGGTCATCAACAATATTTTATCTCCTTTGGAATGATGAATCAAACCAATCAACTGGGAGAACAAGGCGTTCAATTTGATACACAAGAACTACCAATTAGCAACAACACCATCACCCCAGAACCCTGTTTAGAAGCCTGCTACAAAACCCACCAACAATTTGAATCACCTATTCTAACAAATCAAATCAAGAAAAGAAATCAATTTCAGAACTGTAGGTCTGTAGCAACATAAAGATGCTCCCATTGGAATATTAAAAGATACAGTCCCCAACATTCTGAATCACCTAATGCAACAAACCGACTCAAAGAAAGAAACCAATTCCAAGATTTCCATCATAACACTAAAAGGTATAGCCTAACATTTTGAGTGACCTACTGCACCAAAGTCTCCCTGGAAAGAAAATCCAAAATCTTGCTATTGCAACATTTAAGCACACAATCCTCGGCATTCGATATCACCTATTGCAAGAAAAAAAAAATTGGCACACAAGTTTTCTTTTCTCGAAAACACAGGAGAGCTGCCCATCATTATATTAAGAAGAAAGAAAGGGGCTAGAGCCCTACAACACACGCCACACACACCCCTCAACTCAGAATTACATTCGCACCAGACAGTGGCAGACCAGCAGTGCACCAGAGTGGCGACTTGGGTTGCCCTGTGCAGCCCTCACAGCATGCTGGTCTCCGTGACTGTTACCCAATCTTTTGGCCACTTTTTGGCACGCTGTCCTCCATGGCTATTCCACAATCCTTTGGCCACTATCTGGCCCTCCGGTACTGGTGAAAATGCTCAGTGCTGTACCCCTTGACCAGATCCAGACTGGGGAGGGCTGCTAGAGTTTAGAGAGAGGGAGAGAGCACGCCATTGTTCCCTGAAGCTTGCAAGGGTTCCCAACGAAGATTCTTTGCACGGGATTGAACTGCTACTGGCGGAGCTTGTCGATTTTTACGCCGGGCCACTATCACAACATATATACTGGCACTAGGTTAAGGTACCGCTCACAGAGTTTTTTTTAGAATCGCTCACACAGAGTCTAAACTGAGTCTAATACCGAAAGATAACAAAACTAGCTTATAAATAGCAGAGAACTGGTTGTATAATTGACATAGGAGCAGGAGAAAAAAAAGGATTTTAGTCCTCTTCATTGTGCAACTCTATAAAAATCGATCTAATCAAATAATCATTCAACAATTCTTATATCGGGAAGAGTTCAACATTAACATAGAACTTAGATTCAAGAACTGAGAATGGGAAAAATTACAAAGACTCAGAAATCACAACAGTTGGTAGGAGACCAGGAGAGGGAGAGCAGACGAGACACGCCTGCCGGGCGCGGAGCCGCGGACACCAGGTCGCCGGCCGGCGGTCGCAGCTCGCGCTCGCCCAGCCAATGCAGGCCGCCGGCCGCGGCCAGGCGCCGGACGACAGGAGCAGACGAGCAGGATGGCGGCCGGCGGGGACGCGGGGAGCCGCTGAGCCAGGGGCGCGGCCACGCGTGGTAGAGGACAGTGGCGGTCGGCGGGAGGGCGCCAGGGCGGACCGGTGGCTGGATAGGGTTAGCACTCGGCGCTCGCGAGTCGCGACGGAGTTCGGAGAGGAAGCGGAGCAAACGAACAGCAGCCGAGCAGCCGAACAGGGACGAGCGCTCGCGTTTTTAGGTAAAAAAATGTATAGATTTTTTGTTTAGGAAAATAGATTTTGTAGATGAGAAGAGAAATCAAACGATCTTAAAAAATGATTGATGGGTTTAAAAGGACCTTTTCAACTATGCCAGCAGCGGAGAAGAGGGTCCAAGAGATGGCCGAGTTGGGCCAAGAAAGTGAGATGGGCCGACGTTGGGTTTTGGTCCAAAATTATGCACGTGATTTGACGTTCTATTTAAAATTTCCAGTATTCAAAAACTAGGTTCGATTTCCATTCAAAACCGATCTGAGGCCTGTTCGAACACTAGGCCTGTTTTGAGTGGAAATCAATCCATTCAAAATCGATCTAAATCGAACCTAGTGTGCGGCCGCCTAACAACCGGGAATACAAAAAAGCCTGTCACGCCGTCGTCACGGCTCACGCGATCCAGGCACCGCCGAGCGAGACCACCCACACACTTGTCATCAGAAGAGGTTTGGGATCAGAACAAACAACCAGACACTAGCTGCCGGCTGCCGCTGCTGCACGACGGAGTGACGGAGGTCCTCCCAAAGTCCCGTCCCACTCGTCGGTGCTGCCGCCTGCCGGTGCCTGGCGGCGTATTCGCCCAGCTTCGATATGTCTACTGACAAGGTTCCGCCACACCACACGCGGCCATCGTCGTTTGGTACACGTACGCACGCGCGCCGGCAGGCAGGCTGCTGCCATGCCCACAAAGTCCTACTGCTTGCAGGTCCATACGGGACAAGGTGACGCCAAACGAGAGCCATGGCCAATTGGCCATGCCACTGATGCCAAGACAGACGCGTTTCACGACCAGCGCGACCCAAGCAGCAGAATTCGCATGACGAAATATCCACATCCATTTCTCTACACGAGTATACAGGTTTACAGAAGCAGATCAAGATGCGTTGCGTCGTCAACCTGAAAAACTGATGGAGGCGTAGCCTTTTGGATGCGTACTATACATACTACTGCTCTGCTCTTCCTACGACAGGGTGAGCGTCCGACGGACGATGATCCAACGAAGCAAGCTCGATCAGCTCAAGCCGCAGCCGCAGATCTCCGCGCGCAGAGGAAGAAGTTGCGAGAGCCCAGGTCCAGCACCATCTCCTCCGGCCTCAAACCTGACAGAATTCCAAAGAAAATCGACCGATCGTCAGTTGCCATACGATGCAATGAAACTCCATTCCAAAGAAACCTGACAGAATGTAGGTTGGTGCACGTACTCTCGAGCGAGTACTTGTCGAGATGCAGCTCGAAGCCGTCCGCCGCGTCGGCGGCCGTCCCGGTCTGGAGCGGCGGGCGGCGGCCCTCGCGGACGTAGGCGGCGACGGCGGCGCGCACGAGGTCGGCGACGGTGGCGTCGGCGCCCAGCACGAGGTGGACGGGCCACAGGCTGCGGTCCACCGTCACGTTCACCAGCAGCCGCGTCAGCCGCCTGTCCCTGTCCGTCGGCGCCGGGCGAAACAGCGGCGCCATGCGCTGCAGCAGCAGGCGGTGGGGCTGTGTCTCTGGCTCGCCGCCGCCTCGGTGCATCGGCGCCACCAGCGCCTGGGTGGAGCTGCTGCTGCCGGTCGGCATGGCGGGCTGCCTCGCTCTTGTAGGTGGTGTTGAGAACGCGCGGTCGATGGAGGTGAGTTCGTGCGTGCATGTGCGGCGGCGGTGTGGGTGGTGGTGGATGGAGACGGTGAGCGGGCGGGCGGGAAGATATAGGAGATACACCGAGTACTTGGTCGCCGCGGCGAGCGCGATTGTTAGGCAGGGCAGGCCACGCCTGCACCGGGTGACACTGACACGGCTAGTGTATCTGGACCACGTGTGGCTGGTTGCAGGGCATCACGTATGGCATAGCTGTGTGTTCGTGGCCAAACGAGTAATGGATTCCTACGACCACCACTGCTGCTGCATGCGCTGATGGGAAACAAGTTGACGGCCACAGAGTGCAGGCAGATAGGTGCTGTGGTGGTGCTCGATCGAGGGCCGCGCGAAGGCGAAGAGGCGAGACAGGAGTGGAGGAGTGCAGAGGTGTCGCTTCGCGGGTGGACGCGACGCGACGCGACGCGGCTCGGCACGGCGCGGCGCTGAGCCTGCTGCACGCCACGTTCCGATCCAAGACAAGACGACTACCGGCACCAGTAGCGCCGTCGTGTCCGCTGCTTTCGTCGAGTGCTAACCGGGGGAGGCGCTTGGCGCTGCCCTGCCTTCTGCCTACGTCGGCGAGTCGCGCTCGCGCGGACGACGAGACGCCGAACGGGTCTTGTCGTCTGGTCTGTCCCGTTCCGAGTCCGGAATCCTCGGCGCGGCGCGATGACCGATCCGAGTGCCTGGCCCGCCGCGCAACGGAATGGATGCCGTCGCTTTTCGTTTCCCCGTCCGGGCTCCGGCGGATTTTTCGGATCTGCCGTGGATTCAAGGTTTGGACGGGCCGGCCGGCCGCCGTCCGAATCTGGTATGACGCCAGGGCTGCTTTCGCCGAGCAGCGGAGATGGGATTGGATGGAATCCCGGTTCTGCACCGGGGCACCACAGTCCACAGTCCACGTGTGCTCGTGTAGTGTACTCCTTGGTGTTGGCCGCGCAGGGGCGAGTCGTGCACGGCATCTGCTCTGGCCAAACTCCACGGGGGCACGGGACCGAAACGGCCTGCTCGGCAGTGATTTTCTACCGGTGTTCCGGCTGCAAGCCTACAGCTGCAAGCTAGTATGCTACCTGCTATATGCTACGTTAAATTGCTATATTCGGCTCCGCACCCCGCTGCTGCAGCGCAAGCCACAGCAAAGTTGTACCGGAGCACGCTGAAATTATAGAAATTTTTAATTTTTTTAGTATACTTATTTAATACAATTTTCATAACGGTACCATATATAAACAAATGCCTTGGGTTTACAAGTTTTTTGCGTCTTCGTTGCACGATTCTATCGAGAAATCGCCTTCTCGGTACTACACTTCCTTAGTTCTGAATTACAACTTGTTTTAACTTTGTTTAAAGTACAATACCAATTAGTGCCTGAATTCTCTATGGGACATGTGCTCATAATAGAATTATTTGAACTCGTAAATATTAATATTTTAAAAAAATCGCTAACTAAGTTTGACGTGTACATAGCTGAAGCTAGATACCGTTTGAAGTACATAATTTTACTCTTTCCAAAAAAATCAACTTCTGAATTTTCTAAGTCAATTTTTTTAAGTTTAGCCAAATTTATTGAAAAAACATTGGTAGCTATAAAACAAATTAATCCCATTAGATATATCATGAAATATATCATTGTAAATAGTTTGACTAAAGACAAGTCTCGTTTACTTTGGGTTAGACATATTTTGTGCCAACTCATCAAACGGTACAATAGAGCGTTATTTTTTTGAAAAAATATTTGTGAATTCACCTTTTTTTAAAAAAGATCTGTATGAAACGAAAGTGTATTAACAAATAAAGAAATAAGAAAACTCCACGGCTCGGTTTGATCTGATCTTGTGCCGGCCCAAATGTTTGTGTATACCGGTGTTGGTTATGGGCCGAAAACCTGAAAAGTCTACAATCCCTCACCGGTCGGGCCCATATATTTTTCTTCCTTTCCCTGCTCCCCCCCTCCATTGCAACTGACCTTACCTTCTCCAACTTTACAAAGCCGGCCCAGCCCAACCCAGGTCGAAGAGGCAACACGCGCTCTGCCTCTCGAATCTCTCCGACCCCGAGGGGCACCGGTCGGTCGCCGCCGGCGCTGCGGCCGCGAGGAACTTGCGTGGTGCGACACGCCCGGCTGCTTGGGCAACTCGGCGGAGCAGGCGGGCAGGCTACCGCCGGCTGCTCTTCTAAGTTGGAACCTCTTCCGACGGGGGGTCAGGTCTCAGCTGATTGGTGATCCGGCACCGCATCGCCAGGAGGGGACAGTCAGCCATGGCAGCGAGGCAGCCGCCGCCTTCGTCCGCCTCCGCGCCCGCGGCGGGGCTCTCCATGAAGGAGTACCTCACGAGGTACCAGTCGGGCCCGGGCGCTGACGGCGACCAGAAGAAGGCGAAGAAGAAGACGAAGAAGAAGCCCAAGCCAGCCGCCGGCAGAGGCGGGGTGCTCATCGTCGACGAGGACCCCGTGTGGCAGAAGCCCGTGCAGGTGGACGAGGAGCCCGCGTCGTCAGGTGCGTTGCCCTCTTGAACCCCCGAAACCCTAAATCGTAGCGCGAGTTCTGGATGGATTGGTGGTGAGATTTCTGAATTGCGGTCGCTCTCGTGGTTGCAGGTGACGAGAAGCCTCTGGTTGACGAGGATATCGAGGTCAAGCGGATGCGTCGCCTGGAGGCAATACGCGCGGCGAGGCCATACAATGCTATTGCCGAGGACGGCAGCGGGTGGGTTACCGTGGCCGCCCCGGAGGAGCAGGGCGGTGGGTCCACCTACCAGCGCAGGAACGACACGCCGTCGCCAGAGCGGAGAGGTGCTACGAGGGAGGACCTTTCTCCTGTGCGGCGGAGGCAGCGGCGTGACACGCCCTCGCCTGTGCAGGGTGATGCTGCTGGCAAGGATTTTTCACCACCGAGGCAGAGGAGGAGGCGCCAGGACACGCCATCACCAAAGGGCAGTGGTGCAGGGGACCAGGATGATATGTCACCACCACGGAAGTCTAGGCGGAAAAAAGACCCTTCGCCGCCAAGGAAGGGTGCTCGTCATATCTCTGTGGAGCCCCAAGATACCTCGCCACCCAGGAGGCGCACGAGACATGATTCAGAGGAGCCCCAGGACATCTCGCCACCAAGGAGGTGTGTGAGACATGATTCGATGGAGTCTGAAGACATTTCTCCACCTCGGCGACGGACACGGCATGACTCAGAGGAGCCCGAAGACATCTCACCACCACGGAGGAGGAAGCACCAGGACCCTGATGATGATTTGTCACCCCCAAGAAGAAATAATTTGGGGCAAAGTCGCAAATCTGCATCAGATGAGTTATCTCCACGTAAGAAGAGAGACATTTCTCCCTCAAGGAAGAGTAAAAAGGAAGGAGCCTCAAAACAGGTGAGGAAAGCTGGACTGATGACAGCAGAGGAAGTTAAAGAGGACATAAGAAAGATTAAGGAGGCTGAGATGGTTAAGTGAGTGATAACTTCACATCTTGGAACAGAGATGCTTGCCCATTGATTTAGATTTGTAATATATTTATTTGTCATTTTGTTATTAGGTTTGCGTCACAGGATCCTTCGCTGGTTGGGAAAGGGGCAAAAGCAGTATTCAGAGATAAGGAAGGTAGGATGAATGCATTATGCACATTGTACAGCTTGCATTGGCTGTTTACCCATATAATCATTCTAGTTTCTTATGCTACCATTGTTTTGTTGTTTTCCAGGAAGACGGATAAGTGAAGAAGAAATGCGCAAGGCAAAGGAACCTGAGAAGCCAAAGGTAGATAGATATTCTTCTTGATTTTCTATTTTCTAGTCTTATGTTTCTTGTCCTCTCTCCTCTGAAATATTCTGTAGTTAGTTGAATTGCAATTCGCAAATATGGCTCAGTTTATAGATTGGAAACAACTTCTTCTGCAACTTATTTATCTTGAACCCTGACATTGTGTAAATTAGGGCATAGTTCTTGTTTTTTTTTTCCTGAAAATCAATTAATAAGTATGTCATGAAACTTCTTTCTTTCTGCCTGTGTCGTGAAGTGGAATTTTCTCTAAGCACCAAATGGTCAACTTTCATATGAGTAGGATGTACAACAATCAACAGGACACCAAATTACTGACCAATTAGCTTATTGTCAACAGCTACCCACACTTATAGTACCTATTAGTGTTAACAGTCAAAACAGATTGAAGGCTTATGACTGCAAATTTACCCTCTCTGGTACTTGTATTGTAACTATCTGTCCAAAAGCTCCTTTTAGCTAATGGCCCATGTTGTACTTATTGGCAGGAAATACATATAGAATGGGGTAAAGGGTTGGTTCAGAAACGAGAAGCTGAGGCTAGATTAAAAGAGATTGAAGCTGAGAAGAAAAAACCTTTTGCTCGAACAAGGTACTTAGGATATGGTGCCTATTTTTCTTTCCTCTATTCTTTGTCCAATTGAATGTGAATCTGCCTAACCTTCTCTTGCGTGTATTTGATGTTGAACTTTTTCTGCTTGCAGGGATGACCCTGAGCTTGACAATATGCTAAAAGAAAGAATCAGATGGGGTGATCCTATGGCTCATCTAGTCAAGGTAACTGCACTGCTGCAGTATTTGATTTTGAGTGGCTTGGTTCAATCTGTCAACACTTCGTCTATTTGTTTGTGGATAATGGCTGATATGTGTGCTAATGCATTGCAGCGGAAAGATCCAGACTTTATTTTGGAAGACTTGGGAGATGATGAAAAGATGAAAGAATCTGGCTTCATAGTACCCCAAAATGTACCTCCTCACAGCTGGCTGAAACGTGGAGTGGATGCTCCTCCAAACCGCTATGGCATAAAACCTGGTCGTCATTGGGACGGCGTGGATCGCAGTAATGGTACGTTCCTTGCAATGTCACTATCAACTTTATCTTATAGCCTCATGCAGCATGTGAGTGGCAAAAGAAAATTACTGGGGTTTGAATATCACTACCATGTGTATATGCAGGCTTGTATCACAGTAGTTTAGGATTCACGTTGTGCTTCTGTGGAGATTTTGCATGATGTTTCTTTTAAGAGATTGTAGTGTATTGGTTGCATATATAGATTAAGCCTGTTCAACCATGGTTTAAGCTGGTTTTGGGGACCAGCGCCTGATCAAACCGTTTGTTGCCGGGTTAGACGGTTGGTTTTGCGGGTTGAACAGTTTAAGCCCAGTCGTCTCCTTCCTCGAGCACATGCATGGGCTGTCACACGATGCTGACTGTCCCAGAGGTCACTGTTGGCTTCTCTGTGCGTGTGGTGGCTTCGCGCTCTGGCTGGGCTTGAACACTGGTCATCACCAATTTCTGGTCGACACCGCAGAAAAGCAGCTGCAATTAATGAGTCCAAAAGGCTTCGCTTCTCGTTCCTGCACTTTGCTGCGATGCCCCTTTCCTCACTATGGCATCGCAAGTATTTAACAAACTCCTTCCCACGTTTTTTTGATCCTCTATAGGCCTTCATTAATTCCTCCCAGTTTGTGTTTCGGCGATCATTGTGTGTTCAGAGATGGAGGGCATGGTTTCGTTGGTTCACTTGCAAACCAGGCAAACCCGTACGAAACTGTACATATGGTTTGGTCTGGACTCTGGACTGGTTCTGCAGGTTGAGCAGTTTCGCACCAAACTGCGAACAGGGCTAATATGGATTAGTCATTTGTCTGTGACAAAAGGAGAAAGCTCATCGTTTTAACCTGCCCAACAACTAATAGTCATGTGCCTGGTTTCTGTTTCCTCACGCAATTAATCAGTTTGTTCATTTTCATATCAACTAGCTTGTATAATTGTATATCCACTGGGTTTTTCTGAGCTTGGCAGAATATGCCATCTAGCCATGTGTCCGTATAAGAAATGTGGTTTCGAGCTTCACACAATGTGCATTCTCATTAGTGCGAATTTCATTGGGTAGAGTAACCTGAGAGCCCGTTTACAATTGTTGGCAGAATATTAAATTTCAAGCAAGAAATGTCTGGATGAACATGGTTGGGAAGCATAAGATAAACTCTGAAAATACTTGCTATCAGTTTGCAGGGCATATCTTGCTTGTTGTGTGCTTTCAAAAATTTTATCCTTCTGGACAGTTTGTAAATCTGGTAGCTGGTTATAATTTCACCTCCATTTTTTGTCTCCAGGATTTGAGAAGGACATGTTCAAGCTGAAGAACGAGAAGCAAGCAATGGAGCAAGAAGCCTATCTTTGGTCTGTCTCAGATATGTGAGCCCAACTGCTGTTCCTTACGAGAGGACTACTGTGGTCTAAAGGAAGAACCAATGGAGACTTTTCACACGATTTTTTTTTTCTTACACCAAATGACATCATTAGTTGACGTGCTGGTAGCTTGAATATTTTTTTCCCCTGGAAAGCTCGATAAAGCTGCATTACGTATTTGTTGGAAATCTCAAATCTGTTACTGCTTGTACCCTTTGTCATCCTTCACGTTTTGTAATTTTGTAATATAGACGAACGTACTGCAAAAAGCGCAGGTTTTGGAGTAGTTGAAAAGATGAGATTTTACTCACCCTGCTCGACTCGGGCTGATAAGCTGACTGATGTTGTTTTATTGTGAGAAAAAATAATGTACTGTGGCTAAAGCAGGGCTGATAAATTCAAGCGAATAAGGCTGATAAGTTCAAGCGTACCGTGGCTAACAAGCAGGGCTGATAAGTTCAAGCCAATAAGGCTGATAAGCAGGGTTGATAAATTCAAACGTACCGTTACTTTTCTGGTTTCCATGTGTATAGCTTGTTTGAGTAGCTGTCGTTGACTCACTGTTTAAATTATGGAATATTAGATATATGTCCATGCGTTGCTCAGGACTAGATTTTTTTTATTAAACCTAAGATGCGGATACGTGAGCACCGAGGACTTCGTATTAGACATGGATACGTGGATCCGGTCTTCGTATTAAAACCACGTAGGACGTGGACACATGAGCTCCTAGAACTTTGTATCAGACACGGCCACATGGATTCGGAATCAGGTAGGACATGGATGCGTGAGCTCTGAGTGAAGGATAATTCGTATCAGACACGTACTCGTGAGGGTTTGAGATTTGGTATCATCAGGTAGATGATGATTTTAGAGTCTTTTTTAGGTGTACTAGATAAATGCATGTGTATTACAGAAAAAAACAGTGCCACAATAATGTAATTATGAACGTATGTTTTACTGTTATAAAAAAAAGCGCGTACCGTGTGGTGGCCTGTTCCGTAGCCGGCTGCCAGTAGCGAGGCGACCTAAAATCGCTCAAAGGAAGGTTTCTGATCGATGGCGCAGGGCGACGACGCACGGGAGCAGATGATTCAAGTCCCTCCTCGAGTGCTCGTGGAGCTCATCGCGACGATGACCGCTGCGCCACCGAACACGGGGACTGTTAAGGTCCGATCTGCCGGACCGAAACCTCCCGCCGATGATTTTTGGCGCGCGCGGGAGTGCGGGACGCAAACAAGGCTGCGTCGTCCGATTATTTTTGGCGCGTGCGGGAGTGCGGGACGGAAACAAGGCTGCGTCGTTCGGCCAGACTGGAGCAATCGACAGGCAATAATATTTTTCAAGGCCCAGCACTCGAAGACTGCACGCTTTTATTGCAAATGGGCCCGAAGTTTTGATATTGGATCACAAGCTGACCTAAATGGACTGTTTCTTCAGATATTTTGATACATGCACATCACATGCTGCTGACATCAGCGTTAATACCAAGACTTTTGATACTTAAAAAGCTATAGTTGTTAAACCGAGCATCTAAATTAAATTCCAATCACACCATGATGTTTCTTGCAATAAATCTTTCAAAACAAGATCCCACATGAATATATTTAGATGAAATTTTAGGAACAAACATTTATCTCGTGAAGACAAAATATTTTCTTTTATTTACTTAGTATAGACAATATTCTAGATTCAGAAAACAATGCTCTGTCTTCATAAAAAAATGTTCTCAGCTTAGGATGACGGTATTTTAGTTACAGGTTATGCAATTGGTATTACAACATCCGTAAAAATAAAAAATAATAACAAAAACCACGAAACATATATAAACAGTAGATAAATAAATACCACAACAACAACAACAACAAAGACTTTAAGTTCCAAATAAGTTAGGGTAGACTAGAGTTGAAACTCAACAAAAACCATTAAGGTTCAGACACGTGAATAACTATTTTTCAAGCACTCACATTTAAAGCTAAGTCTTTGGGTATATTCCATCATTTTAATTCTTCTTTTATTGCCTTTACCCAAGTCAACTTCGGTCTTCCTCTACCTCTCTTCACGTTACTATCCTGGCTTAGGATTCCACTACGCACCGGTGTATCTGAAGGTCTCCGTTGGATATGTTCAAACCATCTCAACCGGTGTTGGACAACCTTTTCTTCAATTGGTGCTACCCATAATCTATCACGTATATCATCGTTCCGAACCCGATCCCTTCTTATATGACCACAAATCTAATGCAACATACACATTTCCGCGACACTTATTATCTGTTGAACATGTCGTCTTTTCATAGGCCAACATTCTGCACCATACAACAATAGCAGGTCTAATCGACGTCCTATAAAACTTGTCTTTTAGCTTATGTGGTACCCTTTTGTCACATAGGACACTAGATACTTGGCGCCACTTCATCCACCATGCTTTAATTTTATGGCTAATATCTTCATCAATATCCCCGTCTCTTTGTAGCATTGATTCTAAATATCGAAAGGTATCCTTTTTAGGAACTATTTGACCTTTCAAACTAATATCTTCCTCTACCCGAGTAGTAGTGCTGAAGTCACATCTCATATACTCAGTTTTAGTTCTACTGAGTCTAAAACCTTTGGACTCTAAAGTCTCCCGTTACAACTCCAGTTTCTGATTCACTTTTGCCCGGCTTTCATCAATTAGCACTACATCATCCACGAAAAGCATACATCAAGGGATGTTCCCTTGTATGTCCCTTGTGACATCATCCATCACTAAGGCAAATAAATAAGGGCTCAAAGCTGACCTTTGATGTAGTCATATCCTAATCGGAAAGCCATCCATGTCTTCATCACTTGTTCGAACACTAGTCACAACATTGTTGTACATGTCCTTAATGAGCCCGACGTACTTCATTGGGACTTTATGTTTGTCCAAAGCCTACCACATAATATTTCTTGATATTTTATCATAAGCCTTTTTCAAGTCAATAAAAACCATTTGTAGGTCCTTCTTCTTCTCCCTATACCGCTCCATAACTTGTCTTATTAAGAAAATGACTTTCGTGGTTGATTTTCGGGCATGAAACCAAATTAAAGGTTCCCGTCAAGCGTTCGGATGGAAAGAAAAAAATAATTAAGTAAGATAAAAAATCAAAAAATAGAAAATAAAAAAATCTATAGAAAATATAAAGACAAAAGAAAAAAGGAAAAAGAAAGAAGTACAAAAAAAGTAAAAAATATAAAATAAAATAAAATAAAATAATATGATTTATATATCTTATGTAACACATGACATGAAAATTTGAAATTAAAAAACAAAAATAGTTCATATAGTAATTAAAAAAGAAATAGTAGAAAATATAGAAAAGAAAATAAAAAATAAATAGAAAAGGAAATAAGATTAAGAAAATGAAAAGAAGAAAAAACCACATGAGAAAGAAAGGAAAAAGAAATGTAAGAAAGAAAAGAAAGAAATATAAACATACCAACCTATGGGTGACCACCAAAAAAATAGAATAAAAATTAGAGTAAAAGAAAAAAGAAATAGAAAATAAAATGAAGATAAAAAAGCAACGTAAGAAAACAAAAAAGAAATATGAGAAAAAGGAAAATAAAGAAAAGAAAAGAAAGAAATGTACTCCTACCTGGGTTAAACGCGCTCCTACCTGGGTTGAACGCGCGGGAATTGGTGGGCCAGCCGCATGCCGACGCGCGGGAACGCCGCTCGGACGGGAAGAATTCCCGAAAAATCTAGGCGGGAGAAAGCTGTTCGGCGCGTGGTTACAGTCCGGTCGGCCGGACCGGAAGATTTCCGACCGAACACGCGCTCCTCCTGGCTCCTGCTCAAGCGCCCGTGCAAGTGCCCGAAGGGCCTATTTGTCTGCGGAGGACGCGCTGGCACTCCATGTTAGCTAGATGATGAGCGGCGGCGTGATGAAGCTGCTGGCGGGGTTGGACGCCGGCCTCCATGCCCGCTTGTTCTTGTCGCTTTCTGCCGACGAGTTTGCGCCGATATATAATGTCGATCCCATGTGGGCATGCACGGTACGGTCTCCGCTTCGTACTGCATGTTAGCATGTACAAGTTGTACAAGTCTTCCAATGCGTGAGGTGTTGCATATTTGTATGGTTCCGTCTTGCTTCGTATTGTACGTGGACATGCACAGTTCAGTTTCGTATTTCATGCTCGGGATCAACGGAGCGGGGCGGGGCGCAGATGATACCCTTACATATTTTTAGGTGTAGAGATAGATAGAAAATAAAAGAAGAGATTAAACTGACGAGCCCATCCCGTACGTGCCTTTGGAATTATAAATAACGTGAGGCTGTCGACCGTCCCGACGAGGCTGCTGAGTGCTGACCGTTTCGGATGCGAAGTCGCTAACTGTGCAGAATTGGCTCCGACGTGTACTCTGTAGAACTGGGCACGATTTTAGATTTCAGACTCGACGCGGCCGGATAGTGTACGTATTTGGCTGGATAGTATACGTATTTGATATGACTTTGGATTTGTGGTGCGGAGGAACGGTGGCCGGATAGTGTACGTATTTGGTCAGTCAGATAGTATACGTATTTGGTATAATTTTTTTTAGTCTAGAGATTTTTTAGGTGTAGATAGATAGATAGATATAGATATAGATTTGAGAGTCCCTTTCCAAAAGCAGGAAACAGCAGGGTTAGTGCTACCAAGAACACTTTTCACTAAATCTTATTTTCAAGTCTTTCCGTTGGGCACAACTGACACTGCTTCTCCGGGATCAGTACGAAACCGAAACGGATACTGCTTTTCCCCACGTCCGTCTCCAGCATCAACCCAATCATCACCTGGTTCTACTTGCCCTGACCCACGATGGACAATTTATTTGTTTTTTTTAACGCTCACCGTGTTTTGGACGGTGTCCATTTTTTCTTTTCAGTTTTTTTACCGCTTGGCCGCTCGCCCTATTTGAGACGGGTCTTAAAGTTCTCTTCGTTTATATCTTTTCCGTTTCTTCGTTTATATCTTTTCCGTTTTTCCTGATGATGAGTATCTTCTTTTTTTTTTTCCATATATAACATCAAAAAAATGCAATACTATACGTATTTAAACTCTCAACCCTTCTATAATAAATAAATATTCCCACACTAAGTTCTTTATGTAATTTTCAATGCCAAAAAAAATTATTCTAGTTAGAACTTGAATTAACCGATTGTCCAAATAAGCAAACCGTAAACTAAAATCTTGAGTAGTTTGTTATCTAATATACATATACCAGTGCAATCCTCGATGAGGTTGTCGTAGGGAAAGTTAGGAGAGGTCTCCATTCATAATCATTAATAGATAGATCAATCTTTTTTTTTATGAATTACACAGTAACTAACTCTCACCATCTCGACAAATCTAATCAAATATTAAAATTACATATTTTAATGGATCCTCAAAGAAAGTCACGTATCTCGATATTTAATTCTATCAACACATAAATAGTATGAAAATTAAAGCTATATATATATTTACAAGTAATACTTTTGTGCCTTACAATGGGAGAAAAAATCTATCAAAATTGTATTCTAATTCGATACAGACTTAATAGGACGTTTGTGGTATTGTTGTCAATATTAACTTATATGATCATGTTATGGTCACCATAAAATAAATTATAGCTTTAATTTTTTTTCTAGAAATAGTAAAACATAAATAGATATATATATGTCTTGTTTGGCAGAGATGGTCATCTATAGACGTACGAAATTCTAGATGTAGAGCTGCAGACACATTAAGTGTAGTTACATGACTTATTTATATTTATATTTTATATTAGATATATTAAATAAAAATATTGAAATCACTTTAATTAGCCTACAAACTACAGATCCAGCACAAATCTCAGAGCTAGAGCTAGAGCTGTGCCAAACGGACCCATATCATATTCATGTCCTCGTTTCACCTCAAAATATTGGATACTACTTTTTCTCCTATCGCAACGCATGGACATGTTTGTCAGTATATAAAAAAATACTAATATTAGTGGTGTATAGTTATTATCATCAGATAAATTGTTAAATATATTTTTATAATTTAAAGTTATTTAGAGATACAAATGTTACTTACATTTTTTTATAGACCTAGTTAAACTTAAAATTGGCCCGCATAAATCCTATCCTATAACGACAATAACTAACAACAACAGAGATCAACAGAGAAACGTTTTCCGAGAAAAGAGTACAACCGCCGAACAAGCCGAACAATTCCATATCAGATGGGCTCCAAACACTGTGTGTGTACGAGCTGATCCGTCCAGTTGCAACTCCGTCTATCACCGATCGCCATGACAGACGCCGACTGGATCTTCGCCATGAAAGAAGCCAAGAGAGAAGGCGACCTTGCCCCCGAGCTTCCGGAGCTGGGGCCTCGCTACCCGGACTGGATCATCCTCGCGAGGCGCGCCTTCATCTCCGACCGCCAGAACGCGGCCGTCGCGGTCGCGGGGTGCACCAGCGACGGAAACCCCATCGAGGTGTTCCTCTTCGCGGCCGACCCGCCGGCCGCCTCCCACCTCCGAGTGCACTGCCCCGGCAGGAACGACCAGTTCAGCAGCCACAACCCCGCGGTCATCTTCTCCCGGGACGACCTCATCCTCTTCGAGGTCTGCTTGGACCGCGGCCGCGTCAGCGACTACTTCATCTACCGCGCCCACCCGAGGCACCCTTCGCTCCTCCTGATCCCGGATCCCGACGAGCCCTGCAGCTCGGGCCTCTGCAACACCGGGATAGTGCGCTGCGGCGCCGACCACTTCGCCGTGGTTTCTCTCTACTGGGACTCCGGGATGTTCAATTTGACTGTCTTCTCCTCCAGGACGGGGGCGTGGACAACGAGGGTGGCGCCGGTGGAGCCATCTAAATGGGTTACTAAGAACCACCTCAACGTTCTAGGCTTCAAACCAACCAAGGTGATCCCGCTGAAAGGTTCTCTTGGGCTGGGCCGCTTTGTGGGGAGGCATCATGTTCTGCGATATCCTTTCTGATGACCCCAGGCTTCACTATATCCCAATGCCTAAACCGATGCCGGGCAATCTTCAACATAAAGGTGACTCAGCATTCTTCAGGGATGTCATGGCTGTGGTGAGGTGATCAAATTTGTTGAGGTGGAGTATGATGCCGATGAGGATGATGATGATGAGGATGAACTTGTCTACAAATGGATTGCTGTGACAAGGAGCAGGAAGCTTGATTCGACGGAGTGGGGAAGGGCACACGAGGTCAGCAGTGAGGATGTAACAGCCTCTGAAGATTTTCATGGGTGGTCTGATCTGTTGCCTGATAAGCTATGTGTCAATGGCAAACCAAACTTGAAGAAAATGCCGGTGGGCCTCCCAACTTTGTGTGAGTTTAACAGCGTTATGTACTTGATGCGCAAGCTCATGTTTTGGCACAGCAAGGGTTGGGTGCTTGCTGTTGACACAAAATCGAAGAAGTTGGAATCTGTTGCCAGGTTTTCTGCAGTGAGCACCCTTGGTTTCATGACAGCCTACTATCCAAGTTCGTTCTCAAAATATCTCAATGACAACAGTACAGGTATTTATGCTGATATATGTATCACTGGTTCCCTCTTGAATGATGGTTCACATGTTTTTATCTTTCTGTAAAATACTATGCGTTCGATTCTTGGTTGCCTGCAAGGCAGCTAGAGGCTGAGCTCCATTGATTTGTTACACAATGGGCTATAAATTGTTTTTGTCATTGTTTATAACGAGTTTATTATGTAATTGTACCTTAAAATAAGAATGTATTTAATTTTGTTATTTCTTTGCAGAAATTGAGATAAATTCCCCAGTTTCTGATTTCATTGAATCGCTTGCCCTGTACTGATATGGTATGTGTTTCATGTGTTGTCCTTACTTTGATACAACTCTTCTGTTTGCAATAGATTACAATCATTCTTTTCATGCATATAGGTGGATTCTTCCCTTGATGATTAGACTTTGCTGGATGTACTGATATCCCAAGTTACATTTGTTACCAAACTTAACATGAATTTTGTAGTTCTTTTATAAGTTGAGCTAAACTAGAAAAGGGTACCCTGTTAACATGCAACAGGGCCTTGTGCTCGTTGCTTGAAATTTTGATGTGGTGGAATATGTGAAAGAGTATATATTTGTAATGACAATGTGGTGATGTGGTTTGTGAGTTCAATTTGCTTGTGTGTAGGTGGTCCGCTTTGTCAATATTAGTGGACGACAGTGTTCTGAGATTTGATTAAATCCCAAATATCTCTAGTATCACTAATACCCACATTTTATTGTCCTACTAAGTGGTAACACAGTCTGTTTGACTTGTTTTCTAACCTCCCTTTTTTCTTGAAATGTATGGCCAAATGTTCAGTAACACGCCCCTGGTAGTTAAATCAGCTTTTGTCCAGTTCACTGTTCAAATAAGTTGTTTGTACTTTAGTGACATTGAATTATTGCTTTGCAAGTATTGTTTGTGTTGTTCACACTTATTGCTGTATTAGTTAACTACAGCACTATTGTTGTCATGGATAATTTAACAAAAGCTGTTTTAAGTTTGAAGTGCTGTTTCCCCTCATTTATCCCCTTGTCTTGATGAAAATTGGTTTCACAGTACCCTGAATATTAGAAGAAATAACCTTGGGAGTGTATATCTCCATTGAAAATTGATTTAAATACTCCGTTCCAAATTATAAGACGTTTTGGCTTTTCGAGTGCTTTTACTATGCATCTAGACATAGTGTATGTCTAAGTTGAATCTAATAAAACCAAAACATCTTCGGTACAGAGGGAGTATTAGAGAACTCCTAAAAATGTTTTTATATTTCACTGCGCTTGTGGTTAAGTTGATACAGCCTTATTGCAGTGAATGAATAGTTCCTGTGCCATAAGCCCATAATTTGTGCGTGTAGACTTGTTGTGACGTTAACATTTTCTTTTTTGTCCATGTATTGAAGGACTGACACATTTGTTTTGTAATAATGCAGATGGAGTATTTGATCCAAAGCACAAGTAAAGCAGAGTAGCAGAATGGAGCTGCGTGATAAGGAATCTGCATGTCCCTTTTGAGTCTAAGAACATGTTTTGAGTGAACTTTCCAATTGTGTTCTGAAAAAGTTTGTATTACAGTAAGGTTACTGTAAGGCTATCCATCGTCTTCGATGCTTGTGCTGGATAATAATGGATTGGAAGTTGCAAAATTCCTGGTTGCCGTGTTTTATGCTTGCCCCCGGGCCCTCTGGCAGGCTCTAAGGTCGTTTGGTGCTTCGGTATGTCAAAACTGAGCTGTTTCTTGTTTGCTTGCTTCCTTGCTGCTGCATTATCGCTGCTGTTGCTTTTCCTGTTTCCGACTATTTTCGGTGTTTTCATACCGTTGTGCTTATCATCTCTTTCTTATCCACATGGCCCCGGCACATCGAGCGCTTCGCTGTGCCGTGTCCGTCTAGATGTCCTTCGCTGTGCCGTGTCTGCCTTAGATGTCAGCCGCAGCTAGCAGGCTCGTACTGGCACGCACCGGCGGGTCGCGGTGAAGATCAAATTTGTTTAGGAATATTATGAACATTTGTTTTTTTTTTTTTCTTGGTGCCGCTAATGCCATATATGACATAATATGTGGTATAATCTGGAGAACTAGAGAAGTTTGACCAAACTTCAGAGACACTAGTGCTGTATGCTGTCCTTGACTTGACCCTACGACGTAGAGCATTCGATTTAAAGTTCATTACACCATTCTAAGTTTTATACACCATTCCAAGTTATTATTACTTGTCAAAAGTGGAATTGTAGCGTAGGTGTTCTCTCGTAATCCAAAAGGTACCAGGAACAACCAAATCCACTGGCGACCTAGTATTACATGGTTCCACCATTCTAAACAAGGCATGCACTGTTTTTTTAAGGTTGAAATTACACATACAAAGCAGACTTCCGTTCCGTTTTGAGAGAGAATTGCATTGCACATTGCAACTTTGCAATTCCCTCAACTTGAGCCCTATGTAGTTGTAGTTCTACCCTGTTTTAACCACACAGGTTCATTTCTCATGCACCGGAGAGCGATGGAGATTTGCCGGTGAGAGCATCTCCAAGAGTTTCTAAAATACTCTCCCAATTCTTTGAATTTTGGAAAAACTAAAAAATATGTCTCCAACAGTTACTAATACCAGCTCCTAATCTTTTAGAACTCGTTAAAAAATGACTCAATGCACGTAAAGATCCGCGCTCTCCCGTCGGGCGTATCCCTCCGGGTCGCGCCGATGTTCTCTCTCGCGCGGCAAAGAGGAGAGTCCCGCACACCTGCTCTTCCTCCCGGAGGCGATGAACATGACGGCGCTCGTGCTCGAGTCTCAGCCCTGCAGGCTCAAAGGTCGTGGGCGATGAGCTTTTTCTTGTTTGCTTGGGCATTGCCGTGCAACCACTTCCACCCATCCGCGCGCGCCGAGGTGGCCTCCGGCAGCGGACACTCTCCGGCAGCGGCGGCCATCGGATGTTCGCGTTCGTGGCGCGGCGGCGGCGGCGGTGTACGCTGCCGCTGCAGCGGCGTGATCGACCAAAGGCTACAGCGCTGATCCGGTGGTGTGAGTGTTGTCTTTGTAGCGCTTGGCGTGGAGCGGCGCGAGGATCGGGATCGCCACGCCGGCGATGGTGGCAGCGATGAGGGAGCAGGTGATCCAAATGATACCCAACATCGTGTACAGGACCCGAGGGCTCCCTCCGTGGAGTTCAGGGACGCCAGGGTCAGCCGTGTCAAGCGGGAGCTGCCTCCACGGCAGGACGACGATGACCGGCGCCGGTCGGATGGCTACTTCGACATGCGGTGATCTTGTGCAGCTTGCTCAATCCCTCATGCACACTGTTCTTGTTTTTGGACTAAAATAAAATCCTAGGCAAACAGGTGATGTTACTTTGGTCCTCTGTATACTGTTTACCGTCATCAAGATACTGCGCGACATCGTGATCGACCAGTGCATGCGGTCCTGGCGGTGTGGGCTCCTGCAGTGCAGACGCAGGCGCGCAAGGACTGCTTATGTGCTTCTTCTCAAGAAGAAGATGACCGTATTTACGAAATTGTCATTGAACGCTTGGAATATGGTTTTAGAATATATTTTTAGGAGTGAATTACTGGGTACTCTTAGAGATGGCTTCATTTAATACTTCCAATCTTTTTTTAAGTTGAAAAACAACATGTTTTTAGGAGAAATTATAGGCTCTTGGATATGGTCTTGGTGCTAATCTATAATCCGTGACACCGCCGTGACAGTGCCAGCCGTTTTGAGCTCGAAAAACAAAATGCTTTTCCTCCTTCCACGCGTCCACCCACCCACACGCAAGGTCGCGTCGCGTCGTGAACCAAACCCGCGGGCGGAGAAGGGGACACGCTGCGCGGGCAGGCACAGGAGCGTTGCCGCCGCCGCCACCACCACCGGCACGAGATCGAGGAGGGATCCCCCGCTCTCACGCCGCTCAAGGGCCGAGCGAGATGGTGAACGCCTTCTTCCTCTTCTGCGGGTGCGTGGACCAGGCCAGCGTGGCGGTGGTGGAGAAGTGGGGCCGCTTCCTCCGCCTCGCCGACCCGGGCCTCCACTTCTTCAACCCCTTCGCCGGCGAGTGCGTCGCGGGCGCCCTCACCACCCGCGTCCAGTCCCTCGACGTCCGCGTCGAGACCAAGACCAAGGTCCGTCTCGCCGCCTTCGGCCTTCCCCTCATCCCCTCCTGCTCTAGTAGGTTTACCTTCTCGATCGCGCGTAGACTGCGATTGGTTTCCACACTTTCTAGCCGGATTGCCCGTATCCCGTTCTTGGAAATCTCGCTTGGTGACGGATTTGTCAGCGCTCCCTGTGCTAGATTGGTGACTTGATTGCTGCGATCGCGCGGGATTGCATCATGCTGGGATTGGGGATCTGTGTTTGGTCCAGGACACCGTCGCCACTTGTGTCTCCCTTACTTCATTAAGGGGATTGGAGTTACTTCATGGTCAGTGGAGTAGTAGCGGTACCCTCTTTTCCATGTAGATTGGTGCGCGACCGTGTGATGCTGGAAGAGCATTGTTGATGGGCATTATCCAACAGGCGAACTTTACCTGTTCTATGTAGTATAAATTGGTCAGCTGTTGAGTAGCCATTTTTTTGCTCGATTTGCAAGTATGGCCTTTACAACACTATTAACATCTTGCCCACCATGTGGTGGTCTGAATCTGTCTCTAGTTCCTTTGCGATGACGTGAAATATCCTTTGCCTATGGTACTTCTTGCTTGTTTTCTAGTTGAAACAATTGGTGGCATCCTTTTCCTTTGCAGGATAACGTCTTTGTCCAGCTGATCTGCACAATTCAATACCGCGTTGTCAAGGAAAATGCAGATGATGCATTCTATGAGTTGCAGAATCCCCAACAGCAAATTCAGGCCTACGTCTTTGATGGTGAATTATTAGCACCGAACTTTCTTGTTTTTGTACTGTTTCTCTTAATTATAATCTGACACTTGTATTTTTATGAAAAAAAGTTGTTCGAGCCATAGTGCCAAGAATGAATCTGGACGATCTCTTTGAGCAGAAGAATGATGTGGCGAAAGCTGTACTGGAGGAGCTTGAAAAGGTAATTTAGAGGCCTGTTTTGAATACTAGTAGGGGATTGGCTCGAAATCATTGATTCTGCTTGCAACTCCGGTGACACATCTTGCAATTCTCCTGGTGATAATTTCAAGGAGTTAACCATTCTGCCTATAGTCTGCTTCTGATTAGCAATCTGTTTAGTGATTACTGCAGCCCCTTTTTTTGTTTTCCTGGTTTGCCCTATGTGTATCCCTACAGTTTAGCTTTGGTTCAGTACATCCTAAACATACCGTTTTGTTGCCTGTGGACCTCTTTATTTCCAGTAAGTATTGGTTTTAGCATGTGTATTAAAAGGACAGTTTTGTAACTATTTGATGAACTTGGTTGTGTGACAAGTAAACGGTTCATAGACAAACAACATGCTTATCTGTTTTGACACCATATTTGTTTTCGATGAAATCAGAATCTTGTCTGGTTGATATTTAGCCTATGTTCGATTTGATTGCTATTGTTTTGTTCTGTCCTCAGCACATTGTTTCCTTTGTATTTTTTTGGCAATGTTTAGTAGTCTGAGGTCATGTCAGAGTGATCCAATGTTCTACCTTTTCTTGTATGCCCTACTACATATGGCTGTTCTATGTCTTTCCTGGCAAATTCAATAAACTCTTGCTGTTGTACAGGTGATGGCAGATTATGGTTACAGCATTGAGCACATTCTCATGGTTGATATCATCCCTGACGCTGCTGTTCGCAAAGCAATGAATGATATAAATGCAGGTATTATGCCATTTCTGTACATGTGAGAATTGCCTCCAGGTTATGCAGCTTGTGAAATGTTTACTGAACTCTGGAGTGTTCTTATTAAGATCAAACTTTCTGGTGGTTTTATGCTATCTTCTGTAGACATGCTTCCTTATTTTTTATATCCAGGAAGTAGCATTTTCTGTCATTTGCATCTGTGCTCACTTAAGTGGTCAACTCCTATCACACAGCCCAAAGGCTCCAGCTTGCAAGTGTTTACAAAGGAGAAGCAGAGAAGATTCTTATGGTGAAGAAAGCAGAGGCAGAAGCCGAGGCGAAATACCTTTCCGGTGTTGGTATCGCCAAACAGCGGCAGGCGATAACTGACGGACTCAGAGAGAACATCCTGAACTTCTCACACTCGGTGTCGGGCACCAGCGCGAAGGAAGTCATGGACCTGATCATGATCACGCAGTACTTTGACACCATCAAGGAGCTCGGGGATGGTTCCAAGAACACCACGATCTTCATACCTCACGGACCGGGCCACGTGAAGGACATCAGCGAGCAGATCCGCGACGGCATGATGCAAGCCTCAAGTAGCAATGTGTAAATCACCTACGGTCCTACACGATTGGAGACGTTTCAGCTCGGGATGAGGTCTCAATTTCCATGTTCATAGTGTTAGATTGTTATTAGTGTTAAATAATGAGTGCTCGGGCTTTCGGCGAGTCTGGAGTTGTTTGCGGCCTTAAAACTAGTGTGGTTGAATTTTCTTTAAAAAATGTGTTAGCCCGAATGCTCGACCTTACACGTTCTTTCCAGATACAAGTCATAGTGACCTGCCCTATGAGATAATGTATAGTGACATGCTGAGTTGGAAATTATTTACATGGTTCTATACTTCTACTTCTGTATAGTTTTGCATGCTTGCTGCTGGCAGAGGCACATAAACAGAGTTTTTAAGATTTGGTTATTACGCGATGGTGTGTTCGTCTCACCATCACCAGCTGCATCAGATTGCTGGTTGTGCTCAGTCACAGATTATAAACAAAACTGCAGATGCAATGGAAAACCACGCTGAATTTGCATGGCCTACATATTTGGGACAACACCAAGCTTGCAAATTCACGCTGAATTTGCATGGGCCACATTTGGCACAACACCGAAGTCACCAAGCTTGCAGTTTCAGGTGCGCCAACTACCGACCCAACGTGCATGCAACAAAGCTGCAACTCGCCAAGACGCCAACTCCCTCCCTCTCCCGTCGGCGAGCGAGACAGGCGCGCGCGCCTGCCCATGGCGTCCTCCAGTATCGTCGCCCTCCTCTCTCTCTCTCTCTCTCTCTCTCTCTCTCTCTCTCCTCCCAGCGGGAATCGCGGCCGCCCCTCCTCCACCCCTCCCCACCGCGCGGGCATGCGCGCACGCACGCACCCACTGCGGGCGCTCGTCGATCGCCATTTCCGGCCCCGGCTAAATCAGGATATAGACTAGTGAGAGAGCGACAAGAGGCGGCGGCGGAGGAGGAGGAGGTGCTGGTGCTTGTGCTGCTGCTGCTGCTGGCGTTGGTGGTGGCTGTGGAGGTGCGGAGATCGTCGATCGGTCGCTGCGGTTCGTCGGCGGCGGAGGAGGAGGAGGTGCTGGTGCTTGTGCTGCTGCTGCTGCTGGCGTTGGTGGTGGCTGTGGAGGTGCGGAGATCGTCGATCGGTCGCTGCGGTTCGTCGGCGGCGGTGTCGAGATGTCGGTGGACTTCGGCGCCCCGGCATGTCGGTGGACTTCGGCGCCCCGGCGGATGACCCCAAGGTCTTCCGCAACATCTGCCGCGACCGTACGTCCACGCGCGCGCTCCTGATCTCGAGTCTTCCTCACATCTTCTATTCTTCATGACGAATTGACGATTCGACGGCTCAGTTTCTCTGTTGTTTGTGTTTTCCTCAGGGATACTGAAGGACTTGCTCAAGCCTGACAAGGATACGGAGACCAAAAGCTCATGGAAGGTAATTTTTTGTTGTTGTTCGTACACAAACAGCTTGATTTATGCAAACTCTGTTGTTACTGCTTCATATGTTCTCTTTCCTGCTACGTTTCCTACTATCTTTTCTTTTTAATAAAACGCTGCAGATTCATACTTTGAGAGACTGTATTGTATATTAGGACGTACGAATTGGTTGAAAAGAGAACTTGTGCCATCTTCATTTAACATGGATATTGGGATTTTTTTGTGCAATGTTTATGAATTATGTATGATCCTTTCTCACAATGTGTAACCTCGTCTCATGGTATTGGTATTCTAGGGCCCTTCAGCAGTTTAAGCCCTTTTAATTTAAATAAGCTTCATTGGTCATCAGGAGTCGGGAAGTGAAACAGTTATGTGATTTTCATTTGTCATATTTGCAGGTTCTTATAATGGACAAATTTACGGTGAAGATCATGGCTTATGCTTGCAAGATGGCAGAAATTACTGATGCAGGGATTTCACGTAAGTTGCCTGGACCTTGATGAATTGTCATTTATAATGAAAACATGTGGTGGTGACTATATGTTCTTCCTATTGTTTTTACTTGGGATGCATCTTACTCTTTTCAGCCAATAACACCTTATTTTCGACTTATGTTTGTGAAGTAAGATAGTTAAGTAAGCTTATTGTCATATCCTGCAGTTGTAGAAGATCTGTTCAAGAGAAGGGAGCCAATGCCTTCAATGGATGCAATCTACTTTCTTCAGCCACTGAAAGAAAAGTAATTTTTGACAGCTTTGGCCTTTTCTTTTGTCTTCTTGAGTTTAATATTTTCCGTTAGTCATATTGGATTTTTGCCTTTTAAACATCTCAATATGAATCAACAGTGGGGTTCACATGGCATCAGCTTTTGCTGGTTCTCCAATGATAAAGTACCTATGTGGTCAAAAGCCACCCTCTGTGGTGCTATCTAATTTTCCATGTAGTCCATTTATACGCCATATCATATTGAGGCCTTGTTTAGATTGCAAATTTTTGCAACCTGGATACTGTAGCACGTTTCGTTTGTATTTGACAAACTTTGTCCGATCATGGACTAACTAGGCTCAAAAGATCCATCTCGTGATTTACAACCAAACTGTGTAATTAGTTATTTTTTTACCTACATTTAATGCTCCATGCATGCGTCCAAAAATTGATGTGATGGAGAGAGAGTGAAAAAACTTGGAATTTGGAGGTGATCTAAACAAGGCCTGAGGCCTCTTCTCTGATACTGTGATGCATACATTTTGCAATCTGCAGTGTCATAATGCTTCTGTCTGACATGTCTGGGAGATGTCCACTTTACAGGAAGTATGTCTGTATTGTCATTTCAATTTGCAGCTAAAGTATCATTTTCAAAAGCTTCAGATGTAATAAATTTACTAACACATTGATGATTTCACTCCGAACGCTAGGGCATATATCTTCTTCAGCTCACCGATTCCTAAAGAATTGGTAACTTACATAAAGAATGACAGTAGTGTAATACCACGCATCGGTGCACTAAGAGAGGCAAGTTACTTCACAATGTATCTTTCACTATTTTGAGCTTTGGCAGAAGTTCCTTCTAATGCTGTTATTTCATTAATTGCAGATGAATTTGGAATTCTTCGCTATTGACATGCAGGTATTCAACCTCTGATCTATTCCATTTCAGTCAGATCTATGAATTTTGTCTCCACTTTTGTTGGTTGCTGCCTCAGAAAAGTACCATAAACTGATTTTATTATTTCTTTATTTTGGGTTAGTATCAAGTATCAATGTTCAACAAAAATAGTGTACATAGGGTGTGACCATTGTATAGTTTATACAGAGCAAGTGGATGCTG
Source organism: Miscanthus lutarioriparius (assembly GCA_904845875.1). Classification (NCBI taxonomy): domain Eukaryota; kingdom Viridiplantae; phylum Streptophyta; class Magnoliopsida; order Poales; family Poaceae; genus Miscanthus; species Miscanthus lutarioriparius. Next base: position 80,565,371 of record CAJGYO010000018.1, read on the forward strand.
ACATGAAACAATGTCATCGTTAGATTTGTTAGACACTTTGGAGCTTCTGTGTTTGCACTGTGAATGAAAATTAAATGGTTCAAAACTTTATGAGGATGGTGTACATATTCATAATGTCCTTGAAAGTAAAATCATGGAAATGAATGTAACTAAACATGTTGGGTGCACTTGTATTTGCATGTTACTGTGTCTTGCTCTTTGTCTATAATACAATGATTATTGTACTTTACTTTATATGCCATATATGTAGGGCTTTGTAACTGACCATGATACGGCCCTGAATGATTTGTATGGCCCGAGTGAACAAAATTCTAAAAAGTTCAACGATACTATAAGCACGATGGCTACTCGCATTGCGACTACATTTGCATCATTGAAGGTATGTTGCCGAACTTCATTTGCTATGCTCTATTCATGCCCACAGTTAATTAGTAGTAGAAACTTCCATGTGTTTTGTCACGCTAAGGTATTATAGCTCTTCCATAAAGGGAAACCAGTGTAAAAATCAGAAAAAAGGCACTAAATTCTGAGTATATTGTTCATAGCATTCCTACTTGTTTGATTCTATACTGATGAACATGTTAGCCAGTGGGATGCTGCCATTTTGATATGTGCTCATTTCCTAGATCTTGATAAGCACCTGCACGTTTTTTTGCTTGATCTGCATTACAATTTACCTGGGCCATCACCTCGTGTTGGATTGGATCATTACACTCCAGAAGCGCGAACCCAAAAACCCTCACTTAGCCGTTTCAAAATAAAAACCCCTCACTTGTAATTTATGCATACACAAAAGAATGTGTTTTGAATTAATATTACATCAGCATACCCTAGTTGAACTTTCTTTTCTTGAACACGCAAGAGAGCTGCGTATCATTGCATTAAAAGAAGAAGAGAGTTACAACACACCCAAACACCCTTTTGTAACCCTAGATGGAGGTTAGAACCTTGATATAAATATATTAAGAGCAACTATGAAGTAGGAATACATGGTTTTGGCAACCATTTTGAGAGTATAAGCTACAATGCTAACTATAGATGCTGAGCAGCTATGAATATCTCCTGTCTTAGTTAGCGATAGAACTAGGTTGGTGTTTAGCCTCTATTGCCTTATCTATGAATAAAGTATAGTCTTATTACTCTCTTTTTCTCATTGAACATGAAAGTTGATTTGACTACTTTGCAGGAATTTCCATGTGTACGGTATCAGGCGCCAAAAGGAGATGCTTCTACAACAACTAAATTTGATATGGTTCCAAAGTGGCTTGCTACTGCTGTTTGGGATATCTTGTCAAAATATAAATCAACTATTCCTGAATTTCCCCAGAAGGAGACATGTGAACTGCTAATTGTCGACAGGCCCATAGATCAGGTGCTAAAGCATACACTGAATGCTAAAACACTTTAATCATTTGTTCACTTAAAAATACAGCAAAGAACTTCAATTTATTCATTACAGCTTACAACAATTTCATATGACTGCAAAGATAGCACCTGTTATTCATGAATGGACCTATGATGCAATGTGCCATGATCTACTCGAAATGGATGGCAACAAATACATATATGAGGTAATTGCCATATCATATTATTAGTGAGATACAAATTCTCTTTAGTTTTCTTATATGTTAGTGTTATTTTATATTGCAAGGTGTCAAAGATGGATTCGGAACCCGAAAAGAAGGAATCTTTATTAGAGGATCATGATCCTCTTTGGCTTGAACTTCGCCATGCTCACATAGCTGATGTAAGTTCAATGTATTATATTTGTGTATTCTGATTTCTTAACTTTATTCTGATCTATTATTCCTAACACTAATTAAAATGACAGGCTAGTGAGAGGTTGTATGAAAAGATGAATAATTTTGTTGCCAAGAATAAAGCAGCACAACTTTCAAGGTGCATAACCTTTCTCACTTTTGAATGTAATTGCAAATATATTTTTAATCCATGGTGTATTGCAGTACCGTAATCAAGAATATGCTTTTCAACTATGAATTACTGGTACTTTTCACAGTTCTAGGCTGATGATGGCATTCATATTGTACTTCACCTTTTGCATACCCAGATACCCCTTGTGCTAGATATTTATCTGTGACACAATTATGAAAAGTTCACATATGATTGTATATTCATCACTTGGATAACTTATTTTGTTTGGACCTGAATTACACTTTTCTAAGACAAGTGGTACTAAAATAGTCTTAGTTTGTAATTTAATATAGGTCTATCAGTTGCTAGTGGCGCGGTATTTGGTAGTGATGTTAGATCACATGATGTATTATATTTCATAATAAAGATTGTGATGTTTCCATTTTCAACTAGAGATGGTGGTGAAGTCTCAACAAGGGATCTGCAGAAAATCGTTCAAGCATTACCGCAATACAGTGAGCAAGTTGAAAAATTGACACTACATATAGAGGTAGATGATCGTTTTAATAATATCTGTCTACATGTTTTATGTTGTCATGTTTAATTTTTGTATTCACAAGTCATAAGGTCCACTATGTGTTTGAACCATGAGGCTGTGTAATTGCCTCACTCATATCTGGTCCCCAACACAGCTCTCCTGCGTTTTCAAAAAAAAAAAAAGTCATAAGGTAATATTTCCTATATTTATAAGTTTACAAGAACTTTCATGTTGACGCAAAAGGAAAATATTATATTATCAGTAAAATATATTATATTCTGGTAGATAATTTATTAAGGGACACTAAAAGATGGTCCACATCTCATGCAATAGATTCCATCCATGTAACCAGATTGTGGCCTCAGTAGGTAAATACATTATTTATATAAATGATAAAAGAAATGCCATTATCATTCGTTTTACATTTTCAATGCTTTACTCACCTAGCTAAGCCTAGCATATGGTTCAAAGCAAGCAATTGTTGTTTAAGACACTTGTTTCACATTAATATATTTTATATTTAGTTTTTGCAGCATATGGTTCTGTGTCTTACCTTTGAACAATCCCTTTGCCTCAACTCTAATTTTAAATGATAAGTTCTAAAACTTTCGATCAATCTCTTGTTCAGATTGCTGGAAAAATTAACAGGTGTATCAAGGAGTACGGGCTCCGTGACATTGGGCAACTGGAGCAGGATTTGGTTTTTGGAGATGCGGGAGCAAAGGAAGTGATCAGTATCCTCAGGTCAAAGCAGGTTTGTACAGAAAGAGAAACAAAAAACAGGCTTGCTGCTAAGTTGCTGTCATTTTGATTTTGTTCTTTGCTTGACATGCTTGTTCCATTATTAAGGATATGAGTCCAGAAAACAAAATGAGGTTGCTGATTATATATGCAATCGTATATCCAGAGAAGTTTGAAGGTGACAAAGGGGAAAAGTTGATGCAGGTATTTCACATCAAATTTTTCATTGCTTATATGCAGTACAATGATGGCATCAATAATGCAGGCCTAGTTCCAGATACAAAAATATACAATCACAGAGGAAGTAAAACTCTTCTTACACTAATTATGAGCATGGGCATATAAAGTGGAGTCCGAGACTAAGGCCGCGTTTGGTGCGGCTCTTGGTGCTCCGGCTCCTACTCCCAAGACACTGTGCAACACTGTTTTTACTGTAGCATATCAAAAAAAGGCTCCGGCTCCTCCAAAAATGAACTAGAAAGAAGAAGAGCTGGAGGAGCAGCACATTTGGAGCTTCTCCCGGCTCCGCCACAGTAGTGCTACAGTGCCGGTGCCGGGAGAAGCCCCTCCAAACGGGCTCTAAATATCTAGAAGGTGGCTTATATTTTCCTAGTTGATGGCTCTTACAAAACTCCCCCACGCCTCTCCTAGATTAGTAAATCTGTCTTCTAGATTAACCTCCACAATCTAGATTGACGTAAACCTATGTTGGACCATACTAGGGCCCTTATAGAGACTATTAACTTGACTTTGCAATAATGGAAGGTGCACATGAGCGAAGCTTATTCTATCATTTAGATCTTTATTGAAAATTTATAGAAGTATTATATCTAATTTTCTGTTGAAAATTTTCATGTTATGCTATGTCATAGCTAAATGATACAGCGCCAACTTATTGATACGCAGCTAGCGAAGCTTCCACATGATGATATGGATGTAATAAACTGTTTAAGATACTTGGATGGTTCAAATACAAAAAAGTCATCAAGGACTGGTACTTTCTCTCTCAAATTTGATGCCCAAAAGGTAAGCTTATGTTTTTTCTGTACAAAGGTGAAGTCATGACTTTGTTTGAAAAACATACTTTATACAACCTTCCTGTCTATTAACATTTTTTTTGTTGCAGAAGAAAAATGCTGCCAGAACAGACAAACATGATGGTGAGGAAACATGGACTTTATCACGTTTTTTCCCGCTTATTGAGGCACGTGATTACTTATCTTTCCTTGTCTACAATCCTTACCGATTTACATCAAGAATTGCTTACAATTGCTGAAACAAAATGAAGCTAATTTTTTAGTTTATGGCCAAGTATTTAGTCCTTGTTCTTGAGAATTTCTTTCAAGGACATGTGCTCTTCTTTACTTGTTGCTTGCATGGGTTTTCTTCTAAATTTTGGTTACATGCTGAGCTATCAGTTGTAATAGTTGGAGTTCCTTGCTTCACTAACAGGAGCTGATTGAGAAACTGAGCAAGGGCGAATTACCTTTAAAAGAGTACCCATCTATGAGTGAACCAAGTTCTGCTCCTCAAGGTGCCACACAAACTGCATCATCAACTGCACGACCAGCACAAAATCCACAACCAATGTCTATGAGATCAAGGCGGACACCAACATGGGCAAAATCTCGAAATTCCGATGATTCTCAATCAAGGTAATAATTGGACATAATCTTCTATTGGACCTGCTCGAGCAATATGAAATCCATTTACATATATTGTTTTGGTCAAATAACCGCTTTATTATCATGGTAAATTGGATTGACAGTGATTCTTCAGTCCTGAGACACGCATCAGGTGACTTCAAGAGGCTAGGCAACCGGATTTTTGTCTTCATGGTTGGTGGAGCTACTAGATCTGAAGTACGTCTTGTGCTTATACTACATAAAAAAATACAAATTCCCAATCTGGTTGGCATATTATAAATATTTATCATTTCATACCCCAATGAATCAGTTGCGCACGGTGCACAAGCTTACAATGAAAATGAAGCGTGAAATCGTCTTGGGCTCTTCTAGCATCGATGATCCTCCACAATTTATTTCGGTAAAAACTCAATTTCTCTTCAAGGTTCTACTATTTTCATTTTCATCAAATCTTTCCACTGGACTGCTGAAATTCAGCCTGCTATGTTCATGCAACGACTCTGCAAGTGCAGAAGCTGAAGTCGATAGGTAGTGCTACTAAGGCCTAGAGCTTGTATGCCGAGCGATGGAATGAATTCGCACCTTATAGTACTCAGTATAAGGTACATTCCCTTCTTATTGGCTCCCTGTCTTTCAGTTCTAAATTAATTGGCTCGAAGTATATGTAACAGGTTTGCTTTTGCAGCTTACAGTAGACATGCTTCACCAATGAACAGTTCTACATTTTACTAGGATGATGTTGTCGATTGTCACTAGCGACCGATTGTCTATCGAACTAATCACAGTTATTCTTCTTTATTTTTTGAATTGAGGAAGTGAGCTGGCATATCTGGATGTAAAATAAGAAATACAGAGTATGTGTACAACATTTTGTTTGTTTTTTATGTTCTTGTTGACAAACAGATTAATAGAAAAGACATTAGGACGTTTTGCAAAAATGTTTAGTCTAAAATTGATGTTTATTATATGATATAGAAACCGTATTGCACGGATCTAAAACAAAATTATGGATAAGGTTGAGTATGGAGGGATACAAAATACTCTCAGTCTCATGGCCGCATTGTTAACCCCATTGCCAGTTGCCACTCAGCTTCCTTTGCTTGCTCCCAACTATAACAGGTCACTCAGGGATGGGGAGTACCCTTTTGACTAAGGACCTTCACCATCACTGTAATCTCAGAGTACTGTCATGGATCTAAGACTTTATGAAGACGGTCCCAAGAACCGAGGGTACGTACAAAGTCCATAAAAACATAGGAAGCACAAATTCCATAAAAACATAGAAAAAAAATGAAGATCAATGAACTGAAACATGAAAACGCCTGTTTGCATTCATATAGCTATTAGTTAGCAACTAATAATTAGCTCTTTAGGATCAAACAGGTCCAGTTAATAGTCAAGCTAATTTCTAGCTAATACACAACTAACAACTATCTTACTAGTTGGGCCAAACCAGCTAATAGGTCGCTAGCTAATATTAGCTATGAGCTATTAATTAGCTTGCTAACTATTAGCAGCTAATGGATCAAAAAGGCCCTAAATATATACATAATTAACTCTTACTCATCTCCTGAGTACTTCAAAAGAGTATATATTACAGGTGCATTGACCACGATTAGGTAATACAGACCTAGTTTCCAAAAGTTCTGCCTGCCGGCCTTGCCTGCAACTGCACCATGAGGTCGTCAACCTCTTGTTGCAAGCGCTAACTGCATCCCGATGCGGCAGTGCCCCCCATCAGCTGCTGCTGCTACTGCTTCATCTGTCAGCTCAGTCGGGAAGTTACCCAGTCGCTCGGTGACAACCTCAACACTGTCCGGGGTCGAATTGTCAATCGAGAACTTGTTGCAGGGAGCATTGAAGGCATCACACAAGTCTGTAATCACACAAATAGCTCGTGCTACATCGATCAAGATGATAAATAAAGCGAGATACAAGTGCTGAGAATAAGTCATGGGCTTACCAGCAGCTTTCTTCTTGGCATCCTGGAACCTCCGGCTGAGGGAATCACGATCCACGCGCACAATGTCAAGCTCCTTAGACAGATCACTGGCCTTCTTCTCAAAAGCTACAAGAATTCGAACCAGATTACAACCCATAACATATCTGAATTAAAAATAATTCCGGAGATCAGAAGAAATTTAATTTACCTCGAGCGACCTCGTTCTCCTGCTTCAATTTAACCTCCAGCTCCTTGTTCTCCTGCTTCAATTTAACCTCCAGATTCTTGTTCTCCTGCTTCAATTTAACCTCCAGCTCCTTGTTCTCCTGCTTCAATTTAACTTCCAGCTCCTTGTTCTCCTGCTTTAATTTAACTATCAGCTCGGAGGCACGTTTGAACTTGAGAGTGATTTCAGTGAGTCTAGTCTCGAAGAACGTCGTGGCCTCCTTGACCTTCTCCCAATCGACCTCGACACGCTCCATCTCATCATTGATCTCCCATAACAGGTTGCTCTCCATGTCCTTCATCTGGACATAGAGCATCCCTGGCTCCTCCTCCCTCCTGGGCCTTCTTCCCGTGTACCTCTCCCTCCACTTCAACGGAGTCAGTAGCGAACCCAACGGACTGCTGACTGGACCCCAGGTTGTCACATGGGAGAGGCCGGCAAGGCACATGCGTCATCTCGATTGACTCGGGAACAGTCAAGGCGGACAGTGTTGTAGTAGGAGGAGATTGACATGCTGGCGGTGACTGGAGTGAACGTGGCTCCGATAGAGGTGTCGGAGACGGAGAGGCTGCCTGTGGAGGCAACAGGGGCACGGACTCGTTGTCTGGCATCTCCTCACGGTGTGGGGCAGTCAGATCTGCTGCCTCCCTGCTGGCAGAGGTGCTTACTTCCGTGGTTGGCGAGGCACTGGAGTGCAGCAACAGACAGGGTGACATAACATCCTTGGACAACTTCTCCCTGCAGCACAAAAGGATTTAAGCGTTCAAACAGCAAGGCGTAAACTAAGGACAATGGAAGATGACTCGGCACTTACTCCCTCTTAAAAATCGCCACCCTACCAAGAGATGACAGATCTTGCAGCCCCAGGTCTGGGGTGGAGCAGGCGAGGGCCTCATCGGACTTTCTCTTCTTCCAATGGGACATGGTCTCCGTGTCCCCAACGTCAGGCGCCGGCTGGGCAATTGGCGCACTGTTGCCAGACTCTCTCTGTTGTGCCAGCTCACTGCAGGAGCGGGCCACAACTTCATTGCCCTTCTGTTGGACCAACTCCCCAGAGGAGCCGGCACCAAGGGTCCTCGGTTTCTTCAGAGGGGGCTGGCTGACTATGGTGGCGCCGACCGTCGCCTGTGGCGTGTCTACTCCCTCTTCGTCTTCCTCCAGAGTCGTGGAAAGGTACTTGCTCAGGTCCTGTAACAAGAGCATCAATCAATTACCATTAATGATTCAACAGCTTATAAGAAAAACTCAAGAGAAAAGGAACACTTACATTTTCCGGCGGTCGTTTGTGATGACACGGAAGTGGCTTGCCATTAGTGCAAATGTTAGTATCAGTTGACACGAGCTGGGCCACCCGGGAAAGAATATCATCTTCAGTCAACTTTATCGACCTCTCTCGTGTCGGGTCAGAAATACCTGTGAACTCAGACATCCGATGGCACCTCTTCTTAATCGGTTGGATCCGACGACACACGAAAGTAACGACCAACTGGGCTCCGTCGAGCCCATTTCGGATCAAGCCATTGAAGTGTGGGATGATCTTCCCCACCTCGGCCATCTCGTCTGCAGCGGGGGGATTACTCCACGACGGCAGCTTAACAGGGCAATGGCTAGCAACGAAGTCAGGCAGCGACGGCTTCTCGTTGCGGCAGTAAAACCACCTCGACTGCCATCCTTTGTTGGATGTCCGCAGCGGAATGGAGACGTATTGCGTCTTCGGACGAAGCTGGATGCAGGCTCCTCCAATCGCGCAAGCACAGGTGTTGTTGCCGTTGTTGGGATCTCGCTTGCTTACTGGCCTCACACAATATAGCCATTTCCACAACCCGAAGTGCGGCTCGATTCCCAGGTACGCCTCGCAGAGAGTGATGAAGATTGAGATGTGGAGTATACCGTTAGGGTTCAAGTGGTGAAGCTGCAGGCCGTAGTAACCGAGGAGACGGCGGAAGAACGGGTGCGTCGGCACCGAGAACCCACGCTCGAAGAAGTCCGCGAAGACCACGGTCTCACCGGTGCGCGGCTTCGGGACCGCTTCGCCGAACGCCGGCCGCCATCCAATCAATGGCTTCCCCGGCATGTACCCAAGCTCCACCAGTGTGCGGCATCCGACCTCCGAGACACAGGATTCTGCCCATTCCGACATCGGAGCTCGGAAGTAAATGATCCTCAGTTGGAACTTGGTCGATAGGCTCCTCCTTCACATCACGGCAGACTGCATCCACCGCCTAGATCTAGACGGAGACGGAGAGAAGCTGGAATCTAGAATGGGGATGACGGGCTCAAGGATGGGAGAGATAGAGCAATGTGGCTCACGGAGTGGAGCTCGAAGAGTCGAAGCGGGCTCGGAGCGCGGAGATGGCAGAGGCGGAGCCGCGCTCCGAGGCGAAGGCAGTGCGAGGAAGAAGAGGGAAGTGTTGGGCCGTTGGGGGAAACCGGGAAAGTCTCGTCATATACGATCGGGAAAGGAAAAATTTCACATAAAGCACCCCAGGGAATTTGGCACGGTAACACGTTCGTTTTATTTAGTAATTAGTGTTCAAACATGGACTAATTAGACTCAAAACGTTAATCTCGCAATTTCCCCCCTGAGGTTTTTTTTTACATTTAACCATCTAATCAAACATTCACCCTAAATTTTAGGATTTTGGGGTGGAACTAAAAAAGGCTTAGCCAAGAATACTTCTTCATTAACGATCTGAACCCCTAGTTAATTGTGATTTTACCCCATTTTGGCGAGGAAGAAATCCTTCATCTTCCACACGACCGGTTGTTGGTTGGTTTCGTTTGGTTCGTTCTTTGGTTAAGAAGAAGAAATCTGTTGACTTGTTTGTGTGAGAGAAAAATACTATTCCGACTAAAAATTTACGATCGTTTACGATAAGCCACAGCCAAATAAACAGGCTTCAGAGCTGCGGCTGTGGACCACATGAGGGGCAGCATATCAGTGTAAACTAAACTGTACGAAACTATAAAGTGAGAGGGCTTAAGCGTAAAAGAAAAAGATCGACGAATAAGGGGCTTAAACAAAAAAAATCTCATCTCTCACTTATCCATTGGATCAGCATTTAGTGATCATGATCGATAGTTTTTAAATTTACACAGGTTGGTTGGTTTGCATATGATATGTTGCCCACGCGAGGAGCCTTCAAAAAATTTAGGGGATATTGCGTTCTTGTCCCTATTTTGAACCTCAATTGTGATTTTACCTTCATTTTCTTTCACTTTGTATTTTTATCCCTGCTTTTCCAAAACGAATGTTTAGTTTACCCATACTCCGTGAACAGCAGGTAACGGTGTTAAAAAAGTTGATGGATGACAAGTTTACCCTTCCAAATATTATGTTTTGCCCCTATTTCAAACCCCAATTGTGATTTTACCCCCACTTTCTTTCACTTTGTGTTTTTACCCCTACTTTTTCAAAACGAAGGCTCCGTTTACCCTAATTCTTAACTCAGTTATCTACATTCAGATCAAAGCAATTAAAAATTAACAAAAGCCCTGTGAAAAGACAAACTTACCCCTTATCTCTCGATCGTCTCTCTCGGGGTCGTCCCTCTCCGCTAATGCTTATGCGGTAATGGCGGCCCGCTTGTGGCGGTGGCGGCGGGAAAAGCAGCGTCGGCGCCGGCCAAGTAGCGTGGCCCGTCGTGACCAGCGAAGGAAAGAGGCGGGTCTTGGCTCCATGGTCGGCACGCTTTTCACAACGGCCAAGCCGCAGCGCAATGCAAGCAGCAATGCGCTGGCTCGGTGGCTACTACATCGAGCTAAGCCCAGCAGCAGCGCCGCATCCTCCTTTGGCCTTTTCGCCCCTAACGGCACCGCCGCCGCCCTTCGCCATAATAGCACTTGCACTAAATTGTGATTTTATCCCTGTTTTTTTTACTTTGTGAATTTAGCCCTATAATTTCTAAACGAAGAGCAAGTTTGCCCCTACTCCGTCATCGTCCTTTAACGATGTTAAATTTTATACAAAATACAGAAACACCCATGTGATTTTGCCCATATTTGTTATGCCTATTTATGATTTTACCCCTAATTTGAAATTAGAATTTTTTTGTTGTATGCTGACACAAATGAATAAATTTGGTCAAATATATTTGGCATAACTTGCAATGATTTCAACTCAGATTTATTATTAAAAAATATTTAAAATTTTAGCAGCACCTTTCCAATATTTTGGTAGTATCATGACAACAATATGAAGCACATATATAACACATGAGAAAAATCATGGAGAACCAACATTTCAAAGTCTCCCATACAGCATGTCAACGTGTCCACAAAAGCTACAAGTCTACACCATGTCACCATATCCACAAAAGCAACTAGTATGCGTCAACATGTCAAAAAAAAACAAGTCTACACCATGTAAACATGTGCACAAAAGTTACAAGCATCTCATTCAAGGACCACCTAGAGACCTAATGAACTAGCTAGCCTTCCTCATGTTCGCCCTCCTCTTCCACTCCCTCTGAAAAGCATTGACCAGGTTAGTTAGTAATGATTCCGTCAATAAATAAATACACCTACAAACATAACTTACATTGGCTCACTGTTGCCCTCTCCTGATTCTCTTCCCCTTCCCCTACCAGTAGCACTTGCACTAAAAAGAGAAGAAACATGATTTCAAAATTAGCTATGATCAAAGCATGCAATAAGTAGAAGTGGACACCAATAAAACCATGACTTACATTGGGTCATTGTTGTCCTCTCCTGACTGTCTTCCTCTTCCCTTCCTCTTCCCCTTCCCCTCATAGTAGCACTTGCACTAAAAAGAGAAAAAACATGATCTCTAAATTTGCAATGGCTATAGATCTAGAAATAAATAGAAGTACACCATGACTTACTTTGGGTCATTATTGTCCTCTTGTGATCCATGTTGTGAAGAATTGAGTTGTGGCGGAACCGTCTGAAATAACACGTTTTCGGGGGCGCTCGTCTTCCACTAGACACTAAGCACCCCGAAAGTTAGCTACATCGGACAGTTCCGTCGAGCACACCCCATAGGAGAACTCGAAACAATCCACGTTTTACATCCAGAATCCAATAATGAGTACGAACTTACAATACTTACTCCATTTCATACAACAAGAGTTCTTGAAAATTATTTATTACAATACCAGAGTTCAGAGTGCGATAATTAAACAGCGGGATTTAAAATAAACATCTAGCAGAAATGATACAAGGATCCATCTGTGTCCACCAGAAGAATCCTCCACACAAGAGATACTCCTCAAGCTGCACCTACAATAGGGTAAAATAAACCCTGAGTACACAATATACTCGCAAGACTTACCCGACTAGTGGGAATAGTTTTCTGACTCCAAGGGGTATGATAGGCAATATGGGTTTGTTGTTTTTTTATTTGCGAAAAGCATTACTAGAAGTACATTCTTAAGATCAAGTTTAATTAGCAGTCATGATTACTTCATTAGCTAACCATTGTAGGTAAGCACTTGTTCTACTTTCAAGCAAAGGTTGAGCAACTAGAACCAATTTACCATCTTTCATCTTTCAGTTCTTACTACGGTGCTAGACCATAGCCAAGTCATATTGTCTCACGAAAACGGTGATTCACGAACCAATGTATCCTAGCTGGGTACCCCGAAAACACGCCCCACTTGCGCCCCAGGCACAAGCAAGACCAACCCATTCCACTCATGTCACGGCGTCCTGGTCCCCGTCCAAACTTGGACTCTAAGCCCCCACACTTGAGACCCGGTCTCAATATGGTGCTTAGATCTCCACCTTTCCCCATCTCCAATCAGTCGGCCCGGAAAGAGCCGGAACCCATAACAAGAGCGTAACGAGCCTTCCCGCTCCCATAAGTAAGTATGTGCTCAGGATAATAAGTCTGTGACCTGACTACCATCCACAACAATGGACGGTTCTCAATCGATATGGATAGGGAAAACAGTGTAACCAAGCTATGCCCTGTTGTCCGCGGGGACTCAACCTGTTACACCCACCAATATTTGTACCATATCCCTGCCCGGTCTCAATTTTTCCTTTCATCATTTTATCATGAGAGTAATTATAATAAACCTATTGTGAGTAACGGCGTAGGTTGTGGTGGTGTTGGGAGTCACGATTGCCCTCGTAAAAATAGCCCAACTTCATTAGAACGCGCTGTGAACCATGATGTGGTGCTCGGTTCGTGAACTGGCGTTCAGCGTGGCGAACTCATGTTGGCATTCTTTTACCTCCCTGTCTAGTTGCTCTCTGGTCGTGGTGATTGCTCCATTAGATAGCTGGTGTTGCTGGCTTTAGGTTAGAGGGATTGCTTGAACCTCAATCGTGGTCATTCGCAGCCCTTGCTTCGCTTTAAAATTCGTGCACAACACCATTGTTGTCGCTCGACCAGAGTTCGTGGTCACCGCGCGTGTGGGCGCTGCTGGCGCCGGGCTCTGGCCATGGCCGGGTGTTGCCACTAGCCAGCTCGCGTGCCTGGGTGTTGCCGCACGGCGCCTTTGGCCTGGCGTTGGCCGACCCCGACTAGCTATGGGCGGGTTCCCCCTGCTACGTGCACATCATGCTCGTCTGGCTGGTCGCGGTGGCACGCGCAAAGTAAGCCTAGGCTGCATGGTCATCGTTCGGCCAACGTGGCGCCCGCCCTACCCTTTGTTCCACCTACCACGTCGATGACCCTGGTCATAGTGGCGATGGCGACATCTCCTTGTCTCGCCCTGTTTCCACGCTAGCCGCCATCGGTGAGCCCCGCTTAGGGTATTGCCAATAAAGTTCAAGGGCGTCGTGCCAAGCTTCCCTGTCCCGTCACCTGTACGCACGTGTTCATGCCACCGCCATCGATTGGTGCCGCCCCATTTTAGCTTGCTCGGGTTCACTCGCGTGCTCCCTCCACGACATGACCTCGACAGGAGCACCATGCGCTCCACCCCTCAATCCGCTTAGCTCAGGGCTTTCGCTGTTCGATTCCTTGCATCAACAAGTGGCCTAGGAAGTCGGCCAGCCAGGTGATCCCTATTGAGGCCTTGCCGCACCTCGGCATGGATGAGCTTGGTGTTTCTGCGGCCGCCGGTCATCTCACCGCTGTGGGTGGCACGTTTGGGGGCGGTAAGTCGCTACGATTGGTTTTTGTTCAATTGAAGTCTGTTATAGACTCATCTTGACCCCCTGATGTCGGTGCTCACCCTAGCTCCACTGAAGGTCCCATTGGAGGTGAGCTGACTGACTATGCCGCCGCGGAATGCTGCCGCCTCCGCCACTCGCACGTGGCCAAGGCCACACTTGTGGTATGCCCCTTGTGCTCGCGCACCACCTCTTTTCTCTCTCCGCCCTCCTAGCTCTCCATAGCTATCTCGCCGCCGTTGCAAAACATGCTGCCCTAGCCGCCACCGTGGTCGACTATGCTGTAGAGCCCCTCTGGGTCCCTAACCGCTGCCTCTAGAAGCGTGCTACCACAACCTAGATGCTCGGCCACCATAGGTCACTGGGGGCCCTTGTAGATGGCCGGCGTAACCGCCGTTGTTGCCGGTGTGCCACACGTCACGCGTGGGCACGCCGAGGACTGCCCCGTTGCGAAGGTGACATGTTATAGGGTCCTTGGTGCAAAGCCTGAGTCTGATGGAATAGTGATTCACGGTGTCATTTGAATATCTAAAAACTTGAGTCCTCTTTTGCAAACGTGCGGGCGCGCTTGGGCCTCCCGGCCTTGGGTCGTGCTGGGCCATCACGACGCACGCGCGGCCACACCCGCGCTAGGCTGCTAGGTCGAATTAGTCGCCTCCGGCCTTTTCCTTTTTCCTAAAACATTTCTAATTTAGTTTCTAAAGCAAACTTGTAAATTCCATATAATTTTGTGTAGTTGACCAAAAATGATGAAACAAATTTTGTAGGTTCCTAAAATCATGATATATCTGCTAGTGTATCTTGTTCACATAGTTTCATAATATTTTTAGGAGTTCTCAAATTAAATAGAGATGCTTAATATTATTAGGATATAAACTTGTAAGAATTTTTGTGAGAAAATGATGATAGTGTTGGCTCTAAAATTTAACAGTAAATTCCTATTATTATTAGATACCCACCATAATTTTTGTAGCCCCAGAATAATTAATTTGCTAGAATAGTTATTGAGTCCTAGCTCAAATATATATTAAATCAATAAAACAAAATAAAGAAACATCTAGGGATTTCATGACTAAAACACTTGTGGGAAAATAGCGCCTCATTCGACAATGGGGATACATAGCCTAGTACGTTAGTCATTAGGGATAGCTTGTTAGCATGAGAGGCATAATCATATTTTAAGTATTGCGGTTGTCGTGATTATTTATGTCTCTGCGTTGCATCCACGTATGTCATAAATTCATAATAGGAACAATGATGGATTGTGGAGCCGATCGAAGTAGCAAAGAAGATGGTGTTTGGATGATCGTGTCACCACGATGGAATGCTAACCTTGGGTTATATCTTACCCAGACAAGCCCCAGTGTATAACCCCTATTATTCTGCACTTTATTTTATGCTTGTGCATTAAGTTTTAAGGAGTTGAATGAAATCCACTTGCATATATATATATATCCTTATCCTATGAGTCCTACTAGTATGTCAGAATCGTGTAGATTGCTATGCTATAGGATCTGGTAGAAATCAAGTGATTACCTGTCACTCGTGAGAGGTAGGAAAGATATTATTGTTGTTCTTATATTACTATCACATGGAATATATATAGAGGATAATTGGAGACTAGGTGGAATGGTACTTTGGATCTAGACTTGGATAGGCATTCAAGCGAGGCTTAGATTGCACTTGTTCCGCCTGTGTCGATTGAGGACCGTCCGTTGCTGTGGATGGTAGTCAGGTCACAGACTTATTATTCTGAGCATATACTTGCTTATGGGAGCGGGAAGGCTTGTTACGCTCTTATCATGGGTTCTGGCGCTCTTTCCGGACCGACTGATTGGAGGCGGAGAAAGGTGAAGGTCTAAGCACCATATCGAGACCGGGTCTCAAGTGTGGGGGCTTGGAGTCCAAGTTTGGACGGGGATCTAGACCCCATGACAGGAGTGGAATGGGTTGGTCTTGCTTTTGTCTGGGGCGCAAGCGGGGCATGTGTTTCGGGGTACCCAGCTAGGATACATTGATTCACGAATCATCATTTCTGTGAGACGGTACGACTTGGCTATGGTCTGGCACCATAGTAAGAGCTGGAAGATGAAAGATGGTAAAATGGTTCTGATTACTTACCACTTGCTTGAAAAGTAGCATAGGTGCTTACATAGAATGATTAGTTAATGAACTAATGATGACTGCCAATAAAATTGAATGTAAGGACGTACGTTTAGTAATGCTTTCTGCAGATGCAATAACCCACAAGCCAAATAGCCTTGCATAACCTTGGAGTCTTTTATTTTCCTCCTATCGGATAAGTCTTGCTGAGTACAATCTAGTACTCAGGGTTTTATTTCCCCCTGTTGCAGGTGATCGATGGATGGTAGACGACTTTTGTGTGTGGAAACCTTCGGGGGGCTCAAAAGGATTCCTTTCATGCTGTGATCGTAGTGTTTATTTATAACCCTCACTAAAGATTTTTATAAAAAAAGTTGTAAAATCTGCTAGCACCTCTCGTATATAAATGTTCACTATGTTAATAATTCACCATTAATCTTTATTCCTGCTGTAACTCTGATCATATGTTGTTTTCGATGCAAGATAAAACTTGTGAACTAGAAATGTATAAACTCGTTTACATATAAACTATTTTAATTCGCTATTGCATTCAACTTGTTTGAGTTCCTTGATGTTGTAATAAAGTGATGTAAGAAATGGCTAAGAATGTTGTAAGTTTTACCCTCTCATTTATGATCCTGACAAAAAATGTGGATTTTTGAGCTCTCCCTTTTGGGTGGGTTCGATGGAACTGCATGATTTAGTGCACTCTCTTGGGTACTTAGAGTCTAATGGAAGACAAGTACTCTTGGGAGAGCATTAGATTAGGCGGTTCTGCCTCAAAAACTCAGCTAGAGTCAAGCATTCATCCCACTTTTCTAGAAAAGAGATGACACAAGCCCTCAACATATCCTCAAGTACCTGATTGACTCTTTCTGTCTGACCATCAGTTTGTGGATGATAAGCTAAACTTCTGAGGAGATGGGTACCAAGACATTTCTAGAGTTTCTCCTAGAAATGAAAGATAAAGACTAACCGTCTATCAGAAACAATAGTAAGAGAAACTCTATGTAGAGTCACAATCCGATCAAAATACAGCTTGGCATACTTCTTAGCTGAATACCTTGTATCCACTGGGAGGAAGTGAGCGGACTTGGTAAGGCTATCACAATGACCTAAATAGAGTCATACCCCATGGCTGTGCGGGGCAAACCCACAACAAAATCCATGGAAATATCCTTCCATTTCCAAACAGGGATAGGGAGAGGCTGAAGAAATCTAGGCGTACGCATATGATCCACTTTAACCCTTCCACAAATATCATATTCCAAGATGTACTTGGTAATATCATGTTTCATATTTGGCCACCAATACAAGTGACGCAAATCATGATACATCTTGTTACTTCTGGGATGAATGGATAATTTGGAGTTGTGTGCTTCATTCAAAATTTTCCTCCTAAGTTCATCACTTGAGGGAACCACCAATCAGTTCTTGAACTTCACTACACCTTGATCATCAACACTGAAATGAGGACCACGCCCTTCGGCATTTAACTTCTTGATATGGGGGATTCCTGAAGTATCTTGCCTTTGCTCTATAATAATTTGCTCAAGCAAATCCGAGACTAGAGCAATATGGGTTAACACCTCAGAATGATTGAGAGACAAAGATTCTTCCTCATCTAGATGCGACTTCTGACTTAAAGCATCAGCTACCACATTAGCTTTTCTAGGGTGATAATGAACCTCTAAATTGTAATCCTTAATTAACTTAAGCCACCTTCATTTCTAGGGTGTAGCCCCCGAGCCCCCGGGTGGTTCGGGTAGAACCGTTGGGGGTTTTTGGTAGTAGGCGTGTGTGTGCGTTTGTTTAGTAGGGACAGAGTTTTTAACCAAGGCGTCGTTGTGCAGCCGATGTGTTTTTTGAGAGATTTGAGACAAAAAACTCACTGATCTTGGCGTCGGTGCGCGCCATGGGATCGGGCGAGGAAGTTAGTTTGGATGAGACGAAGCTCACTAATCTTGGTGTCGATGCGCCGTGGGATTGGGTGAGGGAATTAGTTTGGACAAGACGAAGCTCACTAATCCTAGCGTCGATGCGCGCCGTGGGATTGGGTGAGGGAATTAGTTTGGACGGGACAAAGCTTTCTGATCCTAGCGTCGATGCGTGTCGTGGGATCGGGTGAGTCAGAATCACGGGGTGAGATCGGGGTCGCGGACCTAGGTGCTTGGAGCGCAGTCGGAAGCATAGCTGGATGGGGCGAGATCGGGGTCATAGACCTAGGTGTCCTTGGAGCGTAGTCGGAAGCATAGCCGAATGGGGCAAGATCGGGGTTGCAGACCTAGGTGTCCTTGGAGCATAGTCGGAAGCGTAGCCGGATGGGGCGAGATCAGGGTCATAGACCCAGGTGCCCTTGGAGCATAGTCGAAAGCATAGCCGGATAGGGTGAGATCGGGGTCATAGACCCAGGTGTCCTTGGAGCGCAGTTGGAAGCGTAGCCAGATGGGGCGAGATCGGGGTCGCAGACCCAGGCTTTTTATGTCTTGAGCCCCCGAGCCTCGTTGGGCCTTAGTAGGGGTTGGTGTGAGTTGTGTTGCTTGTCCCGATCGCTCGGGATCGAGTGACGCGCTCGGTGAGTTCGCTAACGGGTGTGATCGAGTGGAATCCGGGTCCATCGTTCGTGATGGGTCGGCATAGCCCTCTTGTGACATTCCACTACTCCTTTACTTGCTACCCGACAGATGCTTGGGTCGTTCCGGAGACCGACCCGGGTGGCCTAACGGACTCCCCTCAATGGAGATTCTGTGGGCTTGGCAAGAGGTTTAGGATCGAACAAGAAGGTTGAGTTGACCTAGTCTGCCAGATCGGGCGAGGGCCGCACGGGGCTCATCTATGGTTTTCTCCCCTAGCTCTATTCGTTGCTTATGTAGAATGAGGCAACCGTGGCTTCATGACACAACACGGAGTGTTGTGATGCATTTCGCTGCACGTGCGATGCTTAGTTCCCGAGCCCCCGAGCGGTTTAGGGCCCGAATTGTCCAGGAGGCACGGGCGTATGGAATGAATGTGCGTATGGATGTATGAAATGATTATAAGGAAATAGAGGGGGTTCCTGGTTTTTACCTTGATGACTTGAGTGACGGGGTTCGGAGAGCTTCAGTCGGAAATGTCGGACCGGGACCCGTGCTCGTCGTTCGTAACGAAGTCGGCATGGCCTACATGGGGCATCCCTTCACTTCCTTCCTGTGTCTCGGTGTGTCTTCTTGAGCTGTTCGATCGACTTGGGAAGCCCGATGGTCTCCCGGCGGAGATCCTGTTTCGGATTTTTCCAAGTCCCGCCTGGGGATGCGGAGAGCTACCCACGTGCGGTGGTGATGCTTCGGTTTTCACGCCTGGCTTTGCGATAGTTTTGGGCCATACCCAAGCCACGTCTCGCCTGACCAGGCGGCGCTCCACTGACCAGGCGTCATGCCGTTGGTCAGTGCGTGTCCCATTGTTTCCCGTCCGCATTGAATAGGGAAAGGGAGAGAGTTTTTCACTCTGATCTTTTGCCCCTCTTTGGCTATCGTGTTTCTTCCTTAAATAGGGGGGGGCTCTCCGTCGTAGTCCTTTGCCTATTCGTCAACTATTGTTTCTCCTCCTTCTTCCTTCTCACCGAGAGTGCCTGTATGCCGTGGCGGTTCCTAAGTGAGAGAGAGGGGTGAGCGAGGGGGAGGACTATAGATCCTTTCATGGATTTGGAGCGTGATGTTGAGTTGGACGCTGCCTGGGGTGGTGCTAGATTTGTCTGTGAGGCCTTCTTCGGGATGGAGCATGTGTGGACTTTCTTAGGTGGATCTTCACCAGGCGAGCCTTGTCGGGGGAAGTTGCTCAGGATCATGACGGTGGAGGGTTCCGTGCCTGCAGCTGCTCAGGTTGGCTAGTTCATAAAGTTTGATGAGATCTCTTCCAGCCATGGCGGCCATACTTCGGTGGTGGTGTCCCTGTCCAGGAGCTGCCTCGACTGCATGAGAAGGTTCGTAGCCCCATGCTCCTCTACTGAGCATCTATGGGTGCGGCGCCCTTGAGGCACCTGTTGTGCTCGCCGAAGTCGAGGGAGCGGAACCAGGTGGGTCCCTTGAGGTACCCATTGCGCTCACCGAAGTCAAGTGAGCGAAACCGGGCGGGGCCCCTGTAGCGGGGGCTATGTCCGGCGATGAGCACCGTTTTTCTTCGACGTCATGCAATGTTATCGAGCGGCCGTAGTAGTATTTGGAATGGAAGTAGTTAGGAAAAAATGTAATGGTTGTGGGTGAGCCCCTGTGTGAACAACTTTTGTGTCAATGGATTACATTAGTTCTGTTTTTGTGATAGAACCACTATCAGTTCCTCGTTTTTATCCTGGCATAACTTTTGTTTTTATCCTTTCTTTTTCGTACCTGCCCGTTTGTCCGTAGGCTGCAACTTTGGGAGCCTGGGGAGTGGCCCGCGTGGGTCTACTACTCATGACCATAGGAAAAGGCGGGGTGCGTTCGGTTGGGAGTGAGAACAGAGTCATGTAGGGTAATCAAAGGAACGGAACATGCTTTCGTTTGGGGACGACATTTGTTTACCGTGTGACAGTAAAAAAGAGAGGTAATATTAAGTATTTATACCCTTATGGAGCCCCCGAGCGACCCGGGCTAAAAGTGTTCGGGCTGGGATGCTTTTACAGGGGCAAGTTTGACTAAGAAATCGGTAAGACCAAATTTTAGGGGAAAAACGACGTAGCTGTTCAATGTTCCAAGTGTTGGTGAGAAGGTTGCCGTTGTTGTCCTCCAGTCAGTAGGTGCCCGGTTGGATTACTTTGGTCACCATATAGGGTCCTTCCCATGGTGGAGAGAGTTTGTGTTTTTCCTTCGTTGATTGGGTCCTCCGGAGTACGAGATCATCGACTTCGAGTATCCTCCCTCTGATCTTCCTTTCGTGGGTCTGCGGAGGGTTTGTTGGTAGCGGGAGGAGCGGATGATGGCCATCTCACGGGCCTCTTTGAGCAGGTCGACCGCATCTTGCTGAGCCTCCACGGCCCGGTCGTGGTCAAAGGCCTTGACCCTTGGGGCACCGTGGTCGAGGTCGGAGGGCAGCACTGACTTAGCTCCGTAGGCTAGGAAGAAGGGTGTGAACCCTATGGATCGGTTTGGGGTCATTCTCAGGCTCCAAAGGATTGCTTGGACCTCTGCAACCCATCGCCCATCGTATTTGTTGAGTCGGTTGAAGATGCGTGACTTAAGTCCCTCGAGGACCATGCCATTGGCACGTTTGACCTGACCGTTAGTTCGTGGATGTCCGACCAAAGCCCAGTCGATCCTGATGCCGTATCCATTCGCTGAAGTGTAGGAACTTCTTTCCGGTGAAGTTGGTCCCGTGGTCAGTGATGATACAGTTAGGAACACCAAACCGGTAGATGATGTTGAGGAAGAACTTGACTGCCTCCTCCAAGCGGATGTTGGTGATGGGCTTGGCCTCTATCCACTTGGTGAACTTGTCGATTGCTACAAGTAGGTGAGTGAAACCGCTTGGGCCCTTCTTGAGTGGTCCCACCATGTTGAGGCCCTAGACCGCAAATGGCTAGGTGATGGGAATTGTTTGGAGCTCATGTGCTGGCAAATGGGTTTGCCAAGGATAGAACTGGCATCCTTCATACTTGCGGACGACCTCCTCTGCATCTCGTAGCGCGGTGGGCTAGTAAAAACCTTGGCGAAAGGCTTTTCCGACCAGCAACCGTGGGGCCACATGATGTCCGTAAATCCCAGCATGGACCTCGAGGAGGAGCTGCTTCCCCTGGTTGGTGGGGTTACACTTCATGAGTACCCCTGACGGACTCCGTTTGTAGAGCTCATCGCCGAGCGTGATGAAGGTCTTGGCGCGTCGAGCGATCCATCGGGCTTTGGTCCTTTTAGGCGGGAGAACCTCCTCGAGGAGATAGGCGAGTAGCGGTACTCGCTAGTCGGTTTGATCGAGTGCCAATACGACGACGTTTGCGGGTGACGTCATCATAGAGGTACTGGGATCGGAGCCCCCGAGCGCCGGCTTGGCGTTGGGGTCGGAGCCCTTGAGCGCCGGTTGGGCGTTGGGGTGTTTCTGGATCGGACTTTCTGGGATGCGGGCGGATGGATCATGGATGTCATTGATGAAGACCCCGCTTGGGGATGGATCTCGTCTGGCGGTCAATTTTGTAAGGAAATCGGCGGCATCGTTGTCCCTTCGAGGGACATGATGCAGTTCGATCCCCTAGAATTTGTCCTCGAGCTTGCGCACCTCTTGGCAGTATGCTGTCATGAGGGGGCTATTGTAGGAGGACTCCTTCATGACCTGATCCACGACTAGTTCTGAGTCATCGCGAACATAGAGTCACGTAGCACCGAGCTCGATGGCGATGCGTAGCCCGTTGATAAGGGCCTCGTATTCCGTGGTGTTGTTTGAGGCTAAAAAATGGAGGCGGATGGCGTAGCGGAGCCTACTCCCATCCAGGGAGATCAGAACCACTCTAGCCCCCGAGCCGGGTGCCATTATGGACTCGTCGAAGTACATTGTCCAGTACTCATGGGTGACGTCCGGGGTCGGTAGCTGGACCTCTATCCATTCGGCGACAAAATCCAGCGAGAGCCTGAGACTTAATAGCGGTGCGAGGGGTATATCTGATGTCATGGCCCATGAGTTCGAGCGCCCACTTGGAGATTCATCTCGCGGCGTCGCGGTTGCGGATGATGTCTCCGAGCGGGTATGAACTGACGACCGCAACTTCGTGGTCGATGAAGTAGTGTAGGAGCTTACTGGTTGCCATTAGCATGATGTACAGGAGTTTCTGCACCTAGGGGTACCGGACCATTGGGTCGGTGAGTACCTCCCCAACGAAGTATACATGTTGCTAAACTTTGAGCTGGTGTCCTAGTTCCTCCCTTTCGATGACCAGGGCGGCACTCATGACATGGTTGCTTGCCGCGACATACAGGAGGAGGGGTTCTCCCCATTCGGGAGCAATGAGGATTAGGGCCGACGTCAGGGACGCTTTGAGGCTTTCCAGAGCCTGCTGGGCTTCCTCAGTCCAAACAAAGGCGTCCATCTTTTTAAGGAGCTTGTAGAGCGGCATCCCCCATTCACCGAGCCGAGAGATGAAGCGGCTCAGGGCAGCCAGACAGCTGATGAGCCTTTGTACGCCCTTGATGTTGTGTATGGGGCCCATGTTCGAAATGGCCATGATTTTTTAGGGTTGGCCTCGATGCCGCGCTCGGACACGATGTATCCAAGCAGCTTCCCCTTTAGAACCCCGAAAACACATTTTTGAGGATTTAGCTTGATGTTGGACCTTTGGAGGTTCACGAATGTTGCGGCCAAGTTTGCGATTAGGTCACGAGCTTGAGCCATTTTGACCACGATGTCATCAATGTAGACGACAATCGTTGGTTTCGGTCGCTCGGCCCGATCAGGCTGATCAAGCAGGTCAATTTGGTCGGTGAAGCAGTGCTGCATGCACCTTTGGTAGGTGGCGCCAGCGTTCTTTAGGCTGAAAGGCATGGTCACGTAGGAGTACGAACCATACGGGGTGATGAACGAGGTTGCGGGCTGATCGGATTCTTTCATCGCAATCTGGTGATAGCCTGAGTAGGCATCCAGAAAGGAGAGGATCTCGCAACCCGAGGTGGAGTTGACTATCTGGTCTATGCGTGGCAAAGGAAAGTGATCCTTTGAACACGCTTTGTTGAGGCCAGTATAATCAACGCACATTCTCCACTTCCCGGTCTTCTTTTTAACAAGAACGGGATTGGCAAGCCAGTTGGAGTGGAATACCTCTCTGATGAACCTGGCTGCCAGGAGTTTAGCGATTTCCTCGCCTATGGCCCTGCGTCTCTCATCGTCGAAGCAATGCAGGCGCTGTTTGGCGGGCTTCGAGCCCGGGATGAGGCGCAGAGCGTGCTCGATGACCTCCCGTGGTATGCCTGGCATGTCAGAAGGCTACCATGTGAAGACATCATGATTGGCGCGTAGGAAGTCGATGAACTCGCATTCCTATTTGGCCGGGAGCTGGGTCCCGATCCGCATCATTTTGGTTGGGTCGGTGGGGTCGATACCTACCGCCTTGGTTTCCTCGAGCGGGCGGAAGGCCATCGAGGAAGTTGGTTTGTTGCAGTTTGGGACTGTTGGGGTTGACGATTCCCCAAGCCGTGGGAGCTTAGATGAGTTGACGACCGTAGTGGCGAGCTCATAGTGCTCGTGGTCGCACGTGAAGGAGTGCAAGAAGGCGCTACTCACGGTGATGACGCGTCGTTTGGTCCCGGCATCTTCAGCTTGAGATAGGTGTAGTTGGGGATTGCCATGAATCTTGCGTAGCATGGCCATCCCAAGATGGCATGGTAGGACCCTAGAAAGTCTACCACCTCAAAGGTGAGGACCTCCGAGCGGAAGTTGGACTGGCCACCGAACGTGATGGGTAGATCGATCTGTCCGAGCGGGTACACTGCGCTCCCGGGATTACCCCATGGAAGGGGAGCTTGCCGAGCGGAGCTCCGATCGGGGGATGCGCATGGCATCGAGGGTGTCGATGTATAGGATGTTGAGGCCGCTGCCTTCGTCCATCAGCACTTTGGTGAGGCGCTTCTTGCAGACGATGGGGTCGACGACGAGCGAGTAGCGTCATGGCCTTGCGATGTGGGAGGGATGGTCCCTTTGATCGAAGGTGATCGGAGATTCCGACCAACTGAGGAAGGAGGGGACGGTCATCTCGGTGGCGCATGCCTCCCTATAGCGCACCTTGTGCTGGTGTTTCGTCCAGATGGCATTGGACCCACCGAAGATCATGATGCACTCCTCATGTTTCGAGGAAGCCGTCTCCATCCTTGCCTGCCGTGCCTCCTTTCTTGGCCGCCACCTCTTTGTCGTCTCCCTCCTTTGGCCCGTTGGCCTGATCGGAGGAAACGTTTGAGGAGCTCGCCGTCCTTGAAGAGGTCTTGATGGAGTAGGCATGGTTGGTGCATAGACTATCCATGAGCTTGTTGAAGTGGTCAGGTAGCCCCTATTGGGGCTGCTTGCCCGTGCGATCAGCCGTGGCGACCATCGTGGTGTTGTCCGATCGGTGCCGATCCTTTTTGTTCTTCTTGCCCCTCTATGTGGAGGGGCCCTCGTCTTGGTCCGCACGCTTGGCCTTGACTTTGTCCTAGCCTCTGTTGAAGACCGCCTCCTCGCCAGAGGCGTGGTTAGTGGCAACATCGAGCAGGTCGCCGGTGGTACGGGGCTTCAGGCAACCAAGCTTGTGGATCAAGAACTCGTAGTTTGTCCTAGAGAGGAACACGCTAATGACATCTGCGTCGACGACGTCAGGGAGGGAGTTGCATCGTTGGGAGAACCTACGGATGTAATCCCATAGGGACTCGCTGGGCTCCTACTGGCAGCTCTTGAGGTCCCAGGAGTTTCTAGGGTGGACATACATCCCCTGGAAATTTCTAACGAAGACCCTCTTGAGGTCTGCCTCAGTCACGGATGCTGCCATGCGGGAGGAATTCAAGCCATGCCCGAACATGCTCCCCCACGCAAATGGGAAGATACTGAATGATGAAATAGTCATCATCCACTCCTCCGGCCCGGTAGGTGAGACAGAAGTCTTCGAGCCAAATGCCTGGGTTTGTCTCCCTGGAGTATTTGGTGACGTTGGTGGGTGGTCAGAAACGTCATGGGAACGGTGCTCTTCGGATGTGTCGGCCGAAGGCCCATGGTCCCGGGCCCTCAGGGCTGGGACTCCGGTCATCCGGTCGGCGACCGTGCCTAGGGCGTGTTTTGCCGCTCCCCTCAATGGTCCGGTCGGGACCTGTGTTTACTGCTCCTACCGCCAACCGGCAGGCGTCATCATCGTGCCGGACCTGATGCCGATTGCTGACGATGCTACGAGCGTCCTGGTGTGAACCAATCCGTTCGTGCATCGGCGGTCGATGCGGGGCAGGCACCAGGTCGGACCGTGATGCGGCCGCCGCCCCTTGGGCCGTGGCTGGTGGCTATAGCGGTGAGTGAACGGAGCGATCCGTCTGGCGTGTCCCCATTCCCCCGGTGGGGAGGGAGGGCGTGTGTCGGAGTCACGATGCAGAGCTTTCCGCCTGTTGAACGGCGGCGGCTTCTACCAGAACCCAGAGGTTCCGGTAGAACTCCCGCTCTCGGGGGTCGATGGGCTCGGGAACGCCGCGCAGAAGCATCGCCGTAGCGGCAATGTTCTAGCTAGCCAAGCAAACTATGGGGGATCGTTCCCCTCATTCACGATGTCACGTTGGACCTGGCGGGCGTGGCCCCGGGCGCCACCCGCTGGGTGATGTGCATGCAGCGCAACGTGCTGCACCGAATGCGTCGGCGCAGGCGGTGGCTGGTTCTGCCGCCGTTGTCATAATTCCTCGGCGTGCGCTCACGCTGACGCAAGGGCCCCCACGCGCAGGTCCAGAGGGGTGTGAGTCTGCGCATACTCCACAACCACCGGTGGCTGTCCCGGAGTGTCTGCCATAGCGCACTCCCGGGATGGATAGTGGCGGGGTGCCACGTCGCCGATGCTGGAACCATCGCTCTCGCCCTCATCATCCGGGAGTTCGTGGCAAAATGGCAGGAGCATAGCCCGTTGTTCCCATGGATTCGGTTGCGACGGGGATGGTGCCAGCATCCTTCGAAGCCCCCAAGCATACGTATCCATGGAGGACGTGAGGCCGTGGGGAATCGATCGTACGGTGTTTGTGGCGTGGGCGATATCAGTCCCTCCGGGTGATCGGTGGGGGATAGTAAATGAAGAGTAAATAACAGTACACATATTACTTATAGTGGGGTTTGAGCAGAGAGTTTGCTCGGAAAGAAGTGCGGATGCCGTTTTGTTGAAGTCACGTGTCCCGGAGTTGATGGAGGGTGCCCCTTCGACGGGTGCCAGAACATGTGCCTCCTCCTAGAGGTGTAGTACGCCGAGCCGATCGATGATGAAGTCTAGGCTTCCAAAGAGGAAGGCCTAGGATGGCTTGAAGACTGGGGGAGCCCGCATCTCAAAGAGTAGGTGAGAGTGCGGTAAACTCCAGTGAGTCGAAGCGAATCATATCGCTCGAGCCCACCATGGTGAGGGTGGCAGAAAAGTGGGCCATCCGATGACAAAAAGTGTTGAACGTACAACGTCCTCCCTACGGACGGTGCCAACTGTCGGTGTAGAATGTGACCAACTAGTAAATATTTATAGTTTTGCCATACGTTGTGATCGGAGGTGGCCTAGCACTCAATGACACAGGGTTTATACTGGTTCAGGCAATGTGCCCTACGTCTAGTTTGGGTTGGTCAGTGACTTTATTCCTGAGCCCAGGTGCTCGAAGTCTGCAGTAGGGTTACAAATGAGAAGGAGAAAGATGGGGTGTACAAGAGGTCCGGTTGGCTCCGGTCCGAAGGGCCAAGAGCGACAAGAGCTACGCTATGAGCTAAGTGTTCAAGCGTGAGCTTGGGGTACGAACCCAGCGGTTCTATGGTTGTGAGCTGATGAACTCGATTGATGCTGGTTTACTCGAAAAGGACTAAAGAAGCACTCCTTTGTTGGAGAGCGCATCCCCTTTTATAGATAAAAGGGATGGCTTTACAAGTGGGAGGGTGAGGGTACGTATGCTACTGGGCTTTGTTGCCCATGCCGGCGGGTACAAGATAATGGTAGGCGCCCACAACACTATTGATGTCATTGTAGAATGTTAGATGCATGTGGGAGGTCGTATTGCCTTCTTTAGGAATGGTAGATGTCGGTACCTGCAAATACAATTGATGCCTAGAGGCATGTGAGGAGTCTCACCACATTCACCTAGTACGGTAAATCTCGGCGCCCACAATACTATTGATGCCCAGAGGCACGTGGGGGGCCTTACCGTATGGGAGTTAATCGGCGCCTACAACACTGTAGAGGTAAATGTCGGTGCCTACAATACTGTTTATGTTAGGCCGGTTGTAGAGTACTATTCCCGCAGGTGCTTAGGGTATGGTCCCTAGTAGCATGGTTTGACTTGTGCGCCCTGGCTTGCTTTCTCCATTCGTCCCCTGGTTCCTTCTGAGCGGGCATCTTCGGTCGGATAGCTCCAGTCGGCCCTGGTCGCGCCAGTCGGAGAAGAGCGGTGAGAGGGTTTCTGTGAACCCCGGTCGGAGACGCGGGGTTGGAGTCGGAAGTAGCACTTTGGGCTAGGCTTTCCTATCGGAGAGGCCGTCCGGAGGCGGCTAGAGTCCGAAGCGAGGGCTCCGGTCGGAGAGGTGGGCCGAAGTAGTCGACGAGCGGGCGCTGTTCCTCTTGGCCAGCCCTTCCGGTCGGTGACTGGACCGCTCTTTTGGCTTGTTGTTTTAGATCCTTGGGCCAGCCCATGAGTTCTGTGCTGCCCGCTTGGGCCGAGCCTTGGCGTGGAAGTCGGTCCCTAAGGGACCCTAGGTTTATGAACCCGACAGGATGCGTCCGGTCGCCACACCGGACGCGTTCGGTGTGAACCAGCAAGTCTCAAGTTTTTAGCGCAATAATTCATCGGACGCTGGGAGCGTTTGGTCTGGTGTGATCGGACGCGTTTGATCAGCCCAGAGCGGCTCTGGGAGCTCTTTGGACTTGACCTGACGCTACGTCTTCTGGGTCCGGTCGTTTTTTAATAGCGCATCCGATCACATAGTATTACTGTGCGCAGAGATAGCCGTTGGGCGCCAATGGCTAAACAATTTGAAAGGGACACATGGCGATTAGGCTATGACCAGATGTAGCAACCAGACACGTCCTGTCCCCACACCAAACATGTCCAGTGCACACGACCTGTGCGTTCGGTTGTCCCGCAGTCAGCCCAATAATTGAGCCAACGGCTCTATTGTTTGGGGTGTCTATAAATATCGTTTAGCCAGCTCTAGCTCACTCTCTTGGCCATTTGCATTGATATAGCAACCTTGTGAGCTCAGCCAAAGCCCTCCCACTCATCTCCATCTTTGAGTCATCATCTTTATGAGATTGGGAGAGAATCCAAGTGCATTGCTTGAGTGTTTGCATCTAGAGGCACTTGGTATTCGTGTTTGGCTACGGGTTTGGCTTGTTACTCTTGGTGGTTACCACCACCTAGATGGCTTGGAGCAGCAAGGATCGTCGAGCGGAGGTTGGTGATTGTCTCTAGCTCCGATCGTGGTGATTGTAAGGGGTTCTTGACCTTTCCTCGGCGAAGAGCCAAAAGGTACTCTAGTAAATTGCTCATGACTTATGTGATCCTCATCTTGTGTTGGTTGTGTGGCACCCTATTGAGGGTTTGGCATGTGATGCCAATTAGCATGTGAACCTCCAAGTGAGTGAATTGCCACAATAGGGACTAGCTTGCCGACAAGCAAGTGAACCTCAAAGGAGAAATCATTGTGCTTGCGTGGTATATGCTAGTTATAGGATTGAATGATGAAATGAAAAACTAGCATGCATAGGTTAAGAAACTAGACTTATGTTTATTTTATGGAAACTAGACTCTTGCTTCTAATGTTGATCTCATGGGGTATTCAAGTTTTTGTGTATGTCTAGTTACTAATGGTGCTAAGGATGGTATATTGGTGCACTCCGATTGGTATCACGCTTCAAAGGTCCATCTCTTATACCTTAGCATCATTTGGTAGACATTGTCTACTATATTTTCTATCTAAGCATATGTGCAAGCTACAATCCAAACTCTTAGCACATATGTAGGGGGAGCAATTGCTACCATTTGGGATTCATGAAACTTGTCCATATCCTTTTACACATGGTAAATATGCTTGGGCAAGCAACATAGATTCAAATGAATTTCAATTCATATCTTTGTGAAAGGGTTGTCATCAATTACCAAAAAAGGGAGAGATTGAAAGCTCTAGTTTGGTTTTGGTGAATTGATGAAACCCTACGTGCTAATCTAGTTTATCAAAGTGATTATGAGATAGGTAGCACTACTCCAGGTGATGAAGCAATGGTGAAGATCATGATGATGGTGATGGCATGGTGATGATCAAATGCGTGGACTTGGAAAAGAAGAAAGAGAAAAACAAAAAGCTCAAGGCAAAGGTGAAACTTGATAGGAGCTTTTTCGTTTTGGTGATCGAGACACTTAATGACTGTGATCACATTTAGGATCGATAGCCATACTATTAAGAGGGGTGAAACTCGAATCGAAATGCGGTTATCAAAGTGCCACTAGATGCTCTAACTCATTGCATATGCATTTAGGATCTAGTGGAGTGCTAACACCCTTGAAAACATTTGTGAAAATATGCTAACACATGTGCACAAGGTGATACACTTGGTGGTTGGCACATTTGAGCAAGGATAAGGAAGATAGAGTAGAAAAGGAGTTAGTCGCGCTGGTCATAGAGTGACCGGACACGTTCAGAATCAGGACCGGACGCGTCTGATATTTGGACTTGAGGTGAGCGACTAAGTGAAAGTGACCGGACTCTGGCTCAGTGGAGTGACCGGACGCTGATGAGTTACTGTTCAGCATTAGATCAAAGTGATATAGTCCGATGCAGGATTGCAGAGAGCGACCGGACGCGTCCGGTCGCCGTGAACTAGCAAATCTCGGGTTTTCAACGCAACAATTCATCGAACGCTGGGAGCATCCGGTCCGGTGTGATTGGACGCATCCGGTTGGCCCAGAGCGGCTCTGGGAGCTCTCTGGACTTGACCTGATGCTACGTCTTCCGAGTTCGATTGTTTTCTAACAGCGCGTCCGATCACGTAGTATTACTGTACGCAGAGATAGCCGTTGGGCGCCAATGGCTAAACAATTTGAAAGGGACATGTGGCGGTCAGGCTACGACCGGATGCAGCAACCGGACATGTCCGGTCACCAAACCAGACATGTCCAATGCACACTACCTGTGCATGCGGTCATCCCGTAGTCAGCCTAATAATTGAGACAACGGTTCTATTGTTTGGGGGTGTCTATAAATATCGTTTGGCTGGCTCTAGCTCACCCTCTTGGCCATTTGCATTGACATGGCAACCTTATGAGCTTAGTCAAAGCCCTCCCACTCATCTCCATCTTTGAGTCATCATCTTGAGATTGGGAGAGAATCAAAGTGCATTGCTTGAGTGTTTGCATCTAGAGGCACTTGGTATTCGTGTTTCGCTGTGGGTTTGGCTTGTTACTCTTGGTGGTTGCCGCCACCTAGATAGCTTGGAGCAGCGAGGATCGTCGAGCGGAGGTTGGTGATTGTCTCCGGCTCCGATCGTGGTGATTGTGAGGGGTTCTTGACCTTTCCCCGACGGAGAGTCAAAAGGTACTCTAGTAAATTGCTCGTGGCTTGTGTGATCCTCATCTTGTGTTGGTTGTGTGGCACCCTATTGAGGGTTTGGCGTGTGATGCCAATTAGCGTGTGAACCTCCAAATGAGTGAATCACCACAACGGGGACTAGCTTGCCGGCAAGCAAGTGAACCTCAGAGGAAAAATCATTGTGTCTTGATTGTCTCCTTGGTATTCATTGGTATTCACTCATTGGTCACTTGCCACGGCGGTATATCTCTCTACCACTTCTTGTATTTCATTATACATTCACTTGGAAAGAGCTAGTGGTAGTTAAGACTAGATAGTGTATCATTTAATTGTATTACTCTTACTAGGTTGATCACCTAGGTGTATATTAGTGACATAGCTTTGTTGTGATATACTAGAGATCATAGAAAATAGAATTGGGTAGGTGGCTTGCAACCCCAAGTATAGTGCTAGCGCAAAATTCGCTTCGCCATCTTATTGACTAATCATTTGTCTTAGTGTTGTTGTAGAAATTTTTAATAGGCTATTCACCCCCCCTCTAGACATTAGGACCTTTCAAGGTCCCCGTCCAAATTGGACTCCAAGCCCCACACTTGAGACCCAGTCTTAATATGGTGCTTAGACCTCCACCTTTCCCCATCTCCAATCAGTCGACCCGGAAAGAGTCGGAACCCATGACAAGAGCGTAACGAGCCTTCCCGCTCCCATAAGCAAGTATGTGCTCAGGATAATAAGTCTGTGACCTGACTACCATCCACAGCAATGGACTGTCCTCAATCGACACGGACAAGGAAAACAGTGTAACCAAGCTATGCCCCATTGGTCGTGGGGACTCAACCTATTACACCCACCAATACCCGTACCATATTCTGTCCGGTCTCCATTTTTTCTTTCATCATTTTATCATGAGAGTAATTATAATAATACCTATTGTGAGTAACGGCAGGTTACTCACGCTACCGAAAACCTAATCATAGCAGCTACTCGAACCTATACTAGTGGGACTCGTAGGTAGATATATCTATGCATGTGGTTTTCATAAATTCCTATAATGTAAATGCATAACTCATACATATACAGTGATTATCAAAATAAGGGTTATGCACCGGGGCTTGCCTTGGGTAGGCGTGGTGTCAGCTGTGTCAGTCGGCCGTGCTCTGAGACCTCCTCCCTCATGAGGATCTCCTCCTCATATTCTTCGATGATCTCCTCGAACTCGCGATCGTCTATGGTCACTATCTCCACCAACTCGTTCTCTACATGCATGCGATGATGATGCAACATTTAGTATTTAAGCAACAGTAACTCTTAAAATAAGAATACATCTACTAAGCTACTAAACTAGCTCTAATGACTAAGATACTAAGCTAACTATTATTTTCAGCAAACAAGGCAATGGGTTCATCTAACATGTATGAACTTAGCAACTAAAAATATATCCTTACTCCTACTAACGATTTAACATATATTAAAACAAGGAGCATCCCACTACCCTAAGACTTAGGCTATTCTAAGGATACAAAAATTACAGTGAGCACATAATAATACAATGAAAGTACCATAAAATTTTTAGGTCTAAAGCTATTACCATTTTGCCACCAAAATTCCTACAATTATTTGCTTAACAATATTAAGCATTCTTTAAACTATTTAATAGTTCCTAATGTCAGCATATATAAGCATGAACTAACTATACCAACAAACAGAGCAAAATTTTAGGAGTCAAACAAAATTTATTACATAATTTTTGGACACCTACATGATTTGTTATGATTTACCAAAGATCAACTCAAATCTAAATTAGAAAAACATTTGCTAATTCCCTGAAAAAGGAAAACCAGTTTCTTGCGCTGACCCACACTCGCGGACCACGCGACGTAGGCCGGTCCACGACGGAGAGAGCCCGCGCGCGTGGCACTTTTGCGGCCAGCACCCCAGATTCTTCCCAAACTGCACCGGAGTCCTATCACTATTCCTATCACTCATAGCTCCTCTCGCTTAACCCCCTGGGATTTTGGAAATTTTCCCGCGCACACCCCCCGGTGACCCCGCGTGTGGCGGCGCAGCGAGCGGCGACATGGAGAAGCTATGCCGGCCACCAGAGGTCCACTCCGACCTGTCGGTCGGGCCAACCCTCATCTAGGGTTCCACTACCCACACCTAGCAGCGACACGGGACTGTGGGATGAGCTGGAGATGACTACGGCGACGCGCGACCGGCCGCAACGGTGGCGTAGCCGCCCCGACGAACTAGAGCTGCTACGGTCCCAACCACCTACCGTGAGAGCATCAAGGGACTACCATAAGCCAAGCCGCAGTGAGGGTTGAAGCAGAGAGCGATGGAGGGAGGCCGGCCGCGTGCGGCCGCACCGTGCGGCGGCATACCGCGGTGGCACGGTCACGTCAGCGGTGGAGTAGAGGCGGTAGCGACTAGACTGGGTGCACAGGGCGAAGAGGGGAGCAAGGCGAATGTAGCGGCACAAGCAATTGGGCTCAGGTGGAGGAATGGAGGTCTGCCCTCGGTCATGGCCGAGGCACGACCTTAACGGTGCGCCGGTGGAAAGGCGCCAAATTGGCACTTGGGCGGGCCATCATCATGACTGTGCGGGGTCAGGCGGCGAGAAGACGGGAGGGCGAAGGTGCAGATGGGCGAAATTGAGTAGAGGTGACCGCTCTCTGGCTCGCACGTGGGCGCGGCTCGACGGCGGCAGAGAGATAAGAAACAGAGAGAGGGCAGTAGGGTACGGCCAGTGGCTCAGCGTGTGCACACCTTGGCTGGATGTGGTTGGCGCAACCGTGGAGACCCAAGTCCAGGTGCTAGCAGATAGGTGCGCGCGTTCGCGACCGGCATGGTCCACGTGCCGCAGTGCCATCAATGGCGTGGTGACGACAAGCACGGCCACATGCGCGCGGCATCCAACCGGGCCAGAGGCATAGCGCGGTGTAGCGACCAGGCGCGAGCGCAAGGATGACGTGACGGCAGCGGCAACGACTACGTCACGATGCGCGGTGGGCTAGCAGCGCGGCAGCGCGCAGGATAGGGGCAGCGCCGCACGACCGTGCGAGCAGCAGCAGCGGCCCCACACCGATTATTATTATTATTATTATTATTAAATTATTATATATCACAAATATTAATGTCATATAATATGATTATTTGACTTCTTTTTTATGCAAGACTATTTGACTTCTTGAGAAATAATATGTATATTTTTTTATTTAGGACGGAAGGGTGACCATTAACCCATCAGCGGATCAGCCCGAGTACCAATTTCTTCCGAGCACGTCCAGCCTGGAAGGTTCGCGTGCCTAATGCATCCTGAAAGTTCTGCCTACCGGCCTTGCCTGCAAGTGCAACTGCACCATAAGGTCGTCAACCTCTTGTTGCAAGCGCTAACTGCATCCTGAAGCGGCAGTGTCCCCCATCAGCCGCTGCTGCTTCTTCAGTCAGCTCAGGGAAGTTACCCAGTCACTCGGTGACAGCCTCAACACCGTCTGGGGTCGGATTGTCAATCGAGAACTTGTCGCAGCAGCTTGAATAGCATCAAAGGCATCACACAAGTCTGTAATCACACAAATAGCTCATGCTGCATCGATCAAGATGATAAATAAAGCGATATACAAGTGCTGAGAATAAGTCACGGGCTTACCAGCAGCTTTCTTCTTGGCATCCTGGAACCCCCGGCTGAGGGAATCGCGATCCGCGCGCACAATGTCAAGCTCCTTAGACAGATCGCTGGCCTTCTTCTCAAAAGCTACAAGAATCGGACCAGGTTACAGCCCATAACACATCCAAATTAAAAACAACTCCGGGAGTCAGAAGAAATTTACCTCCAGCAACCTCGTTCTCCTGCTTCAGTTTAACTTCTAGCTCCTTGTTCTCCTGCTTCAATTTGACTTCCAGCTCCTTGTTCTCCTGCTTCAATTTGACTTCCAGCTCCTTGTTCTCCTGCTTCAATTTAACTTCCAGATCCTTGTTTTCCTGCTTCAATTTAACTTCCAGATCCTTGTTCTCCTTCTTCAATTTAACTATCATCTCGGAGGCACGCTTGAGGCTGAGAGTGATCTCAGGGAGTCTAGTCATGAAGGACGTTGCAGACTCCTTGACCTTCTCCCACTCGACCTCGGTGCGCTCCTCATCATCGATCTCCCATAGCAGCTTGCTCTCCGTGTCCTTCATCTGGACATAGAGCATCCCTGGCTCCTCCTCGGCCTTCTTTCCATGTACCTCTCCCTCCACTTCAGAGTCTGTAGCGAACCCATCCGACTGCTGACTAGACCCCAGGTTGTCATGCGGGAGAGGTCGGCAAGGCACGTGTGCCATCTTGATTGACTTGGGAGCAGTCAAGGTGGGCAGCGTCGTAGTGGTAGGAGAAGCATGAAGTGCCGGCGATGACCGGAGTGGACATGGCTCCGATTGAGGTGGCAGAGAGGCCGCCTGTGGAGGCGACACGTGCACAGACCCGACGTCTACAGTGGAGCAAGCGAGGGCCTCAGCGAACTTTCTCTTCTTCCTATGGGACAGGGTCTCCGTATCCTCGTCGTCAGACGGCGGCTGGGCAATTGGCGCACTGTTGCCGGACTCTCTCTGTTGTGCCATCTCACTGCAGGAGCGGGCCACAACTTCCTTGGCCTTCTGTTGGACAGACTCCCCAGAGGAGCCAGCACCAGGGATCCTCGGGTTCTTCAGAGGGGCCTGGCTGACAAGGGTGGCGGCGTCTGTCGTCTGTGGCATGGCTCCCTCTTCGTCTTCCTCCAGAGTCACGGAAAGGTACTTGCTCAGGTCCTGTAACAAGAGCATCGATCAATTAGCATTAATGATTTAACAGCTTATACTATAAGTTATAAGAAAAACTCAAGAGAAAAGGAACGCTGACATGTTTCACTGGTCTTTTGTGATGACACGGAAGTGGCTTGCCATGGGTGCAAATCTTAGTATCAGTTGACAGAAGATGGGCCGCCCGGGAAAAAATTTCATCTTCAGGCAACTTCACAGGCGTCTCCCGTGTGGGGTCAGAATTACCGGTGAATTCAGACATCCGATGGCACCTCTTCTTGATCGGTTGGATCCGACGAGACAAGAAGGTAGCGATCAAATCGGCTCCGTCGAGGCCATCTTGGATCAATTCATTGAGGTGTGGGATGATCTTCTCCACCTCGGCCATCTCGTCGGCAGATGGGGGAATATGCCACGACGGCAGCTTAACAGGGCAATGGTCAGCAACGAAGTCAGGCAGTGATGGCTTCTCGTTCCGGCAGTAAAACCACCTCGAGTGCCATCCTTTGTTGGATGTCCGCAGCGGGATGGAGACGTATGGCGTCCTCGAACGAAGCTGGATGCCGGCTCCTCCAATGGTGATGTTGGGGTCTAGCCTGCTTACTGGCCTCACACAATATAGCCATTTCCACAACCCGAAGTGCGGCTCGATTCCCAGGTACGCCTCGCAGAGAGTGATGAAGATTGAGATGTGGAGCATACCGTTAGGGTTCAAGTGGTGAAGCTGCAGGCCGTAGTAATCGAGGAGACGGCGGAAGAACGGGTGCGTCGGCACCGAGAACCCACGCTCCAAGAAGGGCGCGAAGACCACGATCTCACCGGCGTTCGGCGCCGGGACCGCGTCGCCGGCCGCCGGCCGCCATCCAATCAGTGGCTTCTCCGGCATGTACCCAAGCTCCACCAGTGTGCGGCATCCGACCTCCGAGACACAGGATTCTACCCATTCTGACATCGGAACGGAAGTAAATGATCGAACTTGGTCGATAGGTTCCTCCCTTCACATCACAGCAGACTGCATCCACCCCGCCTAGATCTAGACGGTTAAGACGGGGACGGAGAGGAGCTAGAATCTAGAATGGGGGTGACGGGCTCAAAGATGGGAGAGATCGAGCAAGTGGAGCTCGAAGAGTCGAAGCGGGCTCGGAGCGCGGAGATGGCAGAGGCGGAGCCGCACTCCGAGGCGAAGGCAGTGCGAGGAAGAAGACGGAAGTGTTGGCCTGTTGGGGGAAACCGGGAAAGTGAATTTTGTCGTCTTCGCTGGCGAGGAAGAAATCCCTTCCTCTTCCAGAAGACCGACCGGAGCTGCGGCTTTGTGGACCATGCGAGGAGCCTTCAAAAAATTTGTTCCACGAACAAAAATAGTACGGAGTAAGTACCCTCTCGGCATAAAAAAATAAATACAGTACACATCTTATAAAAATCAATCAATTGATCAAATATATAAAATAATAATACTTATTATACCAAATATGGAGTAGTAGACACTATTAGATTAATTATGTTATACTCCCTCTGTTCCAAAATAAGTGTTGCAATGGTATCCGTGCCGGTCAAACTTTTATCAAATTGACTAGTTTTTTTAGAAAATATTAGCAACGTTTGTATCTTCAAATAAGTTTATTATGAAAATATTTGAACGATCTATCTAATAATACTAATTGAGTACTATAAATATTAATATTTTCTTGTATATATTTGATTAAAGTTGAAAACGTTTGACTCCTCGAGAAACAAGAACACCACTTATTTAAGTAAACTTATTTACAGATGCAAATATTAACATTATTTCTTTTAAATTTAGTCAGACCTAAAATTAGTTGACTTCTCGAAGTGTGAGATAGCAAATTTATTATAAAACAGATGGGGATGAGCCTTCCGGTCGTATGGAAGGAAGGGATTTTTTGGTCATATTTTTAGTTTCTTTTTAAAATTTGTCAGAATGATATTTTTTGTAAAAATATATAATCAACAAGTTATTTATTAGACCATTATTTTGCTAGAGTAAATTTAAAAATATTAGGTTAAATATTTCAAAGTTAGAATGCTCAGAGCCTACAAGAAGTTTAGATGGTCCCAGTGGGTCAACACATAAAATTCAACAGAAGTGGATTTACCATCACGCAGAATTAGAAGAATACCTTACGTGTTGTCGTAGGACTTTCAAATAAAATATTTATAGAAAATTAGATTAAATTATAGAAGAATATGATAGACAAACAAAAGTACAATGTGGATATCTTGTGTGTTGACTAACTAAAAATAGTAATTGGATTTAGTGGAAGATGTTGCAGTAATTATCTAGGGATGATGTGGCACTTAGTGGAGTACACAATGTGGATGACTTGCATGTGAAGATTGAGAGATAAGTGAGGTTTTTGCTTTTATAAGAGATAGATTTGAGGGTAAACAAAATTTTATGAAAGGGGGGAAAAGAAAAATCAACACTTGAATAGTATGATTATGGACCCGACATGCACAATGTATCCGTGACAATGTATATATTAATTTCTCATTTCCTTTTCTCCTTCCACAAAATTTTGTTTAATATTGAATTTTGCAGGATAGTAGGGGTTCGTTTGGTTCTTGCCGTGGGATCCTGGGCCTCGCACCGTAATTGCGGCGTCGAATTCGGCCGCCGCAACTGCGGCAGATTGTGGCCTCGCAAATGAACCGCGTGAGTGGGTTGCGGGCGCGGCATGCCGCAACTGCAGCAGCAGATTACGGAAGCGAACCAAACGCTTGCCTCGTCTACGGCGCAAAAAGTGATGCAGGGTGCCGCGTAGTTTGGTAACCAACCAAAAGCTCCATAGACCTTTGCAATGCCTGATGCCTAGCGTTGTACTACTACTTCCTCAGTCAAAAAAAAATCTCTCATTTAACATAGAGTCAAATAATTTAAAGTTTAGTTAGATTTACAAAAATATCAGCATTCATATCATTAAATACATTTACTATAAAATATTAATACCTTATAAATATTTTAATTAAAATGTAAAATTATTTAACTTCTCGAGTGCCTGGTAAAAGGCAGTTGGGGTTAGTTTTAAAATTTCTTTTTAAAATGATTAAAAATAGCAGCCGGAGAGCTGAGTGCCTGAGCCCTGAGTAACGCAGTCTGGAGAAGGCAAATTTCAGACACCACACACACAGTGCCTGAGCCCTGAGTAACGCAGTCTGGACAATTTCAAGCACGCAGTCTGGATGGTTCGCGGACCTCCACGACCCGAACGTTCGGGAGAAGGCAAATTCCAGACACCACACACACAGCGCCTTCGGCTAATTTCCTCGCCTCCCCAATCCGACCACCCCCATTCATTCACCAACCCAAAATAAAAGCCGTCCCCGGCCACCAGGTTCCGGAGTTCTTCCGGCGATCCCTCCCTTAGACGGCCGTCCCCTTGCGCGCGCGCTCCAGGAGGGCCTTCCGCCTTCAGCCTTCAGGTAGCGACGGCAGGGATATACTCTTCGGTTAATTTCCTGCTAGGCAGTTAGGGATCGCTGGAGCGTTCGTCGTGTAGTCTCCAGCGCTTGTTTCGCATTTCGGTTTGATACCTTTCTGGTCGGATTGGTGGCGGTGTTCTATTCATTCGATTGAGCTAGGAATGTGCGTGCATGTCGATGGTGTATTAGCTCTCCTCGAACCACCGATGGGTTAGGTCTTTTCTCAGAAAAGGGGGGGTGATTAAAGGTAGATACCCATATGGGCGCAAATTTCTTTATTGATTAAACCCATTTAGCGATGCTTATGCTCAGCACAATTGTTTACTACCTTTCTCAAGTTCAATAGTTTTGTTTGGGGAAGGAATGGAAGGACGCTTGCATGAGAAATTTCGCATTCTAGGATGCTTATTACTGTGTGTGTGATAAATTGTTGCGAGTAACTCACTACTACCATAACTATTGCAGCTTGCAGAGCCCACCTAATTTCTGCGAAATGGATAGAGGGCAGAATGGGGAAGGCTTCAGGCGCAGGGATCCATTTGCTGGGTTTGTCAGCTTTGGCCCCCACAGGAGCTTGATTTCTAGCTTCTTTGGAGGGAGGGATCCATTTGATGATCCCTTCTTTACCCGTCCATTTGGGGGTCGGATGATGGGTGACCATGACATGTTTGGACCTAGCCCTTTTGGGCCGATGGGAGGGCCTTTCGGGGACATGGGGAATGATGGGTTCATCGAGCAAGCTCCTTCTAGGGGTAACAGCAGAAGGCCTGTGATCACAGAGGTTGATGAGGATAAGGCAGAAAATGCAGAGCACGGTAACGAGCAACCCAACCAAGACTCTTATGTTCAGGAGCCGGATGATGGGAGTGATGGTAGGAGCCTGGATGATTCGGTTTACTTGTCTAGTTTCATGGAGTTGTTGCAAGGATGATATGTATGTTTCACATCTTTTGATTTGTTTCTTTGTAGGGACAGAAGGTGGCCAAGTCGAGCTGCACAGGGATCTCAATAGGGGGCTAATAGTGGAGGGCAGCCGCAGGCTCGTACTTTCACATATCATCGCTCTTCCGTGACGTATGGTGGTATTAATGGAGCTTACTACACTGCTTCAAAGACTCGGCGGACTGGCAGTGATGGGGTAAGCTAGTTTCTTAGGAAGCTGCAAGTGATGCCTTATTTTGTGGTTCTTGGAGGTAGAAGCGACGATACTTATGCTTCTTGCAGATCACTGTGGAAGAAAGCAAGGAAGCAGATACAACAACTAAAGAGGCCACTCATAAAATCTCCCGTGGAATCCATGATAAGGTTGACAATCTTTGCTATGTTCAGAGCTGTACTTGATTAATCAAAATTATATTGAGTAGCCCGGTGCACACACGATTGTGTGCCTAGCACAAAGTTGACTTATCAATTGCTAATGGATCAAAAAAGACAAAAACAAATTAGCCTTGAATTTGGTGCTGTATAACTAATTTTTCTTTGAATTTTTTTAGGGCCATTCCCTGACAAGGAAACTGAATTCAGATGGGAAGGTTGACACCACACAGACGCTGCACAACCTGAATGAAGGTTAGTTTGATATGTCTAGCTTCCCTTGATGTGTCTGAGATTCAATTTTCATTAATTCTAACTCAAGTACTTTATAGATGAACTAGCTGGATTTGAGGAATCATGGAAGGGGAATGCTGGACATTACTTGCCTGGCTGGAACCAAAATGCTGGT
Source organism: Miscanthus lutarioriparius (assembly GCA_904845875.1). Lineage (NCBI taxonomy): Eukaryota > Viridiplantae > Streptophyta > Magnoliopsida > Poales > Poaceae > Miscanthus > Miscanthus lutarioriparius. The sequence continues at coordinate 80,606,651 of CAJGYO010000018.1, forward strand.
GCACCTAATAGTGATAATTCTGGTAAGTCGTGCTTTATATTTGTATAAGAAGTTATGCAAATCGCTTCTCAATAGACTTGATCAACCAAGTAGGTTGTACTTTCTGAAGACAGAGAATTTGTTTTTTTAGCATTATTAATTGTTGAAGAAGATTCCATACCAAGATAGGTTGTCGTCCACTATGCACTTGCATTTGGTCTGTCTTTATTTATACCAAGTTGAAGTCCTAGTGAATGTCATCATAAGTGAAAACTATAGTGAGACTGCCTTCTGACTTCTTAGTGAGACGCTACCTACAGTGTACATCAACAAGTAGATGCTGAAATATGAAGTACTACAAATCTATAAAACAAAAGCATTTTTCTTTTTCATTTAATAAACACTAGCGTAATCTGAGATGAACACTGTGGAGATAAACTTGTTGCTTGAGCATCTTTTACAGGACTCAGTGCACATTGTGTGGGTATTGCTGCTCTTGGCCTCTTGCATTTTTTTCCCCACACCGAATTATTTAACTGTCTGCACTGTGGAGCATAAAGTGCATAGTTCAGTTACGATTTTCTTGTATTGCTTCAGTGCCTAGTGGGTTTAGGAGCTGACATGCTTCAAGATTGTGTCCAGTAGCCATGTACAAGCAAAGTCCCTATAACATTAATTTTGTACTGAAGCTACTAATGAAAGAGTCGCATGTTTGGTTTGAACATGGAACAAATTACGATAATTGGAGGAAAAAGTAAGCCTTGAGTGCATTAGAGAAGAAACAGTGTCCATGATTCCATGGCGACATTAATGACTACTTTGGATTCTAGAAATGGTTAGGATGAAATCTTGCTCCAGGACGCATGTACATACCTGACAACAAGCAGGGTCACCCATGGTTATGAGCATGTAAACATGAGCATCTCGCTTGATGCCCATCCTTGTAGTCTTACTTCCTTCTATACTGGTTTGCTAGGTGATTACTCCTGCTTAGCAACAGTTACTGGCGCAAAGGTTTATGTAGCAAACAAAATTGCAGCATACTTTAATAACTGAAATTATGTTTGAACTCTAAAATCCTGAAATAAAATGTTGGGGGCTGTCTGTTGTAGTTCTGAATGTGTCAAGGTTTTCTATGTATGGTTTGTCAAGATGGTCCTCTGCAAGTCATGTTGATCCATCGAGATCGAATGTTGCATTGTTGCATCGGCCACCTTCTCTAACCTTGAGTTCTCCACCTGATGGTGTACCACAGGTAACCGTAGCTCCAATGGACGTGACCGGCGATCGGCCTGGGGCTGGGCGCTTCCTGGGACCGAGCAAGGCCGTGATCCAAGGCGCAACAGAAAGCCAAAATCATGGGTCATCCCAATCTCCTGAAGAGGGTACACGCTATAGCATGGATGGAGTAGATAGATAAATAAACAGCTGGTTTGTGGAAGCTGCAACTCTGCAAGGTTCAGGTTCAAGTTCGTTTCAAGGAAACAAACCTAAGGTCCAAGTAACCAGAGTCCTGACGAAGGTCCGAACGTGCCCAGTACCTGAATTTGCTATTGTGTGAATGTGTGGAAACGTAGAAACTCTCCATTGAGGAGTTGCTGTGGTTGTACAGTACTACTACCTTATTATCTGGGGGAAATTGGATCTATACCATTGAAAGAACCAGAGTTCAGAAAAATAGCATCCAAAGATTCAGCTTTAGAAATTTAGCATCAAAAGATAGGTTTGGTGTTGCCTTCTACCATTTCCGTTAATTGGACGTTCACTGGAACGTTGCGCTGCTCTCTCCTGCCGTCCTACGACCACCACCACTCACAATGGTGCTGCTACTGCAAACTCCGGCGGTCGGGAGCACCTCCACGACCTCGATGCGCTTATGCTTGCCCGCGAGGCTGTACGCCCACACTCGCGTCTCCCCCTCCAGGTCCACGGCATAGTATACTGTGTTGGGCCTCAGCGCGGGACACACCATGGTGGACGCGGCCATGGCGCCCGCCGCGTCCACGAGCACGGCGGCGTCGCTGATGTATTCCGTATCCTCCCACAGTCCCACGTCTCCCTGCACTCGTCCAGCACGCGTACCATGAAACCCTTCTCCTCTCGCGGCCGTCACGGGGCGGAGCAGCTCCACCTGCATCAGCTCGCCGTGGGAGGACTCCACCAGGAGGCCATGACGCCGCCGTCGGGGGTGGGCACCGGGATGGCCTTGGATTACGGCATCGATTGGGAGGACGCCGCCACCGAGGTGCTGGACCTGGAGGCCTTGCGGTCGACAAGGGGGAGCGTGGCGATGGCTGGGAGCGGCTTGCGCACGCCTGAAACGAGGTCAAGTAGGTGCATGGGCATCTCGCCACGCTCGTCCGCGATGACTATCGACCCGCGCACGGAGCCGAGGGGCACGAACCTGGTGCGGGTTCACGCGGCCCAGGCGCGCTGGGAGGGTGTCCACGCCTCCACGGAGACCACGCGGTCGGGGCACACGATTAGGCGGCCACGGTCGAGGGCGAGGTCGGCGCTGACATCCGTGGGGAGGAGCAGCCAGGGGCCATTGGGGCGTGGGCAGCCGCGGCGGGCGGTGAAGGCGGCTGCGGCGGTGCGCCAGGAGCCGCAGACGGGAGGCGCGCGACGACGAGGTCGAGCAGGTCCTCGTGGAGCCCCGCCCAGTCGGCCATGGCGATCGCGCGAGACGTCGTCCTCGCGTCGGCCATGCTGCGTGCGTGTGTTCTGTTGTTGTGTGGTGTGTGTTAACGGGAAGTTAACAGAGATGCTAGGAAACTATAACGGAGAGAGCTTTCAATGCTATTTTTCCAAAGCTGAATTTTTGGATGCTATTTTTCTAAACGCTGGTTCTTTCAATGGTATAGATCCAATTTTCCATATTATCTGTGGAAACCATTTGTTTCGTCGAGTCTTGCTATAAAAGCATCGCGTATATTGCAAACCCAACCTGATTCGTTATGTCTGTGTTGGCTTTGTTCTGTTGTTGTGAGTTGTTTGGGTCTCTGAAGGATGTGAAAAGCCATCTGCTTCTGTGTTTGAGGGAAAAACAAGATACCTCGGTTTTTTTTTGCTTTTGCCACCGTTAGCAGTAAAGGATCGTCGAAGAGAAACTACGAGAATCAGGGTGGGAACAGGTGCCACTGGTAACAGTAGAACACAAATTGTGCAGTGGCCATCAGCGCATGTTCAGGCGCTCAGCTCTCGGCATTGGCACCACCAGGCAGCATGCGCCCGAAGTGACACCGCGCCGGCCGGTCGACGCACGCAGCTCCCGCACACTCTCGGCACCGGCGGCGGCGCCGCTGCCTTTCGGTTTCAGGGACGAGCTCTCTCGCGAGTCGCGATCCAACCCGGCCCGGCCCGGCCCGGCCCCGGAGGCTGAGCCACGCAGCGGCGTCGTCTCCTCGAGCCGGAAACAAAAGGCTGCCCAAACCAGAGCGAACGTGTCACCCGTCTCAGATTGTTCGTGAACACCGCGGGCGTCACCCACCCAGACGGCCATCGTCCGCCTTGCGCCGCTTGGCACCGGTCGCCATTTTTTTTTTACCCGGACCGGCCGTTATTTCTCGTCGAGACTCCAGACCACGATTCCTTTTCGTCCAAACTACACGGCCACGCGGACCCCTGCCTCTCGCCACGTCTTCCCCCCCGCCCAAGGGCCAAGGGCCAAGGACCCCAACCCTCCCGCACGGCCGCGCAGCCCGCCGCTTGGCACGCACCATCATCTCGTCCTCAATGTCGCCTGGAACACACTTCTTATGGGCTGTTCACGCGGTGGCATTGCTTCTGTTCAATGAGATGCGGATGTCGGGACTGACCTGTGATGATGCAACGCTCTGCAATTCTGCATTCTTGTTGATGCTTGCACAGAGCGACCTGAACCGTCTACCGGCTTTGCAGTTCAGCAGTTCACAAGTTCATAAGTCGGTTGATGCTGTTTATCTCTCAACAATAAACAGCATCAGCCGGCTTATCTGCCGCAAAAACCATCAGCCGAACAGCTCACAGTGCAGAGTGGATGGAGTGCCATCGCCGAGGTCAGTAACCCCTGATCTCCTTGTACACCAAACTCAGCTTGCTCGATGATGCCGTGCGGATCTTTGACTCCATGGAGATCGATGCAGACCATTGTGTCATGGAATTCACTGATCGATGCTCACATGGAGCTTAATTGGCTGTGTAGAACAAGCCTCTTCTCTCGTTCAAAGCATACCTGAAACCAATGTAATCTCATGGACGGACTGCAATGATCCGAGGACTTGCAAGGAATGGCTGTCCTGATGAAGCCCTTGTGCTTTTTTTTGTCAAGATGTTGGCACAGCATGAACACATCCACTCGGGTGACTTCACATTTGGGGAATTGGGGCTGTGCTGCATGCTTGTGCTACGGCGGCATCTCTGGCAAGTGGAAGGATACTAGGATAGTCCAAGGCAGGGCGTTCCAAAGTGGGTTTGCATCCTACTTGTATGTTGCCAACAGCTTGATGGACATGTATCCCAAGTGCGGGGATGCGGAGGGCGCAAGCAATGTGTTCACTGGCATTTCTGATAAGGATCTGATCTCATGGAACACAATGCTGTTCGGGTTCGCGATGAATGGATGGGCAAATGAAGCACTGGCGATGTATGACAGCATGAAATCCAACGGTGTCTGCCCCGACGAGGTGACGGCCTTCTGGAGCAAGGGAAGAAGACCTTGTTTGAATCAATGGTGTCTGCGCATGGAATCCATCCAAAGACAGAGCATCTGGCTTGCGTGTACGCGAGATCAGGGAACGTCACAAAGGCTACTGAGCGCGTGCTCATCGGAGCACCTGAACGCCGGGGTTGCAAGGAAGGTATCTGGGCAAGACATGGTGGCGGCCGAGCCCGCGAGAGACGCGGGCTATGTCATGCTGTTCCAACCTGTTCTGCGCCACTGGGCAGTGAGCGAGGCTGAGCGGATGAGAAGAGCGATGGCTGAGCACGGCGTCAAGAAGGCTCCTGGGTGTAGCTGGGTTGAAGTGAAGGGCGATGATGTGAAGGCATTTGTGTCAGGTTTTTCACAGGATCTTGATCATACTGGTTTTGTGCGCGATGTTATTCGCTTGTTGGATTGCGAGATGATGAGAAAATTGTGATGTGGAGTAGTAATGGTTCATGTCTCCATCAGAGTCCCAGATCGACATGAACCAGCCTGTTCGGTTGGCTGATTCGTATCGTTGCTAGTTTATTTAGGTGAGAGAGAAGTACTACTGGTTCATGTGAACAGTATTTCTGTGAGAAGGCTGGCCAGCCCCGTCAGCCAGCTGCTATGTTGTTGCTGTTGTACTCCAGATAGGGATTTTCCTGTTTCCGTATAGCAAAACAAGATGTCCGGATCTGTGCCACGGATTGCGTCGTGATCACCACCTATAAAAAATTCTTGAATTCAGCAACGATCATATAGCTTCGTCAGGGGCAACGATGGATCTGGACGCGAGCCCTGCCATCAACTTCTGGAAGGACCCGAACGCCGAGCCCTGCTGCATCTGCGGGGAGGAGGAGGAGGGCGCCGCGGCGGCGGGGCACACGGAGCTGACGTGCCCTTACAACTACCTCGCCCCCGCCGCCGCGTCGACGTACGTGCCCTGCCGGGCGAGGGCCGCCGCCTGGATGGAAGGCAGGGGCGCCCTCTCCGAGCAGTGCTGGTTCCTGCGGCGCTTCGTGCGTGCGAGCAACCTGCCTGGGAGCTGCCGGCCGGCCGACCTGGCCGGGCTCTTCGCCGCGTTCGGGCCCCTGCGGATGTGGCACGTCGCCATGGACGGACCCGGCAAGTGCAAGGGGCTCGCGTGCGTGGTGTTCGAGCGCCGAGAGGACGCGGAGGTGGCTGTTGAGGACCTCAACTGCTACAGCTTCGGTGCCCGTAGCTTGCGGGTCGACTGGGCGTATCCCAGCGCCTGATAACCATGGAAGCAAGATGTACATCATAAGCCGTATTTTTCCAGGCAATGAACAATATTTTTTTCTCACAACAAATCAGTCAACAGTACTTTTAGTCATGGCTTATCAGCCAAGCGAACAGAGCAATGTGCTATTGAAGCATTGTAAAATCAAATACGGCAGCACTGTCACACCACCGTACAATTTTATTTTATGTATGTATATATGTACTCTCTCTGTCCCAATTTAAGTCAAAACATTTTAAATTTGATCAGTTTTATATAATAAAATAATACCCCTCCATTCTAAATTATAAGTCGTTTTAACTTTTTTTTGTACATATATTTTGCTATGTATTTAGATATAGATGAACTAAAAAAGTCTAAGTGAGGTATCATTAGACTCTTTATTAATTATATTTTCGTAGTATACCTATTTGATGTCATAAATGTTTGTAATTTTTTCATTAATTTTGGTCAAACTTGTGATGCTTTTTACTCTCTAAGAAGTTAAAATGACATAATTTCGGATGAAGAGAGCAGTAGAAATGGCAGAAACAATCGCAGGCAACACTGGAACCACTCGTTTCCTTTTGCATCCTCGTGTACTTCCTTTCTTAGATAATGGAAAACAATTCCAATATTTGCCTCATGAGGTATTGGATGCAACCGTTGACAGGAGAGGCATGGCAAGAATTAGACGGCGGCGGGGCCGTGTCCGCAGTGGAGCGTGGTGCTTCGGGTACGTGAAGCTCACGTTGAGCGTGGAGTTCATCCACACCGACGACGGCGCCGCGCACGAGGGCGTTCATCAACATCAGCCGGGACTACAAGGACGCAGGGGCGTATTTTGTATGGTCGCCTGGTGGGCCATGGCCCACCCTAAGAATTTGCCAACACCCAAGATCCATGTAGGGTGTGTTTGTTTATATGGATATCATGGACGACACATGGATATCTATGGATATAGGGTGTTTGGTTGGATGGACAAACTGAACTTGATATCCACAATAGAGAATATTCTGGATAGATACCGGATATCGTGGTCCTCAGAAATCTGACGGATGAGCGTATCCACGTGTTGATTAGCGCATGTTTTATGTGACAATTAGAGTAGTATAATGCTAATTAACATATTTTATTTTTAATTAGGGATTATAATGACAAGATTAGTGTCGGTGCATATTTATTAGTGTATAATTTATTGTTATTATTTTTAAATAATAAATATAATTAATTAAGTATTCTTATCCTATCCAATCTCATCCATCAACCAAACAGAAAAATGGCTCGTCCCATCTATCCAACCAACACACACAACATGGATATCCATATCCTGAAATCCATAGATGACCATATCCCACCCACCCTTGTCCTCAAACCAAACACACCTGAATAAATATTTCTCTCTATTTTTCTCATTTAAGTGTGGGTTTCAAAATAGTTTTTTGAGACACTTTTAATCTATTTATATTTGTATGTATATTGGTGCATTTCATTTGCAGTATTAATTTTTTTTGTTAAATTGGATCACCCTTACATAAAATACTGGATCCGCCACTACAAGGACGTTCTGACGTGCACGGTCGACAGCTGTGCTCCCTACACCCTGGCCAACTGATCAGGAGTAGGAGATTGCGTTGGAGCCTAGTAGGGCCTCTTTGGTTGGGTGGCCAATCCCTGGACAGGCCTGCTGGAGTTAAGATGTGGATGTTGGTTGCTTGTTTTTGGGCCTTAGCCAGGCTTCTGCTGACCTTCCGTACGCACCTGGGCTTGGCTCCCAAAGAACGCATTAACGATCCGTTTTTTTGGGGCCTAGCTAGGCCAAGCCGCGCCCCCGCTTCGTCCCATGGGCTTGGTGAAAGGTCCTAATATGGCTAGAGGGGGGGTGAATAGCCTATTTAAAAACTACAAATCAACTAGAGCAATTTGATTAGTAAGACAAATAGCGAAATGCAAACTTGCTCTAGCTCTACAAGGGTTGCAAGCCACCTATCCAACAATTCTAGTTGCAATTGATCTATTTGCACACAATCTACTTGACCATTACTCACTAAGAGCTCTCACAAAGGCTACACTAAAGAGCTCCACTAGATATGTTTAAAGCACAAGGCAAGCTCTCAATTCTAATTACACTAAAGAGCTTGCTATATCTAGTTTGCGGAAATGTAAATGAGTAAGTGAGACGATTATACCGCCGGGTCGTGGAGTGAACCAATTACACGATGAATATATAGCCAATCACCGGGAGAATGCGAATGACAAGAGACAACTAATTTTTCTCCCGAGGTTCACGTGCTTGCCAACACGCTAGTCCCCGTTGTGTCGACCAACACTTGGTGGTTCGGCGGCTAAGAGGTGTTTCACAAACCTCGTCCACACGATAGGACACCGCAAGAACCGACCCACAAGTGAGGTAACTCAATGACACGAGCAATTTACTAGAGTTACCTTTTGGCACTCCGCCGGGGAAGGTACAACTCCCCTCACAATCACCGAAGGCGGCCACGAACAATCACCAACTCGTGCCGATCCTTCACCGCTGCTCCAACCGTCTAGGTGGTGGCAACCACCAAGAGAAAGCGAAATCGAAATCAGAATAAGAACACGAATACCAAGTGCCACTAGATGCAATCACTCAAGCAATGCACTTGGATTCTCTCCCAATCTCACAATGATGATGGATCAATGATGGAGATGAGTGGGAGGGCTTTGGCTAAGCCCACAAGGTTGCTATGTCAATGAAAATGTGCAAGAGAGCTCCCTTGAGCCGGCCATGGGGCTATAAATAGAGCCCCATCAAATAGAGCCGTTGTACCCTTCTTTGGGCAAAACACGCTCGACCGGACGCCCGGTCATACCGATCGGACGCTGGCCCTCGGCGTCCGGTCGCCGATGGACGCCACGCGTCACCCGACTTCAAACGTTGTTCGTCGATTTAACGGCTACGAAGCGACCGGACGCTTCCGGCAAATCGACCGGACGCTGAAGCCCCAGCGTCCGGTCGTTTCAAGAAGCTCCCAAGGCATGTTTTTTTCGACGACGCGTCGATCCACTTTGACCGGACATAGACCAGTCGTCCGGTGCTCAACCCTACCCATCGGTGCCGACGACACCTCGACCGGACGCAGCCTTTTTTAGCGTCCGGTCATTGAGTGACTCAATCGTCCGGTCAAGAGACCGACGCCAAAGATCATTTCGACCAACTCCATTTCAACTCTAACTTCTTCACCCTTGCTCAAATGTGCCAACCACCAAGAATTTTGCATCCGGCGCAATAGAAAATAGACATTTCATTTTTCCAAAAGCGCCGAATCCCGCCTCGCAAGCTCGGCGGGAGGGAGAGAGGGACCCAAACCCATCTCAACCCTGCAAACACCTTGTGCACATGTGTTAGCATATTTTCACAAATATTTTCAAGGGTGTTAGCACTCCACTAGATCCTAAATGCATATGCAATGAGTTAGAGCATCTAGTGGCACTTTGATGACCGCATTTCGATACGAGTTACACTCCTCTTAATAGTACGGCTATCTATCCTAAATGTGATCACACTCACTAAGTGTCTTGATCACTAAAACAAAATGGCTCCTACATTTTATACCTTTGCCTTGAGCCTTTTGTTTTTCTCTTTCTTCTTTTCCAAGTTCAAGCATTTGATCATCACCATGCTATCACCATTATCATGATCTTCGTCATTGCTTCATCACTTGGAGTAGTGCTACCTATCTCATAATCATCTTGATAAACTAGGTTAGCACTTAGGGTTTCATCAATTAACCAAAACCAATCTAGAGCTTTCACTTGGGTGGCTCTCGGCAGCCACCGAATATAAGCCACGCCTCACTGACCCGTAGGGTCTCCCAGGGGTACTGTTCACTTGCTCTCTGCGGCGCCACTCTCGCTCTCGCTCTCGCCCCCTTCCGTCTTCGTCCTCCTCGGGGTGCCACCGGTGGCGGTGAACCTCATCGGCGCATCTGGTAAGCGAGTTGGGCCACTGGTACGTGGCCTAATCCCCATCTCCCTCGCGTTTTCTTGTTTCGTTCTTTCTTCTGCTACGGTTTGTCGTAGATACGTTACGGATGGTTCGATTTTATGCTGAGCTTTAGGGATTTGGTCGATGATTACTGTGTACCTGATTTTATACACTACGATAGCTCAATCGACAGGAGATTACACGACAAAAATGGGGTTTGGGCAATGGATGTAAAAAGGGAGACAGAAAGGGGAATGGATGTATACCTCGGATGCGGCCACTTGCTTGCTGCTGTTGTTGTCCGACGAATCGACGGAGTCCGCGCCGTCACTCCTTGCCGAGCGGCTCCTCGACGGGGACCCAGCGGCCGGGAAGTAGAGCGAAGACGCAGAGTGCGAGGAACAGTTGCAACCGGAGCCACCATTGCACCGGCCCAAAGCACGGCGCACGGCCATGGAGTCCTCGGCGGCCTGGTGGTCGCTCATCTCAACGGTTCGGGTGGCTCGACGGCGATGGCTTCGAGAGAGGAGAGGGAAGGCGAGAGGGCGGCAAGAGAGACGGAGCGGTGAGCGAGTGAGAATGACTGCCGAGTGCGCGGGTGTGTGGGATATAGGCGTACGGTCGCGGTGGTAATGATACCCTTCGCACAACACGGTGAACGAACCCTAGGTTGGCCAGAAACCAAACACAGCCCAGGTTGGCTCCACTGGGCTAGCCAGGACCTAATGCACCCAACCAAACAACATCTCACCTCAACCGGGCCAGATAAAGAACCCAACCAAACAAGCCTATGTTGGCTAGAAAGAGCCAGCCCCATACTACCCATGCTCTATTTCTAGCCAGACCTCATATTAGCCACTCAAGCAAATAGGCTCGTAGTAATCTTGTGTGTTCCTAGAAAAAAAAGTATTAGTACGTACAGTAGCAATCAGTGCTGCACAAATATTTTGATAGGAACAAAAGTTGATCTCTGTTATATACACACCCGAGTGTATACATTAGCTTCGACATCTTACAAAGTCCATCCTTGCATCTATCATACTGCAATTAACTTATGCATATATGCTAATATACTCACAAATTTGGTCCTCGATAGAATGTTCATCCAAAACTCGTTGATTTTGAAGTTTCAAATTTTACACTTACATCCCTTGAAGCTATTTCAAAGTCGGCCCTGTGCCAAATGTAAATGTTAGAGTTAGCGTCAAGTTAGGAAATACTCCCCCTGTTCAAAAATGCTTTTGGATACAATTTTGACCATTCCTTTTATTAAAAAAACTATGTAATTATCACTTACCACCTCAGCTCACATTTATCTGACCTTGGTTAGTTCAATTTTGAACTAACTAGCGTCAATAAATATGAATGAGGGAGTATTTTGTTATGATTTATTTATTTTATCATCAAAGGAACTTTTACTATTATTCATATTTCTATTTATTTGCATATTTTTTTAATAAAATGAACGGTCAAACTTATGTTAAAAAAAATCCAACTTACATTTAGAACGGATAGTGTCAGTTTTGCCCCTGAATCAGTTTTGATGCCTAGGCCCGAAATCACAACTTTCGATCAAAATAATATCCACCAAAGGGAATGATGTGGTGGATAATACACAGCTTGATTTTGCATCACGTTGTTATCTCAACAACATATTGGCATTTCTGCTTTCGACGCCGACCACTTATTACATGCTGTGCTTTTGAGGATATATCTATGTGGACAATTATATTTTTAATGTGGTAGGTGGATTTCAGCTTGTAGTCAGTTTTTTGGGAATCAAATTTTGATATTCACCCAACTAACATTATGTCAACCAAGCTCAGCATACACCCAATATAAGTGAAAAGGTTGACCATGGAGAACTACACGTGTGTGGTTGGCCGCTAAGTAAAAGAAACTATATACTCCACGTGTTAAGGTTAATGATAATTATGGAGTAATATTATTGTTAACTACTACTTAATCCATTCCAAATTATAGATCATTTTATCTTTTCTAGATGCATAGCAAAATAAATGTATCTAGAAAAGTCAAAACGATCTACAATTCGGAACGAACGTAGTAGTATTAAATATCTTGAGTATGGGATATCATATTTTTCAAGAATTGGAATTTGTATCTTGTGATGGATGAAGTGAGTTATGAATTAATTGATGGATAAAAGCGAATAAACAGAATTGACGGTAAATATGACCTACAACTTGCTACTACTAACCAAAAAGTTGGGAAGATGCCGCCACATATTGGAAATTCTCCAACCTCACGTGCCTCCGGAATTCGAATTTCAAGGTGGGACATCGAAAGTGGCTTCTCGCCCGCCCACGCCTGCGGGCTGCAGACGTCAGCCGTTGCCCGTTCATCCCCTCCTCTATAAGTACCCCCAAATCCCGCACCATTACCAGTTACCACCCTCCTCTCCCTCCCCCTGCCGCCGCGCGCACGCAACGCAGGCGCGGGAGAATGGTGAGCTCTCAGCCTCCTCCATGCTGTTTGTTCTGCGATTCTAGGCGTGTGTGTGCCCTCATCGTGGTTGCGCTGTTCGGGTGCAGGTGGTGGCTCAGAAGACGGAGGAGAGTGATATGGCGGACCATATGCTTCTACTGGTAAGTCTCCTCGCCCTTCTCCGCTTCGATTTCGTGCGATTCTCGCGGGTTCGGGCCGCTATGGAATCCGCACCCGATCGAATCGGGGTGTTCGATCGAGACGTTCTCTTAGAATTTTCCGGGCGCTGTTTGCCGGAGGGTTTGATCACGAGCATTTTGGTTCGATTTGGGTTGGTTCGAGCACCGCCGTGCTCGCGTATCGAGTTGGTTTGCGTTTGCTAGTCTTCATTAGTGGGTTCGTCTAAGTTTTCCCCATTTCGTGTGCCGATTCGAGTGCCATTTTCTGCTTGAGCGGTTAGGTTTGGGTGTCTCTTTACTGCTTTGGATGATTCTAAACTTCGAATTCAGTTGATCGGTTCGAAGCACACTGCACGCGTCAATAGCTTCTGGATTGATCGAATTGAGTTGGTTCCTACTTCTCTCAGTGAAGCACTCTCGATTATGTGCATAAGTTTGAGCTCTTCAGATGGATGCACATTGATTTGGGATTTTGGGATGTATGTTGCGCTACCTGCTTGCTTGTTCGAATCCGTTGGCTCATTCGGAACATCACTCAGGGAGAGTTCAATATTAGGTTCGCGCTCGATTTCGCGTAAAATTGGTGCGCATTTCGCCAGGTTTATGGTCTGATTTCTGTGGTTTCGAAAATCTCTAGCTCTTGAGCGAATTATATCGAGTTGTTTTTCTGCTTAAACAGTTGATTTCGGCGATTCTCAACATTGGGAGTGAGTAAATCTTCGATTCGTCTTGACATGGTTGTTGGGCAGTACACGCCCGTTCATTTTCGTTTTGATTCCACCGGTCTGGGCGATGCATAGATGTACATCCCATCAAATTGCTTTGCATACATGGTTTTTAGTCGGTTCAATTATTATTTTTGGAGAAATTAGTCGTTCTAATGGTCACCAACTGTTTCGCTAGAAGCCTCTAAAGTTGTCAATCAATTGAATACTCACTCAGTTTGCGTTTTATTAATTTAGCCTTGCATCATGCTAAATTTCAGTGATATTTAGGAGCACGTCTCTGTGATTAATTTCTGCTGCTTTGGAGATACATTTATGTCCAAATATGCTTTGAACAGCAGCACAACTTTTATTAACTTTAACAGTACCAGTGCCCATGTGTCTAGTAGCTGGATATATTTTAATTTAGTTTCTACTTTGTGTTTGAACCAAGCAGTACATATTTCTGCCATAGTTTTTGGGATCATGAACTCTTCTTCTACAGTTTCTAATTGGTTCTTCGCCTTGGCATTCTAGATTGTTAATTCTGTGGTGTACTTGGGGCAATCATATGATCGTTTAAGCCTTTCCTAGAGTGGTATAGTATTATCAATTTTAATCCTATGTATATGGTTTTGGTAATTAGAATGTGACTAATTTGCACGAACAACACGCATTATTAGTAATAGTTCAGTGACTGCAGTATGTTTGGTTTGTTACAGAAGTTTGACTGCCTTATATTTACTTGAAAATCTCTATGGTTTGCTTCCAATTAGATAACTATTATTTGCCATCTCCTATACCCTTTTCTATGATCATCCAGTTGCATCTTGTCTGTAGTATTTTGCTTTCTGTTTCTTAATATCTATTTTGGTTAGCATTCTGAATGTGCAATGGTATTGGGTTCAATAACATAATGATCCACATCATCAAAAACCTCTTATGTATGTTCTTGAAAATGCTCTAGTAGCATACTGTTTGAGAAAAGCAAGTCCCTATATGTCGCGTTTCACTATTTGAAAGACACAGCTAGTGATGTTTTTGTTTTTTGGGTGAACATTGTTGTCCATTTTTTTGTGTCTTTTGGGCAATGAACTAAATTTTTAATGAGTTTATGGGTGTTCAATTCCTTAACCATTTTCTCTTAATACCTATCTAGTTTGATGAAATCACGACATAGCCTGCTTTGTAACTGTTATGTTAATTTTATCAAACAGACCAGGAATCTACTTCGGATTGCCATATATCACATATGCTACATAAGAGGCCTATTTCATGAGAAATGTTTCAGTGAAAAGTCAGTTCTATCACCAGGTCAGAATTAGCAATAACTTCAAACCCAATGCCTATATTCAAAATCTACAGCTGATGTGAAATTTTTACCTCAAACACTTTTCTTGATGCAGAGATGAAGAATCAGAAGCTTATGCCAGTGGATCATGACTTGGTGAGACTCGTAGATTGGATGGAGAAAGGTGAAGAATGTCCTGAGCTCATTTAATGAGTCAACTATTTGTGATTACTACCTATCTTGTTTACTTCCGAAAAATAATTTATTGCATTATACTTGTTTTGTACATGACATGATCTGTGAGACTGTAAGTCTGTAACACACATCTTTGACCATTATTTTTCTAACTTGCATGGACAAATGTATTACTACTCGTTTTCTATTTTGTTTGTTTGATCAACTTTTGCAAACAAATATTTAGGTGTCTGTGATGCATTACAAAAGAAATACCTCAAGACCCTTCTCTTTTGTATCTGCGAGAAGGAGGAAGGTCCGATGATTGAGGAGTATGCCTGTAAGTTTCATCCTGTGGACTCTTGCTAACTTGTAGCATATTTTGAGGGCAATAACATGTAGCATATTAGTTTGGATTGAGATCAAGTGTCACGCACTTTCTTATTATATGCCAATGTTTCCCTACAGTCTCATTTAGCTACCCGAACACAAATTCTGAGGAAATAGCAATGATCATTAGCCGGACAGGGAGCGAAAATGGAAGCACCGCATTCAAGCCAAATGCTTCAGAATTAACACCTGATCAGATGAAGTACTTTCTTGATACAAATTTTCTTGCTTGAGGGTGCAGTCTTTGTACTAAAGTAGTGTTGCATCTAGAATGTTACAATTTGAAAGAAGTTTGCACTTGGCAACACAAACTTAAAACAAAAACAATTCAGTATTATGATTTCTCTGTGTATGAATTTGCTGAAATTTACTAGGTATGTAGGTTTAAGTGTCTATCTGTTGGCTATGCTAAAAGTACATGAGTATCTAGAAACATGAATATAAAATTTAGATTTATTTAGATTTACATCAATTATTCATGATTTTCTTGGCTTACAAAATCATAGTTGGTTTGAGGTCTCATCCTTGTTGGTGCTTTAATGCATCTTGTAGATTATTCCATGGTTTTCTGGTTGTTTGTCCAATGTTCCTTTTGGGTGTCAAAGTAACCATTGTGACCTATGATGATCATATCCAGACATGGCTGTTACTTTTCAGGAGGTACGGATGTAAGATGATTAGAGCACTTGTTTCACTTATGAAGAGGTGGACTCAAAGCCAAATGGCTGGGTGTTTTTGGCTGGCATTCTGTAATACTCACGAAATCACTGTTGTGTCCTGCTGAAACTATTATTTTCATGTTCAGAGAACAATCAGGTGAATGCTATATTTTTTTGATGATGTAGCAGTAACAGAACCTTTTCTTCTGTTTGGATTCAAAGCCAAATATAGAGGAGGTATTTTTTTATAACATTCTGTAATATGTTACAAAATTGTAATAGATTGTGTTGTGCTGAAGCTATGGTTTACTCATGTTCAGAGAACTGTTCTGGTGAAGCTGCTATACTATGATGATGTAGCAGTAAGTAGAACCTTTTCTTCTGTTTGTTTATTTTTAGCATATTGTTCTTGGGAGCTTCCACTGCAAATAATCTTCTTTTGATCTCAATAAGAAACCTGTATTGTCCTTTTGCAATCTAATGTGTTATTACCTGTATTGTCCCTGTGTACCATAAATATCACTTTTGCAATCTAATGTGAAACCTGTATTGTCCTTGATTATATCCTTGATCTCAATAAGAAACCTGTATTGTCCCTGTGTACCATAAATCTATATAACCTGTATTGTCCCTGTGTACCATAAATATCACTTTTGCAATCTAATGTGTTATTACCATAAATATCAGTACCTAAATCTATATAACATGGGTTTCTTTTTGTCCGAAATGTTTTGACATTATATCCTTGATGGATCAAAGCATCCATGTTTCTCTGTTAGCTTTTTGGATCAGATAAGCTGCTTCCATAGTTTCTAAATGGTTGTTGACTTGTGTTATTCTATGAATTTAGGATTCTATGTTGTACCTATTGGAGTTATTTAAGCCTTTTTTAGCGTGTTTTTGGAACCAACCTAGTAATATTAGTTTCCTTTCTATTATACATAGTTTCTCTTTTTGTAATTAGAGAGTGAATAACCACATTTCTGCAGGATATGTGGTTTGTTATAGGAATTTGTCTTCATAGTTCTCTGAAAAGCCCTGTGGTCTGATTTACATTAGATAACTTTTGGTTGCCTTCTCCTACACTTGTTTTGAACTGTGCTTGAGCTATGTTTTCAGTGATCCATTCAAATGGAGAATCTAAACTAGGATGATGAGCTGTATACTCTACCTGCTCGTCTTATATCTAAAATTTAGCTAACAGTTGTTGAAGTTTCAGGTGCAGCTTTCTGGAAGAAGATTTGGATATGTGCTTTGCACCTCACAGAAGAAGTTTAAATTTATGTTTGACTCCGGTGCGACACATCACATTTGCTATGATGAAGCCATAATGGGTAACTTGAGGGAGGTGAAGAAGGAAGACCGGCTACCTGTATACTCATCAGGTGGTAAAGAACTCAGCGCAGAGAGGATGGGATGCATTGACCTTAAGAATTTTAGCCTGAATCCAGTTGGTTTAATCCCTTCAATGAAATTCAATTGCCCTGTTTGCTTGACTGATAAGCAATGACTGAAAGTACCGTTGGCTGATTTGTTATGAGAGAAAAATACTATTCGTTAGATAAAAAATACGGCCTATAAGCCAAGCGAACAGGGCGTGCTTCTTTGTTGGTCGGATCCAAATAATAAACCTGCCAATTACTATCTATATCTTCATTATTGTTCCTCTGTCCATTTGCATTTCGTGAAGAAATTACCAGAATCGATAGCAGTCTCTCTCGTCTGCTTCTGACTACCTACGCTGCACGAACCTGTAATAGCCATGGTTGTGGTTCAAAGCTCCATTCCTCCCGTGCCCTTTAGAGGAGTCGGCTATGACAGTTTAGTACAGTAGCTGGCTTTCTTTGACAACTTGTTAGTCCGTTACCATTCATGAATTGGGACATTTATTCTTCATTAATTAATTATAGATGTGATGAAATCACGCAATCCTTAGCTTTAATTTGGAGTAGTAACATTGTATTAAAGGTAGTCGTGTACTATTTGGTTATGGTTTTGATATAATGGTTTTTAGATATAATAATAAGCCAGATTATTATTTGAGTTTATGCTTTTGGATATGATTGACGACTAAGCAGCGAACATGCTGAATAATAATTCGATTATTATTTGAGTTTATGCTTTTGGATTGATTGACGACTAAGCAGAATTCAAAGGCATAAATTAGTTATAGAAATCGTATAATTATATTAGCCATTGAATCATGTAAAAAAAGCCTAGATTAAGGATGAAATTTTCATGATTTCAAGTAGTTCGTGCTTCGGCGGCAGGGGACTATAGGCCATGAAAACCCAAAAAATGAAGTAGGAGTGCAGGGCCCGACATTTACAGCATAATTAAGGTGTTGAATTGTAGACGCCAATGACTACTTTCCTCTAGAAAATGACTATATTATCCCTCCAGTTAGGGCTATAATAAATGGCCTAAGAACTTGTTACTCTCAGGGGTAAGTCGGTCTTTGAAAACCTTATCAAGGTGTATAAATAAAAACACCAAAAATGGTGAACTCATTCTACTTACGTAGTACTAGTATGTTTCTTCTCTCTCGTCTCCACCACTAATGCAGGATCCGTTAGTCACCAACATCTATGTAGCAATGTGTTGTTGACTAGTTTGTCAATTTGGGCATGAGAGGTGTTGGGACACGAAGAGCTACACATGGTAGATGTGATGGTGCAATCCAGGAGACTGCCTCTACTTAGGACTAGCCTAGAGCCACTGGTAGTTGTACTACTGCTTCACAATGTTGTAGTGCCACTTGAGTTACAACCGGTATATGATGTCCTTCTCGTCTCTGCCTTCTGTGTATGCTAGCGAAGACTAATTAGCGATGCCATCTGGGACACCACGGGTGATCCATCCCCGTACCCGCAAATGACCCATCACCGACAGGTAATGTCCAACAGGAGTTGGGTTAAAAACCAATGGGTAATAGGGTAAAGAGAGGAGAGGGAATCTATGTTTGTCTAATTAATCCATCATTAGCATATATTTTAGTTTAGCACCACATTATCAAATCATGGACTAATTTAGGCTTAAAAGATGCCTTGGAAATTAGGTTAAAATGATAATAAGTTATTTTTCCAAATATATTTAATACGGGTGAAATAGAGAGAAACATTGGACCCCACCTCAAATAGACTAAAATCCGATCTAATGAATAAACAGCCCCTTTGTATGATAGCGAAGACTAATTAGCGATGCCATAATTACACACGCGGGTGATCCATTTAGTACCTCCAAATGACCCATCACCGACAGGTAATGTCCAACAGGGCGTGGGTAACAAATGGGTAATAGGGTAAGAGATGGATCAAAACTCGGACTCTGTACACATCTGTGGACTCGTTGCCGCCTCCGCCTTTGTAGCCTGTGATACTATTACCATACCTAAGAGTCCAGAGGAACAATGAACGCAAATGGGTCGTGTCAGGAGGCAAAACTCAAAACTCAAAACTATTCGAGCCAGAGTGGATCAATGTGCCTGTGTGCGTGTGTGGCTCTGTGAGCCGTAGGTGTGCCTGTGAACGCTCATTTGGGGGTATCAGGAAACTGTACAAACTTTACTCTAAACATTCCAGTTTGGAACCCCAGATTCAATGATCCAATCCTCTGTTCTATAATATTCTCCAATTCCTAGTCCCTGCTGTGTGCTGGCAGATGCTACCGCTCATACCCATGACGCCGACGGACGATAAAGGCCGTTGTTGGTACCACGATGGAGCCTGCTGCTTGGCCCCGTAGGCTGCGGCGTCTCCGGTCGGCGCTCCAGCCGCACGAGCATGGACGATGGCTCCGCGGACGATGCACCCCCTCGACAGTATTTGGGTAGATTAAAGGTAGTCGTGTACTATTTGGTTATGGCTTGTAGATTTATAATAACAAGCAGGTTATTTCTCAGTTTATGCTTTCGGATTGCATCGTCTTCATTGATGACTAAGCACTACTCCCTTATGTCTCCAAGCTAGGCTTCAAGTTAGGCACAGGAATTAAAGAGCTGTACCTGGAAATCAGAATGTGACTATCCTATCCCAGATAATTTATGTTAGCTCTTGAGACATCACGCATGTATGTAAAAGAAACTAAACTAAGAATGAAATTAAGAAGCAAGCATTAGGAGTGTAGGGCCCCGGCATTGACGGCATAATAAGGTTTCGATCGACAGGCGTCAATGACTGCTTGTCTACTTCCCTCTAGCAAACTGACTGTATTACCCCGCTATAAATGGTCTAAGAACGTCCTGCACTTAGGGGGTAAGTCTGTCTTTGAGAACCTTCTCGGTGTATAAAGACTTTGGAAATGGTGAACTCATTCTACTTACGTGCTAGTGTATTTCTTCTCTCCACCACCAATGCTCCGTTAGTTCCTTAGTCACCACCCCCTATGTAACAATGTGTTGCTGGCTAGTTTGACAATTTAGGCATGAGAGGTGTTGGGACAAGAAGAGCTACTGTTGGTAGTGGTTATCCTGCCATCAAAGGGGCTGACTCTATTAATGTTGTATCTGTTGGACAGCTGGCTAACCAAGGCCTGATGATCTGCTGTGGAAATGGTCAGTTCAGTACAGAGCAAGATTGTTGGGGAGGGGTATCTTGACAACAAACTGAATGAATATGTTTTTAGAACATTGTTGGGGAGATATTTCTTCTCTGATGATAAAATTGTCATAGATATCTAGTAGCTTTCGATGAAGGAGTAATTTGCTCTTCAGTTACTTCACATATCTGAGAAACAATAGATGCTTTAACAGGATCCTGTCCCTGAGACTGAAAAGAGTAAACGGGATGTGCATGAACTGGGCTAATGCTTTGTAGTTGAGATTTGTCATAGTAAATCCGTCCACACCCTTCAGATATTACATTCCATTATTTCAGAAAGATGAATCGGCTACCTGCTGCTAATTACTACTAATTTCAGTTTAGTTATTTAACCCCTTTTTTTTGCTCTTCAGTTACTTCTATTTTTCCCTGAGACTGAGCAGAGAAGCGGGATGTGCATATTTAGTCATTTTCCGTGCCCCTTCCAGATTTTGCTTACTGATGAACAATATTTTTTTCTAATCCGTGACTTTTCTTTTATTTTTTTAAATTTGGAACGTGTTTTTTAATCAAGAAATCGGTAGGAATAAAGATTTCAACTATTTTTTCAAATGAAGCGTTTAACAGGGGCCATTGCGGCATACTTTTCCAGTGATGCCGAGGAGGCATTCTTTTCATTTTTCGCAATGTACACTAATGTTCCAACCGTCCAACTCTGATTTTCTATCCAATTATACGATAGTTAGTGACCATGGTTTTTTGTACACGGTATACTGATGTGGTGGCCAGCCCTTTTTCTTACTTTGGGCAATAAGAATACACAGGTGTTGACTATTCAGGATGTGGCCTGTGAAAGGTCAAATTTCTAGGGTCCTAGCCTCCATTGCTGTATTCGTGGGGCTGTCACTTCTCACTTGTTGGCGTCCAATACATTGAGCTCGTTGATGAAGGCTTATCGATGTTCCTTGCCCTGCATGTTTCAGACGTTTCTAATTGTCTGGCTGTCTGTCTATCTCTGTATCTGCAAAATGGCAATTGCTTGTGGATGTTTGGCAAGCCAGTTGTGGAATTGGACGGCAAATATGTAGCACCGCCGATTGAAAGGTCCAGACGCCATGAACCTTTTGATGCTCTTTGTGTGTGTGATAGCTGCTTCTGGTTACCGAACAGTTACAGTTTAGTGTCCGACTCGTGATGTCGCATCGAAGTGACTTTGCAAAAAGCTAAGTTGCATTCCTAGCTGGTTGTGTAGATAAGCTCAAGCTTTGCTGTATCTGAAAATTGGAAACATAAAATGCAGTAAACTTATATCTTTGCTCAAAGAAACAACTTATACTGCACTTTTTTTTTTGCCGTTGTGTGTGTGCTCAGTTCTATTTGCTTGTCTGGAAAACTTTAACATATGGTAAGTACCTATGTATACGAAATTTGTTTGTCAGCCGGGTCGTGACTGAACCGGGTCTGGAGTCACGGATCGGAGATCCATTTTCGAGCAGGCATTTTGTGTTCACCGCACTGATCTGCATATGCAACTGCCTGGTGGTCCAAATCTAGCCTCTACGAGCGTGGACGTCCTCACATTAATCAACTTGTTTGTGTTCCTCTCGTGTACTTGTTGAATAAGCTCAACGTAAAATGCTTGGATCGTTGCTTATAGTGTAATAAAATGCAAGCATCAAATATTCCCTTCTTTATAGGAACTCTGAAACTTCCATTTATATGACTCATGTTGAAACCTGTTGAATCCAGCACGAAGCTAGGCGTATATGGAAGTATTTTCGTAATAGAGCAGATTTGGGATTTGGGTAGTGCTCCATTCGTTCCAAATTATAGAAATAATGTGTATAGAAAAGCCAAAATTACTCCCCAAGAGAGCCGCCGGCCACGGGAGGCCCTTGCCCCGGCCGCGTTGACGGCTCTACTGTTGGCCGCCGGATCGCGCATCCGATAGCCGGTCTCGCCGCCGTACGACCCGCGGGCTGCTCCCTCCGTGATGCCGGTGGCTGACCGGGCGGGGCCCGGACGGGTGGGGTGGGTGGCGCCGCGCGCCGGTCGCCTAGGACCGGCGTGGCTGTTCCGGCTTGGGTGGGAGCGCCCGCGCTCGGCCGGCCCGCAGGCTAACGTGCGGGCCTGGCTGCCTTCTGGTCCCACGTGGCGGCGGAGGGGGGGCGCCCCGCTGCGGTGCACGCTGTGGGCCGCGCCTGCTCCGCACGGCCGTTGTCGAACGGTGGTTGGCGGAATCGGACACTGCGGGCCTGGCGACAGCCTCGAGCTCCGCGACGGAGGGTTTTACTGTGGGCCGGAACAGGGCGCCAGCGGGGGGCGCCCCGGTCCCCGCAGACCGGGGCCGTTGTCGATCTGCCATTGATCGAGCTCTCGGTGGGGTCCGCTGGCAGGGAGAGCTTTGCGACGGAGGGTTTTACTGTACGCCGGAATAGGGCGCCCCTGCGGACCGGGGCCGTTGTCAATCTGCCATTGGCCGACCTCTCGGTGGGGGTCCGCTGGCAGGGAGACGTTGCCTGCCTTCGGAGGGCCACTTTTAATAGGATTACTCGCCGTCGGGGGCTCTCTCCTTCTCCTTTCGTTCGGCCGGTTTCTAAGGTGCGTATACCACGTCCCGCGCTCCCTCTCTCTTGCGGCGTTTTCCATGGGTTGGGGTACGTCGGCGCTGGGCCAGGCGCCGTTGTTGCGGGGTGCGTGTGTGACGGCCCCGGCGCCAGTGTGGAGTCCTGGCAGTGGTAGGTGTTGCGGTAGCTTGGTGCGTTGCTGCGGCGTGTGCTTGGGGTGGTGAGGCTTCGGTGGGTCTTCGGTCGGATCCTCGCGCGACATTGCTGGTGCGGGCCGTATGGGTGGATGTTGTTGTCAGGGGCGGCGGCGCCGATGTGGGGTGGGGGGCGGTCGGCGATGGGCCAGACGCCGTTGTTGCTGGGTGCGGGTGTGTCGGCCGTGCTACCAGTGCGGGGGCTTGGGCGGACCAGCCATTGTGCTGGCTCCATGAGCTGTCGCGGCGTCTGGTTGGGGTCGGCGAGCCGCGGGTGGGTGTTCGGTGGGATGCCCGCGCCGTAGGTGTTTGATGGAATGCTCGCACGGCGTGGTGATGCGAGCTGAGGTGACCCACGGCTCCCCTAATTTCTCTGTTTGTTCTGCTTTGATTTTTTTTCAGGTGCTCTGTGTTGGGGCCAGGGGCTTTCTCGTGCTGCTGCTGGACGACGCTGAATGCCTGGTATGGTCCCCGCGGATGTCAGATTATTGTCCTGTGTTACACTCTTGTGTTGTTTTGTTCTCCGCTGTTTGTCGTCTGTTGGGATGTTTGGTGGTGCTGACGTTGTTATGGATTTTGTTGGATTTCTTCTCCTGGTCCGTTGCTAGGTGGTAGAGGGTTGTTCACGTCGGCTGGTTGACGTAGGCCTGTTTTGGTATGGTTTACTCGGATCTCGGATTAAACCAATCTATACTGCGAAGCGTAATCCTCTCATCCATTTTCCCTCAAGGCATTGTTCCCCTATTCGAACCTAAAACCTTGGACGTGCTGGACAAAAGTTGGACACAAGTTACAGCTAGTCATGGGCCAACTGCTTCTCCTATGAGTCCTGACCTGTCCCTCTGCGACGCGTAGTATCTGACCGTAGAAGGCTTTGTGTGTGTCGCTGGAGGTGGGGAAGGAGGCAAGAAATGGTGATGGGAAGAGGCGCAGTGGTGGTGATTGGAGAGACATCAAAGGGGAGCAGTGGATCTGTGGAGGTGGGAGAAATAAGATGTGAAATTTGGTTAGTAGGCCGGCAACAAGGCCCTCATGCCTGCAGTGGTGAGGCCAGTGCCGGGAATCACCATCAGTCTCCATCAGCAGAATTGCAATGAATAGACGAGTTGCTGAGTTGGTACTTGGTGGTGGCGTGCAGGAAGGGGTAACTTGGTGGCTCCATCCGTCAAGAAGTGAAATGGCTGTCACACTTTCTAGCACCATCACCGAGTTTCTTAAGAAGTCTACCTTATGTTTTTAGTAGTTCATGTCTAGATGAACCTTGCTTATACGTTTGTGCGATGGCTTGAACGTTTTCGTTAACAGAACTAGTTGTTGCAGCTACCTGGCTGTTACTAACATCTGGCCCTGTTCGCTTCTCTTATAATCCGTACTTTTCAAGTTTTTTTTTTCACCGGAACAGTATTTTTCTCTCACAACAAATCAGCAGGAACAGTGTTTCGGCTTGTTCATCCGCGCCGACGTCACTCCTCTTCCACTGCTGCTGCTTTCCTCGCGGCGGCGGCGCCGTCGCCTCTTCGCCCTCCTGAGATCAACAGGCCAGGTTCAAATGCACTCTTACCGTAATAATATAACCCAAGATGAAGATCTATCGAGTTCGTTGCGTGAATGAACAACTTACATAGACGGTGAGGCAGTAGGGGCTCGCATCGATGCGGAGCCTCGTTAAGCTCGGCGTTCGCGAGAGGAAGGAGGCCAGGCGTGGCGTGACGCCGCCGCCGAACCCCCACCGGATCTTCAGCGAGAGCACGCGAACACAGGGCAGCGTCCTCGCACGTCGCGCGCGCCTCTGCAGGGTCGCCGAGCCAGTTGAGCAGAGCCATCTCGTCCGGCACCACGAGCTCCATGTCGAGCTGGTCGACGGCGAGGGCGCAGGACCGCAGGAGCTGCGTGGTGTACGGGGCGTCGAACTGGTCCCACCGTCCGAACGTCAGGATCTTGAGCGGGCTGGCGAGCCGGCGGACGTGTGCCAGGCCGCTGTCGCGGAAGGTGAGCTGCTCCGGGTAGCTGCGGTACCAGCAAACCGCCTCGATCCGCGGCGCCGAGACGGTCACCTTGCCGCCGTCGCCGTCTGTTGCGAGGCGGAAGCAGGAGCTCACGCTCAGGCATCGGAGCTTGGCGGCCACCACGTCCAGGGTTGCCAAGTCGTCGACGGTGTCGAGGTCGAGCACCTCGAGCACGCCCGTGCGGAGGGCGAGCCGGCGCACGGAGTGCCCCCTAACGCGGCGCAGCCGCAGCGTCCTCAGCCGGCGGCAGCACGACGCCAGGAACTCGTCCAGGGGCCGCGCCGCCCAGCTGCAGCAGCGCGAGGCTCAGCTCGGCCAGCCTGTCGAACGCCAGGTCCGCCTCGGGGAACGCAAGCGTGGTGCGCGGCGCGGTCACGTCCAGCGCCTCCGCGCGCGTGCAGGGAAGGAGGCGCAGGAAGCTCAGCCCCCGCAGCGACGCGACGCGCACGGACCCAACCGCGCGCGCCATCGCCCGGCCGTACCACTCATTGACGAGGTAGATGTGGTGGTGGACCTCGACGGAGATGGCGGGGATGCCGGGCGTCGGGAACCGGGCGAGCGCCGCGGTGGCGAGGGCGCAGAACCGGGGCCCTTTCCCTCTCCGCACGCAGTCCCGGACCGACAGGTTCAGGGCGGAGACGTGCGCCCAGGCTCGCCGCGACATCTGGGCCGTGAGCGCGGCTTGCAGGGTGGGCAGGAAGGAGAGGATTCGCCCGATCAGTTCGTCGGGAAGGCTGCTGAGGCGATCACCGCAGCCGACCCCCGAGCAGGGTTCCGCGGTCCCGTCCGGCGCCTTGCGCCTTTTCATGGTCATCACAAGACTAGAATACACAAAGCAAATTCATAAATAAAGAAAGAAAAAAAAAGAATTCGCTCGCTATACAAACGCTTGAATTGCAGCAGATAAGAAGGTATGATCAAACTTTGACTACGCAGACTCGTGCTTTCCATGGTACAAGT
The DNA here is from genome assembly GCA_904845875.1 of Miscanthus lutarioriparius. NCBI lineage: Eukaryota > Viridiplantae > Streptophyta > Magnoliopsida > Poales > Poaceae > Miscanthus > Miscanthus lutarioriparius. The sequence goes on from CAJGYO010000018.1 coordinate 80,632,613, forward strand.
AATAACGTATGGAGAGATACAGTACAAATAAAAGGGAAGTTCCCGACCGTATACAACATAAACTGGTTTAGTAATAACTAGTAAATGTGCACGTACATTGCAACGGAATCAAATACATATAGAAATCGAATTTCGTAGCATTGCTAGAATCGAGTTGTTCACCCTCGTACGAGCACGGATCATGAGTCTGGATCATATACCGAGAACGCGATCGAATACGTTTTACAATCAGACTCCATATCAATCATCGCTAGACACGATTTGTATTTACTCGTATATGATCATGGGTCATGAGTCCCTATCACATATGAGACACAAAGGATGTAAAATAAGCGGGATGGAATTTTTTTTCACTGTCCTGTAGTTGCGTTGAGATATATAGCAGAAAAAAAATGAGGATGAGATTTAGGGTCTTCAATATTAGGCTAGGAAATATACATGTGTGTTGTAACGAAGAATATAAATACAAATTTATATACCTCAAACGTAGATGAGCTTAACTAACCTGAGGATAAATTATGGATAAAATCTAGATCTTAAATACGAAAAATAGAGGTGACATTATGGTTAAATTTAGATTCTTAGATTAGATACGGAAATTAGAGGGGGTGAGGGAAGGGCACAGATAGGCTATTTTGGAATGGCAGAGCTGACATGTTAAATGGGGTCTTGTTTGCACTCTGTGGATTACTAAGAATTTTATATTGAGCGGGGGAGACATGAGGAAAAATCATATGCTGTCTTTTACTCGATTTAGAGCTCTTTTTGATTTGATTTGGAGCTTTAGAACAATTTTTCCTTCATTTTCTTCGGAGAGCAGAGTCTTTGGGTGGTGGAAAACGGAAACGACGATATAAAGAAAGAAAAGGGTATTACCGTCCTCCAAATAAACGCATCTGAGTATCTGACTCTTTCCCTATTGTGTTGGATGCCATTGTTGCCATTGTTGTACCAGCAGGAAGGGTCGGGTGACGATTGACGAAAACGAGATCCATGACCAACGACGCGGGAACGCCTAGGAAGAACCGTAAGACGAGGAGGAAGAGGAAGAAGAGGAAGAAGATGATGATGACCGGAGCGTCGTTAACGACAACCGGGAAGAAGACCGCGAGGACAACAGACCACCCAGGGCAACTGCAAGGTGAATTGAACCACGTGCCGATCCAACCGCCGCCGGTCGCCGTGCGCAATGCTGCCGGCGAGGGCCAGCAGGAGGTGGAGGATACGGCCGCTGACGAGGCGGCTGCACAGAGGAAGGAGCCGCCGCCGCGACGGCATCATGTCGCCGTGACGACGACGACACTGACGACAAGCGGCAAACCTGCTGCATCTGCGGCACGACGAGATGGCACAACGAGTACTTCTGCGCCTGGAACTACATGGACGGGCGCGTCTGCAACACCGGCAGAGCGGGGTGCGGCCCCGGCCGGCACGCGGCGGCGGCGGCGGCGGCGAGCCACCGCCGTCGGGACGCCTTGCGGTGCTTCGTGCGAGTGACCAACCTGCCGTCGAGCCTTGACCATAGGGACCTGGAGCGGCTCTTCTAGCGGTTCGGCCGCTCCGGATGTCCGTTATCACGACGATCTCGCGCCGTCGCGCGCCCGGCAGCACTGGCTTCGTCTATGTGGCGTTCAAGGAGGGGAGCACGCCGAGGAGGCCGTCGACAAGCTCAATGGTCATCACGTCGGCGACCGTAAATTGCGGGTCGACTGGGCCTATCCACGTGCATGAGGCCAAGTTCAAGTGTTTTTATTACTGTATATTATTTCCCCTCAAAAAGATTTTAATGCATTTTTAAGGCCCTATTCTATTTAAATATATGATACTGTGCCTTCTCAGACACTCACAACCTAACCTACAGACACTCGTTCCTATGAACAGCAAGGCTAATAATATAGCTGGCTCATAACTGCAAAGATCCTTACAATCTACCTCTCAGCTCACCCATATAGTAGTTAGCTCTTCAGCATTAATACATGACCCACATGTCTCTCGAACAGAGTTTCTCGATTCTTATTTCTAAGCCGGTGGAAAGCTTACAACCCATTTTCCCTCTCTCCTCTCCTCTCTCCTTCACGTCAATATTTAGCCTGCTTACAGCCTACTGATATACTTGCTCGAATAATACACTTACGTAAACCCTACCTCTATGATATCGTTGACTTTTAACTCAACATTTGACTATTCGTCTTATTAAAAAATCATCTTATTATCATTTATTTTGTTATGGCTTGTTTTATCATTGATTATATTGTAAGTATAACTTATATTTTCACATGTTTGCACTTATTTTTGAATAAGGCGAGTGGCCAAACGTATGTCAAGTCAATGACGTCATAAAATACGAAGCAAGTATATTTTTACTGCCAATTGGAGTCTCCTCCAATTTCAAATGTCAGCAACGCCTCTCTGCTTCCATCTCACATATATTTGCAATATGTTGCACTACTACATAAATGATTTTAAGCGACGGTACACAAATATTAACGGAGACGGGCACAAAATCCAACCGCCTCCAAAAATGGTGGGCTATTAACGGATGTTGTCACATTTATTTACTGAGGCGGTCACGTTTGCCCACCTTGTAAAATCGATTAACGGAGGCGGTCAAAATCCAATTGACTCCTAAAATCGATTTACGGAGACGAGCACATTAAGACAACCGCCTCCAAAAATAGCCTATTTATGGAGGTGGTCGCCTTAAGGTGCCCGCCTCCATAAATCTATTTTCGGAGGTGGGCACACTATAAGGCCGGCCCGCCTCCGAAAAAGGCTGAGGCCCAACAGGCCCAGGCGAGGCCCAATAGCCATCTTCGATATAAATACACAGAGTTAGGGTTTTCTTTCACTCGGTCATTTCTCTTCCTCTCCCTCACTCTCTCCTCAGCAGAGTGGCACGCTCCTCAGCCCTCTCCCTCCTTCGTTGCCCTCCTCAGCCGAGCGCTCTCCTCACCCTCCTCAACCGCCCTCCTCTCTCTCCCTCACTCGTCCTCTCCTCTCTCCCTCGGCGAGCAGCGTGGGACTACAACAGCGTGGGGCCGTGGCGGTGCTAGGGGAGGGGCGTGTGTCTGCAGTGGCGTAGGCGAGCGGCACGGGGCTGTGGGGGCGCTCGACCCTCGGCACGTGGCCGCGACCACGCTCGGCATAGGACCGAGAGGCGGCGCCCCGAGCTCCACTAGATCTGGTGAGTGTGGAGGAGGCCGGCCTCGATCCGCTCTTCGACACAGGTAAGGTCCGCTCTTCTCTCCCTCACTCACCATCTCTCCTTGCTCCTCTCTCTCCCTCACTCTCTCTTCCTCCCAGGGCTGAGGATCCAGTGGCGGCGTGGAGGTGCATGCTCTGGATCCGGCATGGAGAAGGTCGCCAGCGCCCGGATCCGGCGAGGAGATCAGATGCACCTGGATCCGGCGATGGCGGCGGTCTGGATCGCCGTGGAGGTGCATGCTCCTATGTGCGGCACGGCGAGCGACGGCGACGCCAGATCTATCTACTGGGCTAGGAACGGGCTCGCCAGCGGGCTCGAGAATAGGCTCGCCGGCGGGCTCGTGGATTTTTTTTTTGTTTTTATCGATTAATCGAGGCGGGCATTCTAAAGAGCTTGCCTCCGTTAATCGATTAACCGAGGTGGGCAAAACAATCACCTCTGTAATGTCACGATTAACCATGACCTTTGATTGGAGGCAGTTGCAATGCCCGCCTTCATTAACCCTTTATGCCCGTCTCCATTAAGATTTCTGTAGTAGTATTGGATTGTTGGAAGCAAAGCTAGTTTCATCACAAAAACATTCTATTCATCCCCAATGAAAACTTACACATCACACATATAAGGCATCGCAAAAATGTATCCCCATATATATGTTACTATATACTTCTATCCCAAATTGTTTTTGTTCTTGAGGAAACTGGAGGGGCCGCAGCCCCTACAAAAAATTTATTGAAATAAAACAACAGAGTAACAAGTTACATGAGTTACATGAGGGTGAGGAGATTCTGTCCCAAATTGTTGTCACTAGTGATAATGGCGCGCCCTTGCGCACGGGTTGGGACCCAGAATAAATAAAGTAGATCAAAAGCAAAAGAGTTTAGTCCAAGGTAAACAACATGGTCTGTGTAATAAATGACATAAATCTGCAGTCTTAAACTCAAGTAGATGATATTCTACATAACCAAACCACCGTTGTGAAGAGGCGACAATAGCCAATCTTTGAGAGCTCTCAGCTTCTGGCTTCTCCAAATGAAATGGCACACAAACAGTAAGGCAAATAACCAAGAATGCATAATCCAAAACCAACATGTTCCAACGTAGCACACCATAAATAAGAACGCACAACAGTCAACATGGTCCCCAAGGTAGGATGCCAACGCGTAGCCTACGATACATAGATAATGCATAAGTGTTCTGAGACAGCGATATCATGGAGGCCATAGCCGCTAAAGGTCGACGGTCTACTCCGCATAACGGAGGTGCCAGCTTCGATCCGACTCCCAGCCATCATCTTCGAACCCTGTTGTTTCCGACAAAGAAGCTACACAAGCATCCACGAGTTAATATTTTACATCTGGCGCTAAGCATTCTAACAAGAGGCACATAGCCAAAGGGATGATCTACCTGAACCGTACAATGGACGAACAAGCGGACGCAACGCAGCCTGCTCGAGCTCCTGATTGGCTGCACAATATTAAAGAGAATTTTTATGAGTGCCCTGTGCTGACACCAGAATTTGATTCGTTGCATGAGACCCCATAATTCAGAATGTACTGAGAAGAGCCAAGGCAAGTGCTGAATCGGCTGGTCGAAACGCTGATCAGAGTCGGCTGGATTTCAATAACATCATCATCTCGAGAAGACTCCGGCAATAAGAATGGCATTGATCGGGAGAAGAAAGACACGTCAGACTCCACAGAAAGGGAAGATTGGGGTCCAAGTTATCATAATTTAGGAAGCTTTATTTTTTTCCAAGTTGTGTGACCGGTCTTGTTCGACCAGGACTCATAGTTGAGCCTCGGGTATAAATATTGAGCCCCAGCTATTGTAATGAACATCTCTCATCGATCAACCAAACAAGTACCTTTACCTTTTCATCTTACGCCACCCTTTAGGAGTACGAGTAGAGTAGATTTCGATGAGTTCTTTGGGCAAGCAGGACTGTATCGGATGACCTGACCTCTGGCTTATTTCTGAGTATCCATCACGACTTATATGGTTACTTGTAAGGCTACAACATACGACTGATCTCTTGCAAATCGCGGTATAAGTTAATTATCGATCTACATTGTTATTTGTAAGGCTGCAACAGACGACTGATCTCTTACAAATCACGGTATAGATTAGTTATCGATTCGTATCAACCTTTACAAGGCTGCAACAGACGACTGATCTCTTGTAAACGTTGGTATTAATCAAAGTTATCGATATTGTGTTAAATAGTTTACTGTTTAATATAATATCACCAATTACTCGGTCTAGATGGAGATTCATTAGTCATATCTTTCTGATCTATCGTCTGCTGGTTATTCTCATGGATGAATTCAATTCTTGACGTTAGATCCTGCTCATCAACTAATGTATCTCGATCCCGATCGTATATGGTGAGTGTTTAAAGCCATGTTTCATTAAGAGATGGGATCATTGACCACCAGTATCTAGTTTGATTTCACTATCAATGCTGCATTAGATGACTCGATCTGTTGATATTGCGTTAGATTGGATAGTGATAGTTAATGGATCTATCTATTAAGAAGGACATGGCGTCAACCACTCGCTATGTTTCCATCGGCTATTTAGCCGATGGCCTGAGCTTCCACGCGTGTAATATGCCTTCATGATTCCATATATTATGCTATGAGTAGATCTATTGATCGCTAGTCTCTGATCTAAGGTCCTACTGTCAATGCTGCATCAGACGACTCAATCTGTTGACAGTACAATAGATTAAGTCTAGTCGGTTTGTAGATTTATTTATATCTCATGGACGAGTGATCGCATGTTATACGACAAGATCACTAGAATCGGCTATTTTAGCCGATAGCCTGTTTGTTGAGAATATAATGGCTATTTACATGTTTGTACTTGTTTTTATCCTGGTTAAAAGCTAGTATGTTTCTCATTTAATATGAATGATTTCACGCCTACCTGTTTTACACTTTTTTGCATGTTTTTATGATCATCGGCTTTGTTAGATCTATACAATTGATTAATTGATAATTGCCGATATGCTTATTTTACTTATCACGCATCATGAACATGCTGGATATCGACTCTCTAGTCAATAGCCTTATCTCATCGGCTACTTAGCCACACATTTGGAACTATCTGGACAAACACCGGCATGTTCCACCTTAAATTACTGATCAATTTTGTCTCCTTATCAATTACAGGGTCAAATTGACTAGCACGCCCTAGGTCATGACCATCCGGTGCGGTGTTCGACTTAAATCCGGAGAGAGCTCGGGATCTGCTCCACGCGGTTTCTCTCGGCTTGCTATGTGTTCTCCGAACAACGACCTGTCACTTTTCGCCGTCCACACACTCCTGGCACGCCCGGTTGGACCATAATCGTCAACATGGATAACCAGACGATTCTCAAGGTCAACCTTGAAGACTTGCCCAATGAGCAAAGGGCACTCATCGACAAGGCAGCGGAAGAATTCAGAGAGAAGTGTCTGCTTTCTTATAGTAGGACACACGATTCAGTCATTTAGAAGACTCCATTGCCAAGGGTCCTCCTACATGGGTAGAGCGATCTGAATGAAGAAGCTGAAGCTAGACTTGCAGCCCAGATGGTCCACAAGACTGTTAATGAAGCATTTACAAATCATAATCCGGTGCTAGCTAATACAATCGGCAATGTTTTGAAACAAGTTTTTTTCGGTGCACCGATTGATCAAGTGGAACCAGCATACTTCAGTGGCTTTAATCCTTCGGTTGTGGGAAGCAGTGTACCCAGTTCTAGCCAGTAGCCGAATGATGGCCAGTTCCAACAGCCACTAATGCAGCAGCTTCTAGGAGGACAAGCCTCAGATCTTCAAGCTCAACCAACCGCAGGGGGCAAGGTCAAGCTCAACTAATCGCAGGGGGCCAAGGTCAAGTCCTGCCACCAGCTGGGGGGCAAGGTCAAGTGACAGGGGGCAACCACCAGCATAGCAGTCACCAAGTGCCCCTATCACGCAAACAAATCAGCTTCCTACTAGACAGAACCAAGCTTATTTAGTCCAGCGGCCAACCTCACCGGCTAGCCAGTAGGTTGGGCAATGGCCAACTTAGGGAAGATTCAATACTTTCTATCAGACGCCTTAGTCGGCCCATAAAATTGCTCCATCAGTGCAGAGGATCATCAAGAATGTTGATCCTAACTACTTCAATAGTCGATTGCAAGGATATACTACTCATAATGCTCAGATTGACAATCCAGAAGGATATCATTTGGTTTCAGATGCCAGGACATACGAGCTTATGCCACATCCTGGGTATCATAATCCTTATAGTTATAATGCGCAACAACTCCAATAGCTTCAAGCCCAAGGACAATAGTCTCTAGCTCAAGGTCAATAAGTTCAAGTACAAGGCTCTCAGGTTCAAACACAAGGGCAGCCGAGACAGGAAGTTGTTGGCATGGATGCTGATGAATTTATCAATAGGATAACTGCTATGATGCAGAGCTAGTTTGGTCTAAAGCCTAAAGGTCAAGTTGGCTCTTACCAGCGCCCATACCCGGCTTGGTATGATATTGTGCAACTCCCTCCATGCTACAGAGTCCCAGACTTCTCCAAATTTACCGGGATAGATGAGATGACAACCATAGAGCATATCAGCTGCTATCTCATTCAGCTAGGAGATGCATCTGTTGAGGAGGCACATAAAGTTTGATTCTTTCCCTTGTCCCTATCTGGACTGGTCTTCAGTTGGTTTTCATCACTAAAACCAAACTCAATCACTGGATGGGCCAATCTGGAGAACAAGTTCCATGCATACTTTTACAGTGGGACAGAAGAGAAGAAGATTACAGACTTGACAAGCATGAGACAGAGGAACAATGAGTCATGCTCTGAGTTCATTCAAAGGTTCAGAGAAGTAAGGAGCCGATGCTACTCATTGAATCTATCTGATGGCCAATTGGCTGAATTGGCCCTTCAAGGGATGTCTCCATTAATCAGAGAGAAATTTGATGGCCAGGAGTTTAGAAGCTTGGCCCATTTAGTTCAGAGGGTGTTTGCCTTTGAGAGTCAACATCGGGCCCTACGCAAAGTGAAGCATTTGAAGGGTATTGCTGCTATATCTAATCCATACGATGCAGACTCTGATGGAGATGATCTAGAGGTTGCAATCACCGAATGGACATGGGGAAAGGCTCCTGTATCTTGTCCATGGATGAAGGAAACAGAAAATACCTATGACTTCGATGTTAAGAAAGTCGATAAGATCTTTGACTTGCTGCTGGAGAAGAAGCAGTTGAGATTACCCACAAATCATGTGATCCCTTCGGCTAAAGAACTTAAAGGGAAGAAATATTGCAAGTTTCATAATGCTATGAATCATAACACTAATGAGTGCAGAATCTTCCATTTTCACATTCAGGAGGCCATTGAACAAGGAATGATCAAGTTTGAGCCAGCCAAGAAAACATCAATAGACATAGATGGGCATCCTTTTCCTGAGGTGCATATGGTAGAGTTTCAGTTGGCTAAAGGGAAGACAAAGGTCTTAACATTGACTAAGGCTAAAGAAGATGGGTCAGTCGACCCCAAGGTTCAGATATCGGCTAATGAGTACAAGAAAGCTAAGCAGCAACACGATCAGCAAAAGAGCCGACATGAACAAGGTGACACATCCAGAGCTGGTGCTATGCATCCTCGTGTAACTACTAGGATCTTGTTGAACAAGTGGCAACGCCAGAAGGAGAAAAACCATTGGCACCGACTTGAAGAAGAATATGAGCGTCAGTGCGAAGAAGAAAGGTATGAAAGAGAACAAGCTGAGCTACATTGGAACTGTCCTTTCTTTAGACACTGTTGGAACGAGGGTTTGAAATTGCCCACAAGACGTAACTACCCAGAGTGCAATAATCAGTATTTAGAATTCAGGCAATCTCAAGCCAACCACCAGTCCATCCATGAGCGTTTAAGTTATCAAACTAATGACATGGATCAGCGCATAAAAGTGAAGGAGTTCACTATTGGCTAGATAAGCATGTGTATGATCAGAACTGGGCTGGCCGTGATGAAGAGAAAGAGTATGTTTGGCAAGAGGGCCAATAGTGTCTAGGAGGCGTAACAAGAAGCCAGAAAAGAAGAGTTTAGCACTTAAGGAGCAGAGAATTAGAAGCTCAGAAGTATAACAGGCCTCAGACTTGGCGCGTCAAGCAAACAGCCGATAAGGGTAAGCCATCGGTTGATATTAATGTAGTGTTCACTTCACCTGTAGCCCCTTCAGAGTATGAACAAAGAAAGCGCAAGCGCCTCCATAGCGAGATCGTGAAGGAAGGCATCAACAAAGTCGGTAATGGACGTCAACAACTGATCCAAGCAGTCGGCTTAGAAGATGTTTCTTAGACGGATTCCCTGATCGATCATATAGAAGGGAAGTTAGGACAGGGATTTACGTCGGTCGATTTACTAGAGGAAGTTGACATTGGACCTGGTGATAGGCCAAGCACAACTATAGATTGACTTTTCACCATCGCCACTTTCACTGGCCTCGCGATAAAAGCGACGGTGTTATACTTCCACCACTGGTTGGACCGATAGCAAGGCCTCCAAGGGAAGGAAACCGGTAGTTGAAAACCATCAATGCGGCGGTGGTAGTGGGTCGTTTGGAACACCGAGCCGACTTTGATAGGCGTTATGGCCACCGGCCCTACACAACCATTTGGTGTACTAGCGGTAGTAAATTTAGCATGAGTTATTTCCCCATTTCGAACTACCAACAACACAGTTGCATCACCATTACTTTCCTATGGAGTATGCCTCATCTTCCCTAATGCTTATACTACTCCTCTCTGCTTCACATCTTCAAGGTTAGCCTATTTAAGTGGGGGCTGGATGCACTTCTTAGCAATCCACACACTCCTTCCTCCTTAGATACAGATAGATATAGACAAAGCTCTTGAGCCAACTAGCTATATTTTCTTCATCACCATGGCACTCCTTCTCTAGCTCCTCCAGCGGCAGCGGCGGCATTGGGAGAAGGCCTTCAAGATTGGGTACTACCGGCATATAGGCGCAGTAGGGCTGCTTGATCTAGGTGCTAGTGGAAGTTTTGTGATTAAGAGCGTTCACTTATTTGAGCAAACCAAGGGGTACTGAATGCACTTTGGTATCCCTAGTTTGCCCTGCGCATTTCTTGTGCCAATTCACCACCCGGTGCCCTGGCGATCCTCCTTCCTTTGGAGCAACAGTGACGACGACGGTGCTTCTCTTCCACGCCTCCTCTTCTTGCCTCTATCTCTCTCGCGCTCACGACCGTGAGAGGTGCAACAGGGAAAGTAAAGCACCTCACTGAGATGCTAGTGGAAGTTTTGTGAGGTGCTGCCTCATCCTTAGCTTGCACTGCTTGTGTCTAGACTCGACTCTGGGATGTACCTGTACTCATAGGTCTTTGTTATTGTACACCCAATAGTCTTCTATAGGTCTTTGTTATTGTACAACTATGGAATGTAACTAAAGTTATCAATGAAATTACTGTGATGATTGTTACTGTGTTAGATGAGGATGAAATGTGGCAGAGAAATCAAATGTGCTAGGGAATCTAAACCGCATTGTGTTCACCACTCCATCGCCCATGAAGCGTGTGGGTGGCCACGGATGTCACAGACCTTGACTATTTCCTTCCCCATGCATGTCTTGAGGTGGGGCTATTTAAGCCAAGGTAAGGGGAGCCTCTCTAGCAAACTCCAATCCTTCTTCCTCCCTTAGCATCAGAAAAACCAGAGAAAACCTTGAGTTGCACGTAGTCTCTTGTTGCCATGGCCTCCCTCGTCCTGTATCGACTCCAACGCCACTAGAAGAAGGCCTTCAAGATCAGCTTCCACCAACACCTATGCGTAGCTATATGCATGTCCGCTCAATTCCTCGGTGCTAGTGGAAGTTTTGCGATGGTGCAAGGGAACACACTTGTTTTCCTTCCTTCTCTTCCGCTTGGAAGGTAAAGGGAACATGCTTGTTCTGCCTCTTGCTCTCTCTCGACCGTGAGAGGTGTAGATGCTAGTGGAAGTTTCACCTCACCTTTTCTTTCTCTTTCTTGAATAGCTTTGTGTTCCTATTTCCAAGCCTGCTATTCTGCCTAAGGAATCGAAACGTGAGCACCACCATATCCTAATCGACAAGGAAGTTACTACACAAGAAAGGTGGACAAAAAATGGTTTCCTTTATTTTTAACTATTGCTAAACTTACATGTTGACCATTAGTCATCCTATGCAGGAATGCACATGCTGATGAGGCAGTAGCTATCGATGAATCTACCCTTTCATTAGCAGCGGAATTTTCTGTGGTGACTACCGAAGAACGGAGATTAAAGTTTGTAACTGATGCTATAAATGAGCTTAATGTGACTTAATCATCGCCTCTTCTTCAATGCTCGCGTAACAAAAATAAGTGCCCTAGGGTTGTTGATGATGCATGCAGAAGCTGATGCTGGTTCTAGAAAATCAAGTTCTAAACACATAGAAGCAGAATGTCCTCCAAAGAAGTTACGTACTTCCAAAGTGGAACAAAAGAGCATTCGGATGATTGCACATCATCTGTTAACAGAAGATCTGGAAAGAAGATGTGCAATCATCCAGAGGTGCTCTTCTGTTCAGCACCTTGCACCACCAGTACTAGGTCGTAGCCTGGGAGAGCAAGGATGAGGAAGAGTGTGGAATAATGAGGCTAAGAGGTGCACCTAGACCCGGCTTAAATAGTGATGCACCTGTTTCATACATTGTTCATTCCGTATGTTCCCTTGTTCTCGGAGTCATTAGGAGAGAACTAAACTAAGTTGCATTTGATGTATCTCTCTGTGATGACATATTTAAATGGACCAATGTTGTTTGATTGTCTTGGACATGTTAATTTCCTCTAGGATGGATGTTGTCATTATTGTAGCTAAACTAGTGTGCCTTTGTTGTGTTTGCAAATTGGATTATTTATCTAGCGCGAAGAGTATGGTGGTGTGACAGCTCCCGTCGCCGTTTCATATGGTGATTCAACATTAGTTTTACATAGCCTAGAAGCCCATGTCCTCCTCAGATTGGAGAAAGAAGTTAAGAAGGACTGCGAGACAATGAATAAGGAAGGAGCACTATAGTACAATACTAATATTGAATCAATTACGAAGTTGTTTCCTATATTCACTCTTACAACAGAAAATCAGAAGGTAACAGTCAAGAGTGATTTAGTTTCCTATTCCAATTGCCTTTCCGAACAAAATAATTTCATGGCGAAGCCTACAGTCCTCGCTGCAAAATAGAGTCCTTTGTTCCCATCCTTTTGGAACGCCACATTTGGCGCCTGCGCACGGAAGATCGCCGCGCTCCTGTGTCTGCCACTTGTTATGCCACCACGTCATTTTGTGGATCAAGTTCGCGGCCACCTTGTGGAATAGCCAACACCCCTTGTTGCTTAGCCACCTACTCGTTGGTCCACCACCGCCCACGATTCTTTCTCATCCTCGATCCATCTTATGTACCGCCTCATAATGTTGTCGTCGCCAGCATCGCCATTGTGCCTATAGAGGAATATGGCGACTAGATAGGCCACCATATTGTGCCCGCCATCGGTGGCACGGGGGAGATAGTCGTGGCATGTCTGGGGGCTATGGTTTTCCACGAATATGGTTTGTATCCCGATGAGCAAGCAAGCCTCTGGGTTGCCGAACTGGTTCAGCCTAGCAAGGCGGGCGAAGTAGTTGATGCAGTCGTTCAACAAACTAGGTCTGCACCAATCCACTACCACGCACCGAGCGATGGCAGGATCACTTCAGAAGCGGCGCATGGACAAGCACGTCACCCGTAGGCTACGGAGGTCATCCATGGGCCGCTCCGAGGTCACAGCGAGGTGGCCGGCGATGCTAATTTGCACCTCGTCAGGGAGCGCCGTCAGCGACGTGGGGTGCCACCTCAAGGCCATGATTGCTGTCGTGGATGGAGGTACAGTGTGTGGACGGCGTGACGTAGGTTGATTGAGAAGGAGGTTTTTTTGGGGGGGAATTTGATCGAGGAGGAGTTATCATGACGAACTTGTTTCCTAGTTATTTAAAGAGTATCATCGGGCCACGTAGTACACTGTGCCACATGATCTTGGACATTGGACGCAATCTCGATGGAGTAGCTTGTAAAATCACTATTGGTGTTGGGTATGGCATGTTCTTACGTGTGAATCGCACTCCTAATTCATGACCATTATGGCGGTTGCTTTTCCAATATTTTTGAACGCTTTGGGAACGCTGCCAGGCCAAGCGACGTGAAATAGGCCCCTTGGGGACTCGACGCTGTCATGCGAATGGCCGCCATTGAATGGCCGCGTTGGGTACGCTGTGAGGCAAGGCGATAGGAGATATGCGCCTAGGGAAGCTAGTCAATGTTACCATGTGAATCCTTGCCATTGCTTCGTATAAGAAGGGGGTGCGGTGTGTTGCTTTCTCCCCTCTGAACTTGCAAAATTTTGTAGTTGATCTTTCTCTTTCTTTGTTCCACTTCCTCCGCAAGCATGGCAGGCCACAGTGACTTCGAGAGCGAAAACTCATATTCAGATGAGGCTAAATTCGAAGAGCAGAGCGAGATCCTACTCGGCCTCTCCAATGGAGGCGTTAGGTTTTGTGGTCATGGTGAGGGCACCTTGTGTGTCCTTTTTGCCATGGCAAGAAAGTACCATCATGGAGTCTTCGCGAGTTGCTGCAGCACGTGAATGGGAAGTCTCATAGAGGCGAGGGGTTCTCTAGGCCAAAGGATAGTGCTTTGGCCAAGTATATCCTGAGCAACGACGCCATGGCCCACGACCGCGAGCTTGGTGGAGTTGGGGACTACGGCGGCAATGAGACAGTGAAGGCTCGCAGGGACCAGCACCACGCGGCCAATAGGGCCGACAAGGAAGCACGTAAGGAGAAGGTACTAACAAAATAACTCTGTGTGATGATGTTTTTTTGGATCAACCTTCTTTCAATTTTTAAGTTATACATAGTTCCTGTCACCAATGGAAACTAAATATATTTTAATTAACACAGCGGACCGAGCACCGTATGGGAAAGGGCCCCTACTACAAGCCTGGCAGAAGGCCCGACGGAGGGTCATCCGCATCCTGCTGAAGCTGGTCTTGTAGTAGGATTTTTATTTGATGTACTGAATTTTTAGCGTACAACATGTATGTTTTATTTACATGAGATATGAAATGTCTTATGTATTTTTTGGGATCTTTGTTATCTTTGCTGCGATGTTTATTTTCTGTGATGGGGAAGCGGTCTTGTATGACCGGTAGTGTGATGGTAGCCCCCGAGCACCTTAGATTTCAGGACCGTATGTCACGTCCGTCGTTAGGTGATATTCATAACACCCAACCACCACCGCTGGCAGCCTTCATCGCCGCTTCTAGACGATCAGGATGGCACCGCTATCGTCAATTTCCAAGCCCGCCCAAGTCTCCCGCACGTATTTACAAAGTTTCGCTCAAATTTGCATTCCCGCGGCCCCTACTTTAGCTTATAAAGACCGCTTCGCCACCCTGTCTGCCTCCTCCTCAGTACTACTATTCCCCATCACCGCCGCCTACCGCCGTCAATCTAGTGCTCCGCGCCACGGCACTAGTACGCCTCACTGGCCCGAATAGATCCACCAGTGACCAAGGTGGTACTCACCGTCATGCCCGCTTGAGCTCACTGCTGCAAGATCCAAACGCAAGGGAAATGTTTTTGCACTTCCCTTATCCATGTTTCTTGGATTTTTAATCCCCTCTTCACTCATGTAAGTAGGAAGCAAGCTTCCATCTTATTAGTGTGTGTCTGCCGCTCCAGCAGATCCTTGTCAAGATGTAGGAGGTCCGATGAAGGGAGTGGGCATCCTAGCAGACCATGTCTTGGTCCTCATCCTCCGCCGCCTCACCACCCGCTCCTTGTGTAGCTGCAAGTGTGTCTGCCGCTCCTAGAACCACCTCATCTCGGACGCCGGGTACCGAAAGGAGCTACCCTAGATTGTTGCTGGATTCTTCTATTGTAACTGGAAACCCAAACGCCACTTCACCAGCATCACCGGTGAACACCCCTCCTTATCCTTCTTACCCTTCCCCATTCACAATGTTGTCATCTCAGATTGCTACAATGACCTCATCCTCTGCTGGTGTCTTGGGTGTCGCTATGTTGTCTATAATCCCACGACTAACAAATGGTTGCTACTGCCGGATAACCTCCATTCTTTTGGCGAGGCTTGCTTGGGGTTTGATCTGACAGTCTTCTCACACTTCCATGTGTTTGAATATGGGAAGATGAGGGAGGGTGAGTCTGTAGGTGTGAGCATCTAGTCATCTAAGAGTGCAGCTTGGATCTTTAAAGAATCTAAATGGGGCGATGGTATTATAGTATCCACATTTGCGAGAAGTATGTTTCTTAGTGGTTTTATGCATTGGCACGAGTTCTCCCATATTGTTGCTGTTCATATGGATGGAAATACACGGACGAAAATACAGAAGCCACGTGGTGATGCAATCTCCATTCATAAAGCCTAGGGTCAGTTGTGTTTATGTACTACTGATATTTACACTATGACTAAGCTTTTAATCTGGATCCTTGAAGACTATGGTAGTAATAGATGGACATTGAAGCATACGGTGACCACGCTGGAGATATTTGGACAGAACAATATTGAATTTGGTTGAGGTTTGTGATGCGGAGTACAGAGTGATTGCAGTTCACCTTGAATGGAATTTGATTTTTCTTGTTGGGGAGGACAAAACACTTCTTGCATATGACATGAACCACAGAAAAGTTCATGTCCTCCCTACATGGACATCCGCTATCCTAGAGCGACCTGGAGTCTATGTATCAACGGACCTCACTATCTGCCTTTTGTTCCCTTATTCATGGAGTCATTAGCAGAGGAGTAAAGGTGCATGTTAGAGATATGGGCTATAGGTACCTACACCGCCCGTATATCTGATCATCACCAAGCTACCGGCCCAGTAGCTGTCAAGAGGAAGGCCCGCAAGGGCTAATGCGGTCGACCAGCATGGAGATCAAGGCAAACTGAGACAAACATATCTAGATGATAGTTAGGACCAATCTGTTGTAACAAACTAGGAACACAATCTGTTAGCCCGATCACCCTCTCTATAACCTTTCCTCTCCTGCCTATATAAAGGAGGGTAGGGACCCTGGGCTTGGGATCCAACCTTCACCATTCCAAT
This sequence comes from Miscanthus lutarioriparius, assembly GCA_904845875.1. NCBI lineage: Eukaryota > Viridiplantae > Streptophyta > Magnoliopsida > Poales > Poaceae > Miscanthus > Miscanthus lutarioriparius. Next base: position 80,648,979 of record CAJGYO010000018.1, read on the forward strand.
CTACCTCGTAGCTAGGAGCAACAACCCCTGTAATTGAGCATACGAATATAAGAGCAGCCGCACCAATGTGGTAAGCCTTTTAAATTGTACATGTCGGCTGATGACCATACGATTAGATCGGCCTTGATGCAAGAATTTGAAGGAAAAGAACGAGTCATTTTCTATCTAAGTAGAATGCTTTTGGATCTAGAGACAAGATATTGTCCCATGAAAAATTTATGCTTGTGCTTATACTTCTCATACACTAAATTGCGACATTATTTGTTGTCGGCTGAATGTACTATGGTGTCTAAAGCCGACGTGATCAAGCATATGTCATCAATGCCAATTCTAAATCGGAGAGTAGGAAAGTGGATTCTGGCATTATCAGAGTTTGACTTGAGATACGAGTTGACCAAGGCAGCTAAAGGACAAATAATGGCTGATTTCATGACTCATCATCATGGACCTAGTATCAGATATGTGGAGCCGATGCCTTGGACACTGTTCTTTGATAGTTCATCATACAGGCAAGGTGGCGGTATCGGTATTGTTATTATCTCACCCCGAGGGTTGAGTTTTGAGTTTGCTTATTCCATCAAGCCGATGTCCACTGGTAATCAGGCTGAATATGAGGCCATCCTTAAAGGACTTCAACTTCTATAAGAAGTAAAGGCTGATGCCATTGAAATATTTGGAGGTTCTCAATTAATAATTAATCAATTGATAGGCCTATATGAGTGCAAAGATGATATCCTAAGAAATCGCTACGAGAAGTGTTGAGGTTTGATCAATGAGTTCCCTATGATTACCATTAAGCATATTCCGAGGGCTCAAAATCAGGAAGCCAATCGACTAGCTCAGAATGCTTCTGGTTATTGACAAATTTAAGAGATCTTCAGTAGCAAGATTGTCACTGATGACTGGAGGAGTGAAATAATGGACTATCTTAGAAATCCATCACAGAAAGTCTCCAGAAAGCTCAAGTACAAATCAATCAAATATGTGTTGCTCGATGATCAGCTATATTATAAAACTGTTGATGGGGTGTTGCTCAAGTGCTTAAATCCAGAAGATGCCAAGGTCCTCATGGGTGAAGTCCATGAAGGAGTTTGTGGACCTCATTAATTGGCTCATAAAATGAAATGGGTTATTAGAAGGTCAGGCTATCTTTGGCCAACAATGTTGGAATATTTTGAATATTACAAGGGGTGCCAAGATTGCCAATGATTTAGTAATGTTCAAAGATCACCAGCATCAGTTATGAATCATATAATCAAACCATGGCCATTCATAGGTTGGGGATCAACCTAATCATCCAAATTCATCCACCATTAAGCAAAGGTCATAAGTTCATAGTGGCGGCGACGGACTATTTCACCAAGTGGGTTGGGGTGATCCCGCTGAAGACGGTGACATTCCAAAACATGATTGACTTTTTCCAAGAACATATCATTTATCGGTTTGGGGTTCCACAGACCATCACTACTGATCAGGGAACAATGTTCATATCTGAGGAGTTCAAAAATTTTGCTACTAATATGGGATTAAGTTATTGAACTCTTATCCATACTACGCTCAGGCCAATGGGCAAGCGGAAGCATCCAATCAAACACTAATCAAGTTGATCAAGAAGAAGATAATCGATTGGCCAGGGAAATGGCACTTAACATTGAATGAATCACTATGGGCTTATCGGATGGCTTGCTATGGGTCAACTAAGTGCTCTCCTTACGAGCTAGTTCATGGGCATACAACCGTTCTTTTTCAGGAGATCAGGACTGGATCACGATGTACTAAATTCCAAGAAAACCTGACGGCCAACGATTACAAGGTTTTGATGATGGATGATCTGAAAGATTTAAATTGTCATTGGCTCCGCGCTTTGGAAAACATCGAGGCTCACAAGTTAAGGATTGCCAAATATTATGACAAGAAAGTTAAATCCAAGCAGTTCCACGAAGGCGAGTTAGTTTGGAAGCTGGTCTTGCCAATTGGGACTAAAGACAGCGCATATGGCCAATGATCACCTAACTGGGAGGGGCCTTATCATATTACTCGATGCGTACCTGGCAATGCTTGCTTCTATGAGACACTAAAAGGCGAAGAGTTCAACAGGGCACCCAATGGGAAGCACTTTAAGAAATATTATCCTAGTATTTGGGTTGATGCCTGAAATGGCCGATTGTATTTTCATCAGCCTTAACAATCGATATCAGGAATATCACCTTTAGAACAAAAAGTGAAGTAGCTCCAATTCAGCCTAGAAGAAGAAAGTCGATGTGGCATGCATCGCCTTTAGAGCAAAAATAAGAATAAAATGAAGTCCGCAATACAAAAGTAAGGAAAAATCGGTTCAAACACAAGCACATAGTTTATTCACTGATTTCCTATTACAATCTAAGGGCCGAGAAACACTTTGCTCACAATATCTCTGGCCGAAGAAGTAAAAGCTATGGTATTCGCGGCGTTTGAAAAATCTTCGATCAAGTTTTCATGATCTTCAGGATGGTCGGTTGCTGGAAAACCATGGGGAAGAAGTCGAAGCTCGTGGCCAGAGCGAACTTGCACCACTGCCAGCGCGACGGCAGCACCATGGCGTTGACAAATCCTGCAGCATAGTATGTGGCCAATTGAAGGCTTTCCAGTTGCTCTGTTAAGGCTAATGGATTCAAAAAGAAAACGACCAGGAGACTGCAAAACCAGGACTGTGGAAGCGGGAGTCACTATAAGAGGTCTCACCTATGATCTTGGCCTCAGCCTCTACCAGCCTCGCTTGAACAGCATTAGCCCTGTTTTATGAGATAGTCAGGGCATCCTGCATCGTGTTTAGATGAAAATCAATCAGCCAAAGATCACAAACTGCGTTGGAGTACAAGGACCGGGATTCATCCCTCTCCTGAAGGAGGCAACGAGCGTCGCCCCTGTTATAGAGACCAGAAGGTTCTGAGGAAGGATCCACCGGGGCCACCATGTGCGCGCCATTGGGGCCGATGATCATACGGGGAGGAACACCACCATTTGGGTCGACCCTGCGCATGTGAGAAGTTTAACCAATCTGCTCTAAAATTATGAGGTCAAAATTATTCTTACTCTTGAAGGTGAAAATGCTGGTTTGGTAGCATGAGCTCAGCAGGGATCTCATCGGTAGGTCACTTGCCATTGTCCATCTCTTTGGAAGAAACGAAGATCCTAGAGATCTTGAGCGAACAGCTTGCACGAAGACGTGAGCGATTGGAGGAGAGGCAGATTGGTTTTCTGGCTGCAAATCATGGTCCATATTTATAGCCTGGGAAGATGCGGCGGTTAATCCCCTCGGGATTATGCAATCGGAATTAGTTATGGAAATGGATCGTTGCTCCAAAGATTGAGGAGGCGGTTCACAAAGAGTTGGAAAATGCAACAGATTCAAAATTTATTGCTTTCCATAATCATGGGTACCTCGGGTCCTGGAGGTTTGTTACAAAAAGGATTGCACCTGAAACCAACCGATCATCCTAAGAAGACTTCATTGGATTGAAGGGAGTCTGGACCCTGCAAAGCTGAAAAAACATGGACGAAGATCACATCGGCTAAAGATGGAAGTAGCATAAGGGGGAAAAGGTTAATAGGCCTACCAAGAGCGCAATGATTTCGTAGGCTTCTTGGCATAGACAAAGCGAACAAGGGGAAGGTGCCCACACATTTGAGCCCTTGCAAACACTGGAACAACGTCATGCCAATGGTAAGAAGACTCAGGTGATATCATAAGAATTCTTCTGGCTGCGGTAGCCGATTCCCTTGCTTGACAAGGTGCTAAAATGGGCAACACGATTGCCCTAAACATAAGAATTCTTCTGGCCGCAAAAGCTTTCATAATACAGCAATGGTCCATGGAGGATCTAAGAGAACTAAAAACACTCGAAAGAATAGAAGAGAAGGGAGCATGCTTGAAGCTTGAAATTTTATGGTGAAGTCGGGCCAATATTTATGCTCATCAGAAGAATTGAGTCCAAACGCCCGTGAACCAACAGTACGCCCGTGAAGCCTTGGAGTGTAGGATGACGGCAAAAGAATGGCATGCATGTGCAGCTTGTGAATGACAGAAAGCATGAAGAGATGGAACAGAACCAGCAGGGCCAGAGCAATTCCCTTAGTCTCCAGTGAAGGCATACCAATAACTTCTAAAAATGGTGCGAGGGGAAATTTCGAAATAAAATCATTTTATCCCAAAATTGGGGGGCATGTGTTGACACTAGAATTTGGTTCGTTGCATGAGACCCCATAATTCAGAATGTACTGAGAAGAGCTGAGGCAAGTGCTGAATCGGCTGGTCAAAACGCTGATCAGAGTCAGCTAGATTTTAATAACATCATCTCAAGAAGACTCTAGCAGTAAGAATGGCATTGATCTAGAGAAGAAAGACACGTCGGACTCCACAGAAAGGGAAGATTGGGGTCCAAGTTATCGTAATTTAGGAAGCTTTGTTTTTTTTCCAAGTTGTGTGACTAGTCTTGTTCGATCAGGTCTCATAGTTAAGCCTCAGGTATAAATATTGAGCCCTGGCTATTGTAATGGACATCTCTCATCGATCGACCAAACAAGTACATTTACCTTTTTGGCTTATGCCATCCCTTAGGAGTAGGAGTAGAGTAGATTTCAACGAGTTCTTTGGGCAAGCAGGGCTGCATTGGACGACCTGACCTCTGACTTGTTTGTGAGTATCCATCATGACTTATATTGTTACTTATAAGGCTGCAACAGACAACTGATCTCTTGCAAGTCACAGTATAAGTTAGTTATCGATCTATATTGTTATTTGTAAGGCTGCAACAGACGACTGATTTCATACAAATCATGGTATAGATTAGTTATCGATTCGTATCAACCTTTAGAAGGCTGCAACAGACGACTAATCTCTTATAAATGTTGGTATTAATCAAAGTTATCGATATTATGCTAAATAGTTTACTGTTTAATATAATATCACCAATTACCCGGTCTAGACTGAAATTCATTAGTCCTATCTTTATGATCTATCATCTGCTGGTTATTCTCACGGATGAATTTAATTCTTGACGTTAGATCCTGCTCATCAACAAATGTATCTCGATCCTGATCGTACATGGTGAGTGTTTGAAGCCGTGTTTCATTAAGAGATGGGATCATTAACCACCGATATCCAGTTTGATTTCACTATCAATGCTGCATCAAACGACTCATCTGTTGATAGTGCGTTAGATTGGATAGTAATAGTTAATGAATCTATCTATTAAGAAGGATATGGCGTCAACCACTCGCTATGTTTCCATCGGCTATTTAGCCGATGGCCTGAGCTTCCACGCGTGTAATATGCCTTCATATTTCCATTATGCTGTGAGTAGATCTATTGATCGCTAGTCTCTGATCTAGATTCCTACTGTCAATGCTGCATCAGATGACTCGATCTGTTGGCAGTACAATAGATTAAGTCTAGTCAGTTTGTAGATCTATTTATATCTCATGGACGAATGATCGTATGTTATATGACAAGATCACTGGAATCGGTTATTTTAGTTTTTAGTTGATAGCCTATTTGTTGAGAATATATTAGCTATTTACGTGTTTGTACTTGTTTTTATCATGATTAAAAGCTAGTATGTTTCTCATTTAATATGAATGTTTTCACGCCTACCTTTTTTTACACCTTTTTGCATATTTTTATGATCATCGGCTACTTAGATCTATACAATTGATTAATTGATAATTGCTGATATGCTTATTTTACTTATCACGCATCATGAACATGCTGGATATCGACTCTCTAGTCGATAGCCTTATCTCATCGGCTACTTAGCTGCATATTTGGAACTGTCTAGACAAACACCGGCATGTTACATCTTAAATTACTAATCAATCTTGTCTCCTTGTCAATTATAGGGTCAAATTGACTGGCACGTCCTAGGTCACGATCATCCAGTCCGATGTTCCCTTAAGCCCGAAGAGAGCTCGGGATCTGGTCCACGCGGTTTCTCTCGCCTTGCTATGTGCTCCCCGGACGGCAGCCTGTCACTTTTTGCCGTCCACACCTTGATACTTTATTTTTGGACAGGAAAGGCATATTACCTCTGTGCTGCTCTTCATAAACTTCTTCGAGTACTTCCCTGTCAACTCCATACTCCTCCGCTGAAATTAAACGACAAAGTAGACCATCAGCCCAGCAACCTGTGATGAGCAAAGCGAACCATGTATAAGAGAATTATGTATTCCACGTGTAATAGAGAAGGCACCTGTGTCCATTGACGACGGGGAAACAGGTGATTGAGAGGGCGAAGAATCACACCTAAATGGCGGTGCCTGATGATGAAGATACGTCTGCATTGTGACAGGGAAAGCCTGGTTGCATACTCCATTTTCCTGGGTATACTGAATAGCGACATAACCATGGCTAGGGTGTGATGAGGTGTTAAGGGCAAAGGCTATATCTCGGCAAGCTCCTGCTCTTTTGTGGAATTTATAACTCAGGACCTTGCAGTGCGGTGAAAGCAATGGCTGCAGCGAACGGGGATAGCACGCATGAGGAGGCAGGTGACTAATGTCTATTGCCACCAGGGTCTGCCAAGTAACGGTCTTCGCGTGTAGCAAACTGTATAACGAAGTCTGCGTGGAAGCATGCAACATGGATTGGGCTAGTCCTGTGGCCAAACTGGTTTCGAAGGGCAAGATGGATATCTCTTATGGATGGCTTTGCTGTGCTAGGACAAGCATCAATAGCAAGAACCGCATTTGCAAGGTTCGCCTCCACGATGCTCATTTCAGCATTTGGTTCAACAACCGAAAGGAACGGGGCACTGGCTGCATTCTGTATAAACACATTCATGTACAATGACTACGTGATTAATGAAATACCAATAATCGTACTCCATGTAGACTGGGATACATACCATTGTGGATCATGCTCTTGATAGCTTGGAATCCACTTGCCTGTCTCTACAGCCGAACAAAGCTGGACGTATGTTAGCGCAGTGGGAGCAGAGCCTAACGGTGCTGTCCCACCGTGAGCTTTAGCCGTCAGTACGACTAAGCACCGTCTGTTTCCCAGGCACTTAACACGTGACAGTAAGAAACTAAACACTAAGACTAAGCACCATCTGTTTCCCATGCACCTAACAGAAGACAGCAGATGGCTGCGTGTAGACCAACAAAGATCTCTGAACCTATTATTTTTTAGCACGAAGTGTGACTAACGCTACCGGGTGAAACGTTTTTTTTTTTTTTGCACAGAGCAAAGGCGGGGCACTTTAGATCTTCATTAAAGCCCACTTTAGAATGACTTGGAATTGGATCTAAAGAACTGCCAGTGTAAATGGTCACGAACTTTTCTCTGAGATCCCTAATTATAGTATGAGCTGAAATAATCCTAAAACACAACGGCCTAAAAAAATATCTAGACATGGAAAATGGGATAGACCAACGTCTTACCGAACTAATCGTGGGCTGCAGTGGGAAGATTGCGTCGGCAGCAGGTAGTAAAACCTGTAAGCGAGCCGCTGTTAAGCTCTTGGACTCCAAAACATAATAAGCAAAAATGGCGGATCTTGTTAGTACTCACCAGAATCAGGGCTCGCTCGCGCCGCTGCGGCACTCAACAGTGGGGCCCGTCTCCGGGCGCTGCGCCGCCGCCGCGCTGATGCGCCCCGGTGCTGGGAGAGAGAGAGAGAGAGGAAAGAAAGGGTGTGGCATGGCTCGAGAGGGCCAAAAAGAGGAAGACGGGGAAGAAGAGACCAAGCGTGAACCCGAGCCTGTGTCCACCGGCGCCCGTGCTAGCGTCCGTGCGTCGCGCTAGCCGACCGCTAGGACCCACTCGATGCGTGGTCTGCCTTGCAGTGAGCGGTGGCCGCGGAAACCGCTACACGCTTAGTGCGCTGGGTGTACATCGAGCGCTGGGTGGCTCCACCACGCGGCGGGCTACCATGACCATGGTCGACATACTCGTTGAGAGAGCCCTTAGCGGCTTACCTGGAGGGCCCATTTTATCGCATTGTTTAGCTCCGACAATGTCTAGCAACAATATCGTGTACACGGATCTAAACGGTAGCACAAGAGACATAAGGATTTATACTGGTTCGGGACGTGGTGTGCGCTAAACACTATTTCAGTGGTGCTGTTGCCCTTGTATTCGTATACTAAATTACAGGGTCCGTTGCTTCCTACGTTACCCCGATACTCCAATATAGGGACATATCCCGTATCCGATACGTATCCATATTTGATATGGCTTGGATACGCGTTGGATACGTATCCACGGAGTATCCGTAAAAAAAATAAATCCACAATAATTCGGATACTCTTGATGGATACATTAACCTTGTTTGATATGTTGGTCCGATACGGCCAAGCCCATCAACAGCTAGCTGCATAACTCCAGACTCCTTCGTGCAGCCGTGCCTTCTGCCTCTTCTCCTCTAAGGCTCTAACCCTACACAGCCGCGAGAACATGCCCGCACGCAAGAGCTCCTCCACGGTCGAGCGGCAAGGAGGTCCTCTGCTTCACCGCTGGTCCTGTGGAGGCTAGGCCAGTGAAGGGAGCTAAGACCACCACATCTCTTGCTGGTCATGGGTAGCAGTTATGTTACCTTAGTGAGCTTTCCCATTTTCCCTTTCTCTAATCCCCTTTTTGTTTAATTTCTCTCCGGGTCTTGATATACCTGAATAATTTAATCCTCCCTCAAGTTGACTAGTTCTACTTCTGCACTAAACACCTGTACATTCTTAATTGGATTTTGAGGAGTGGATGAAGATGCTTGGCAAGCTTCTGTTGGAATGTTGGCTAGATGGAAATACAAAAAAACATGAGCATGAGCAGAACAAGACAATTGCAAGCCTTGGCTGCTACTGCTTTTAGAATTTTTAATATGCTTTAGTCTTATTTATTTATAGAAGAAAAATACTAAAAACGTATCCATGACATGTATCAAATTGAGCACGATTTTTTTTATCTCGAGAATCAAGATTCATTCGAAGGGTATCCCATGTCAACCGTGAAGAGGATTCTTTTCAACGCCCGATGCGCCGCGCTACAACGATGGTTTCTTGAATTCAAGTATCCGTGGACAAAGATCCGTGATTTTGCTTTGTTTGCAGATAGCTGCAAATTCCACGGTGGAGATGCTTTTTGTTAATGAAGGTTGCTCCTAGCTACGATGTAGTTTAGTGCTCATAGTGAAGGAAGATTGGATCCCAAGCAATCCATGAGGTCCCCACCCTCCTTTATAAGTATCTAGGCTTGGGGAGGTAGGGTTCATGAGGAGACTCAACAAAGGTAATCGAGAACTTTTAACAGATTGTGTTCCTAGTTTGTTACAGCAGATTGATCGTAGCTATCGCCCATTGATCACGAAACAATCTCATCTCGGTTTGCTTTGATCTCCACGTTGGTCGATGCGTTTTGTCAATAAAAAAGGAGAACCCGATTTTGTCTTGTCCAAGGCCTTCCTTTGACAGCTGCTAGGCCGATAGCTTGGTGGCGATCGAGATATGATGGGTGGTGTAGGTACCTCGCTTATTATGGCTTATATCAACTTCAACTAACACTTATAGCAGTTGCTAGCCCCGTTGGGGACTTAATGATAAGCGGCATGTAGCTTCAAGCCCTCGGGATGTCGCGAATCAAGAGATCTCCTCAGAAGTTCTACTACTGTAATCGTAATGCATATTATGTTCTTGTATCCGTAGTGAGCATCTTAGGTTGGGAAGGAAAGTAAAGCAGGCTAATGGAGCAATTGAGCAAAGTATTTAAGTCCAGGATGTTCCCAAGTAATGGGGAGTCTTGTGCAATGCTTTGCAAAAGAGGGAGCAAGATATGTTGTCGTTCGAGTACCAAGAGCATTTTTGAGGGTAGCAAGAATCTTCTTCAAGCATAAAGTGGTGGAAGTGGCAAAGTGGTTCATAGAGGTGCCATTAATTATCACATCAAGGAACGTTGTTGATAGGCAAGTTCAAGGCAGGCTGTAGCTACTTAGATGTGTCATCATTCAATCCATCCAATTCATTTGCTGGTGGTACACCCTATATCGGGAAACATAGTTTCCTGGGCATAGCCCTCGGGATGTTGTCAATGTCACATTCGGGTGGTGTTCCCGATAACCAGAAACGTGGCTTCCAAGACATCGTAGATGCCATGATAGGGTTGAAATACCGTTGTACTCGAGAAGTTGATTCCTGACGTATTTCGGCGTACAAGTAGTGCTTGTGCATCATTAAGTCCTAGTCGTAAAACAATAATGAGGATGGGGTAGGTGCACCTTCACCTTTGGTCATGGGTAGCAGCTTAGGCGTCACTAACCTTTTGTTTAATTTCTCTGTCTTTTTAGGGTGACTAGTTCGTCGCACTAAAGTCGTACATTCTTAATTTTTGTTGGATGAAGAGCACCAAGGAAGTCACGTTTCCCTAGATGCGACTGCATGAGCAATTGCAAGCGAGGCAAATTGTTGTGAGCTTCATTAGTGAATGAGGAGGACGTTGTCCTGTAGCCACGAGGCCTAGCTATGATGTAGTGACATTCCAAAGACGGGTGATCTTTATATGGGAGGGCGAGAGAGGTGTAATTGTGTTCCTAGTAACGTTATGAGATTATCGGCAATAGCGTTTGTGTTACTCTTCGAGGTGATAATTCTTTGAGCCGATAGCTTGATAATCGGTGGAACGAGTGAACGCCGAGCCCGTGAGGGACAGCGAAGGAAGCGGCAAGGACAAAGCCGAAGACACGTAGTGGGGCACGCATTCATAAAACTCTTTTTCTATATAACAAGAGCTCAAGCATCTGGCGGTGGTTACGACATCACGTTGTTCCCATTTGTAAGTGCTCGCTTCTCGGTGGCCAACCATAGTTTCTCGGCATAGCCCTCGGGATTCAATGTCCGGGTGGTTTCCGATAACCGTAAACGTGGCTTCCAAGACACATGCCATGATAGGGTTGAAATAAGGTACTTCGAGCTCGCGTCGGGTATTGAAAGATTTATGTGACAATAATGAGGTGGGGAGGTTTTAGAGTCAGTGGTGACCTGCCCACCGAAGTCACCCTTCGACTCTAGAGTGCAAATTGGTGGCTTCATTAGTGAATAATGAATCGCTACCGCTTACATACTGCGGGCTAAAAGGGGTGAGCCGGGCAATAGCGAGTTACCCGATCCGAGTGTCGATGATCGCTCGTTCATCGAAAGGCGGCGAGGACAAAGGGTGGGTGCGTTAACTCTTTTTCTATATCAAGGGTTTTGGCCATGAGGCCCCCACGGCACACATCCGTTGAAATAAGGTACTTGAGCTCGTCCGGGTATTGAAAGATTTATGTGACACCGGGTGTCGAGGTTTTGAGATGGGTTCCTTCTTAGAGTGGCGAATGAATCGCTGACAGCTAAAAGGTTGGTTTTTCATGCCCATTTCCCCATGTATGTCTCTCAGGAGGCGTCCCTCAGGAAATCATGGGGTCATGGCGTGGCCTTAACAGCAACACTGCTCAGAGAGGTTATTGGAATTCCATCGGCCGTGTGTGTCCTTTGCCTATAAAAACATAGGAAGCGGAGAAGGATTAGTAAGCCTATGCTAAAGCTTTTGTATTCTTACCTTTCGTTGTCTGTCGTGGTATTCCCCGAGCCTTTGTTCATCATCCATGCCCAGAGATAAATGTGTGAGGGTGGAGACAGAGGAGGAGGGGCCCACTAGGAAGCATGTGTCCTAGGGCCCCATTCTTCTCTGCGAGGCGTTGTTGCAACTTGGGTAAGTGTAGATTCGTCTCTTGTTCTTATCGACAGGAGGGGGAATCTGAGGGAGTTGTTCACTACAGGGCGGTCTTGGCGGCGCGTCCTATCCTGAGATCCCCCGCTGGTGGGGTGCTCCATCGTCATCATGGGTCTCGTTGGAATGGGGCGGTGACGGGGGGCATTCTGGCTATGGTGCAGGAGGCCAACATGACACGCGAAGCCCATCGCAACGTCACCCAGGAGGAGAGGCGACTCAGAGAGTACATCTCGATCATGAGAGCAGCGCTCGATGCCGCGAACAAAGAGGACAACGAGGCCAAGGCTACGGCTACGGTGACCCAGGCAGAGCTCGCTGGTAGGTTTGGTTCCACCCTATTCAGGATCTACCCAATCTAGATAGGGATAGTTTTGAGCTTTTCCTTTTTCCTCCCCAGGTGCTAGGGAGCAACTGGCCGCCATGCAAGCCGAGATGGCAGAATTATGATGGGCCAGCAAAGATCTGGCCGGGCAGTTGGTAGAGGCTGCCCATGAGCGGGACAGTGTGGCCGTCGGGGCATGTTCCTCCACTGCCCTATTGGAATCTAGCAGTAAGCGTCACTCGACGCTTCGCGACGCGGCGATCGCCGCCGTTGCGATGGTGCTGCCGGCGGGGACGGACTTTCCCGATCGGCTCTGGTGCCTCCCGACAAAGATCTGGGAGGTGGTGGCCCATGGGGTCCACCATGGAGCTATAGGGGCCTTGACCGTGGCTTGTTTTCGTCTTTGTCATAGGACGGATCTGCGCGAGGTGGCGCCTGAGTTCTCGACGGTAGATGAGATTCCCAATGACATCGACGCCCGCCGGTTAGTTGCCGAGTTCAGCGATTATGCTGAGGCGATTGTCACCGTTGTTGACATGGAACAGGTCATTAAGGATGCTCCCCTTAAGGAGTAGATTCTGTACCCCTTTGTAAAAGAAGGTATAATAAAGTTTGGGTTTTGCAGCTATTTGATGTCTCTACAAATCAGATTTTATGTGCATGGTGATCGTGTGTGGTAGTATGTAGCCCCCAAACGCTCGAGTGGGTCGGTGCGGCGCACCCGATGGTTGGAGTCACATCACGGTCGTCATGCTCCCATCCAGTAGTTAGCATACTGAGACCTTTTTGGTTCTATTGACAAGTATTGTCGTGTGCGTGTAGCCCCAAGTGCCTTGTTTGGAAGCCAACCGACTGGTTGCTATCGCACTTTGGGTGGCGCACTAATCGTTAGCGTAGCTACGCCGATAATAGCTCTGTGACCAACAAAGATCTCATGAATAGCTTTTAGACCATGTACCTGGGGGTTATTCGGCCAGAGCGTAATGTCATGGCGAAGTCTGTGCAAGGTCTTGTTAAGCCGCTTATACCATTTCAAGGCTCGTTAGACTTCGGTCAACGAAAAGAAGAAGGAACAGGTGTGCGGCCCGTAGGGCGATCTCTGCAGTTCTTGATCGTGATAGTGGGTTAGCATAACCTTCATCCATAACAACTACAGTCAGTTGTAGCTAGGTCAGTCTGATACAGCCAGCCCCCGAGTAATTCAGGAATTTCCCCCTCGGGGTGCCCGAGATGTATCGATACATTCGCATCAAACACATTTTAAGAAGATTCTTGTGGAATGTAATGCATCGAGAAAAAAGCATGAAACAACAAAGGTGAGCTAGACATAACTGGCAGTTGCTGACTGCCATCCTGATGTTCTGAGTTCCTACTGTCGGGCTACGTCCTTGGGGGGATTGGTCATCGGACCCTTCCTCATGGCCCTTTATTGCCCGTCTTGCTCCTGGGTAACCTCTCCGTCGGTGAGCGAAGATCTGTTCGGGTTCGTGATCCTAGACAACAGGGGAGTCGAGAGCGGTCGGATCCTCTGGTGAGCAAGAACATAATGAGACGACTAGTGCAGTCGTGTAGTTGTGCGCATAGGCCAACTCGTGGAGTTTATGGCCTTGCTCAGCTGGGGAGGCGCATCTGGTTGTGCCCCCTCAGATGATTGAGCTTGGCAATCTATTGGCTAATGAGGGTTCCCTTCTCGTTGAGGGAGGGACGGTGGCCCCCTCTTGCTAGAGGTCGTCGACCGCCAGATGCCCATGCGTAGCTCGGAATGGGAGTATCCTAAAGCAGGGCCAGGGCTCGAGTAGTCGATCGCGCTGCCCTGTTGCCTTTTTTGGTCATGGAAAAGGCTCTATTCTTTCATCAATGGGGACTGTCTGAGTTTTGGCTACTTGTCCTATAGCGACTCGATGTTAGTGCCTGGCGCCCGTGGGTCGATTTCCTCATTATCACCATTAGAGTCTGAGTTCTCGCGTAGCTAGTCGCAGCCATAGAGAGAAAGGCGGAAGGCTTTTGGGCCAATGAGAACACGTCGGCATCGTCCCACCAATCATGTTGATCAGGGGTGCCATCGACTTCAACATGGTCTGTTGGTTCCTATGGATGGTGTTCCTCCATAGGATGCTCGATGGGTTCCACTACAGCTGGCGAGAGTGTCCCGATGCGAGACATCGTGGCACGCTCTTATCTTGAAGATCGAGGGGCATGGCGGTGAGGTATAGGTATCAGATCTAAAGCAGAGTCAAGATCCATAGTTTTGCTGATGTGGAAAGTAGGGATGACTTGACCTTCTCACCCATCTTCGATGAAAAGATGAGCATAGAGTTTTAGGTAGACTACAAGGGTGTCCAGTCCGGTGTCCACAGCCTCCTCTAGTCTAGCGGTGAAAGCTCGGATCTGGAGGGACTGCTCTCCTTCTTCGGTTGGCTCGGGTTCCTGAAGGCATAGGTCCCTGAATTGGTCGGCGATGAAGTCGAGCTTGCCGAAGGAGATCTTCCTGCCCGGCTACTCCTGCTCCGGTTAATCGCTGATGTTGAAGATCACTCCCATCTGAAACACAAGATTAGTATGAACGTGAAAGGACCCTACCATGGTCGACATACTCATCGAGAGAGCCCTTAGCGTCTTACCTGGAGGGCCCATTTAGTTGGATTGTTTAGCTCCGGCAATGCCTAGCAACAATATCACGTAGACGGATCTAAATGGTACCACATGAGACACAAGGATTTATACTGGTTCAGGGTACGGGGCGCGCTAAACCCTACTCCAGTGGCGTTGTTGCTCTTGTATTTGTATACTCAATTACAAGGGTTGTTGCTCCTAGCTATGATGTAATTTAGTGCGGCGAAAGATTGGATCCCGAGCCTAAGGTCTCTACCCTCCTTTATATAGGCAGGGGAGGTAGGCTTATAGAGAGGGTGATCGGGCTAACATATTGTGTTCCTAGTTTGTTACAACAGATTGATCCTAGCTATTGTCTAGATATGCCTGTCTTGGTTTGCCTTGATCTCCACGTTGGTCGACCACCTCAGCCCTTCCGGGCCTTCCCCTTGATAGCTGCTGGGCCGGTAGCTTGGTGGTGATCAGATATATGGGCGGTGCAGGTACCCCTGGACCATATATCTAACACCATTGGACCTCACATTTTCCAAGAGACTATCTATGACTTCGGAGCAAGTGTTAACATCATGCTAAAGGTAATTTATGAGAAAATCTTAGGAGAACCTTTGCTGTACACAATATGTGTTTGTAGCTTGTAGGTCAGTCAGTCTGCTACCTGAAGGGAATTCTTGAAGACACCATCATACGAGTGGGAAGCTCATACATTTCCGTAGACTTTGTGGTTCTAGAAACAGGTGGAGATGAAAGGGCACCCATCATCTTGGGCCAACCTTTTGTAAGCACTGTGAAAGCCATCATCTACGTGGACAGTTCCAAGATCTATTTCACAATTAAGGATAAGAAGGAGAAATTCTCTTTCAAGAACCACATACACCATTCTTCTAGTCATCCACAAAAGGCATATCTGCCCAAAGAGACAACAGTGAGCAAGAAGAAGAACAATCAGAGAAGGAGGAAGAACAAAGCCAGCCAGTCCCCAGAAGAATCAATCAACATGATCAACACACTTAGATCAGAGTACGACCACCTCCTCGCTTCACCATACCTTACCAAGAAGGACGATCCTAGTGTACCGACGATCGAGTGAACCATTAGACCAAGAATCTTCCACAAGACCTTCTGCGACATTAGATCGGGTGTCAATATAATGCCCAAGGTAACGTATGAATATTTATTTGGTGATGAACCCTTGTTCCCTACATACATGCAATTGCAGATGGAGGATCAATCAATTCAATTTCCAGAGGGCATAGCTAAAGATGTCATAGTAAGAATATATGATCAATATGCCTCTACTGACTTCATGGTTCTAGACACGAGAGAAGAAGAAGACGATACATCTATCATATTGGGAAGACCATTCCTCAACACTACCAATACGATCATTTACGTTGGATCTGGACAGGTCCACTTTCAATTCCCTGGAGAAAAGGTACGCTGTTATTTCAACAGTTACACCACTTATGAGCAGCCAAAGAAGACCTGCTCTAGGAGGAGACGCCGATCATCCCAACACCAGAAGAGTCAATCCCCAAAGAATAGATGGGAAGAAGATGAAGAACCTAAAGAACCCATGAAAGATGAACCTACTCCGCCTAAGCCAAGTCCACAGTCCAAGCAGGTGTGGAAAAAAAAGGTAACAACACCAGTGTTACCATCACAAGAGGTGCAACCATCAAGGTCTCCATCTCCAGGGCTGACAGATGCACCCAAGGAATGAACAAGACTGGAGAAAAGTCCTGTCCGGAGGACTTAAAAATTCGAACCCTCATCGTAAGGTAACAATGGTAGTTATTCATATTTACTTTTCTCACATTGCATAAATTATTTTTCACTTTAGAATATTTACTTTTCTACTTTAGCATAGCATTTAGAAAAGAAAATAAGAATTGCATCATTGCATCATAAAATCTTAAGCCCCATGTGAATAATTCTTTGGAGTGTAAAAACCCGCAAGAACATTCACCGTGGTGGCATAAAAAAATTAAATACTATGCATATATATATTTCCTTTCTGCATTGTAAAAAATAAGAAAATCCAAAAATATCAGATAAACATTCTGTTAAAATTATGCCACTAGAAAATATGTCTAAACCCACAAGAACGACTAATCTCTAGACGGCTGACCGCTAACCTCTTATCCTAACCCGTTCCATGAGTTTTAGTATTCTTGTTGGTATTTTGTAGGATGATACATAATCAGGAGCAAGTTCACCTGGTTGTCTTTATTCACCCGAAGTACATCTTCCTACACCCGCTGCACGAGGAACCTAACTTCTGGATGGATAAGAAAGATTTTTGCTAGTAAAACTGCTTTTAGAAAGACCACAGCAACATCCAGCTTGGGGGAGGAGCATCCCCATATATCTAGATAAGTATTTCTTTCCATTTGCTATTTTTAAGTTTGCTATATAGTTGCTAAAAATAATAATAAAATAAAAAGATGCATAACGAACTAAAACAAAATATTTTTTTAGCTAGTTATATATATTGGTAATAAGGTGTGATCTTAAAACATGAAAACAAAATAAAAGAGTGTCTAGATTTCTTTAAGTTTGATTTTTAAGAGCTAAATAAAATGGGCTCTGAAGATAATCTCTTGAATTAGAAATGATGAAAAGTTGCTATGTTGTAATTTCTTTCAAGTACCTAGTTTTCAGCCTTGAATTCTCTCAAGTTTTGTATATGACTGTTTTGATATAAGGGTTTACTCTAAACTTGAAACTCGTGGGTAGCATATGCTTGATCTAAGTCTAGGTAATTGATGGATATTATATGAGAAGGTCTGAGCTGTTGTTTATCTTATTCTAAGTGATACTAAAGTTCTAGAAATTTCTTTTGAAAAAACATAAAAGTTCTACATGGTGAGTTCCTTGTATGACAAAGCTTGAATTTCTACTAGAGCCATATATGATATTTAGAATAGGAAAACTTCCACTCATATATGTTGCTTGTTTTGCATTGAGTTTCGTCAAGCTTTGTTGACCCTTATGAGAGGTTTGTCATGCTCTTAAAATCAAGATCACATATACACCACCCATATATTCACTACTCCTACACTGGGGGTAGGCGCAAAAACATGTCATTCCATCTAGATCCACCCAAAATGTTTTACTCCTACACTGTGAGTGAACACCAAAAATATACTTGATAGGATATCCATCAAATAAATGCTTCAGTTCTTGTTATTATCTTTCAAAAGTTTTGTTGCAGAAAAGAAGCATGTGGCTATGCAAAAGTTATTCATAAAAAAAGAAGAAAGGGAATGAAAAAAAGAGTTGAATGTCCGAGATATCTAAAACAATGGGTACTCAAATATTCGCCTGAAAAAAAAGAGATGAATAAGATAGCTCATGTTCTCTTGCAAAGTTGTTTCCAAGTTTCAAAAGAGAGATATCTTTTCAAGGAGCATAATAGAATTAGGTTAGCCACCATATACATCCACACACATGCACATCTTGATTTGATTGTATGACTCAACTCTCTTTGATCCGAGGTTTGACTTTACAATATATGTATTACAAGTATGCTCTTTCATGCTATTTCTACTCCTATGAGCTCCACATAAACCTTAGTTATACGAAGATAAAGGCAAAACAACATTATTGCCTCGGTGAGGATCCACAAATACCACATATATTGAGACTTGAGAGTGTCATACAATGGAAGCTCTAAATTTTATTTTGAAAACCCATAAAAACTCTAGAATAATGGTGAGCAAAGAACTTGAGACATAGTGCTTGACTTGATCGTTCTGTCTTTCAATTGCTAAAGACCCAAGTGAAGGCTAAAAAGCCCCATTGTTGAAGGTAATATGGGTAAGTTTGGAATTCAGATCGGTTTATTCTAATCCGGAGGAGAATTCTTGTTTGAACGCATGTGTACTTTTGAGAAGTTGCATCAATGTTCTAAAAAACTCTTGATCCATTTGATGAGTTTAGCTTTGCTAAGGGACTAGCAAAGGTTAAGCTTGGGGGAGTTTGTTGACGGTAGTTAACGACCATTATAAACCGTCAATATAACATGTATAAGGGCATAAACATGATCACCAATAAAGGCCTAGGGGTTTAAACTAATAAATTCCATGAGTTTTGGTGAATCTGTATTTTCTGCAGGGTTTATCCAAAAAACCGTCAAGGTGGACCAAGATATCAGACTTAATCGCGATTATCCGCAGGATAAACAACACCAGAAGACTTTAGAAGACACCAGATGACACCACACCGAAACGAAGGGCGAGACGCCGGCCCCTGGGGCCACCTGTCAGTCTTCGCCTCGCTACGTCGGTTCTCCACCGCCTTAAGGATTGCATCTACGCCGTTTATTCAAGTTGGTTTGATCTGAGGGCTCAGGAATGACACTTCGGCCTATATATACCAGCTCCTGCCACCCCCAGAGGAGATCCCCAGTCATCCAAGTCATTTGAGAAGACAGAAACCCTAATCTTCCTCAGAGCTCCACCATATTCTAGGGCATAGCTAGTTAGGCTAGGTCTAGAGGGAGGCAAGCAAGTTTCGCTTGGATTCCTGATCGTGTCAAGAGTGTGGTTTGGTATAATCTTTGTACCCCTCTCTTTTGTATCTCTCATTGCTTTTATATGTTTGCTACAATTGTTATGACATTATTATTCATATCGTTCATGTTCCTAGTTATAATGCTCATTGTCTACTTTGATTATATGCTTAGTATAGCTAGATTATCATTATATTCATACATAAGTTCGTATAGCGCTTGCTCAGATGTACACGGGGTGAGTGGTCGACATTGTGTAAGCGTGATGCTTATACGTTGTTTAAGTGCGGATACACCCTATATTACGTGCCATATGGTAGATCATGGATGTGACACTCCTGTTCAGTCCTTTGTAGTCCACTCCCCGAATATAGGTTTACAAGTAGGATCTAGTTACGAAGGAAGACAATCTCTGTTCTTAATCTTCCTTAGCAATATCCCTTATGTGTAGATATGAAGATGATCTTAACCATGACTACTAGGTGTAATTGCACTAATCAACATATGTTTTGACTTGTAATTAAGAATGACTTAGGAATTATTTCTCTAATATTCTACTTAACCAAGCTAATGCCATAGAAAGGAGTACTCTGAGTGATCAATGATTAGTTATTATTATACACCATTCATATTCATTTACCTCTTGACTTACCCCTATTGTGAGTAGAATATTGGTTATGGTTTACTTCTCCATCAATAGTATAAGTTATCTATAAGGAAAATGGACTCTAGGCCCATTTACTTTGGATTTTGGTGTTTGATGACCAACACAATCAAATTGGACTAAAGAATTTGCAAGTGATTGTTTTGTAGTTCAATAGGGTGCAAGACGTGACTTGGACGAGGGCGACGTGATGATCCGATGATCAACACCTTAAGCAAGACCCTAGAAACACAAGAGAAAACCCAAGATATCAAGCAAAGTCCAAGCACGAAGATATGAACTAAGCAGGACGCAAGATCACGAAGAAACATACTCGGCAGAGCGACCGGACGCATCCCTTAAAGGGACCGAACGATTAGATCAAGAGGCTCGGCAACAGCAGGCGCCAGTAGCAGTGACCGGACGCTGAGGATTGAAAGTGACCGGACGCACCGATGGTACTATTCATTATCCCCGCAATAGCTTAGCATTGACCGGACGCTGGCGGCAAATCGACCGGACACAGGAACTGCAGCGTCTGATCGAGTACAGAGAGGTTCTAGAGCGGCGAAATTGCGACCGAATGCGTCCGGTGGCATGTGACCAGACGCCATCAGCGTCTGATCAGTTGATCGCGGCTCTAATGGTCGGGATGACCGGACGCGTCTGATCAGGACGACCTGAGCGTCCGGTCAGTAGCAGAAAAGCAGGATTTCATCCCTAACGGCTACTTTCTCCATGGGGCTTATAAATAGACCCTCCAACTGGCCATTTCATAAGGGTGGAGATGAGGAAACATATCAAGGGTGTTGATACACCATTTTAGTGATCTCCACATGCATAGTGCTTAGTAATTCATTAGGTGATTAGCGTAGGTTTTAGCCTAGCATTTAGTGAGGTTTGCATACCTCTTGATGAGGACATGACCTCCATACATATGACCATGCTTGGAGAACCATATGGAGACCAAGGAGATCAGCGAGGGTGTCCTAAGAGAGAAGGAGGCCCGAAGCTCATCCGGTTCGAGTCACCAAGGTGGAGGCCCAAATCAAGTTCGAGTATATCTCGGCCTCCAGGACCAGTCTACCTTAAACTGGTCACCCAGGACGCATCCGGACTCCGTTTTCGACGATCCATATATGGATGGAAAGCTAATTTAATAAGGAAGCCAATCCAAGTGGTCTCACATCAAAAGTTATTTGGAATCAACAGGAATCGTGGTCACAAGTCAGCATCCAGAATCTACCAGGGTGCTGCGACACCATCTTTTGGTCCGTTGGACCATGTATCGTGTTTGGACCAATTAGGGGGCGCGTCTAGGGGGGTGACGCCCAAGACTACAATTATCAGCCGTCGCTCTCCTTAGGGTTTGGGTTTTATTTAGTTCTTGATTTCCTCGTGAAATAGACATCATTTTGCTGCAACTGTCGCTGCCAAGGCCGCTTGCTGTGAACTAGGGCCCCAATTCTTGATCTTGTTCGCCTGTGGCGATTAGTCCTTTCGAATAAAGACTTGAACTCCTTCTTATCTTCATAAGCCTCATATTTATTTGCAATTTTAGATTGCATTCATCTCGTTCTTGCTTGTGTTCTCGATTCGCTTGCAGAAAAGCCTTCTCAGCGAGGTCAATCGAGTTCGCGTGGTTGATAACCAATGGAGCAGTGGTGTAACGGTTGCGGGGGTCCGAATCAGTCTTGGTTTGAAGCCTAGATTGTGAACGTTAAGTCTCCACCAATCGACGCTATCATACCTTTCGGAAGATCGGGCCTAGTCTACATCAAGTGGTATCAGAGCTAAAATTGTTGTCTTCTTTAAATACTTTGGGTTACATTGAATTTCATGTTCCGTGTAATCTTAGTTTTTTAGAGGAGAAACTTTATGCATAAGTTGATTTGCCATGGTTCTCTAGACATACATATCATGTTTTTGGTAAATATAACAACCAAGGGCAACATTTGATACAATGAGTTTACATTTGTACAAATCTGAATTCTCCTTTTATTGTGCAAAGTAATGATCAACTAGAGGACAGTAAAATCAACACTGTTGTTATGACATATTCCTCTAATTTTGTTTTTCGAACACAAGTGGAATTCAAAGAAAGGGAGCATATGTTTCACCACTCGGTGCTTGCGCGCACCATTGTTGTATATCGGAGGGGCTTTTAGTCTTACGAGATCACACCAACCGCGTTTGCGGTGTGGTCGCCACCGTGTACCAGAGGGAACAAGGCTCGCGGCGTTTCGGCTGGAAGCTTAATAGTGAAGACGGCGGGGAGCAGTCCTAGAGAGGCTTTGCCATGAGTGGTTTAACCGGAGACCCACTTGCGCATGGGGAAGGCCCAGAGCTATCCACGGAGTTACCCGACTGGGAGCTTGGCCCTTGCGAGGGATTTCTTGCGAGGGGCTCCAACGAGGACTAGAGGGAAGCTTGCGCGCTTCTTGATACCTCAGTAAAAATACCGGAGTCGTCGATGGAAGTTTGCATATCTCTACCTTACTCTTTAGCTTCTGCATTTATATTATTTATATTACTCCTTTTGCGGTAGAGATAGCAACACACTAGCAAAACCGTAGTTACACATTAGATAGTTTGTCTTTTGCATAGGTTTTACTAAAGGTAGAAAAAGAGGCCATAGTTTAGAGAAGTAGAATTTTAAGTTGCCCAATTCACCCCCCCCCCTCTTAGGTGTCACGGTCCCCTTCAATTGGTATCAAAGCCGGTCAGCTCAATTTGGACTTTTGGCTTAACCGTCATTGAGCTGACGCTATTTAGAGTGGTTGGGATGGACACCTCTAGGCCTCCACACTTTGACGGCACTAACTTCCCCTACTATAAAGCTAGAATGGCTTATCATCTTGAGGCAGTTGATTTGGGTGTTTAGAGAGTCACTCATGATGGAATAAAACCCATTAAGAATCCCGATAAACCCACAAAGAGTGAAGAAAAAGAAATATATTTCAATGCTAGAGCTAAGAATTGCTTGTTTGAATCTTTTAGCGTGGATGTATTTAACGAAGTGTTCACTTTAAATATGGCACATGAAATTTGGTTAAAACTCCTAGAGCTCCATGACGGCACATCTAATGTCCATGAGCAAAAACATTGTCTAGCTAA
This sequence comes from Miscanthus lutarioriparius, assembly GCA_904845875.1. NCBI lineage: Eukaryota > Viridiplantae > Streptophyta > Magnoliopsida > Poales > Poaceae > Miscanthus > Miscanthus lutarioriparius. The sequence continues at coordinate 80,671,921 of CAJGYO010000018.1, forward strand.
GAAAAATTATGATTCCTTTGAAATGAATGATGATGAGCTTATTCGTGATATGTATTCTCGTTTGAATCTAATTATCAATGAGCTCCATTCAATAGGATTAACAAAGCTAGATAATGGGGACATCGTGAGGAAGATCATCTCCATGCTACCACAAAAGAAATATGCAAGCATCATCACCATCCTTCACAACATGGAAGACTTGAGCACCATGACCCCAGCCATAGTCATTGGCAAGATAGTGGCATTCGAAATGTCACGCAAGATGGGTCAAGAAGAAGCATCTTCATCAAGCAAAGGCAAAGCTCTCGCATGTAGTGAGAAAAAGAAGATGAAGGGCAAGAGAGTTGAGACAAGCTCTAGCTCAACCTCCTCAAGTGAAGATGAAGAAGAAGATGAGGATGATGATGAGGATGAGGATGAGGATGATGATGAATCAAGTGATGATGATCAATCTTCCTCCTCCACCTCCGATCTTGATAAAGAATCAATCAAACTTATCAACAAGGTGGAGAAGATTATCCAAAGGCTCAATGTCAAGGGTGTGCCCATCCAAATTCAAGATCTCATTTTCACCAATCAAAGAAATAAGCAAAGAAAGAGAGGATGCTATGGATGCGGCGAGTTGGGGAACTTTGTGGAAGTTTGTCCAAACAAGCCCACAGCCAAGACAAAGAAGAAGGCATCCAAGGACAAAGCTCTCACATCAATAAGGTCATGGGATGATTCTTCAAGTGAAGAAGAAGACCATCACAAGAGGCGAAGTCACAAGCACTCATCATCAAGATCTTCTCGTGTGAGCCTTATGGCACGAGGTAACAAAAGCTCATCCTCTAGTGAGAGTGATAGTGATGATGAAATGCCTTCTTATGATGAAATTGTGCAACAAAATCTTAACTATGCTAAAGTTTGCATTAGTCAACAAAAGAAGCTCGAAAAATTAAAAGAAAAGCTAGATAGTTTACAAGAAGCATATAAAACTTTGCTTGAATAATATGAGACATTTGCTAATCTCAATATTGAACTATCTACTAAAATTGAGCAACTTGAGGCTAGTGCAACAACAAGTGCATGCACAATCAATGATGAGCAACTTGTAAAGAAAAATGAAAAATTAAAAGAAAAGTTAGCTAGCTCACAAGATGCTTATAAAAGTTTGCTTGCTAAAATGGAAACCATGTGTAAACATTGTGATGAACTAACTAATAAAGTTGCTAATCTTGAAGCTGTCGGTACAACCCCCACCAAGGCATCTAAAAAGAAAAGTTCTATTTTTGTCATACCTAAAAAGGATGCTTCTACATCTTGCATTGATTTATGTTTAGACTCACCATTGTATAACCAAGTTTGTGTTGAGAAAGTTATTGTAGATACATGCACACAAGTGGTTGCAATGGAGAATGAGCAACTAAAGCAAGAAGTGGTTCGCCTCACCAAGGACTTGACTCAAGTGAAAGGCAAGACGAAGCAAGCCCAACTTCATCAAGATAACACCATCAAGAGAGTGAAGAAGCTTGATGAAGGACAAACCGTGGTTTGCTACGTATGCCACAAGGAAGGCCACAAGTCCTATGAGTGCAAGGCGAAGAATGGGGGAGGAGTAAAGAAAAAAGAGAAAAAGCAAACAAGCAAGCTCTCCAACACCTACACCAACAAGGTGGACAAGAAGGCCTCCACACCATACTTATTAAAGAAGAAGAAAAATGACAAGGTGGTGGCCATCAAGGTGAACAAGCAAGCCAACAATGGGGTCAAACGCTTTTGGGTGCCAAAGAAAATCATTTCAAATATGAAAAGCACCAAGAAGGTTTGGATCCCTAAAGGAGAGTGAGAAGTCCGATGGACTGCGGAGAATTTGGAGACTTGGCTAAGTATGGGTGCATTTCATGGGGTGCATCACATTGGATCATGTCAATTGCCAAATGGGTTAGTGAATATTATGGACCCAGATTCCCCTTCCCATGTTAGGTAACTAGATGTAAATTCTTTCAATTGGTATTTCCTACAAGTGGTATTAAGGTTTAAATTCTTGCAATCTTAATTAGCCTCTAGTTCCTTTCATGCCTAGGTTTGCATTTGCATGCTTATAGCATTTGTCATGCATACACTAGGTAAATCATATGGTAGGCTTGCTCGGTTTCATTCTTGCCCCTTGGAGCAAACCTACATGGTTTAAATTATTTAGAAGCACGGCACATAGCTTGTCTTTTAATTGTTCATCTAATATGTGCTAAAGTCCAAATTGTAGATAATTTCTCCTGAATATCATTTTCGAAAATGATTCTCACATTCATGTGATGCCATCTTTCAAGTGGTATTTTTTATTCTAAAATCAATATGCATATCTCTTACAAGTATTCCATACTTGTGTGCACAAATTTAGGGAAGGTTACTCTATAAGTTGGATACTTTGAGACTAACACTTTTTCAAGCTTATCATATGTGTAGTAGTCTCATTGTAAGGAAAATGGAGTCCTCGGAGTTAAGCATCATGCTTCAAATATCCACCACCTATTGCAAGTGGTATAATCAAATTGATTTCCACATGTGGTATTTCTAAACCGATATCATCATGTTGATTTCACTTTGGTATTTATATGCTTTCTCCATGCATTATATAAATTAAACTCCCTTGAGTATTAATTTGCCAATTATGCATTAACTACATTCTCCATCATATATATGCATATATTTAGGGGAACTTAGTCTATGTAATGTGAGAGTCAAAGTTTGTGACCTATTCCACTCCACATACAAAGGATCACAAAGTTTGACCCTCCCTTGTGCTACTAATATCTTCCTTTTCGGTGTTTGATTCTAAAGGGGAAGAATTTGTATGACCAAAAGCAATCCCGATCATAATAATTTACAAGTGGTAATGGTTCGAGAAAGGGAGGATAGTGGATTATGGATTAGTCTATGCAATGGAGAAAATTTGTAGGACCAAAAAGCAAGGCTTAAATCCATAATGCCACATGGGGACATTTGCAAGGGCAAGATAAGTTTAGTTTTACAAGTGGTATCTTCAATTGGTATACAAGTGGTATCTTCAATTGGTATCTTTTAGCATCATATAACCTTGCCCTTTGCATTGCATCCTAGCAAGTAAACAGTTTTTAAATTCTAAAATTTTTATTATTTGCTTGCTTTGGTCGTGTTGTCATCAATCACCAAAAAGGGGGAGATTGTAAGGAAAATGGACCCTAGGCCCATTTACTTTGGATTTTGGTGTTTGATGACCAACACAACAAAATTGGACTAATGAATTTGCAAGTGATTGTTTTGTAGTTCAATAGGGTGTAAGACATGAGTTGGACAAAGGCGACGTGATGATTCGATGATCAACACCTTAAGAAAGACCCTAGAAGCATAAGAGAAGACCCCAGATATTAAGCAAAGTCCAAGCACAAAGATAGAAACCAAGCCGAACGTAAGATCACGAAGAAACATGCTCGGTAGAGTGACCAGACGCAGCGACCGGACGCATCCCTTAAAGGAACCAGACGCTCCGATCAAGAGGCTCGACAACAACAGGCGTCAGCAGCAGCGACCGAACACTGAGGACTGAAAGTGATCGGACGCACCGATGGTACTGTTCATCATCCCGACAATAGCTCAGCATTGAAAGGACCTTGGCGGCAAATCGACCGGACACAGGAACTGCAGCGTCCGATCGAGTACAGAGAGGTTCTAGAGCGGTGAAATTGCGACTGGATGCGTCCAGTGGGATGTGACCAGACGCCATAAGCGTCCGATCAGTTGATCACGGCTCTAACAGTCGGGATGACCGAACACGTATGATCACGACGACCTAAGCGTCCGGTCAGTAGCAGAAAAGTGGGATTTCGTCCCCAACGGTTACTTTCTCCATGGGGCTTATAAATAGACCCCCCAACCGGCCATTTCATAAGGGTGGAGCTGAGGAAACATACCAAGGGTGTTGATACACCATTTTAGTGATCTCCAAATGCATAGTGCTTAGTGATTCATTAGGTGATTAGCGTAGGTGCTTTGCGAAGTGCTTAGGTTGATTAAACCACCGCTTATGCGCTTGCTCTAGGTTTTAGCCTAGTGTTTAGTGAGGTTTGCATACCTCTTACCAATCGGTGCTTGCGCGCACCATTGTTGTACATCGGAGGGGCTTGTAGTCTTACGAGATCATACCAACCGCGTTTGTGGTGTGGCCGCCACCATGTACCGAAGGGAACAAGGCCCACGGCGTTTCGGCCAGAAGTTTGATAGTGAAGACGGTGGGGTGTGGTCCGGGAGAGGCTTTGCCATGAGTGGCTTAACCGGAGACCCACTTGCACGTGGGGAAGGCCCAAAGCTATCCACGGAGTTACCCGACCGGGAGCTTGGCCCTTACGAGGGGCTCCAACGAGGACTAGGAGGAAGCTTGCGCGCTTCTCGATACCTCGGTAAAAATACCAAAGTCATCGATGGGAGTTTGCATATCTCTACCTTACTCTTTAGCTTTTGCATTTACATTGTTTATATTACTCCTTTTGCGGTAGAGATAGCAACACACTAGCAAAACCGTAGTTGCACATTAGATAGTTTATCTTTTGCATAGGTTTTGCTAAAGGTAGAAAAATAGGCCATAGTTTAGAGAAGTAGAATTTTAAGTTGCCTAATTCACCCCCCCCCCCTCTTAGGCGTCATGGTCCCCTTCATTATCAATACATGTCCTTGCCAGACCTTCTCTGTGGTAAAAATATAAATAACGATACCTAGAATACTCCCGAGTAAAGTACTATAATTGTATATTATCTGTGCGCTTGCAGATCCTTTTCATTCTAGTCACATAAAATAATAAAGAACTACTTAGTATTACTCTAGTAGTAATACTAGGCAGCATCCAAAAGCATCTCTGGCATCATCACTAGGGATAACAACTTAGTAAAAGTAATGCTAAGAGATGTAGACATACATTAGGTGGCAACTTAAAACAAGTGACAAGTTAATAAATACCAACAATAGAGTAGAGGAGTTATACCGATGTGGCAAGTAATCAATCAAGAATACCAAGGAGACAATGAAGACACAATGATTTTTCCTCCGAGGTTCACTTGCTTGCCGACAAGCTAGTCCCCGTTGTGGTGATTCACTCACTTGGAGGTTCACGCGCTAATTGGCATCACACGCCAAACCTGCAACCAGGTGCCACACAACCAACACAAGATGAGGATCCACAAGCCACGTGCAATTCACTAGAGTTGCCTTTCATGATCTCCCACGGGAAAGGCACAAGAACCCCTCACAATGTCGATGATCAGAGCCGACAACAATCACCAATAGCCGTTCAATGATCCACCAATCACCGGGCCATCTAAGTGTCGGCAAACACTAAGAGTAACAAGATCACCAGCCCAAATCACCCCAACTAGTGCCACAAGATGCTAGAACACTAAGCAATGCACTAGAGGCTCTCCAAACTCACTCATGATGATGTGATCAAGTGTGCAAGTGAGTGGAGTGGTGTGCTCATCTCTCAAAGGGTGTATGCGGCTGTTAGAAATGCCAAGAGAGTGGCCAAGGCCGGCCACTAGCTCTATTTATAAGCTCACAAGCAAAAAGAGTCGTTACCCCCTTTGAGTCAGCTTCTGCGGGGGCACCGGACACGGCGGTGCACCACCGGATAGGGGGTGGCGGTGCCCCCTCCAACGGTCACTAACAGCTAGTTTCACTAGCCGTTGGGGCACCGAACAGGGTGGCGGTGGCACCGGACAAGGGGTGGTGGTGCCACTCTAGCCAACCCACCGAAAACACCCCTCTCTAGAGGAAAACGGTGGTGCACCAAATAGGGCATGGCGGTGCCCGCTGCGGTGACCATCTCTAGTTTCCTCACTCTCAGGATAAAAGAGGCGGTGGCACCGGACAGGCTAGGGCGGTGCATCGTCGTGCACATGGCGGTGCACACCGCCACTGGCGGTGCCAGCACCAACACTGGCTGCTTGGCCGAGGCAAAGTGGTCACCGCCACAGGGGTGGCGGTGCCCCCAAAGGCAGCACCTCACCCCCTACTTTGCCTCCTTCAACTCTTTTGCAAATGTGCCAACACCACAAATGTTTCACTATCACTTGCAAGTGTGTTAGCATTTTCACAAATCATTTTTCCAAGGTTAATCACTTCTCACCGATTGTGCACTAGGCCTAGTGGCACTAGATGATCGAGTTGTCTGATAAGAGCTCCCCTCTTAATAGTATGACCATCTATTCTAAATATAATCACACTCACTAAGTGTCTTGATCACCAAAACAAAATGGCCCTATGGATTTCACCTTTGCCTTGTGCCCATTTTGTTTTTCTCTTTTTTCTTTTCCAAGTTCGGAGCTTGATCATCATCACATGTCCAACACCATCACCTTGGACTCCAATTGCTCCAACACTTGGAATGTACTTAACCTAACTCATATTCATTTATAGCACATAGGTTAATACCTAGGGTTTCATCAATTCATCAAAACCAAACTAGCGCTTTCAGCTGCCTCCGGTGAACACCAGACGCCGACGAGCCTCTATTCTCCTGAGCAACAAGGAGATGTTGCGCTGCAAACGTATGTTTCAATTGTTTTGGATGTTTTAGAGATATGTTGCGAGTGTTTCATATGGATGTTTTTTTAAATAGATCGGGGATGTTGCACATGTTGCAAGCGTCTGTTCCAAATGTTTAATCTATTTTTAGATGTATGTTGCAAGTGTGTTTATCTGGATGTTGCATATGCTTCACATGTATGTTGCAAGTGTTTTATCGGAATGTTGCGTATGGTTTTCAAGTGTTTTTCATATGTTTTTTTGCAAGTGTTTCAGACGCATGTTTCAAGTATTTTATCTGTCTTTGGAAGCATGTTACAAATGTTTAATCTGGTTGTTTTAAAAGTAGATCAGGTGTTGTACATGTGCAATCTGACCCACCTGTCGCAACCCCTTGCTGCTGTTGCTGGGGGCGCTGTGCGTGAGTCAGTGTGCGGGCGCCTGAGTCCGGCAGATGCCTCCGCACGTGCATCCGCAGGCGGGGTGGGACGGGGTTACGGACGCGCTTCTGTTACGGAGATGGGACGGGGAGCCTTACTGATATGTGGGGACGGGATGGGCGCGGTCCATGGGATGGGGCATGGTCGACACGATCGAATGGGAGGAGCCTCCGGACGCCTCCTGTTCGTCTGGACACTAGCCCTTCCGTAATCGGATTCTTGGGCATTACACCGTGAGAATTGGAAATCTCATCAAACGCCTTGCGGTGGCCGTTATTCTCGTGACTCCGTGAGAGAAAACATCGGGAAATAAACTACACCCCTGATTTCACGTATCGCGGTCTCGAAGCCACGGATGGGATACCACACCGGACGGATGCAGATCCCAAAAATGGCCTTATCCGAAGCCGTGCAAAACAAGTCATGCTCCCCGGCCTACAATGTTTTTCTCTCACAACAAATCGACGAACAGTACTTTTCAGCCTAACTTTTCAGCGAAACGAACGGGCCTACATAAAACTATACTGTCATCTTGCTTTCTTTGCTGGTTTGTGTGCTGTGGAACAAGTTAATATAAGCAACTGTAGGGCCTGTCAGGGGAATATTTATTAACGTTGGAATTATAATTCTAGACTAGACTTTAATGTACTTGGAACGTTTGTAATGTGTTGCTTCATCCTTGTGTTGTTCCTTCTGTTCATGTTCTCCTCATCCATTGATCTTCATCCTGCCATTGGGCAGCAACAGCTGCTGTGCCCCCCGAAGTGACACCGCGCCGGCCGATCGACGCACGCTGCCTTTCGGTTGCAGGGACGAGCTCTCGCGACCCAACAAGGCAGCACAACCCCCGGCGGCGGGTTGAGCCACGCAGCGGCCTATATGCCCCCTCGCTAGGAAAAAACGGAAAAAAAAGCAGGAAACGCAAATGCTGATGGTCTGCCCAAACCACAGCAATCGTGTCATGTCTCACCCGTCTTGGATCGTTCGTGAACACCGCGCCGTCACTCCGCCTTGCGCCACTTGGGCCCGTTGGCCGCCGCATGGCACCGGTCACCAACTATTTAACCCGGGCCGGCGGGTGTTTATATGTTCGCTCGAACTTATCAGTACGATTTATCCGTCATTGTACACCGTTTTTTTGTCACGTCAAAACAGCGTGAGCCGACGGCCGTAAAAACCATCCGCCCGAACAGCTCGCGCGATTTCTCGTCGAGACCACGAGTCCTTTCCTCCTGCCTACACGGCCACGCGGACCCCCTGCCTGGCTGCCCCCCGCCACGTCTCCCCCCACGCGTGCCTACCAATCCAAAGCCACCCCAACCCTCCCGCGCCGCCCGCCGCCGCTTGGCAGTTGTCACCATCACCTCTTCTGCTCGTCGGCGCGTCCTCCCGACCCAACCCCGCAAAACCCCCAAATTTCCCGGAAATCCACCCAAAACCCCGCAAAAACGCCCAGAGCCATCCCATCGGTACTCAGTCACCACCAAGCGGCGGCCCAACTAATCGGTTCGACTTCGAGAAACACTTCACAAGTCACACACAGCCATGCCGCCACTCGCGCGCCGCCGCCTCCTCCACGCGCTACCGCGCGGCGCGCGCGCCCTCCACACGCCCCCGACCCCGACCCCCGGGGTGCTGGCCTGCCGGCTGGCGTCCCGCGCCGTGGTGCGCTTCGCGGGGCCCGAGGCGGCGCGCTTCCTGCACTCGCTGCTCACCAACGACCTCCTCTCGGCCTTCGCCGCGTCCGGCGCGGCATCGCCGCAGCGGTACGCGCCCGCGCGGGGCCCCGCGGCGCCCGCCTACGCCGCCCTACTCACGCCGCAGGGCAGGTTCCTCTACGACCTCTTCCTCTACCGGCCCCCGCCACCGTCCCAGATGCTCGACCGCACCGGCTCCGCGCCGGAGACCGGGGAGGCTCCCGAGGGAGACCCGCAGGAGGTGCTCGCTGATGTCGACGCCGCTGAGGTGGACGACCTCGTCGCCTGCTTCAAGAGGTGAGGGACTACTGACATTATTATTGCTCAGCGTTCAGTTTACTAATTATAATATTTCAGTCTACTCTAAGGTATGTAGTCTGTTGGGACTTCTTGTGATCAAACCGCAAAGGCGGCACTCCTTAAGACAAAACAGCAGGCTTAGTGATCCCATCCCTAGATATTTGCTGGATAACGTGTTGGAAGTCCAGATGGTATTTTGAGTTCACAGGTGATGGTCATTTTAGTGTCGTAGTTGCAAGTCTAGTTGCTGTTGGAAATTCCAGCTCAAGATGAATTGATGTGACTAGAACTTTCAGCACATTGCTGGGATTGAAGTCACAGTTAACGCCGTTGCTTCTGTTATTAGTATTGCTGCCAATCTTTGTTTCTGTGAGCTCGTCCTATTGTTTGGCTTTGGACAATTTTTCTGATGACAATGGTCTTCCTAGAGCTAATTTCAGTGAGCTTCAGCCTAGTCTCTACATCGACTCTACCGATGCTCTGATGCTGGTCCATACACCGCAGCCAGCAATTAGCTCTGTTGCTTCTGTTGGTGATATTGTTGTAAACGCCAACATTTTTCCCTACTTCTGTGACTGCATCGCGCTAATTTCAAGCGTTGGTTTGTTAGGCAGCTGAACATTGTGGTTCACGTTTGGTCCCTCTACTTGTACTATTAAACCAGATGGATTAATACAACTTAAGATCTGGCTCTAGTTGCAGAATCTATGTGCACTGGACTACAGCTATGGAAAAGTAAATGCTTAATGTTCAGTTTGGTAGAACAATTGTAATGATGTGGAACCTGTGGTCTCTTGTGAGGATACTGGTGATCAAACAGAAACTGGAGAGTAAGATCAGTTAGGAAAATAAATATGAGGTAATTAGTAACATGTGAAATCTTTTTCAAAAAGAAGTTTCTTTGCTTGTTGTTTTCTTAGATTTTCAGTTAGAATGATGAAACTAAATTGTGCACCTATATTTTGATGCACACTTCGTTTGGCATTTTAATGCCATAATTTGAAGTCTTAAGTGTGACAAAACATTAAGTGCCAAAATTCTTGGAGATCATCAATGAACTCACTGCTAGGAGTGTGTATCTTTAAGTGGCTCACTGTTGGGAATTACAAACCGTTGTTGGAGATTCTTGTGTCAAGTAAGAATCGTAGTGATGAACTGCTCTTTCAGTAAGCAGCTGTACTTGAGCTAATTGTTTGTTAGGTTACTTGAGAACGTAGAGTTCACACACCTAGTTGAAAGATCTTATTGCATTATAGGTTTGCAGTGAATCTGGGAATCTAGATACCTCTTACCTCTAGATGACCTTGTCTGTTGATAAATTCCATGGCTTGTGACCTGGCAATTTTTCCTGTTTTCAGATATCGGTTGAGATCCAAGGTTGAAATAGACAATGTAAGTGAGAATTTTGCATGTTGGCAAAGATTTGGACATAATGTAGTGCATACTGATCCTTCTACTCAAGAACCTGAGGCTCAATCCATTGGATGGGGACAAGGTGTTGACCATGCTGGCGAGTCAGCTGCACAAGGGAACGGTCATGGTTGGCAATGGCTCAAAGATCCTCGGTTGGACTACCTTGGTTACAGAGGAATTTTTCCAGCTGACACAATACGTAAGTAATTTTATTTTTGCCATTTCCTAAATCTTCTCTGATATGATGTTCATTATCTGACATGGAGAATGGCCCAATTCAACACTTTTGAACCTGTTTCTGTATTTACAGCACCACTAGTTGAGTCTGACAAAGAAGCGGACGAACGACATTATCAACTTTGGCGGATAGAAAATGGAGTTGCAGAAGGTTCAACTGAAATCCCAAAAGGTAAGTTTCTTTTTCGAGCTGGTTGGTCATGAGTCACGACTCATATATATACATATTTACTTTTTCAGAATTTTTGTGTCGATAAATATTTTGTTTTTCTGCTTGGTACACTACTGGAAAATGTTCAGTTCCCTTATAGGATTTGTTATCTCATGTATTTACAAATCAGCATATCTGTTCTCTTTTTTTCTCCTCGAACTACACAGGAGAACTGCATATCTGTTTTCTTAAATTGTTAGACAAATATCATCTAACGGTTTTCTTATATCTAGTCTGTATCTTGACCTAGAAGCTACTCCAAATTCACTTTTCGATTAAGTTCGATTTATTTGATTCTAGAACTATGACTGCAGTATGCAGTGAAATGTAGACAGTAGAAGAGGTAATGTCTCAATAAATACAAAGGCTGGGAGTTCTTGTTGCTAATGTTGGCGCCATCCATGATCTCTATTCCCTAAAGCAACTTGATTAGAGTTGATAAATGAGTAATTGGTCAGATGGTGTGTGGTCTCTTGTTTATCTGTATGTCTGTAAGCAATTTTCCTAGAGGTTTAGAGTAACAGCTTCCTGGTTTCCTTGTAGAGAATGGAAATGAGGTATTTGAAAGACAGGATATGAATGAGTGGCCATATATTTTTTTAGAGAAAAAAGCTTTAGATTATATTATAGACGAAAAAAGCAGGATTGACATAATTTTGCCAATTGCCCAACTATTGGGTGACACTTTCCTGATCAGGTACCTGGTGTCTTAGATTGTTCTCTTTCCCTTCCTTTTTGATGAAGTTGTATTCTTTTGATTCAGGTGAAACAATCCCGCTGGAGTACAATCTTGCTGGCTTGAATGCAATTTCCTTTGAGAAGGGTTGCTACATCGGGCAGGAGCTTATTGCACGGACACACCATCGTGGTGTCATTCGGAAGCGCCTAATGCCAATGAAGTTTGTTGACGAAAATGGGCAAGGTATGATGAGTTTCCATGGTAACAACTAACAACACAGTGTACCACCATTTCTGTTGATGGATGCTAATTCTGCAGCCTCTGTTATCAGAACTCGAGCAGGCTGTCACTCCAGGTTCAGAAGTCGTGGACGAGGCTTCAGGAAAGAAAATCGGGACAGTAAACACCGCTCTGGGCTCCCGCGGGATGGGCCTTTTGAGACTAGAAGAAGCACTGAAGCCAGGCTCGGCCCTGCGCATCGGCGATAACAGGGACGTGAGGGTCCAGGCGATCAAGCCGGACTGGTGGCCAGCCGAGTGGACGCAGGTGCTTCAGCAACAGAGCGCAGCTGCTTGAGAGCAGAACTGTATATACTGGACCCAAAACCTTGCCGTCAGTTAGTCGATGGAGAGGGGCTGGCACTGGCAGCACCCATAGCTAACCGTTTCAGTTTCGGTTTAGTCTTGTTGTCTGGTGTATCAAGGCGGAGCCTTTTTTTTCTAACTCAAGAAAGGCGGAGCCTGTTTTCTTCCTTCTCTCTGCCTGCTGTGTTCACCTGTATGTCGATCAGAACGAGATAAGCAAACTGTGCGTGACCCAAACACGCAGTGTATTCGAATAAGTTTATCTGTTGACTGAATAAGTTTCTGACTGATCGTGCACGACATTTTCTGTTGATCTCGCATGTAAAGCATTTCATGCTGGGGATCTCTGTCATCGTGGCATGCGGTGCTCCGTGCTCGCAAGATTTCAGCTTTGAGCCTTTGGCACTGACCATGGACTGGACCACACCGGCACACAGTGGGCCAGAAATGCAGTGGGCGGCCAGCCCAGCGCCTCTAGCGCGATGGCCATGCACTGCAGCAAAAAGACGCAAGCCATCGCCGTCGTCTCATGAAGTCATGAATCTTGACCACGGACGACTGCACGACGCCTTGGATTCCCTGTGACCTTTTGGCCCCTGTGCTGCAGGCCCACCGGCAGCAAAGATCAAATGGAATAGAACGAAATTGGTGCTGCATAATTAATATTAATACAGAAACATGCCGCTTGTAGTGAAGCAGGGAGCAGTGTGCAGTTTGTTGTAGGTCTTGTGCAGGCGGATGCACAGTGAGTCTTTTTATCTCATCATCCTTTATTAGGGAGTTCAGTTAGATGTTCAGGTACGCAAATTGGTTAGGGCGCGTTTAGTTCGGTAAACTTTGTATAGTGCACGATTTTCATTTCGTTTGTATTTGTGAATTATTATTTAAACATTGACTAATTAGGCTCAAAAGATTCGTCTCGCAAAGTTAAAACAAATTGTGCAATTAGTTTTTGATTTTGCACTACATAAAAGTATTCCTATGCAACAGGACGGGAACCATCAAAAGCCTGAAACTTTTCTTTTATGTGCTACATAGGAATCTGATCATCCTTTTCTCCCAAGAATACCACACTTTTGGAGAACTAAACAATGGCTTACTCTTTCAGCCTAGTCTCTGCAGGATTTTCTTTCTTTGCTACTGTACAAAGCTTGGTTTTTGCGACTGATAAACTAGCCCACGCTGTTTTGTTGTGAGATAAAAACATAATAATATAGCGCTAAACAACTGATAAGTTCAAGGAAACATGACAAAGATTTTAATTCAGGGTGGCTAAATATACCATCTTGTAGGGGTACTAGCCGTAGGCGGCAGCTTGCAGGGATGGGGTGCACCACCCCAAAAGGCATTGGAGGGTGAGAGGGAGAGGGAGTGAGGGGCCATGTGCACACGTGACAGTAAAAGCAGTGGCTGGCCTATGCACCGGGACGGGAACCATCAAAAGCCTGAAACTTTTCTTTTATACAGCTAGCATAGCAATCTGATCATCCTACTGCCCATCTCCCCAAGAACACCACACTTTATTGAGATCACTACTCTATCAGGTCAGAGTTGCTAATCACCTCCACCGTGGCAAAGGAAAGCATTTAGCACCAGACAAGAAACCCGGTAGGAAACTTCTCACGGTATCAATCATCACATGTGATAGTAGATTAGTGCCTCCTAGTACAGTATTAGCAAAAGGTGGCTAAAGTTAGTTTCTCTGATTAAACTGCTGCATCTCGTAGTCTCGTCGCCATCGGCCTTCAGATCCTCGTTGTTTCGAGTGCATTGGCAATTTGGCATGCGAATCAGACCGTGATGATGCAGAGGGAGGCACGCACACCACACATACTGGCATGGCGTCCAACGGTGTAGTGGTGTACAGTGTACTCTAGGTACGTTTTCGAATTCAGACTGAGCCGAGGGCTGAGGCATTCATTCGATGTCTGAAGTTTGTTTCCTGAAGCACCCAACGGCACGCTCCGGAGCCTGACCATCACCAGACTGCTCCAGCTTTCAGAGGAGAGGACCAACCGAAGCAAGCGGCTGTGGCAGGAGTCAGGAGTGGTGTAGCTGATGGCGGGAGAGCCGGAGAGGAGAGGACACAGGACTGAGGCCTCGTGGGACGTGCAGATTGCATTTTTTGCAATTCGGACGGCGACCTGCGGAGTCCGGCCAGAACATAAACGTTTTGTTTAGGCCGCACTGCAACAAACTTTGTCCGATCTGGACTATGGCCATCCAAACTCCCATGCATTTACAAAAGATTCGTCTCGTCATTTTACAACCAAAGCCAAACTGTGTAATTAATTTGTTGCGTTTTTTACACTACATTTAATTTACAGCGCGGTAACAAAGGCCATTTGTCTCGTGTGGTTCAAAATTAATGTGATGGAGAGAGTGAAAAAATTTAAAATTTTGATGGGATCTAAACAAGGCCCGAGGAGCGGGAGAGCCAGGTGCAGTGCAGTGCAGTGTGCAGGGTCAATGTTGCTGCTCCCACAGTCCCGGCCCTCCCTGGGAGACTGGGAACAAAATGGCAGACAGCACAGAATCCACTCCACCCACCGAGCAACGGAGCAAGTGGATGCAGACGCCGAGGGGAGGGAGGGCTTTATTTGCTGCCTTTGGCATGCACGACGCATTCTGGCCAGTTCGACGGGACTAAAAAATGCTATTCCGATTGATTGTTGTGAAAAAGAAATACTATTTTGACAGGATCTAAACAGTGATTTCGTGAGCGAGAGACCCAGCCAGCCGAACGGCCTCGAAAGGATGAGCCTGAATTTTGCTTCTGCCTCGGTCGGATGCATACACAGATCCATCGGTCCAAGCGTGCCCGACCGAATCAAGCTTGGAAGACAGGCAACCTGAAGACCCCGACGGCCCGACCTCGCTTAGTTTCGGTTGTATGGGGTTCCATGGCCATGGCTCCATGAGAGCCAAAACTTGACAGTTTAACCTAGCCAGCTCATGTTTTAAGTCACAATTTGTAAAACAAAAAAACTTCCTAGCCCTTCGCTACAGCCGGTCTACCCGGTCCCGGTGGCCCGGTGGGAGTGGGACGCATGCAGTAGCAGTGGCACCCCAATAGACTAGCCTTGTCTTGTTTGTTGCAGAGGGAAGAGAGGAGAGGACGCGCGAAAGACGCGAAAGTCCGGCCAGAACATAAGCTTTGGGAGGCGCAGCCGCGCTGGCCGCACTGCACCGCCCCTTTGACTCCCTCCCCTCTCGGCCTCTCCCTCCCATGGCCATCCCATACTCCCATGCATTTACAGATTTCAAATGCCAATGCTCGTAGTAGTACTAGCATCATTGCAAACAGCCAAAGCCAACACACGCGACTGAAACCAGCTTTGCTGCGTTAATCACAGCACTATACTCTTCCTAAGTACGTACAGCGCGGTAACAAAGGCCAGTTTGTCTCGTCCTGGTAGATAGCTATAGTTGGGCAAACGGGCTGCACGGCACGGCACTAGCACAGGCCCGTCCAGGCACGGAAGACTAGCCGTGCCGTGCCTGTTAGTGCCGCCGTGCTGAGATGCCGGCCAAGGCACGGCACTATCAGGTCTTAGCTGTGCCAATGGTGGCTCCAGAGGCCCTTTGAAGCAGGCCGGAGATCCGGCGGTCCGATGGGCCAAGGCGAAGACGGATCCGGCGAGGTCGACGACGGATCCGGTGACCGCACTATAAGTGCCCAACACCTCAAACTGGTCGAAATCACAGAGTCTGAATGTTCAGAATCAAAGAACTTATCAAAGACTCAAAATCACAAACTGATCAGAATCACAAACTGATCAGAATCAAAGAACTTATCAAAGAGTCAAAGTCACACAAAGTTACATGTTCAGAGAACTTATCAAAGACTCAAAAGTCACATAATCACACAAACACAGCTCTTGTCATCGGATCCAGCCATCGCCACTCATGTCGGCCGGCGCCCGGTCCCTCAGCGGCAAGATCATGGTATAAAATGAGAAAGGGTTAGTAGAGATTGAGGGTTAGGGTTAGGGTTATGGATTGGGATTTGGGCAAAATCTTACCTTCAAAGCATTGGTGGAGCACAGAGTCGCCAAGTCAGCCGAGGTCAGAAGCCGAGCATCCACGGATCCGGTGAGCACTCCTCCTCACAATGAGGGACGGATCCTCCTGAGGAAACCGCCCCACGCCGGATCCGGCGAGGTCGACGATGGATCCGGCGAGGACAAAGCGAGATCAAAGGTTAGGGTTAGGGATTGTGCGATGTACTCGCTAGCGGTGGCTCCAGAGGCCACCGGAGAGCGAGAAGAAGAGAGGAAGTCGAATCCTACGAGATCATTCGACTCTCCCGATGGGAGCTTCTGGGCCGGAGATCCGCGGATCGGCGAGGAAACCCAAAGATCCGACGAGGTCGACAACCGTGATTGGTTTCATTGGACAAGCGAGCCGTGGGGTGGGGGGATGGTTAGGATTAGGGATTGAGCAAGGATTAGGGTTAGGGATTGCCTTTAGCCCGTGTGGTTTCTTCGTGCCGCCGGTGGCTCCAGAGCTACATCTTCATAACACCATGAGAAGTTAGAGATGGAAGTCGAGGGAGAGTTAGTGTCCATGTGGTGCTGCCCATAGTGTGGAATCCGGGCAAAGCTCACCCACATAGTATGGAGCGATAAATAGGGCTCGAATTGGTACCAATCCGAGAGCAAATGAATTGAAATCATCACCGGCAGAGATGTCGCTCTGGCTCCCTCAATCTCCTCGACGGTCTGAATGGGAGCGAGGCGAGGATCCTTAAGTGCCACTGCCCAATATTGTCTTCTTTGCGCGTCCCCTTTGGAGATGGACTTCCATGGTCCCCTCTTTTGCCCATATAGCGTGTCGTTTTGTTTGTTTTTGTTGCTCTTTTGCCATGCTTCTTGATCGGTTAGAACGGCGGCTCATGGATTCTTGTGTTACTCCTGTTTTCCCGCAGCACTATGGGGCCGTGCAAGTTATCTATCTCGTTCAATGTTGATTGCCTGCCTTGGAGGCGTTGGCAAGAAGACCTAGTCTTCATTTTTTTGTAATTACAGTCTATATGATTTGTGATCAAGAATTGTAATTTCAATTGTTGTGTGGCCAAATAGGCCAACTATATAGATAGCCTGTAATGGATTAAGATCATGGTATAATGAGATGTTGTATTATTATTTGAATGGTGATGGGTTTGGCGCCATTGAATGCTGTTGGCGCCTTTTTTTTTTTAAGGCTAATTTGAAAACTCCAATCCTTTCGGGATTCCGGACTTTTTCCTGGGTGGGTAATCTATGGGGATATCATTCTAGTTCTAGGTGGAGGGTTTTTCATCCTTGGGTTTTGCTCCTCCAGCTTTCAAAAGAGCCCTTAAGGTCCTATTTGGTAGCCTTGTAACTTTATTGACCAGTAATTAGCTTCCGGATGTAATATCCTGTGCGCTAGAATACAATTGTATTATTTTTCATGAGTAAAATGTCCATTTGGGTAAGATTCTCCCACGGAGTCCATAGGTTGCACAACTCACTCGTCATCTGCATCTCGCGTCACATGGACGGCTACCGCCATCGAAGGCATGTTCGGTTGAACTTATGGCTTATCAGCTATAATCTACAGTATTTTTCTCTCACGCTAAAACGGCTTCGGCCAACTTAATACCAGCCGAACTTGCGAGTCCTCTCGCACGCGTATACGCCGCCTAAACCGAGCTTGAGGCCGTAGATCTACATCAAACGATTCTGGGACAGAGCCTCGAGGCGGATCCAGCGGCGGCGGTTGACGAGGCATGTCGGCATGAACTTGCAGACGGGCGGTCGGGCTTGCGGCAGCTGGTCGAACGGAGATGGCGGCGGCGTTGCTTCCCATCAGCAGATAAATATAAGCAGGTCGGCGGTGGAGCTCCGGCGGGCTGGAGATGCCAAAGCGACATCGCTTCTCATCGAGGTAGCGATCGGCGACATGGGCCGCTTTGGCGGACGCGGAGGTGAGTGGCGAGCGGACTTCGCCGCTCTAGAGCTCGCCGGCGAAGCGCTCCGGGACGCCATAGACGGGGACGGCCACGGCTCCCTGCTCCTCGTGGCGCATAGGAACCGGAGGCGACGGCTCCGCTGGGGAGGGAGATTGCTGGCAAGACAGAACGGGGAGGGCCTCCGGCAGCGGTGGCCAACGCTCAGTTGCCTCAAGCTTATCGGCTTGAATCATCCAGCTAAAAATAGTGTTTTTATCTCATAACAAATCAGTTATTTAAATTATCGCTGGTGAGGTCTTTATTTTTTCCGGTTGTAATAATCTAATACATCTGTAATTTTAGTAGCTTGACCAGCCATCCAAACAGCATTTTTCAATCCAACCTGTATAATTATCCAACCAGTCTTTCGAACAAACCCTTAGTTTTATCTTCACTAGCACACTACTGTAGGAGTACTTGCTTTTGTGTTCTTGGCACGCGTAAACAAACCCTGCCGCTGCAATAGTGGGATTCCCGATGGGGCGGACGTCACCTTGCAAGCGAGGGGCGTGGTGGGTGGTTCGTGGACCGTCCACCAGCCGCCTAGCCTAGCCGCAAGGCTATCACCGCGAACGGCCAGTGGGACTGGCAGGCAAACCCACTAACATCCGCAAGCGTCCGCAAGCAGGATGCACGTCCACCGGTGTCGTGGGTCTCTGGGCGCTGAGCGCTGTTCGCGTGGAAGGTCACTGGAGTGGCGCGTGCGCCGTGGCTCGCCGGTGTCCTCGTCCGGGCCGCGGCAGCCGCGACCTCCGCTGCTTGGCTTCTTCGCCCTGGTTCCACGTCGCCGTCCATGAATGAATCAAATCAAACACTGCACGCGCGTGCATGTAAGGCTTGTCCACTCTAACCACGACGAGGCCCTGTTCGCGGGAAGGAATCTGGAGGAATTTACGAGAGGATGAATAGTAAATTCCGGTTCAAATTTGGACCAGCCGAACGGCCCCTTACGTCGTTCGTCTTTGTGTTGGCTAAATAAAGATCAAGCAGGTGGGTACGTACGTAGTGTCGTCTGATTAAAGCACAAACATGATATATGATCAATCGTCCTTATGTTCCTGTGAAATACTGATGCTCGCCGGAAATCCACGGTGTTTCGATGTTGTAGAGTATTTGGCGCAGCGATTGATGAATCAGTTTTAAAGCTCAGATATGTATACATGAACTTCTACTAGGAGTGTGCGCCGGAGTCCGGAGAGGAGCTGGGCAGAAGAAGGGTACGGTGGCGGCGGCGCTACCGCGCTAGACCATCGCGAACAGATCCTGGACATCGCGGAGAGGATGCGGGTTCTTGCGGGTTTGTCCTCTTGTCCAGCGAGTCCAATCCCAGCATTCTCGCCGGGTGGCTTTGCGGGCCTGTAGAAGAACCCGCCCCGCCTGCAATCTGAGGCGGACAGATTCTGTCATTCTGATGCCGCCGTGGCTTTTGTTCACGCATCCGTATTTTTTTTTTTTTTTTAAGTTAAAATAGTGTTTTTCTCTCCCAACAAATAAATCAAAATCATATTTCGGTTTATTTTTTCAACCAAACAAACAGTGTTTTGGCTTCTTTTCTTTCCCTCGCTGGCTCTTTTTCGATTTTTTTTTTTACTTTTGGTCCTGTTAAAACTTACCTAAAAACCGGTTTGTTAAACTTTTTTTTTCAATCTAAGATTTTTTCTTCTTATAACAATTCAGTAGGTGTTTTTTCGGTTGGTTTAAGTTTAAGTTTGAAAGCAAGAGCGAACGGGGCCAAATCCCTTCTTAAATCATATTTAAAAGTAATCCCATCCGGTTTTTATATATTTCTGTGCACTGGAAATTGGAAGTCCATATTTTTCTTCTCGGTAGCTTATTCACTTTTGGGAGTGCTGGCAACAGGGTCCAACTCTCTGCATGTCCTTGTGCTGCTTCGTCAAATACTGTACGTATGCACTACTCTAATCGGCAAATTCTTTCTTGACAGTTTTTTTTTTCAGTGTATGCACCCAGCTATTGTCCTTTTGAGCTACTACTGTAGTACTCCTAGGTGGTGTTTAGATCTAGGATGTAAAGTTTTAGGATATCACATCGGATATTATAAGAGGGTGTCACATATGGTGTTTGGATAATAATAAGAAAACAAATTACCGAATATGTCAATAAACCGCGAGACGAATTTATTAAGTCTGAGTAATCCATCATTAGCACATGTATGACTGTAGCACCACATTGTCAAATCATGAACTAATTAGGCTTAAAAGATTTGTCTCGTAAAATAGTCGTAATCTGTGCATATTTTTTTAGTCTATATCTAATACTCTAGGTATTTGTCAAACATTTAATAAGATAAGGGATAAAGTTTTAGAGGAGGAAGCGAGGGCCCACTGAGCAGCAAAGTTGAAATGGGAGGAGCCAACGGTATGGGCTCAGTGTGGTGTGGGAACAGAAAGGACTGCACGTTCACGCTCACGCACTTGCCATTCCCGTGCACAAGTACAGATCAACCTGACTGCTAGACGTTTCCTTCTTTATGCAGATATTCAAAATTCAAGTAGTTTTTATCCATTTTTATGTTGAATCACCTTAATTTAGTACAGGCACCGTAAGAAGTCTCAGGGAGAGATGACGTGTGTTCCAAAAAGTGTTACGGCAGCCATGATATCAAATTAGCGATATGTGCATGAAACATTAAATCAATCAAAAAAAAACAATTTCACAGTTTAATTATGAGAAATCATTGAGACAAACGATGCCTAATTGGGCATGATTGCAACATAACAATAACTGTCAATAGGTCGGTCAAATTCAAGGGAAGCCAGTGCACAAGCCTACCATATGCCTCGATCAAGACCAATCAATCAGAGGGGTCAATCTTCCCATTAATTATGAGTTCATTACGAGATGCCTCAGATCCATACAATAACGTCAATGGGTCGGTCAATTCAAGGGAAGCCAGTGCAAAGCTGACCAAAGTTACATTACAAAATAGACAATGCCCTGAAATACTGCGATCAGCAGACGAGCGACTACACTAACCAATACTAGCATGTCAGTGGCAACTGGGTCATTACCCTATTCATTACATGAGTCCACACTACCATCGCTCCCAAAATACCTCTGGTCTCAATTCTCAATACTCAGACTAGCTGCTGAACCACAGCCTCCATGGTCGGCCGGTGACTTGGCGACTCGCTTGTGCAGTACGCGGCAACAGCCGCGAGCTTCGCCGCCTCTGCCCTCGAGAACACGCCGTTCAGGTTTCCATCAACCAGGCCGCCGAGGTCACTGACGGCCGCCGCGCCGACCTTCAGCTGAGAGACGTCCCTCCTCCCTGTGAGGACTTGGAGAACCACGATCCCGAAAGCGAAGACGTCGCTCTTGTCTGTGAACCGGCCTGTGGTGGCGTACTCGGGTGCAAGGTAGCCCATTGCCGCGCTGGCTTTCAGGGTCGAGAAGACGACGTCATCCGCGAGGAGCTTGTGCAGTCCTGGTACTGACAGACGTGGCGCGAAGTGGTGGTCGAGAAGGATCTTCTCGGCCGATATGTTCTGATGGACTACTGCTGGCTTGCTGCTCTTCTTGCTGTGAAGGTACTCAATTCCTGCAAATGTGCGACCAGATCAAGAAGTTAGAACACTGAAATACTGATAGTATATCAATTTTAGCTGGGATAGAGAGTAGGATAATACCTTTTGCAATGCCTCTGATGATGGAAACTCTTGTAGGCCAATCAAGAACAGTAGCACTGGAACCATCCTTAACATCCAGATACTGTGACAAGCAGCCGTTAACCATGAAGTCATACACAAGGAAGCATTCTCCTCTCCCCCTGGAGCAGCAGAATCCCCTCAGGCTAACAAGATTATCATGTTGAAGAAGGGTGAGCATCTTCAGCCCACGCAAGAAATCCGACTCCTCTTGTTTGCAGCTTGTCTTGTTAAGGCTTTTGACAGCAACAACTGATCCATCCCGAAGGATTCCTTTGTATGTCGCAGCGAAGCCGCTCTTGCCCAGCAAGTTCACATCAGAGAAGTATTGTGTCGCACATTCTACCTCCTCTAGGTTGAATCTAAAGCTATCACCAACTTCCCCGGACGATCCAACACCAGCCCCACCTGACAATGGGTCCCAACTGTTTGAGTACTCAACACTAATTAACGGAGAGGCGCTCCTTCTGCAGGCTTCCTTCTGCTGGAAATGGTCAGTGCTGAGCCTGCTATCAGAAACCTCCAGTGAGCTTCCAATCTTCTGTTTCTGCCGGCGGTACCAAGAGAATGCAAATAACCCGCAGAATGCAGCACCAATCACCACAGCAACAACAGCAACAATAAGAACTCCTTCGGATGCGTTTGCAGACTTTGAGCAGCGAGAGCCTGAGCAGTTATCCGGATTTGCCGATTGAGGGATTTGCCGTGTCTTGACAGTACCATCTGGTCCAAAAGGCTCAGGCTTGCTGGGTGTCAGGCCATCCTCTGAAGAAGGGCAAAGCTCCAGCAAACTGAAGCCAGCTCCACAAAGCCCTTTGTTATTGACATACTGGAAACCGCCATTCAATCTCCTCAATCCTAGCATCCAATACAAAATTGTAGTGGTTAATACCATGAATGAGGACTAAAAAGTACGAGGTTCAGAAAGACTAAAGTCTTAATAAGAGGAGCTTATTACCATCAGGGACACTCCCAGAAAGGGTGTTATTGCGAACATCAAAGACCTCAAGCAATGAAACCTCAGTAATCTTGGATGGGATTGAGCCAAACAGGTTGTTGAAGCTCAAATCAAGCCGTCTCAGCTGTGTTAGCTCACCAAGGGTTGCCGGAATGGCTCCAGCAAGCTGATTGGACTGCATTGCGAGCACAGTTAGCTTATTCAGGTTGCCCAACTGGGGAGGTATGCTGCCTGTCAACTGATTGTAACCCAGCTGTAACACTGCAAAAGATTGTGAGAGAACTATGTAAATTAATTCATTTCTTCGCATTGCAAATCAGCACTTTGATGTTGAAAGACTAAAACTCATCAGCTCTTTTCTGAACTTTCATGATGTGGACTGTGCTAGTACTCTTATGTAACTTGGAACTAAGAAATGCATGTGCCAGTTAATAAAATAAACCCTGTGGCAGCAAAACAATATTTGACTGCCCACTAGGATACAAATTATACTGTAAACCTAGTTCTGCAAAACACCAAAATATGAACAGAAGGTGACAGATCGTGCAAAGCTGACCAAAGTTACATTACAAAATAGACAATGCCCTGAATTTGCTACCTTCACGACATTCAGATCCTAATAACCATTAGCAGCCTAGCATAAGCTACTGCTACTCAGGTCATGAAATGCTGCGATCAGCAGACGAGCGAGCCGTATCCACATGTATGAGTACTAGTTCAGATTTCACAAAGAGCAAAAAAATGGCACAGAAAGAGCTCAACATCAAGTCAAATCAAAGATATTCCTTCTGTTCTACTGGCAAATGTTTTGTATCACAGCGAAAGATCCAATCTGAAGCCACCCAAAACATAGTTCCCACAAGCAGAACGAAAAATATTACTTGAGTAAAAATTACCAATGGCCAATGGTTCAAGTTCAACTCAAAGAAGCTCGTCACATATGTATGGGTAAAAAAAGAAAATAAAATATAAACAGGTGACTGCTACACACTGACACTGCTCCAAAAGAAGACCAAGAATAGAAACACAAAATCAGAGAGTTGTTAGGTCAGAAGTAGACAAATGGCCCGTTTCAAAAAATAGCCGTTGCACTGATTGTGAGAAATGACCCAGAATAGAAACGCAAAAACAAGCGAGTGCAAGCTGTAGGAGTTTCGCATTGATGGACCATGACCAACTGTTCTTCGCGCATTCTGCTCACAAAAATCTCATACTCTAGTACTCTACAGTTCCAGACGAGTAAATGAGCCCCCACCCAAATAAGGAGTACTGTAACTTACAAAATGAACTTATAAAAAGTCCCATTCTATGCCAAAACCCCGCTACAAACTGACGACAATGGGTCCTTTTCGCCATAAAACGAGGAAAGAACGGTCATGGTTAGTACATTGGTTCTTGAAACGCTGAAAATAGAGCTCACGCAACTTGTATTGAAAGGCGAGATTTCAGTGCCACTTTGGTTTGAAAATCCTCAAAGTGAAGCAAGAAATCGAGCATGAAAGACCCAAAAAAGGATTTTTGTAACTTGGCAAAAGGTGAAGCATCCCCTTTCTTAAGGTCAAATGGAAGAGAGCATTTTCCTCCCCAATGTTCAAATCCGAAATATGGACGAGCTCCAAATGTCAAGCGCGGAAACCCCAAAATGCAGTTACTGAAGCCCGGCACCGGTAGTACTTTCTTGAACCAATCTCAATATGCAGTTCTGAGGCCTTGTTTAGTACTTTGGTTGTTATTTGGCAATTAGTGTTGAATCAATCTCAAAATGCAGTACTGAATTTCGTCTAAAAAGTAATTAGTTTTATTTTTAAAAAATCACGAGAAGCTGTCCTTTCTTGAAAAATTTTGCAAAATTTTTTTCACCAAAAGAAAAAAAAAAATCAGGAAACCAAGGGAAGAAGGCACGAAAAGCTCAAAGCCTCACCTTGGAGGTTGACAATGGCGGCAATCTCGACAGGCACGGGCCCGGTGAGATGGTTGACGTCGAGGTACAGGTCCGTGAGCTCGGACAGCTTCCCAATCTCCCGCGGTATGGGGCCCTTGATGCCGTTGTAGTGGAGGTACAGCCCCTGGAGCCAACGCAGCCCGGCCACCGCCGGCGGCAGGGTTCCCGAGAGCCCGCGGCCCTGCAGCGAGACCGCGGTGACGCGGCCGTCGCGGCTGCATGTCACGCCGACGAAGGAGCCGGCGCATGGGTCGCCGGAGGGGTCCCAGGAGCCGAGGACCCGGCCGGTCGGGTCCAGCGCCCGCTTGAGCGCCGCCAGCGCGCGGGCGTCCTCCTCGTTGCGCGCGGAGGCGCCGAGGACGGAGAGGAGCAGGAGCAGGAGGGAAAGCGGCAGGAGGGAGCGGAAGCGCGCGGCGGCCATGGGGGCAGGGGGCTTTGATTGCTTGAAGCGGCGGAGAGGGAGGGGTGGGGGGAGGGAGGACCGGAGAGAGTGAAGTAGAGTGAGCGGACTGAGGCAGTGAGCGCAGGCTCGTGTTGTAGGTTTTGAGGTTTGGTTGTCAGTTGTGACGGCCTGAGACCGTCTCCAGCAACCTTACACAGTAATTTTATAGGAATCAGTTTAATGTTATAGCGTAGAAATGGGAAAAAAAAGCTGATTTTTTTTTTTTGTGTTTAGTTATCGGATATGATGGAAGGATATCGAAAGGATGTCGAAGGTTTTTATACTAATAAAAAAAAGATGTCACATCGAATTCATAAAAAACTCGAGAGAGGTTAATGATACTAATTAATTCGGTCATTAGTAACATGTGGGGGACTAATCTAATGATACTAAGCACTCATTAGCACATGTGAGTTCATGGACTTAAGGCTTTTCATGGACTAATGATTAAAGATTCGTCTTGTGATTTTGCCAAGAACTGTGCAATTAGTTTTTTTTGTCTATATTTAGTACTCCATACATATGTCCAAATATGTTCTTTTACCGTAGGAGGAAAAAAATTAGAAACTAAACAAGGCCTTACCTAAAAACAACCATTCCACGTTTAGACAGTGCTCAAAGAATTCAATATTTAGTTTTGGTTTTCTCCGGACAACTAAGACTCAAAAGAGAACATTTCTGCAAATAAGCCTCCAAGAGAGATGATACTCAGATTTGAGTTATACCTCTCCTAACACATCTAAAATGGGTCTTCCATATAGTTACTTTATTGGAGGTTATATGTATTCTGTTGAAGACATATTTTGAGTTTGGGTCTCCTTATGCATCTCCTGTTGGAGACAGCCTTACGGGGTTTAAGCCTAAAATTTTAGGCATAGTTTGGAATTCAAAGATTGCACGGTAATATAATTTGCTGAAATTATGTGAATTGCTAATTGTATGGGCTCTCAAACTTTCAAAATACATATTCAAGTCCCAAAATTCATTAATCCCGGTTAACTAGGAGTATATGATGACTTCAACCAGACACATGGACCATGTGTTGGTCTTCCTCTCTCTTCCTTGTCCCTCTCATCTCTCCTCACAATCTCCTAAACACTTCTCCCTAAGCGAGAATGTCCTAACATCTAGAGCTCTATGTATTGTGGCTGAATCTAAAGAGTCAAGGTATGTTTGGATCTAAGGGCTTCTTTGGTGTCCGCCTATGCACACCCCGTCGAAGACGCGACCGCATCAAAAGTGTGGCGGACGATTTGTCCACCAGACATTTGGCAAACGGTGATGTGAAAAAAGTAGGCGCGCAGTGGCAAAGGTTGGTGGTGCCGCAACTCAAGGAGCAAACCAAACATGTGACTAACTTTTGGTACTAAACCTGCGGCGTGGTGCAGCGAGCTCTGTTGTGAACCAAATGCTCTCTAAGATTAAAAAAATCTAGATATTAGACGGTGATCGTAGAATCTGGATCTAGATAAGAAAAAAAGCTAGTTGTTGTTCTAGACTATTACTAGGGATCTGAGTTAGTTGCTCCTGATAGCAATGTCATACTAGATGGTTGGATTGCGAGAATTTGATGGTTGATTTATAAAAATTCCTAGAAATGGAATCCACTTGTCTAGACTTTATTCTCATTCTTGCATTCCATTTTGGTAATTTCTAGGAGATCCAAATATACCTTAATACTACATGACTCCTAGCGAATTTTCTATTTTATTCTTTGCATTTCATCTTTATAGGCATCCTCAAGGTCGCTAAGTCTGCTTGTGCGTTGTGGCATGAGATACAAGAGATGGAAACAGGAAAATATGTTAGAATCTGTTTGGATCAGAGGAATGGAAAACAAAGAAACTTATAAAAATAGAGGAAAGGAATAGGAATGAGATCGCAAAACAAAGAAATATAAAACCTAGAAAGAAGAAGTAAAGTGGTGTTTGAAACAAAAAAAAAACTATGGGAGTGATTAACTAATATTAGCATCTCTATGTTCTGTTGGTGGTATTTCTGCTGATTTCGACTGATTCAATAGTGTTTCTGTGAGAGAGAATAAACCGAAATAAGCACAAATCGGCTGAAAAGTAGATGAGCAGAACAGGATAATAGTGGATCACATTATTGTGTTTTATAATTATTTGAGGCATTTAATAGTCTGCGACTCTTACAAATGGGCCTCCGATACTTTGTCCATTAACTCCACGTCCAACCATTTACCGTACTTATACGATTAGCACGCGAGAGAGGCCCCTCAAAAAAAAATTCTGGGAGTGCATTGGAAACTTTTCTATCCCCTCAACAAAATTCAAAGATGGTATAATTCCATCCTAAAAACCAGAATAAACTTGTCACATCCCTCTCTGTCTCTAAACTAAACAGAATTATTGGACATGCTTGTAGAACACCCTGCGGGAGAAGAAAGACATGCCATCTTCAAAGTGGACATGTCACACAACGGAGATCGTGACTATACTTTTTTTTTAAGAGCAAAACTTTATTACTCATTGGCTGCAGCGATATCGCTGGCCACCAGACCCTCTACGATTAGAGGTACATCATCCCATGTGGCTCGATCGCCACTGAGTATACGACTCCCGTAAGCTGCAAGAGCGTCAGCAACTGAATTACACATTCTACGACATTTACATATGAAAGAACTAAACTCCGACATTAGCAATAGCCGGATCTCCGTGATGATTCCGCCCCAAGCTAAGCAGGCTTAGCATTTAGTGCCTTGTTTGGTTCGCTTAGAACTCTCTTGCAGAGACGGGAATACAGAAGCTTCGGCGCACGTTAAGGCAGTGCCGACATCGATGGGCCAGAAAGAGCATGGCACGGCTTCGGCTAAGCCCAGAAGGCCTTCTGCCCGGCCTATATACAGCTCATGTGTGGGCCGGGCTGATGTTGACCGAGTTGTAAACCGTCCAAAGAGAGAGTCGAATTCGACGATGCAAATAAAGGGCCCAAGCCCATGCTTGAAGGTTGCTGCCGCCTGATCGTTGTTTTAGCCTCCGGCCTCCATCTCAACGAGAGCTAGGGACCACCAAGCTCTAGGTTCCGGGATCGTCATAAAATTGACTAGTTGAACCTGAACATGGAGGATCTCGATCATACGGATAAGTAACAGCGTGTTTGGTTTGCCGGACAGTTCGAGTCAGAATCATCCGAACCTATGATAGGCGTTTGGTTTGCGTCTTCGGTTCATGCCATCCGTCACCAAGCAATTCCATTTAAGTAACACCCGCAAGGCAATCTGAGGAATCGATCCATTCCTAAAAAAATGACGGACGACTTGATCCTGCATGCATGCGGATCCAACCAGTGCCGGAGGGAGCGAATCTAGGAACCAAACACAAACACGCTCACTCTCTCGTCTCGTACAGTTGCACGTACTATTTTTGGCTCTCCAAATTCTCCTTGACTTTGTTGAAGGTGACATATTTTGTGAATTCCTTTGAGCCCTTTGTTGCTGTTCTGCTCCTCGAAATTTCAGAGGGTTCTGTTTATCAGATTATCACCGAGCCTTTTCCCCTTCAGGTTTGAGAAACTCTGCTTTTGCTGAGTCTGCATCTGCTCTAACTCTGCAAGAACCAGATTTGGTCTAGTTTCTTGACTGTACATACTCGGAGGAGTTGATCAACGACTTTTCCCTGTGAGAAGCTGGTGGCTGGTGCTGCTGAATCCTCATCTATGTCATCAGAAGGATCGACCACTGCCAGTCCACAATCAGTGCTGGATAACACGACTGACGGCTCTCCATCAGCAGCTTCATCACTTGGGTCTAAAATTTTGATCCGAAGTCCTCGGAGTTGGTGCCAGGTGTTTTACATTAGGATGGACCGTGGGGGGATCATTCTGCATGTACCCTAATCTGGGTGGACCATTTCAGAGCATAGATGAAGCTGACGATGCTATTAATCGCAACCTTGATGAATTGCGGCATCGGGCACGGTATATGATTTCTTGACTTTGTTCTAGCTGATTTATTTCTCCATTGCGAGCAACTGTGATTGATTACTGTAGAGACTTCTTGTAGCATGCTTTCTTTCTACTTGTTGAGTACATGTTGGATATATAATTACCATTCATATCAGGAAGCTGATTTTCCAGCCATTTTGTTTTCCAGATCCTGAATCATGCTAATGTCCTTAATTTTGGGTACAGAAATGGTAATAATTGTTCGAAAAAAATAAAATGCAATTTTACATTCCTTTTTTTTAGTGTTTCTCTCATGAAGTAACTGAAACCACAATTTGCGTTTTTTAACGTAGCTATCAATATATACTTCATTTATTAATATTACCTAAATTGTGTAATCAGCCGACTATATAAACGAGTATGTAGTACCAGCCCATTGTGTATTGGATACGGCGTGGCCTCTCTTTTGCGATCCAATCTACAGGA
The DNA here is from genome assembly GCA_904845875.1 of Miscanthus lutarioriparius. Lineage (NCBI taxonomy): Eukaryota > Viridiplantae > Streptophyta > Magnoliopsida > Poales > Poaceae > Miscanthus > Miscanthus lutarioriparius. Next base: position 80,701,392 of record CAJGYO010000018.1, read on the forward strand.
GTCGCTACAAGCTAATTAAGCCATCAATGATGAAGGGCATGTGCGGCAACGGTGGTTTCGTGTGCGGCGTGATGGCTATACTGTTTCTAGTGCTCTCACATCATGCAGACTGTAAGTACTGTACGCACACCTGATCTTGATCCTCCTGTTCATTAATACTCCCTCCGTCCCCAAAAAAACGCAGAATCGATGCCGGTCAAACTAGTTCTAGTTTGACTTAGTCTATAGTAAATATTATTATTATTTATGTCTCTAAATAAATTTATTATAAAAACATATTCTATAGCTAATCTAATGGTATTTATTTTGTATCATAACTGTTAATACTTTTTATATAAATTTAGTCAAAGTTCAAATTGTTTCTCCTAAAACACGAGAATTGTATTCTTCTGTGGACGGAAGAAGTATAAGTTGGGTGCATGCATACACGTGTGCATTATATTATGCACTGATATATCGTCCGGTTTGCTTGACTTATAAGCCGTATTTTTTCAATCAACGAACAATATTTTTCTCTCACAACAAATCAGTCAACAGTACTTTCAGTCATGGCTTATCAGCCAAGCGAACAGGACAATAAGCACGTTGTTGTTACAGGTCGCCATTCAATCAACGTGACTAATAACACAAGTGCCAATAATGCTACCATGATCGTCGACGATGCCGTGTCATTAGATGAGAATAATGACTGTGGCCTCAGGTTTTGCGTCAAGCACTTGCGTGCTTGTGATTACGGCCAAGGATATATCGACTGCTACTGCTGCGAGATTGATCCGAGTGGCGACTGCTGGCATACAAGGAGCGCCTGTTTGATGCGTTGCCCCCACTGCAAATCCTAGCTAGGGCAACAACAATGTCGTAGCTAGCTGTCCCTCGGACAATATATAATAGAAGTAGCATATGGTTGCATGCAATAATAAATAGACAAGTATTATTTCTTGATTGATCTGAAATTCATACGAGCTGAATAAGTTAATACTATCTCGAATCTCGATGGTGCACCTAAGAGAGGTCCCAATTCGCCAAAGGAAAGATGAAAAGCGCTATTTGCTTCAAGCCTTACTTCATAAGTATAATGAGGACCACAATCCTTGTGTGGTTTGCTCTCTCTTCCTGCCTGCCCCTCCCCCCTCCCCCTTTTAGAACTTGAAGCTCTCTCATACTAATGCAATACTTTGTCTATCTTGGTTTAGTATATCACGCGCATTAACTTGAAGCGCTCTTATATACCTCATATGGATGCAATGCATGCTTTGTTGATCTTGTTATAAAACCACGCACATGAACTTGAAGCACTTGTGGGGCAACAGTGGATCTGAGAGAATCATTGATGGTACTATCATTTCAATTTCACAATAAAGCAAAATGAAGGCAATGATAAATCTAGCACTAGCAATCTGTTCTTTGCTGAAGTGTCACATATGCCAGGAGAAAAAGCTTGGGAGGCTGCGTGATCAAACACGATGAAAATTGTCGGTGTTTCGGATCACCGGCTAGTAAATTTATATCTGTGCGTCTGGCCCGGATGGTGTGCTCGGAGGACACAAGGATTTATATTGGTTCGGGCGGAATGTCCCTACGTCCAGTCTGCTGCTGCTCATGTTACCGACACTAGTTTGTAGTAGAGGTTACAAACGGGCGAGAGAGCGAGAAGGTCCCAAGTCTCGGTGAAAAGATCGAGTGGAGTTGAGTCTTGTAGAGCTCGTTCAGCTGCGTGCACGTTCCCCCCCCCCTTGGGGCGTCCTGCTTCCCCTTTTATGGGTGAAGGGGAAGACGCATGTTACAGAGAGAGAAAAAAAAGGAGAAAAGCGAGGGAGAAGGCCTCCAGGGCCGCCGGGTCCTTCTTATCCTTCATGCAGGTCCCGTCGACGCTGTAGATGGTGACATGGACGGCCCCACGTCGGGCTCCTGTTCACCACTGGTGCCATGCCCCGACGTCATCAGCTGGTCATGGCGTCCCATCCCGTCCCGATGGATGGCATGATGAACCGACGTGCTGGTCAGTGGCCGTACGGGGAGTAGGCAGCACAGCGACCACAGACCCGTCACTGTTGGCGATGTGAACCCTCGGGCATGGCCTGACATGGCCACGGGTCACGTCGAGACATGTCCGCTTCCTTCCCGGTGTCAGAAGTTTGACTCTGGGGTCGTACCCTTAGACCTGTAGTGGTTGGAGGCGGTATGGGTCCCCGTCGGGCGAGACGAAGCCCGTGCCCCAGGGGTCGGGTGAGACGAAGCCCGTGCCCTCAGGGTCGGGCGAGACGGCTCCCGTTCCTTCGAGGTCGGGCGAGACGGAGTCCATGCCCGAGGGGTCGGGCGAGGTGAAAACCGTCCCTTTGGGGTCAGTCGTGACCGAAATACGTCCTCGAATATCTAGGCGAGTTTGTCATCCACGGTCCTCAGATCCATTCTTTGGGTATCCCTAACACTGATCCCCGACAGTAGCCCCTGAGCCTATGGAGGAGTAGGATACTCCTTCGTAGGCTTTTTCGGATGGAGGGACTTTGAGGGCTTCGATCTTCCGTTGCCCGTGGGATGCCTTGGTGGGTTGCGATTCCCTTCTGTCGCGATCAGACTCCTTGGGAACATGTAGCTGTGGGATTCGAAGGGCCGGAAAAGATTTCTCTTGATTCCGATCCCTTCCTAGGATCCGATCGATCCGCCATTGTCATGCGACCGCGTATTCGGTCTCCTTGCAAGTCCAACTTCCCTCGAGCCCCCGCGCGTTGTAGGGGTCCGATTGAGGGGTCAGCTTGTCATGTGATCGTCCTCCCTCAAGCATTTTTTCGATAAAACAGAAGGGTTGAGCCGTGCCATGTTTTCCTCAATAGGCGAATCATGGTGCTCGGTGAGCTGTTAACGGGCTAGTCCGAGTGGGGCCTCGGCTTCCAATTCGCGAGGGTCTGGCATGGGTCAGTTGGTGACCGACTCTAGATTCTCGGTGGCCAATCCATATAGTTCCTGGGTCCATTCGATCGGTCCCAAGGGCTCGCTGCCTTTCTTTGAGGAAAAAACATGGACTGTGAACAGACTAAGACTCGAACATGGGTCGAGATGCCTGTGGTGCTCGTGCGCTCGAGTACTGGCCAGTAGCGGGCCCATCCCTTTCCACCCCTCACTCTAAAGCCGTCCCGCAGCGGTTGTGAACCCGTCGGTGGGCCAACCTTCGAACTCCTAGGCCCGAATGGGCCGTGGGAGCATTTTTAGTTCGGTATCCCTCCTTACCTATGGCGGTTCTCGGCCCATCAAATAGGGCGAACCGTCATTCGGCGCGTCCTTCGAGGGAGCGGCCAGAGGTGGCGTGCGCACGTTTCTCGGAGAGGCAACATGACACGGTGCGGCGGGCGCGTAGATTTAGGCCGACGGTTCGCCTCTCGCCTCACCCTGCCTTATAAATAGCGGCCTTCCCTTCACGTTTCGGCACACTAAACTGCAACCTTGCCTTCTCCACCTTTCCGCCGCCGTCGTTTGGATCTATTGCCCTTGCTAATCCACCGCCAGCACCCTAGATCTATAGCCTTCCCTTCTCCGTCGCCGCCAAAAAGTCCTTGCTCCTCTATCTTCGCTTTTCATGGAGTCGTGGTACCACTCCGATGTCACTCACGCGCGCATGGAGGGTCTCGTCAAGCACGGTCTTCTCCATGGGAGGACCGACGCGGCAGAGTGGCTCATGCCCGGTCGCAAGGATGCGCCGACATCAGCCGATGACTACGTCGTGTCCTTCGCACCCTTCCACGAGCACGGACTCGCGATTCCTCTCCATCCGTTCTTCTAGGGACTGCTGCACCACTACCAAATTGAGCTGCAGCATCTAAACCCCAACGGGATCTAGCACATCATGGCCTTCATCGCGCTATGTGAGGGATACCTAGGGATCAAACCCTACTTTGAACTGTGGAGGTACTTCTTCTCCGTCTCCCTGCTTAAGAAGAAGGACAGAGGTAGGGACATCCCGGTGCCGATGGGATGCGCAGGCATCCACCTTCGGGGCAGCGGGCGGCCGAGTACATGCCCTACTAGCTGTCCAGATCTAATAAGGGGTGGCACGCGTAGTAGTTCTACTTGAAGAACGACCCCGCCGCCCCCTTGTCGGTCTTCACCAGGTGCCTGATCGAATAGGCGACGTTGACGTGGCCGTGGGAGCCACCAGTAAAGGAAAAGAAGAGGATGCGCGATCTCCTCAACACTGTTGCGTCCCTGAGGAGCCATTGCCTTCATGGGGCCGGTGTCATCGGGGCATATCACGTGAGGAGGGTGGCGCCACTAATGGCGTGCACCCTCTCGCTGTATGGGATGACGCCCGGCGCGCAGCTCGACGGGACGGCGCTCGCCCAGGGGGCGCCCTGCGACAGTGAGGTCGCACAGCGCATCAAGGAGGCAACGGACGAGTCCAACACCGTGTTCCCAATCCTAGGACATCCCGTGATGCAGCCAGAGCTAGGCCTTATCAAGCTGCCGATGGATTTGCGCTTTTAGACCTCCGTCGCACCGCTGCCGGAGCACGCATCCGTGAGGGCAGCGAACCATGCCGTAGATGAGTGGAGGAAGAAGGATAAGGACGATAAGGAGGTGAGGCGGCGGGCGAAGCAGCGAGTGAGGCTGAACCAAGCAAAGCGGCGGCAAGGTTCGGAGGCGGAAGAGGAAGAAGGAGGAGGAGAAGAAGAAGAAGGCGATGGTTCTAGGTCGCCCGTCCAATGGAACAAGCTAGGCGGCGGGGACAATTTTGGGTTGCCTGTCCAATGGGACGAGTTGGGCGGCGGGGATGAGCATCCGTCTCTACCTTAGGCAGGGCCTTTCCCGTGGCATGCCCCGGGGCAGGAGGGGGAGGACACGCCCTCAGAGCCTTGGACATGACGGTCAGTTTCTCGTGGCATGCCCCTAGAGTCGTCCGCTCTGCTCCATCCGGACCCTCTAAGCAGAGGGAGGGCTCGAAGCGGCAACATGCCGACGAGGAGCAGTCGGGGTCAGGCGGGCCGGCCCCAAAACATCATCGGCCGATGGTGTCGAGGTGAGTCAAGAGTTTTTTCATCCCTTTGTTCTAATGAATTTTTGCCATAAAATGGCCGTCATGTCCTTTGCAGCGTCAGAGGACGTGGGACTCTCCTAAGGCTTGCGCCGAAGAAGAGCCTCCTCTGGTAGATGCGCAAGAGCCAGTTGGCGCAACACCAGAGGTGAGTGGGAGTGGCGCTGGGGCGGCCACGGTGTCGACCGAGGAGGCGCAGCCGATGGCTGCGTCCACGGGAGAGCAGATGGAGGAGGGCATGCCCAGGGCACCCGTGGCGGGTGTGGCGCAGCCGGGTGTGGCCATGATGTCATAGGCGGAGGCGGTGTAGCCAGAGCAGTCGTCCGTGTGGGTGGCCGCACCCACGGTGGGGTAGACGGAAGAGGGCGTACCTGAGGCGTCCTTAGTAGATGTAGGGATGGGACAGGCCTCTGCATCCATGTCACCCACCCCCTCTACCCCAGAGGGTTCGCTCCAGAGGAGTTGCTGCCGCCAGAGGGGTCGACGCCGCTTGGGATCGGTGCAGAGCCATCCCGGTCTCTGGTCTAGGTGGTTGCCCTCGACGGCGACGCAACAGAGGAGAGGGAATGAGGGAGCATCCACATGGAGGTTGGGACCGCGGTTTGCGCCCTAACCACCGTGCTAAGCTTGCTACGCAACATTGTCGCCTTGGTTGGCTAGGTATGATATGACCAAGCTTCTGACCCTTATTTTCCCTTTCCGCGCCTCTAAGTCTTGTCCTCTCCATAGTCCCTTATGGTCCACAGCCGGGAGAAGTCCTAATTCATAGCCGAGGAGGCACGACAGAGTGAGGGGCTAGCCGCACAGCTCGCTGCCGCCCGTCAAGAGGTGACTGAGCTTGCCCCTACCGCTCAGGAGCTAGCCGACCTCCGAGTTAGGGAGAAGGATGCTCGCGATGATGCCCATGAGGCCAGGGAGAAGCGCATGGCCCTGATCGAGAGGGCGCGCACGGACGCCATGAAGGTCGAGCGGCTATGGAAGGAGCGGGACGATTTGTTCTAGGCCATAGAGGGGCTCCGCACGAAGCATGACTTGGCTCGCTAGGAGCGCATCGACGTCTAGCAGCGGATCGACCTCCTCGAGGGTGAGCTTGAGAGGGAGAGGGACCTGAAGGTTGTAGTCGAGGGTGTGTTCGCTAGGCTTGCCACGGAGGTCGATCAACGCCAGGAAGAGGTCCAGTGCCTAGAGGCCGAGGTGACCCGGCAGCGCGATGAGGTGCGTAGGCTTCAGTCGAACATGGACGGTAAGCCTCTGGTTTCCCTTGTTGTCTTTCTCCCTAGAATCCATGGTACGCCTTTTGACACGGTCGGTTTGTGACTTGGATAGGTCTCGACGACAAGCTTAGGGCGGAGGTGATGAAGAGTCATGGCCCGGAGAAGGAGCTCAACGAGGTGAAGGCCTCCCTCCTGAAGGAGAGTGACGAGCATGATGCCCTGTGTGTCGCCGTCCAGCTGGTCTTCGATGACCTCGAACTGGCCCTAGAGCAGGAGACAAGCTCATACGCGGTTCGCACCGTCCGGATTATGGATCGAGTGCGTGAGATCATGAGGGACGCGCTTCACTTTAGCGTTCACCGATCGTTCATGCTCGCTCGCTCTCACTATGAGAACAACGATCTAGCGACGATGAGCCAAGGCTTCACGCCCGTCTACTCCAATGCCAAGCTAGAGGACATCGAGAAGGAGGTGCCCCCTCTGGCACATGACTTATCTGCCAAGATAGAGTATGAGATCATCCCCCCCCAAAAAATTAGTTGGTTAGATAAGCCAGGCGACGAACTTGTAATAAGTGGACAAGTTCTTAACTTTTGTTATGGCCGAACAGGCTTTTGGCTCTTCACCCTTTTTTATGTATAAAAAGGTTAATGCATTCTGACCCTTTCCATTGTTAAGGCTGTAAACCTCGAGGTATGTGCAAAAAAACTCTGATCACGCTGGTGAGTAATAACGTCGTAGCCGCTGGGGCAAAGGTTTCTTGCAGTCCGACCAGTTTTACTTAGCATTTGTTTCCGCAACCCTTGCTTCTAGATCTTAACGTGAGAAAGGGTCGGGCATAACGGTAGTTTTTGAATAGGTATGCTCTTATCAGCCCCCGAGTGAGGCCTAGTCCTGTGCCATTGCAGGGGTCGGGTGTCACTAAAGATCGAGGAGACGATAGCGAAATCGATAAGAGAAAGTGTTTTTCATTTTAGAAACGTCATTCTTAATTTTCATAAGTACGTGCATAGATCAGGGGTAAAAGCGACGTAGCTGCTCAATGTTCCAGGCATTGATAAAGACCATACCGTCAACGGTCTTGAGCTTATAGGTGTCGGGCCGGAGCACCTCCACGACGACGTACGGTCCCTCCCACGACGAAGAGAGCTTGTGGTGGTTCTTGCTGCTCTAGATGAGGTGGAGCACTAGGTCCCCGACGTTGAAGGCCCGACACCGCACCTGACAACAGTGGTACTGAAGCAACACTTGCTGGTACTTGGCTAAGCGGAGAAGGGCAACATCACGCGCTTCATCGAGTTGATCCATGGCATCCTCGAGGGATGCCTTGGCTCCCTGCTCGTTGTATGCCCTAACCCCCGGTGCTCCATAGTCCAGGTTAGTTAGGAGGATAGCCTCAGAACCATAGACCATGAAGAAGGGTGTGTAGCCGGTGGCCCAGCTAGGGGTTGTCCTCGGGCTCCAGAGCACCGTGGGGAGCTCCGTGACCCATCGTCCACCAAACTTGTTCAACCGGTTAAAGATCCTAGGCCTAAGGCCTTGTAGGACCATGTTGTTCGCACGCTCGACCTACCCGTTCGTGTGGGGGTGCGCCACGATGGCCTAATCGACTCGGATTTGGTATTCATCACAGAATCGGAGGAACTTTTTCCCGGTGAACTACGTGTCATTGTCCATGATAATGGAGTTTGGGACTCCAAAGCGATGCATAATGTCAAGGAAGAAGAGCATGGCTTGCTCAGACTTGATCATGGAGATCGGCCAAGCCTCTATCCACTTTGTAAACTTGTCTACAACGACAAGCAAGTGCGTATAGCCCCTGGGCGCTCTCTTGAGAGGTCCGACCATATCGAGCCCCCAGACCACGAACGACCATGTGATGGGGATCGTTTGAAGTGCTTGGGCCAGCAGGTGGGTCTGCCGAGCATATTATTGACACCCTTCATAGGTGCGCACAATCTGTTCAGCGATCGGCTACTGTGATTAGCCAGTAGAAGCCCTATCGGAACACATTTCTAACCAGGGTCCTAGGGCGGCATGGTGCCCGCAGACCCCACTGTGGATATCACTCAGCAACTGCTTCCCTTGTTCGATGGAGATGCAGCACTGCAGGATCCTGGTGTGGCTTCGCTTGTAGAGCTCTCCCTCAATAACGACAAAGGACTTGGCGCGACGTGCAAGCTATCGAGCCTCCATTTTGTCCATCGGTAGCGCCTCATAGAGGAGGTAGTCGAGGTTGAAAGGTCCTAATGGCTAGAGGGGGGGTGAATAGCCTAATAAAAATTTCTACAACAACACTTAACAAACCAGTTAGACAATTATAAGGCGAAGCAAGTGTTGCGCTAGCCTACTAAAAATGCAAGCCACCTACCATAATTCTAGTTTATATGATTTCTATCCACACAATAGCTATGTCACTACACTAAGTTAGTGCACCCTCAATAGCTAACTAAAAAGCCACACTAACCAAACTAACAAGCTCTCACAACTAGCTATACTAAAGAGCTTGACAACTAGTTTGCGGTATTGTAAAGAGAGAGAGCAAGATAGTTATACCGCCGTGTCGAGGAGTGAACCAATCAATCACAAGAATCAATATCAATGAAGACCAATCACCTCGGAATTAAATGATGAACACAATGATTTTTTACCGAGGTTCACTTGCTTGCCGGCAAGCTACTCCTCGTTGTGGTGATTCACTCACTTGGAGGTTCACGCGCTAATTGGCATCACACGCCAAACCGTAAATAGTGTGCCACACAACCAACACAAGATGAGGATCACACAAGTCACGAGCAATTCACTAGAGTACCTTTTGGCTCTCCGCCGGGGAAAGGTCAAGAACCCCTCATAATCACCACGATCGGAGCCGGAGACAATCACCAACCTCCGCTCGACGATCCTGGCTGCTCCAAGCCGTCTAGGTGGTGGCAACCACCAAGAGTAACAAGCGAATCCCGTAGAGAAACATGAACACCAAGTGCCTCTAGATGCAAACACTCAAGCAATGCACTTGGATTCTCTCCCAATCTCACAAAGATGTTGAATCTATGATGGAGATGAGTGGGAGGGCTTTGGCTAAGCTCACAAGGTTGCTATGTCAATGCAAATGGCCAAGAGAGTGAGCTTGAGCCGGCCATCGGACATAAATAGAGAGCCCCCATGAATAGAGTTGTTGGGCTCCTCACTGCACTGAACACGGGCCAACCGGACCTACCGGTCAGATTGACCGGACGCTGGACCTCAGCGTCCGATCGCGCAATGCACGCCATGTGTCCCCTCTCTTCAAATATTGAGCGCCTGATTCCAACGATTAAGTGATGATCGGATGCGATGCTGCGAAGTGACCGGACGCTGGACCTCAACGTTCGGTCGTTTCCAGTAAGCATCTAGAAACGAGAAATCACGACCGGATGCATCCGGTCATGCTCGACCGAACTCACACAGCGTCTGGTCACTCGGCGTCTCCTCTGTGCGCTGCCACATCAGCAGGATCGGATGCACCCCTCCAGCGTCCAGTCACTAAGTGACCCAGCGTCTGATTAGAGACCAACGCCAGTGTCTCTGTAGCTTCTACTGGCCGGACACGCCGATCCAACCAAGGCCAGCGTTTGGTCACTTACAGTGACCTCCGTCTTTTCTGTGTAGGGCGTCAGGGACACTCCGCCGGTGAAGTTCCTAACCCTTGCTCAAATGTGTCAACCACCAAGTGTATCACCTTGTGCACATGTGTTAGCATATTTGCACAAACATTTTCAAGGGTGTTAGCACTCTACTAGATCCTAAATGCATATGCAATGAGTTAGGGCATCTAGTGGCACTTTGATAACCGCATTTCGATATGAGTTTCACCCCTCTTAATAGCACGGCTATCGATCCTAAATGTGATCACACTCACTAAGTGTCTCGATCACCAAAACAAAATGGCTCCTAACATTTTTACCTTTGCCTTGAGCCTTTTGTTTTTCTCTTTCTTCTTTTCAAGTCCAAGCACTTGATCATCACCATGGCATCACCATCATCATGTCATGATCTTCATTTGCTTCACCACTTGGATTGTGCTACCTATCTCATGATCACTTTGATAAATTAGGTTAGCACTTAGGGTTTCATCAATTCACTAAAACCAAACTAGAGCTTTCAAAGGTAAGGTGTCCTCCAGTCAGCTAGAGGGTCAGGCTCTGCCGCTGGATCTCTATCAAGCTCCATGACTTTAGGGTCGGAAGAAGTCGATGGTCGGTTAGCCCCTGAGCCTAGGGCAGGCCGCCCATCACCGGTCTATTCTGGCTCCTTGTAGCGGACCAAGGGCTTGTACTGATCGCTGGCAAAGATGCCCGTAGGCACCGGCTCTCGGCCGGATGCCATTTTCGCCAGCTTGTCAACCGCCTCGTTGAGTCGTCTCGGGATGTGGTTTCATTCAAGGCCATCAAACTTGTCCTCTAGCTGGCAGACTTCTTGGCAATACGCAACCATCTTGGCGCTACGGCAGCTTGACTCCTTCATGACTTGGTTGATGACTAACTAGAGTCGCCCCGGAAGTCAAGCCATTGGATGCCCTAGCTCGACGGTAATGCGTAGGCCATTGATGAGTGCCTCATACTCGGCCACATTGTTGGAGGCAGGGAAATGGATGCAAACCATGTACCTCCTGCGTACCCTCGAGGGCAAAACAAAACTAGCCCCATGCCGGTGCCTTTCTTCATCAGCGATCCATCGAAGTACATCATCCAGTACTCTTGGTCAATGGCTACTAGCGGCATTTGGATCTTGGTCCATTCTGCAATGAAATCAACCAAGCACTTGGAACTTGATGGCTGTCCGAGGGGCATACGAAATGCCTTGACCCATCAGCTCAAGTGCCCACTTCATGATTCTTCCTATGGCATCCCGGTTTTGGATGACCTCACCAAGAGGGAAGGACATCACGACCGTCACCGGGTGCGACTCAAAGTAGCGACGCAACTTCCTCTTGGCGATCAGGGCGGCGTACAGGAGTTTATGGATTTGAGGGTAGCGAGTCTTGGAATCATACAAGACCCCGCTAACGAAGTACAATGGACACTGTACTTTGAGGGTGTGTCCCTCTTCTTCTTGCTCTACCACCAGGGCGGCGCTGACCACTTGCGTGGTGGCCGCAATGTAGAGCAGGAGCGGTTCCCCATCGATCGGGGAGGCCAGAATTGGAGCCTTTGTCAGGAGCTGCTTGACCTTATCAAGTGCCTCCTGGGCCTCAGGCATCCATTTGAAATGGCCAGCTTTCTTTAGAAGCTGATAGAGGGGGAGACCTCATTCGCCGAGGCGTGAGATAAAGTGACTAAGCGCGGCGAGGCACCATGCAACTTGTTGTACCCCCTTTATGTTCTGAATCGAGCCCATCCTCGTGATGACAGAGATCTTCTCCAGGTTGGTTTTGATGCCACGCTCGGAGACGATAAAACCCAGTAGCATACCCCTCGGGACCCCGAAAACACATTTCTCGGGGTTGAGTTTGATGCCGTTTGCTCGGAGTTTTGTGAAAGTCTGCTCTAGGTTGGCTGCGAGTTGCTCAGCCCATTTGGATTTGACCATGATGTCGTCCATGTTGACCTCAATGGTTTGCCCGATGAGGTATCCGAAACACTTGAGCATACAACGCTCATATGTAGCCCCCGTATTTTTCAGAACGAATGGCATTGTGACGTAGCGAATCGATCCGAATGGGGTGATGAAAGACGTCGCTAGCTAGTCGGACTCTTTCATCGTGATTTGATGGTACCGGAGTATGCATCAAGGAAGCAAAGGGTTTCACACCCTGAGGTCGAGTCAACTACTTGGTCTATGCACGGCAAAGGAAATGGATCCTTTGGACACGCTTTGTTGAGACCCGTGTAGTCAACACATATTCTCTATTTCCCACCCATTTTTCTCACAAGAATGAGATTGGCTAACCACTCGAGGTGATACACTTTCTTGATGAATCCGACCACCAAAAGCTTCACAATCTCCTCATCGATGGCCCTGCGCTTCTCCTCATCGAAGCGACGCAGGCACTGCTTCACTAGCTTGGAGCCTGGCCTGATCTTCAAGGTGTGCTCGGTGACTTCTCTTGGAATGCCTAGCATATCCGAGGGTCTCCACGCAAAGATGTCTCTGTTGGCGGGGAGGAAGTTGACGAGCGCGCTTTCTTATTTGGAGGAAAGCGTGGTGCCAATGCGCACCACTTTGCCTTCGAAGTTGCTAGGGTCTATGAGGACCTCCTTGGCGCCCTCCACGGGCTCAAAAGACCCAGCTGACCACTTCGGGTTGGGCGCTTCTTCGACGATCTCCTCTCTAATGGCCACGAGCTCTTTGGAGGTGACAATCGCCACGGCGTGTTCGCAGCACTCGACCTCGCACTTGTAGGCGCACTGGAAGGAGGTGCCGACGGTGATGACCCCGCGCGGACCCGGCATCTTCAACTTCTAGATAGGTGTAGTTGGGGATGGCCATGAACTTCATGTAGCATGGATGTCCCAGGATGGTGTAGTAGGTCCCGTGGAACCTGACCACCTCAAAGGTAAGGGTCTCTATTCTATAATTGGTTAGATTCCCGAAGGTGATGGGTAGATCGATCTGTCTGAGCGGCATGGCCTGCTTTCCACACACGATGTTGTGGAAAGGTGCCCCGGTTGGCCAGATGCGTGATCGGTCGATGCCCATGGCATCGAGCGTCTCAACTGTACATGATGTTGAGGCTACTGCCTCCATCCATCAGCACCTTGGTGAGCCAATTCATGCCGATGATCGGGTCGACCATGAGCGTGTATCTTCCCGGCTGTGGGACACTTTCTGGGTGGTCGGTCTGATCAAAGGTGATGGTGGACTCCAACCATTGGAGGAAGGAAGGCGTGGCCGGCTCGGCTGTATAGACCTCGCGGCACGCAAGCTTCTAGCGGCGCTTGGAGTCATAGGCCACCGACCCCCCGAAGACCATGAGGCAGCCATCCGGCATTGGAAAGCCGTCATCCTTCCCCTTGGTGTCATCTGCCGCCGTCTTAGGCTCCTTCCTATGCTCCCCCTTGTTGGAGCCACAGGACAGGAACCTCTTCATGTGGGCGTAGTCTTTGTATAGGTGCTTGATGGGAAAGGCATGGTTCGGGCATGGCTCGTTGAGCAGCTTCTCGAAGTGGTCTAGGGTACCCTAGATGGGCTTTCGACCCCCCTTGTGGTCGACAGCTGCCATGAGTGAGCCCTCGCGCCGCTGCTTGTTCTTCTTCTTATTGGGGCGGTTGGAGGCGACTTCGCCAGTGTCCTCGTCCCGCTTCGCCTTGCCCTTGGGGTGGTCGAAAATTGCTTCGACCGCCTTCTCGCCTGAGGCATGGCTGGTGGTGATGTCGAGGAGCTCCTTGGTGGTTTGTGGGACCTTACGTCCCAACTTGTGAACCAGGGACTCGTAGGTGGTCTCGGAGAGGAAGGCTCCTATAATATCGGCGTCGGCGACGTCGGGTAGCTCGATTGCACTGCCAGGAGAAGCGCCGGATGTACACATGAAGACTTTCCCTAGACTTCTATCGATAGTTTTTGAGATCCCATGAGTTTCTAGGACACGTGTAGGTGCCTGGGAAGTTTCCCATGAAAATCTCCTTTAGGTCCACCCAACTTTGAATTTGGTTGGGCGGAAGGTGCTCCAACCATGTTCGCGCCAAATCGGCCAGGAACAATGGGAGGTTGTGGATAATAAAACTATCACTATCCGCTCCACCAGCTTGGTAAGCAAGCCAGTAATCCTCGAGCCACAGTCCGGAGTTCGTTTCCCCGGAGTATTTTGGGATGTTGATCAGTGGTCGGTACCACGGTGGGAACTCGACGTTGAGGATGTGTCGGCCAAAGGCCTGAGGTCCTGGTAGGTCAGGGCTTGGGCTCTGGTCCTCGCTGCTATCGTAGCATCCGCCACGACAAGGGTGATAGCCGCGGTTGGCTTCCTCTCTCTCATCGCTTCGTCCACACCTATGGGCATCTAGGGTGTTTTGTGCATCACAGTGGAGGTCAAGACGCCCATGCACTGGGGCTGCAGCGCACCCTAGGCACCACGCGACGCCTGGTGGACAGACATGTCCCTAATAGCGAGCTCGCGTCGCCGAGACAGCGAGCTCTCTGCCTGCTGCACCGCCGCGCGCTCGAGCAGCGTGCGAATCTCATGATGGGCCCAATGATCCTCGGGTGTCATGGGCTCTAGGAGTCCTCGGAGCAAGGCTGCCATGGCAGCGATGTTCTGGCTTGCCCGAGCAAAGTGTGGGAGGGCTCCATCGTTTTCGATGATCCTCTGGTTCACGTCGCGGGCCATGGCACGCGCACGCCCACCGTCTCCGCGGTGCTCGATCTCTTGCTCAAGCTTCGCGTGCTCCTGCTCTAGCTAGAGTCGCGCATCCTCGAGTTCCCTATGTCGCGCCCACAGCTGCTCCACCCGCAGGCGAAGTGGGGCCCCTGCATCTCCCTCAACCTCATCGTCGAGGTCGTTTGGTGGGGTAGCCTCTCCCTCATGGACACTTTCGACGCGTCCCTCGGGGGTACCTACCATAAAACATTCTCGCGAGGGGTGATGGCTCCCCCTGCAGGAGTCAGAGTCGGAGAGCAACTCTGGATCTCCCGCGAGAAAGTCGTGGAAAGATTCCACGATGTATTCGGTCATCCCCATGAACTCGTCGTTCGTAGGGGATGGGTGCATGCGCTGCACCACAAGGTGGCCAACGGTCTCTGCGGCGTTGCGCAGATCGAATGGGAACGCTGTCGGGGCGCTCTGGATGAGGTATTCTGGGGAGAGCGGTTCTCTTCCGGCAAGCTACGTCATGACGTTGGCAAACGAGAAGGTAAGGCAGCATAGGTCCTCCTAGGATGGTCGGGGTCCTAGGAAGACATCGAGCTGGCGCTTTAGCCTCCCGTAATCAAAGCCGAGGAGCTGGTCGCTCCCAGGGGCGCGGGCCTCTGGCGCGTGCAGCTGTAGTTCCTCGAGCGCCTCGATGATCGTGTCGAGGCTGGCGGAGTGGATAGGCTAAACGGCGGCGGGAGGCTGCGCCAACTCTCCCTCCGTCGTGATGATGAAATCTAGGTTCCCGAAGCACACGTGCGCACCTGGGACCTAGCTGACGCCGTGACTAGCCATCCGAGGCCTGATGTGGACGTCGAGACGCGCAAAAAGCCCCTACCTGGCGCGCCAACTGTAGGTGTTTCATATCATCGGCTAGTAAATTTGTATATGCGCGTCTTGCCCGGATGGTGTGCTCGGAGGATACAAGGATTTATACTGGTTCAGGCAGAATGTCCCTACGTCCAGTCTACTGTTGCTCGTGTTATCGGCACTAGTTTGTAGTAGGGGTTACAAACGAGCGAGAGAGCGAGAAGGTCCCAAGTCTCTGGTGAAAAGATCGAGTGGAGTTGAGTCTTGTAGAGCTCGTTCAGCTGCGTGCACGTTTTCCCCCCTCCCCTTGGGGCGTCCTGCTTCCCCTTTTATAGGTGAAGGGGAAGGCGCAGGTTATAGAGAGAAAAAAAGAGAAAAGCATGGGAGAAGAATGCCTCCAAGGCCGTCGGGTCCTTCTTCTCCTTCGTGCGGGTCCCGTCGACGCTGTAGATGGTGACGGGGATGGCCCCACGTCGGGCTCCTGTTCACCACTAGTGCCATGCCCTGATGTCATCAGCTGGTCATGGCGTCCCATCCCGTCCCTGCGGACAGCGTGGCGAACCGACGTGCCGGTCAGTGGCCATACGGGGAGTAGGCAGCATAGCGACCACGCACCCGTCATTGTTGGCAATGTGAACCCTCGGGCGTGGACTAACGTGGCCACGGGTCACGTCGAGATGTGCCCGCTTCCTTCCCAGTGTTAGAAGTTTGACCCTGGGGTCATACCCTTAGACCTGTAGTGGTTGGAGCCCGCACCCTAGGGGTCGGGTGAGACGGAGCCCGTGCCCTCAGGGTCGGGCGAGACGGCTCCCGTTCCCTAGGGGTCAGGCGAGACGAGCCCGTGCCCGAGGGGTCTGGCGAGGCGGAAACCGTCCATTCGGGGTCGGTCGTGACTGAAATACGTCCTCGAATATCTAGGCGAGTTTGTCGTCCGCGGTCCTCAGATCCCTTCTTCGGGTATCCCTAATACTGATACCCGACAAAAATATAGCATATTCTTATCTTAAATTAGTTTCTATAATTTACATGTTCATATATAGTAAGAGGATGGCACATATATGTAGATAATTTATACTGAACATTCATCTTGTTAGAACGAGAATATTCGGGCAAAATGAGGGAGTAGATTAGTTCCGAATCTCACCCAAATATTCTCTTCCAGGAACCGCTCCATTCCCTTGTTCCACGACCAAACATTCATGAAAGAAGGATGGAGTGGTTCCATTCCCATTCCGCTCCTCAACTAAATGCACCACACCATAGAGCTTATGTCATGTGGCAACATATGAAAGAGTTAAGGCATATTTATTTATTTGGATCTCTAAAGATCATAGCTAGAATTTGAATTCTTGATTAAAGAATCAGACTTGTTTAGATTCTAGACTATTGTTCTTTAACAATTTAGGAATTGAAATAGTGCTGACTATATAACTCACTATCGTTACATGTAAATTTGTGAAATTACTACACCAAGAACACATTTTTCACAAACAAATTCAGATCTTACATTTTCATGTGATCAAGTAAAATATGTTTTTTCGTTTAAGTCAGTGGCCAAAAGTTTCCTTGCAAAAATCCAAATTAAGAGTCTATTTTCAGTACACATGAAGTCACTACGCCTCGTCGCCTTGTGCCATGGTGTTGGCGACACGATCAATTATATCGCGCCTTAATTTTATTTTATCCTGCTCACCGGACCGTGGGACATCATTGAACACAAAGCCACAAAGGGATAATAACCTACTGCAGTACATACAAATAATAATAACTTCATGCAAAATAATAACTTCATGCAAACTTTGCGCCTTTAGCTCTCGTTTGGTAGAGCTCCTCCTCAAGGGACTCTTTTTCCACGCTTCTCCTGCTAGGTAAGGCTCATCTGCAGGAGCCAAAGCCGGAGAAAAACCCTCTCAAACTGAGCCTTTTTCTTACGCTACTTCAAACTGAATGTACTAGTGTTGAGTTGTTTCTTCCATTTTTCAGGCAAGTGCCCATCCTTGCCATCGCATCTGGTACACTTACGGTCGCAAATTGGTCTCCGTGCTTAGATCTCTAACCGAATTTTATTGTCAATTAGGCTTGTCTCCGTGCAAATTTCATGTGCACAGAAACGTGATTCTTGAGGTAGGAACGAAATTGATTGACCAGTTTCTTCAAAAAAAAGAAAAATAAATGACCAGGCGAACAGAAGTTATGCCAGCCAGATATTTATCGGTGATGCCAGCGACTGCCATTGTCGACAAGCTTCGCGCCCGTGAAGCAAGCTTCGATGGGCCGGAAAGAGCATGGCACGGCTTCGGCCAAGCCCAGATGGCTTTCTGCCTGGCTCATATGCAGCTCACAAGTGGACCGGGCCGAGGTTGACCGAGTTGTAATCGGACAGCTTTCGGCCCGGCCTATGTACTCTTTAGTTCGTATGAAGCAAATGTGATGCTTGTTTTTTAGATGATTATTATATTTGTTATTATGTTTTAGTGTTGTTATGTTCATTTGCGTTTTAGGCCCTGTTTGGCATGGCTTCAACTATGGGTGGAGCTGCTCCACTCCATAACTCTAGGTGGAGCCCACCTCAGGGGTGGAGTGAGAGGAGTCGTCGATTGAGGTGTTTGGCATTGGGAGGATGTCCCTCAGGCCTGTAAAAGAGGAGTTTGAAGGTGAATTGTCATTCTTGCCCCCAACTCATGGTCCCACCTGTCATCCTCTTAAAAAAAACGCCTCGCTTACCAGCATGTTCATACATCGTAAGAGATGTGCCATATGTAGGAGGGGCATTCATCTTGTTGGGAGGGGTGGCAGGAGGGGCAGCGTATGGAACCATTTGGCCCATAGCCAATTTGTGCATCTACTCTGCTAGAAGTCAATTGATTTAGCTCGAGTTTGAATGACAACACAATCGATTTCTAGTGAATCAAATCATGACAAAGCAGCAGGGAATGAATTCAGGCATACCTAGTTCGATTAAAGACAATGCAAGATTCTAACATAGAGGTCTCTTTCAATTTCGGCCGAAATAAGCGTGTCCATGAGGTCACTATCGAACCAATTGATGCACCCCTCCCCGCCCCACGGATGTCCGCCGAGTACGCCATGCCAAAGGAGAGCAGAGCGAAGCACACTAGCTGTGCACTGCTGACACGATCGAGGGTGGCGCCATTTTATTTTATCCTGCTCACTGGACTTGTGGCGTGTCCGCCACAAAGGGACTTGACCTACTGCAGAGATAGTAGAACACGGCCATGCAAAATAATAACTTCAGCAAACTCGGCGCTTCTAGCACGGACGTGTTCCGCATGTACCACTTTTTCCGCCGACCTCGGCTAAGACGAACCCCAGACGATCTGCAGGCGTGGCATCGACCACGTTGCAGACGCCTTTTTCTTACGAACGCGCAAACTGTACTAGTGCCAGTAGCTATTTTGATCGGGTCCCATGCCCCCCACCAAAGGTTGCTCCACGACCCAGAGGGGCGGCATGAGGGTAGGAGGGGCGGTAGGAGGGGCAGCGAGGGAGGAAGACAACGGCGCAGGAGGGAGGGAGTCACGGCGCGGGGGGCTCGGAAAAAATAGAATCGAACCGTTTTCTGTGTAATCAGTGGCATGGGTGGATAATTACCCACCAACTCCACGAGGAGGTTCAAAAGAGAGGGTTCTGGAGCAGCAAAAGAGGTGCTCCAAAACTCCACCCCCATTTACACTATAGCTTCATGGAGTTGGCAGCTCTATGGAGTTTTGAAGCTGGGGTGTTTGGCTGGATTTTTTGCTGGAGTTGCTGAAGTTCTGGAGTGGAGCTATGCCAAACAGGCCCTTAGTCAGTTATGTAGTGATGAAGGAGCTTTTCATCGGTTACCATTTCAGTATGTTAGCATTAGTATTATAGTATAACATAAGCATGTCCTATTGCCAAGTTCATGTGCATTAGTATAATATAAAGCAGGTCATCTTGCCAAGTTCATGGGTTACTTGAGTAATTGGACGTTCTAGACTTTGAGTCTTTGCGTTGCATGCCATTTTGTTTGTTGATACGACATGATTTTTTTAATTATTATGATTATTATATATATTATTAAAAGCATGGTACGTACGCTTGCTTGATGCTCTCTCCCTGGGTCCTGTCATGGGCCAGTATTGTTTGGCTCTGGGTCTGTTATCCGGCCCAGTTGCAGTCTACAGCCCAAGCCACACCTCCAAGAACCAAGGGCCGAGGCCCGGCCACGCGCCTCGTCCGTCATCGACCGAACCCGTCCCGCACCGCACGCATCGACCGGCTCCGGCCTCCGGCTGTTCCCCCGCCCATGAGAGCCGTCGCGGCTGCCGCCTCTCCCCCGCTCCGTACCCTCCTCCTCCTCTTCTCACCCCACCTCCCTGCACCAACCCCGCGCCCCCGGTCCCTGTTCTCCATGAACCCTTCGTCGTCGTCCTCCTCCTCTAGCCGCTACCACTCCAGGGCCGCTGCCTTCGCTTCCCCGCAGCCGCGCGGCGGTGGCGGGAGGCGGCGCGGCGGTGGCGGCCGCGGAGGCGGAGACGGAGACGGGAGCGACCGCATCGACGCCCTCGGCCGCCTCCTGTAGCGCTTGACCCCCTCTCCGTCGCTGTTGCGTCCTGTGTGCGCCGCGCCGCCCGCTGACGGCCTCTGCTCTCGGTTGCAGGACGAGGGTGTTGCGGCACATGGCGGCGGAGCTGCGCCTGGATATGAGGACCGATGGATACGTGCGCGTCCGCGACCTGCTCAAGCTCAACCTTCCGACCTTCGCCAAGGTCCCTCTCAAGTGTCACACCGTGGACGAGATCAGGGAGGTATTGGCGATACTGCTTCATGGTTTTATTTCATTCATTGATTGATGAACTGCTGTCGGACTTGTTAGGCTACTTGGTTTGTGCTAAACGTTGTTTCTTCTTATTACTCCTAGCTTGCATCAGGAAACCCGCCATGTGGAATGCTGATGTGCTATAGATTTCTTTGGATCATGAAATTTACTGTGAACTGTGAGTAGTATTCAGTTTGATGATAAAATTTGTGACATTTTGGCTGGCGTGCAGGCAGTTAGGCGGGATAACAAGCAGAGGTTTAGTCTGTTGGAGGAAGATGGCGAGCTGTTGATCCGGGCGAACCAGGGGCACACAGTAACAGTATGTTCTTTGCCCGAGATTTTTCCTGCATCAATACCGAAGTTGTTTCCATAAATCAGCATGTTTTTTCCCATGATTGTTCACTTTTCCTTTAACTTTGCGTAAGATGGAAATGTTTTTCACAGTGGTAATCTAACATCCACTGATATAATGGTTAGTGGTCCTCTGTCCTCCTATCGCTTACTGCTTAGGAACTGAGAATGTGATTATTGGAATGCTTGCTGCATTGAATTCCTGGACATTTTGTTTTTATGTATAATACTTATATTCTGATAGTTTCCTTGTATATGCACCATAACACTTCGATTTTTATGCTTGAAAACTTTTTATCTCATCAATGCTAGCTTTTAATTTTTTGTAGGTTATGAATGTAGCTTTTGTTTCTAACTTATAAGCTTCATTAGCACTCTAAATCAGCAGGCTTTGTTTTGAACTCGGATAAGGTGGACAATCATGCTTTTTCTTACCCTCTGTCAGTGTATCTCCTTTGGGTGTTTATTGCGGTATTCTCTGTTGTGGCCTGCTGTGCTCTGCTGTGCTCCTTCCATATTTGTCATGAAGACATCAAGTGAATTTTGTTGACTGACTGCCCCCACAATCAGCTTAGCAAAAGGAGACTTTAGAGCATCTATGGTTTTGGGCTTCGTGGCTAGATCAACATAATTGCAGCTCAACTGGCCATTCTAGTTTTCTTACTAATCCTGCAAACCTCTTGCAGACTGTTACTTCAGAGAGCCTGCTGAAGCCCATTTTGTCCCCTGATGAAGTGTCAGGTATGTAAAAATAACAATCACTTTTGCATTTGCTCCCGAATGGAATCATATATTTTTCTAATTTATTCCATCTGCAGTTTGTGTGCATGGAACTTACAGAAAAAATCTTGACTCGATTTTGCAATCTGGGCTAAAGAGTATGGCAAGGTTACATGTACATTTCTCAAGTGGCTTACCATTAGACGGAGGAGTAATTAGTGGTATGCTTTCTTTTTTTAGAGACACATCAGTATTGAATATGTCCATAGAAGAATCAATTATGTTATCTTAGCAGATGATTTAAGTATATCGTAAACATTGAAGGTCATCAGGATTTTTTTTATAAACAAAAAGTTTATCATTAAATTTCTGCTGTAATCTAGTATGCTTCCAGTCATCATTATTGTTCCTTAAGTTAGCTGCTTACCTTGACGACTTCAGCTGTTGCACTTTTGTAGCATGTTTTTTAATGTTTCTACTGTTCCTGCCACAATGAATTTGAATTGCTTTTCCATCTTCAGGTATACGGCAGAATGTGAACATCTTGATACATCTGGACGTCAGTAAGGCACTTAAAGGTACTATCTACTGCTTATAAATAGGCCCCTTTTTTGTTTTCTTTCTTTTTCTGACTACTAGAGCCTGATATATGACCTAAATTTGTTGCGCAGATGGGATGAAGCTTTATATTTCAGACAACAAAGTGATCTTGACAGAAGGTTTTGATGGTGTCGTCCCTGTGAAATACTTTGAAAGAGTCGAAACATGGCCAGGACGAGCGCCAATACCGTTCCAAAGATAACAGCCCATGGTGGCAGTAATGTAGTTTCAGCGTTGCTGGTTCATACCTACTGAAAATTTGATTTGTCGTGCTGTATCCCAGAGAGCTGCAATTCCCGGGGCGGTGGGGGGAGGTGCTTTCCCTGTGGGTGTGGAGTATGTGAGTACTCTGTAAATTTGATTGTGTTGGAGCCTCTCAGTTGTGGTACATTGTTTGCTCCATTATGTAGTTTGATTTCGGACTCTTCAGAAAGCTGTGTGGTACCCAGCATCCAGCAGATTGGTGTACATGTACTCCTTTCTAGCCACCCTTTCGGGCTGCTTTCTCTCAAGCCCATCTTTGTCCCCTTGGTTCAAATATCCGGGCAGGGCCGCCCGTGAACGACTTGGCTTCTTCCACAATCGCACGCACGGCTGTTCGGTCGGTCGTCTGTTCGGACGGACCCCTCCCGAGTTGCGCTGCTCTGTAACAGGCTCTGCCCGCACCGCACCTTGTATAGTCGTAGCCTCCCGCCCGCTCTGTCTCCATTCAAAAAAAATCACCGCTACAAGCGCGATGGCGTCCCCTCCAGTGCGTTGTAGCCTCCCCTCCTCCTGTCCTCCCCATGGATCCAGCAGCACCCCTCCTCCACGTGCGTCTTCCCTCAAGTCCGGCGGCCTCCATGGCGTCCCCTCCCCCCACTCCATGGCTACTGCGACCCTTCCCGCATCCCATCGGATCTGGCTAGCGGGCTCGAGTAAGCCGTTGGTGCGCGGCTGGCGGGCTCAAGCAAGCCGCTGACCCCCCTACCTACCCCGCCCGGTGGCGCCCTCCCCAGATCCGGCAGTGTCTCCTCTCCCTCGGCCGAATGGTGGGCATGGCGGGGGCGTGCAGGCGATCACCATCCAGCGAGCCTATGCCACCGCAGTTGCCCACCAGGTAGGACATGCCCGCGCGGCGATGCTGTATTTCAAGTGTTTCTAGACGCTTTTTCAAACATGTTGCAAGCCCATGTTTCAAGTGTTTCTGTTGTTTCAAATGATCGGGATGTAGCATATGTTGCAATGGTTGTAAACGTATGTTGCAAGCGTCTATCCCCAATGTTTCATATGTTTTTTGTACACATATGTTGCAAGTATTTCAGATGCATGTCTCAAGTGTTTCATCTGTCTTCTTTTGTATGTTGCAAATGTTGCATCTGGATGTTTCAAAACTAGCTCGGGATGATGCACATGTTGTGATGGTGTTTCAGTTGTATGTTTCAAATATTTCATCTGTTTTAGAGTATGCTGCAAATGTTTCATCTGGATGTTGCAAAAATAGATCGGGGTGTTGCATGGAGCGGCCAGTGACTGTCGCTGCTGCTGGGGCGCAGCCATCGGTCAACCCACGTGGGTTTCCCTGTGTGGGGCGTGGGGTGGGCGCGGGGGCACCAGTCCCTGCGACGGACGCAGGCGCAAGTGCTGGGGCGGGACGCGGGGCATGGGGCGCGATGCAGACGCTAGAGCGGCACAGGTGTCGGAGCCGCGTTCGAACGCGACGTCCCGTCCAGGCGCTAGGCGTACCAGTAGATAAATGGCTTTGTTTTGTTTAAACAAATGAGGATGTCTCTTGGTTGAATTGGTTAGCACTATATATCTGGGTCCGGGTGAGGTTAATCAACTGGAATCAACTCGTCCCTTTCCAAGGAAAGGGGGGGGGGAGCCGTCTCTTCTATATTTTTTAATTACTTCCTTCGGTCCAGTAGTATATAAGGCATATTTTAATGTTGCACATTTTCCTAAATTACACTTTGACTATCCATTTATTTTATATTATTTATTTTATGATTATTGTATTGTACATTTGACTACAAATCTAATAGTATCAAGTTTGTATTACAACAGTTAGAAGTTCTTTGCTGAATTATTGGTTAAAGACTATAAAATTTGACTGTTGACGCACATGAAATGCGCTATAAACTAGACCAGAGGAAGTATTTTTGTGCGGACCATTTAAGGTTCTTAGGAAATTAGTTGGAAATTCAAAACGCTACCATGGACTCATCACTCTTTGAACTTTGCACAGTAGACTCATCACTCTTTGGTGAAAACGTTTGTTTAATTTATCTGGAGTTCTGGACCAATATGCTAGGTGTTTATTATGGTTGTTCTGTTGCTGCAGGAACTGGAGTTGAAGCAATTCAGTCAACTCGGAAGCAGGACACCGGGCCACCCAGAAAACTTTGTAACTCCTGGAGTTGAAGTTACCACTGGTCTGTTAACTTTGAGTTAGGTCACTCTAGTCGTAACTTGGCTTACTGTACGTAATACCAAACGGGAAGTCAGGTTTCCAATTTGGTTGTTCTACAGGACCTCTTGATCAGGGTATTGTTAGATGATCTCCACCAATTGGTCTAATGGGCCCTTGGATCCACGTCCTGATCGGGGACGCCCAACCTTTCCATAGTTGGTGGCCCCCCGTCACACAGGACCATAAAAAGGGAGGTCGGGGCCGGGGCACTAGGCATGAGGTTCACCTGAGCCGCCAGGCGCCCCACCTACAGTCCCTAAACCCTAATCGATCTAAGAGGGGGTGCTGCCAGCAACGGGAAGA
The DNA here is from genome assembly GCA_904845875.1 of Miscanthus lutarioriparius. NCBI lineage: Eukaryota > Viridiplantae > Streptophyta > Magnoliopsida > Poales > Poaceae > Miscanthus > Miscanthus lutarioriparius. Next base: position 80,725,995 of record CAJGYO010000018.1, read on the forward strand.
CCGCCACCGGCCATCGCCGTCTCTGCACCGCCGCCACCGCGACAACGCCTTCACCGTCGGACTTCAACGCGCTACCGTCAAGCAACCCTATGACCAGCTCGTCTTCTACGAAGGCGGCCGATGGTTTGCACCTCCTCAGCCCCTATCTCTCTCACACTCTATCTGTTAATCTCGTACTAGTACATGTTCTAGGGTTTACACTTCATCAAATGTCAGTAGGTGTGCTAGATCTATGGCTAGTGATCCTGTGACATTCTATCAATGGTATCAGTCGCCTAACTAGGTGTAGATCTAGCTTATTGAGGTAGAAAACCGAGTAACAGCAATTAGAAGGAGGTGAGAGATCCGATTCGGATCTAAGCAGAGGGTTCACCAAACCCTAAACCCAAATCGGGTGAAGAAAAGGAGTAAGAAAGAGTCTCGGTTTTGAAAAGAAACTCAAACCCTAACCCTCGTAGACAGTTCGGGGAAGAAGAACAATACTCAAACCCTAACCCTAACTCAACCTAACCCTAACCCTAACCCTAAACCCCAATCGAACAAGACCCGAGAAGAATAGAGCGAGATCCAATCACAGAGAAGAAGGGGAAAGGGGAAGGGATTGGGAGATGGCTTAACTCACCGCTGCACCGTGTTGCCGTCTCGTCGGCGCGCGAGAAGAAGGCCAAGCCGCTGCTGCTCGTCTGGCCTGCGTGAGCTCTGGCCAAGGGTGCCGCGGCTAGGCCGCTCAACGAAGGCGCACTCACCCGCTGGGGAGCGCGCGCGCCAGCGAGGGAGCCGGCAACGGTGCCATCACATCTCCACTCTCGCTAGGTGGCTGCTACTCGCTGCGTTGAGAGAGGAATGGGAGGGAGACAGAATGAGCCTAGGGTTTGGGGGAGAGGCACCGTGCGCGCTGTTTTGTTTCACCGAGGAGCGCGCTCGACCGTCGATCTGAGATGGACGGTGCAGAGCGAACGGGCCAGCATTCGGCCCAGGCGGGCGCGCGCGGCGGGCGGCTTTGCCGGCCCAGGCCCAGGTTGCGGCCTAGGAAGGCGCAGCACACTCAAGAGCAGAGCAGGCTAGGCCGCTTTGCTGCTTGGGCCGAGTACACAGTGATGCTTTGAGCCCTTTTTCATTTTCTAAATTCTAGAGAATTTATTCTTTTCCTTGTATTTGATTAATGGCTCAAATAAAATTAGTAAAGAGAATTTTTCTGTGGGTAACATTCACCAATTAAGTATGAGTTTTCCGTTACAATGATCAGTTTATCCTCTGATTAATTTTTGAACCAATGAGAAAATTTTAATTGGAGGAGTAGTCATATTTGCTTAAGTTAAATTATCGTATTGTTATTTTCTGACCAACGTTGATGATAACAATATTATAATGTTTATTCATAAGTTTTCCATGCATTAATTCTATTTCTGCCCAACGGTGATATAGAATTAGTGTATAAGAATGTTGTATGTTTTAATTTTGACCAACGTTAAATTAAACCATGCAATTATGATGTCATATTTTCTCGCTATCTCTGACGGTGTTTTTCAAGACTCAACCCAATGGCTTTTATCTTGCACATACCGTCTCTTGAAGGGGGCAACTATAGGGTATGGCGAGAGAAGTATGAACTAGCACTTGCGCTGTCTGAAAATGACCTAGTGCTTACCTCCCCTGTTCGACTGAGCCAGTGGACCCGGTGAGGGAAGATAATGAGACTGATGCTGATTTCACTGCTCGGCAGCGAGATCATGCAGAAGTGCGGATGAAGTATGATCTCGAACGTAAGAAATGAGATATTTCAAACCGCAAGTGCTTGATGGTGGCTAAGTCCACAATTTTAGATGCGATAAGAGGGTCTATCCCAGACTGTGACACCGCCACAGAGTATTTTAAGAAGGTGGAGAGTCAGTTCACTGGCTCTTCAAAGGCTTATGCCAGTACTTTGATCAAGAAATTATTCAATGAGAAATATATCGGTGACGGTATCAAAGAGTACATACTGAAGATGAGCAATATGGCTTCGAAGCTGAAGCCAATGGATTTGGGGCTCAAGGATGAGTTCCTGGTTCATTTGGTTTTTGCTTCCTTGCCAAAGAAATATGAAACTTTTATTGTTAATTACAACATGCAGCCCGATAAGTGGGATATAGAGAAGCTCATCGCAATGTGTGTTCAAGAAGAGAAGAGACTGAAATCCTTACATGATGACTCTGCTAACCTTGTGAAGGACAACAAGAAGAACTTCAATAAGAATGCCAAACCTCAAGGAAAAGCCCCTCAGAATGACCACCATCCGAAGAACAACAATGCTCAAGTTGAGAAGGATCAGTGTAAATGATGCAAGAAGCATGGACACTACTAAAGGGACTGTCCAGACTTCCTGAAGAGCCTTCTGAAGAGAGGTGAGGATTTCATTACATTCATAGATGAATCCTTCTATTTAAGTTATACAAAATTTACTTGGTGGATTGATTCAGGCGTAACTGTTCATGTTGCAAATTCATTATAGAGATTCCGTACGAGGAGGACCCTGCAAAAAGGAGAAAGAATAATTAAAGTTGCAAATGGAGTTGAAGCTGAAGTTGAAGCCATTGAAGATCTATCTCTAGATGATGGTTTTAGACTGCAGCTTTCAGATATTCTTTATGTACCCTCTTTGCGTAGAAACTTGATAAGTGTTTCAAGATTAGATGATGATGGATATGATGCCATTTTAATAATGGCAAATGTCAGATTATGATTAATAATAAATGTATTGGTCTTGCCTTTCGACAAGACAAGCTTTATTTATTATCACTTTCTGAGAATGTGAATGATGTGAGCACTGAGCATGCGAATGTCTCCTCGTCTATGAATGCAAGGAATAAGCGGAAGAGAGTTTATGATACATCATCGAAATTATGGCACTGTCATTTAGGCCATATTTCGAGGGGGAGAATAGAGCGATTGATTAAGAAATCAATTCTTCCGCCTTTAGAATTTTCAGATTTAGAACAATGCGTAGATTGCATAAAAGGAAAGTACATTAAGAAAATAAAGAAAGATGTCAAATGAAGCGTAGGAATTTTAGAAATAGTTAACACAGACATATGTGGTCCTTTTCCTGTGAAGAGTGTGGATGGTTATGATTTATTTATAACATTCACAGAAAATCAGCACAACTTAAAGATTAAGGTAGTAAGGTCCGACTGTGGGGGAGAGTACTACGGTCGACACACCCCATATGGCTAAGTTCCTGGACCTTTTGCAATGTTCTTATAGGAAAATGGTATAGTAGCCCAGTATTCTACATCGGGCAAGCCTCAGCAGAATGGAGTAGCTGAAAGACGCAACCATACCTTAATGGATATGGTGAGAAGCATGCTACTCTACCCTACCGATAAGTTTATGGATAGATGCATTAAAAACCACCATTCATATACTTAATCGAGTGCCAAGCAAGTCAGTGCCCAGAACACCGTATGAATTCTGGACAGGAAAGGAACCCTCACTTAACTATTTACGTGTGTGGGGTTGTCCAGCTGAGGCAAAAGTTTTTAACCTAAACATAGGGAAGCTAGACTCCAAAACAGTCATTTGTCATTTCATTGGCTATCCAGAAAAGTCAAAAGGTTATCGCTTCTATTGTCCTGATAGACAAACGAAGTTTGTAGAAACAAGACATGCTGTCTTCTTGGAGGATGATATGATCAGGGGGAGCATGGTAGCGTGAGAAATTAATTTTGAAGAGAAACGGGTATACGTGCCCACTCCTATGGTTCAGGAGCCATTCTTCACGCTACCTGTTGTTGTTGTACCAACAGTGCAAGACACTTTAGTAACAGCACCTATTGTTAGTTCTCCTATGGTAACAATGAATGAACATGAGGAACCTGTCCTTCAGGATCCCGTAGAACCCGTTGTCACACATGAGGGAGAGCAACAACAGCCTCATATAGAATAAGCGTCATCTAACGAGGCCCCTAGAAGGTCTCAAAGAGTTAGGAGATCAGCCATTCCTAATGATTATGAAGTTTATGAATATGAGGAATTTCAAATGGAGGGTGATCCCACCTCATTTGAAGAAGCCATGAGAAACGCTTACTCATCTAAGTGGCTTGAAGCCATGAAAGATGAAATGAAATCAATGAAAACCAACGGAAGAAGCTATAAGAAGCGCTCACTCATCCAAGTGGCTTGAAGCCATGGAAGATAAAATGAAATCAATGAAAACCAATGGAGTTTGGGACTTAGAAACAATTCCTAAATAAGCCAAGACAGTAGGCTATAAATGGGTCTACAAAACTAAATATGACTCCAAAGGGAATATAGAAAGATTTAAAGCCCGACTTATGGCGAAAGGCTTCACGCAAAGAGAAGGTATAGATTATAATGAGACATTTTCTCCAGTCTTATGTAAGGATTCTTTAAGAATCATAATGGCGTTTGTAGCACATTACGATTTAGAATTACATCAGATGGATGTAAAGATGGCATTCCTAAATAGGGATCTGGAGGAAAATATTTACATGGCACAACCGAAAGGTTTTGTTGTGGAAGGAAAAGAACGCATGGGATGCCGCCTGAAGAAATCTATTTACGGATTAAAACAAGCTTCAAGACAGTGGTATTTGAAGTTTGATAGTACAATAAGAAAGTTTGGGTTTCAAAAAAATATAGAGGATAATTACGTTTATGCAAAGTTCAAGAATGGAAAATACATTTTCCTAGTCTTGTATGTAGATAACATCTTGCTCGCTAGTAGTGATGTTAATCTACTACTAGAAACAAAGAAGTTCTTGTCCTCAAAGTTTGATATGAAGGATCTCGGTGAAGCTTCGTTCGTCTTAGAAATAGAGATTCATCGAGATAGAAAAATGGGGTTTTAGGATTATTACAAAAGGCATACTTAGAAAAAGTTCTAAAGAAATACAGTATGCAAAATTATAAGTGTTCATCTGCTCCCATAGTCAAGGGCGACAGATATGGAGAATTTAAATATCCCATGAACCAATATGAGATCGATCAAATAAAAGCGGTTCCATATAGTTCAGCTGTCGAAAGTTTACAGTATGCTCAAGTGTGTACTCGCCCTAACTTAGCATTTGTTATCGGGTTACTTGGCAGATATAAGAGTAATTCAGGAATAGAACACTGGAAATTAGTAAAGAAAGTTTTGCGTTACCTGTAAGGTACGAAGGGTCTCATGCTAACGTACAGAATATCTGATTCCCTGCACATAGAGGGGTATACAGATTCTGATTATGCGGGAGATGACAGAAAGTCCACGTCAGGATATATATTCATTCTCGTAGGATGAGCTATATCGTGGAAAAGCTCAAAGCAAACCGTCACTACATCATCCACAATGTATGCCGAGTTTATAGCATGTTATGAGGCCACAGGGCAGGTGAATTGGCTGAAGAAATTCATGCCTAGGTTGAAAGTGGTAGACGACATACATAAGCCACTCAAGTTATACTGCGATAATAATCCAGCAGTATGTTATGCTCACAACAATAAGTCAAGTGGTGCTGCCAAACATATTGACATAAAGTATTATGTTGTGAAAGATAAAGTCCGGGATCATATAATTAGTCTTGAGCATATAAGAACAGAAAAAATGCTCGCGGATCCGCTTACAAAAGGCTTACCACCCAGCGTGTTCAGAAAACACTTAACCGGCATGGGTTTAAGGGAAAGCCTATGATTCCTGGAGAATAAGGGTCTAGTCGAGAATCTGTTTCAAAATAGAGAGGTACATTGTAGTTGTTTAATCTAATGACAATTGATCGTGACGATGAGTCACGCTCTATGCACTGATCTGTGATGGAATGAGAACATAGAGTAAGTAAGTTGAGTTTAAGTCATAAGGTGAGATCAAGGGGGAGAATGTTAGATGATCTCCACCAATTGCCCAACCGTTCCATGGTTGGTTAACCCCCGTCGCACAGACGCCCCATCTACAGTCCCTAAACCCTAACCGATCTAAGAGGGGGTGCTGCCAGCGACGGAAAGACCGCCACCGGCCACCGCCGTCTCTGCACCGCCGCCACCGTGACAGCGCCTTCACCGTCGGGCTTCACCGCGTCACCGTCAAGCAACCCCATGGCCAGCTCGTCTTCTACGAAAGCGGCCGATGGTTTGCACCTCCTTAACCCCTATCTCTCTTTCACTCTATCTGTTAATCCCGTACTAATACATGTTCTAGAGTTTACACTTCATCAAATATCAGTAGATGTGCTAGATCAATGGCCAGTGATCCTGTGACATTCTATCAGGTATCGCCAATGCAGTTGGGTTGGCACTTGCCGAGAAGCACCTGGCTGCCCGCTTCAACAAGCCCGACAGTGAAATTGTCAACCACTACACGTAGGCATCGTCTTTATTGTCATCATGTCATATTTTCCTTTTAGTTTGTGTGATGCAGTTGTGGTAGCATGATTCACGAATTTTGTACAGATACGTTATCCTGGGAGATGGTTGTCAAGTGGAGGGTATCTCCAGTGAAGCTTGCTCGTTGGCTGGACACTGGGGTCTTGGCAAGCTCGTCGCTTTCTATGATGACAACCACATATCCGTTGATGGAGATACAGAGATAGCATTCACAGAAGATGTGATCGCCCGCTTTGAGGCCTACGGGTGGCACACACTCTGGGTTAAGAATGGAAACACTGGCTATGATGACATCCGTGAAGCCATTAAGGAAGCGAAGGCAGTAACTGACAAGCCTACATTGATCAAAGTCAGTCTTCTCTTTTTGTTATTACTGGATTAATTTGTTGGTTTTGCTGTAGATATTATCATATGTATCCAATATGTACTGCTTCTAGGTGACCACAGCAATCGGTTATGGATCTCCCAACAAGGCCAACTCATACAGTGTGCACGGAGGTGCATTGGGCACCAAAGAGGTCGATGCAACCCGGCAGAATCTTGGATGGCCCTATGAGCCATTCTTTGTGCCTGAGGATGTCAAGAGGTCTGTCAACCATTTATCCTAGTTATCTGAATGAGGTGATGAAAATCCATAGCAGTTACGACATGATATCCTTGCATGGACTGTTGCAGCCACTGGAAGCGCCACGTGCCCCGAGGTGCTGCACTTGAGGCTGATTGGGATGCTAAGTTTGCAGAGTATGAGAAGGAGTACCCAGAGGATGCAGCAACCTTGAAAAATATCATCTCCGGGGAGTTGCCTGCTGGCTGGGCTGATGTCCTTCCTGTAAGTTTGTTACCATCTCTACTCCTGATGTTAGAGCTGACGTGCTGATGATCGATGACTCACTAATGTTAGATCACTTGATCATTCAGAAATACACTACAGAGTTCCCAGAAGCTTCGACCAGGAATCTCTCTCAGCAGTGCTTGAATGAGCTTGCTAAAGTACTGCCTGGTTTTCTTGGAGGCAGTGCTAATGTTGCATCTTCCAGCATGACACTGCTTAATAAGTTTGGCAACTTCCAGAAGCATACACCCAAGAGCGCAACGTCTGCTTCGGAGTGAGGGAGCATGGCATGGGCGGCATTTGCAGCGGCATTGCTCTGCACAGCCCAGGTCTCATTCCATACTGTTCAACCTATCTCGCTTTCTCTGATTACATGAGAGCTGCCATGAGAGTCTCAGCCTTGTCTGAAGCTGGAGTTATCTATGTTATGACCCACGACTGCATCGGTGTCGGAGAGAATGGCCCAACCCATCAGCCCGTCGAGCACTTGATGAGCTTCAGAACAATGCCCAACATGTTGGTGCTCCGTCCTGCGGATGGCAACTAGACTATCTGTTCTTGCTCTCTCCAGGCAAAACCTTCCTCAGATGCCTGGTACCTCGATCGAGGGTGTTGAGAAGCGCAAACCGTCGCTGCCGACTAGTCGGACGGCAGCGCGGTGCCGAGCCCACTCCACGACACCAGCAAATTGACGCAGCGGTCCACAAGATCACGGCCCATGCGGCGCAGCCCAAGTGCCTGACCGAGCGTCCGCCGCGGAGCGCTCGCGGAGCGTTACGGTTCCAGTTAGTTTTTCTATTTTTTTTCTATATTAATTACGTACACGATTCTTCTAGGTACGTGTCTTTTTTTTCTATTTCCTCTTTCCTCTTTCTTTTTCGTTACTTTCTACTATTTTTTTCTTTTTCTTTTCTCTTTTATTTTTTGTTGTGTTATATTATTCTTGTCATCTTTTTTTTCATTTTTCTTTCTTTTCATCTTTTATTCCTTTTTTCTTTTCTTTTCTTTTCTTCTATTTCTTTTTTCCTTTCCTTTCTTTTTTCATTTTCTTTTCATTGTCTTTTATTATTCTTTTTGTTTCCTTATTATATTTTCATTTTTTTATTCTATGTTCCTTTTCTTTTTTTCTTTCCTTTCATTCTTTTATTTTTCTTTTTTTTTTTTTCTTTTTCATGGACTTTTGTCATTCTTTTCATTTTCTTTATTCTTTTACTATTTTTATTTTACTCTATTAATTTTGTTCCCTTTTTATTTTTATTTTCCTTTTTTTGTTTCCTTTCCTTACCGCTATTTAGTTTTTTTATTTTTCTTTATTTTTGTTTTATTTTTTTATTTTTTAGCATTATACATATTAAATTTCTTTTTGATAGAATTAATAATTATATTTATTTTCTTTTCTATTTTCATATTTTATTTTTATTTTTGTTTCTTATTCTATTTATAATTTTATGTCTCACTTTTTTATTTACAGATACACGTGGTGTTCAAGTAGTATATATGTAATGTTCTATGATGTATTTTTTGATGTCCGCGAGTAGAAATGTAATGTTCTTCAATGTATTTTTGTGATGCTCAGTAAACATACATTGATGTTTTAGGATATATTTTGTGATGTTCGGTATCTTTTTTATTTTACTCTAATTAATTACTTCACTAACTTTATTATTTTATTTTACATTTTATGATATTTTACGATGTTCACGTAGTATACATATAATGTTATATGATATATTTTGTGATGTTCGTGTAGTGTTAGTGTGATGTTCTACGATGAATTTGTGATGTTCGGTAGTATACATTAATGTTCCATGATATATTTTGTGATGTTCGGTAGCTTTTTTCTTCTTTTTATTTGACTCTAATTAATTACTCACTAATTTTATTATTTTATTTTACATTTCATGATATTTGTGATGTTCACGTAGTATACATTTGATGTTCTATTCTATAGTTGGTTATGTTCGTGTAGTGTTAACGTGATGTTCTACAATGGGTTTATGATGTTCGGTAGTATACATTAATGTTCCATGATATATTTTATGATGTTCGGTAGCTTTTTTCTTCTTTTTATTTGACTCTAATTAATTACTCACTAATTTTATTATTTTATTTTACATTCCATGATATTTATGATGTTCACGTAGTATACATTTGATGTTCTAATCTATACTTGGTGATGTTTGTGTAGTGTTAATGTGATATTCTATAATGGATTTATGATATTCCATATTATATATATAAATATTTTTTCTAAATATACCCAAATTTTGTCTTCTCCTTTTTCCTTTTTTGTTTTTAGTATTATATATATAACATTTTTCATTTTTTATGAGATGTTCCATGACATATTTTTTCCTACAATATTATTTTATAAGGTGAAATATGTTTTCTCAAACATAAATGCGTTTAAAAAGACAAATGTTTTACATCTATTGCCAAACGTTCATAAGGTGTAGTGGTAGGGTAGTGATATTTTTTAAAGCAAGTGGTCTTGTGTTCGACCTTCCATCTCACACTATTTTCGGTTGTTTTATTTTCTATTTTCCTTCTTCTGATCTCAGGCGTGGGAAACAGAGTAGAAGGTGTTGAAGGGAAAAGTGGTCGATACAAATGACCAATGTATGTTTCTATTGATGAACAGTGACTGTGTGAAAAGGTGTCTATCTATGAAAAGGTGCCTATCTATTTTGTCTATAGGGAACCGTGCTAATGACAAGATTAACAATTTGATCACTAAATAATCAATCCTAATTAATTAATCTCAACACTCCCCTTGATCAATTGATCCCTTGTAGACACTGTTATTTGTTCATCAGTCATCGTCTTGAAGCTTTGAAAAAACCGTGGAAAAAAACCAAAGTATACCGATATACCAGGCAAAACTTCTTAAAACCAGTGAAAAAAATAAGGAGAAACACCATGATATATATATAACTCCAATGTTAATAGACCCTTTAGGTGTCTCCAAAGACATAGTCTAAAAATAATTTGATCAAAGATCAATATGTCATAGATATTATCTTCGAAAAAACTCTGTGACGAAAAATAGATAATATGACATTTACTATATGTTAACATTACCTCGTTAAAAACCTTATGCGAGAAAACTCCAGAAGAGTAAAACTCATATAAAGGAAAAGAGTGTAATGTGATGTTAAAATAGGTTATATTTTAGAGGGATTCTCCCCCTGATTCTTGCAAGACTCTAAGTCTTCTCATACCAATGCCCTCAACACATTTACGAAATACAGAGTATGATAGAGATTTTGTGAACATATCTGCTAGATTATCACATGACTTAGTTTGCAAGATTTCAATTTTTCTATTCTTTTGGAGCTCATGGGGATAGAATAACTTGGGAATAATATGCTTAGTCATATTACTCTTAATATAACCTGATTCCATTTGTATAACACATACTGAATTATCCTCAAAGATAATTATCGGTGTCTCAAGTGCACCAATACCACATAATTGTATTATGTGGTTTATCATTCTGCGAAGCCATACGCATTCGCGTGATGCTTCATATAAAGCAATTATTTCAGAATGATTGGTGAAAGTAGTCACCAAATTCTCCTTTGAAGACTTCCAAGATATTGTTGTTCCACCTTGCAAGAATACAAAGCATGTTTGTGATCTACCATTGTGGGGATCTGATAAATAACCAGCATCTATATATCCTAACAAAATTGGATCTTGATTTCTACTATAGAATAATTCAAGATCTCTAGTGCCATTGAGATATCTTAAAACGGTTTTAACTCCTATCCAATGACGTTTGGTAGGTTCAGCACTATGTCTTGCCAGCAAGTTTACTACGAATATAATATCCTGCTGGGTGCTATTAGCAAGATACATTAGTGCTCCAATGGCACTAAGATATGGGACATGTGGTCCCAATATCTCTTCTTCTTCTTTCCATGGTCTAAAAGGATCATTTTCAACATCTAAGGATCTCACTATCATTGGGGTTTTTGTTGGATATGACTTGTCCATATTGAATTTTTCCAATACTTTCTGGACATAGGCAGCTTGGTATACAAATATACCAGAACGTAAATGCTCAAGTTGTAAACCCAAATAGAATTTGGTTTGACCTAAATATTTTATTTCAAACTCCGTCTTTAAATGATGACGTGCTTCATTAATATCGGGTTCGTTGTCAATGATATTGAGATCATCAACGTACACCGATATGATACAAAATCCCGTTGATGATTTTTTAATGAAGACACACGAGCAGTCATCATTATTTGTGTATCACTTCAACTTAAGGAATTCACTTAACCGATTGTATCATATTCGTCCCAACTGTTTTAAGCCACATAATGACTTCTACAACTTGACGCAATACATGTTGCGATTTGCCTTGGGATTCGGTATACTTATTCCATCAGGAACTTTCATGTATATATATTAGAATCCAATGACCCATACAAATATACGATCACTATGTCCATCAACTGCATTGATAGATGATTTTGTACTACTAGCGATATTAAGTATCAGAACGTTATTCCGCTCATTATCGAAGAGTAAGTTTCGTTGAAATCAACGCCGGGTCTTTACATAAAGCCTTGTGCTACAAGCCTTGCTTTATATCTCACCACTTTGTTGTTTTCATTCCTTTTATGGACAAAAACCCATTTGTATCCCACAGGGAAGATACCAGGGGGTGTTGACATTACAGCCAAAAACACTTCCCTTTTATAAAGCGAGGCAATCTCTGTTTCAATTGCTATCTTCCACTTATCCCAGTCCGAGCGTTTCTTGCACTTCGTCATAGACTTAGGATCTAAATCAGTTTGAAGGATATTTGCAATTTGTTCAGAGAAATAAATGACGACTATTATGGACTTATGACTCTCCAGTTTCTATGAAATTTATAGCGATTTCGTCTACCCTTAAAGGTTCATCATGACTTCTCGAAACGATGGATCTAGGGTCTTTTGATGTTCTAGCCTTAGTGTTTATGCGCATAACTGAACTAGATTGTGGATGACTTCTATCCATAGGACATTGTATGTCCTCTAGGTGTCTTTCAACCAAATGTTGAGTTGCATTTCTAGTCTTCTTCTACTTGCCAGCAATTACATCTTGCCTCTTGGAAGTGCTTCTCCCCCTCTTTTTGCCAATTTGGGGGTGAGTGGTTTTATTAGGTACCTTCACTCTTTCAGGCACATTCCTTGCAGGATGGAGAGACTTTGTAATACCTTTATAATCAGAGAAAGCGTCTGATAGATTGTTTACAATATTTTACAAATCAATAATTCTTTGAACTTGTAGTTCAATTTTTGTAGTACGTGGATCAGAAAATGAAATACCTTCTGTATTTGAATCAATTTCCTAGCATTCCTTTTGGTACAATTCTCTCCTAATGACAGGAAATGATCCTCATTCAAAATACAATCAGCGAACCGGGCTGTAAATAGATCCCCTGTTAGATGTTCTAAGTACTTAATGATCAACGGAGATGAATATCCCACATAGATCCCTAGTTTCCTGTGAGGACCCATTGATGTCCGCTGAGGTGGTGAGATGGGTACGTATACTGCGCACTCAAACTTACGCAAATGGGAAATACTCAGAGGATTTCCATGTACTAACTGCAAAGGGGATGTTTCGTGATATGCAGTTGGTCGTAGTTGAATCAAGTCGGCAACATGGAGAACTGCATGACCCCAACACGACGTAGGCAATTTGCAATTCATCAACAAAGATCTTGCAATGAGCTTGATTCTTTTAATCAACGATTTAGCCAAACCATTTTGAGTATGTACATATGGAACATAATGCTGAACCTGAATTCCCAATGCCATGCAATAATCATTAAAAGCACGAGACGAGAATTCAGCAGCATTATCCATTTGGATAGATTGAATCCGATGTTCAGGATAATGTGCCTTCAACTTAATAAGTTGGGCCATTATTTTACCAAAAGTATGGTTGCGTGTCGATAAAAGAGACACGGGAGACCATCTAGTGGATGCATCTATCAATACCATGAAGTACCTGAACGGCCCCGACAATGGTTGGATCAGACCACAAATATCTCCTTGAATTCTTTCAAGGAATTTGAGTGGTTCAGCTCAAATTTTAAGATATGATGGTCTTAAAATCAATTTTCCAGTTGCACAAGCAATACAACAAAAATCTTTATTTTGGAGAAATTTTGCATTTTCCATATCATGACTAATGGAATTGCTAATAATTTTCTTCATCATCCCTATTCTAGGGTGCCCAAGTCGATCATGCCTGTTTCGAAATGTATCGACATCTTGGAAAATTATCTTATAAGCAACATGTTCTATGGGCTTTATGTATGTAAAGTACAATCTAGTTTGGAGTGAAGAAATCTTTTCACAGATTTGTTTGCCATATCCAGTAAGTTTGGTAAAGAGAAGGAATTCTTCTTTATTATCCATATGTGTTTCCACATGGAAACCATTCTTACGGACATCTCTAAAACTTAGAAGGATACGAGTCGAGTCGGGATACAACAAGGCATCCTCCATCGTAATTTGCATACCCATAGGAAGAGTAATAGTGGCTCTTCCTAAATCAACTATTAACGCATCATGACCATCGATGGTCATAATATTTCCTTCTCTTTTCTTAAGAGTCTAGAAATATTTTATCTCTCTAAGTATAGAGTTTGTGGTACATGAGTCCACAAGACATAATTCTTCCTCCTTTGGATTGAGATCAACAGATACATTTATATGTAAAATAAATGTAATTAAAATACTCAAATATAATATATAGAATTATACATACAATATATTGAATATCAAGTACAAGATTATGATATTACAATATCAATGAGTTGATACAACTTAACAACAATGTAAAAAAGTGTGTACAACTCTCAAGCACACTAAATAATACAACCCAAAACAATTATATGTTTGTATGACTTAAACTATTACAACATTTATCAAGTGAGATATCAAATGTTGGATCGAGATTACTCCAAATCTCCAAACATGTCTCCAGAACCAATGTGTAGGAGCATGTTGTCTATCGATGGAAGATTGTCTTCAATGTTAAGAGAATTGTTGTTCAGTTGTTCTTTAGGGGCCTGATTGGAACAACCCTCTTTCAGGACAGCCTCAGATGCAAGATTGAAGTGTGCCTCATATCTTGTGTTTCTTGCTGGCTTGACCTCTTTTAAGGACTTTTGGTACAAAGCAACCAGATGCTTAGGCGCACGACAATTCTTGGCAAAATATGAAAACTCTCCACATCTATAACACTTATTGTCATTTTTAGATTTTGCATTGTCCCTCTTCCTTTTGTTTGAATTAGGCATTTGTCTCATGTTGTGTTTGCGTTTATCAGTTTTGTTCTTTGGAAAAGATCCATTGAACTTATTCCTAGTATTTTTCTGTACATTGTGAACCTCAGGCGGAGGCACCGAACCAATAGGGCACTTATGATGATTCTTCAGAAGAAGTTCATCATGTTTTTCTACTTGAGTCAATGTATAAATAAATTAGGAATAAAGATGGTAATTATGAGCCATGTATTGTTGTTGCAATACTCTATTAGACGGAAGCATAGTAGAGAGTGTTTTCTGTATCTTATCTGCATCCATTGGCTCTTTCTCACAAAACTTCAACTTAGAACAAATCCTATGAATAGCGTGATTATAGTCTGCCACAGATTTGAAATCTTGAAGACATAAATGATTCCATTCATAATTGGCCTCAGGCCAAATAAGTTATTTTTGTTGTTCATATCGCTCTTTAAGAGCCACCCATAATTCGCGAGGATTTTCAATCATAAGGTATTCAGATTTAAGGTTCTTATGAATATAAAATCGTAGCAAAGCCAAAGCAGTATAGGTATGCTTATCTTGCAGGACAACCCTAGTTTGGGATTCCTGAATTGTAGCAAAAGACTACGAGATGCAAGCGCTATCTTGATATCAGAAGCCCATGTAGGGTAATTGCTGCCATTTAACGCAAGTTCCATGAACTCCTTAGTGGCCATGATTCTACGTGGACAACCATGGATTAATTAATTTACCATATGGTAAATTAAAATCAACATGGTAATGTTGTAATACTAAATGCAATATTTTAAAGTTTATATCTTATCATAGTTCTAGAGTGTTGTAGGTAATCACAAAAACTATGTAGACCATACAACTAATCATCATAAGTTTTAATATACACAAGACAGATAGTCTCTAAGTCAAAGACAAAGAGTAGATCTTTATAGTAGGTAAATATATTGCTGCCTAAGCACGGTCTCGGGGCAGGATAATTCACAAGTAAATTAAACGCAGCCATTGCTTAGGTCTCTACCATCTTGTGTAATAGCAAAAGAATATGATGAAAATGGTAATCATCGTGTGGATGTAGATCATTTATAACAATCTAAAACCATTATTTTGGGTAAAACACAATATAGGTAATCATCAAGTCTCAGAGGAACATGATCTAGACCTCTTAGTAACGGGTGATTTAATCACTGATATGGCACGGTCTCTAGGCAGGATAATTCACAAGGAATTAAATGCAGTCAATGCCATAGACTCCGTTACCTTGTGTTAATTAACCAAAATAATCAAGACATATATTGCAATTTTAAACCTACAGTAATTAAAGTATTCTAATTCTGTGGATAACTTTATTAAAATGCATCTAAGTCACTAGCTAATTTAACATGTATGTGGTGCAAAAGGGGTTTGGGGCACCAACATACCCAATTCTATTATTAAATTACAAATGCAACATATATGTTGGTGTGAAACAGGGGGGTTGGGTGCTCCAACATACGCCAAATTAATAATCAAAGTCACAAGTGTAATATGTATGTGGTGCAAAAGGGGTTTGGGTGCACCAACATACTTCCAAATATAATAGAATCACATATTGCATTGTAATATAATAAAATCAAACCACATTTATATACAATGACAAGGTACAGCAGGTATAGAGCAACATCAAACAATACAGTTAAACTGATGTTCTTGTAGAAAATAAATTAGCTAAACCATATGCTAATTAATTGTACTACTGCTGAAAAGGAAAAAATAATAGAGAAAAACAAAATTTCTAGGCACTAAGCAGGCAATTTTGGCCCAGCAGCGCGCGCAGCCCAGCGGCCAGCCAGGCACGGCCCAGCGAGCCAAGGAGGGGAGGGGCGCGCCGGTGCCAGGCTGTAACATGGGCCTAGGCCACCGTTTTGGCCTAGCCGACCGCCCTCGTCGTGGGCCTATCAAGGGGTGTCGGTTAGGGCTTCCCAAAACCTAACCGCCCCAACCTCCGGTCACCGCCGCCTGGTTGTCATCGTGCGCCATCGTTGTCGCCGCTGCTATCGCCTCTGCTGCTCCTCCTGATGCCTCTTGTCATCGTGTGTCTCTCTTCCTCCTCCCCCTCCTCTCATGGCGGGCTCTGGCCGAGGCCCTTACTCCAACCATGGAGGTCGGCCAGCAGGGCGAATCCCACTCATCCCCGATGAGCTCTGGCCACAATGGTCGCTGCTAGCCGAGAACGGCGAATTCGCCCCCACCGGCCCGTCCCAGACCGCTCAGAGGTGGGGAACCATCCCCTCCTCATTTGAGGAGGAGGAGAATCTGGCTCCGACGACGTGTCTAGGCGGGAGGACGTTCCGACGTAGGCCTTGGCGGTGGTTGGCCACCACGTCGGCATAGGAGAGCAACCAAGTTGGTGGAGGTGGCGGCGGGAGGGCGATGTCGACGTCGTAGGTGAAGCCGATCGGCCACACCTTCGCGCCAGTGCTGCGGTTGGGGAGCGGAGGGATGCCACGGCGTGCGGCCATGGAGCCAGTCTGTTCCATGGCAGCGTGAGGGGGGCCGGCAGCATCGGTGGTGGTGGTGGCAATAGCGTCACCGGTGGCCTCGGCAGCATCGACGGCATCAGCGGCGCCCCCACGTGTCTGACAAACATGGCTGGGCCATGCGTCGTGCAGACACGGGGGGCGAACTGCAGCGGGAACGACAGGCGCGATGACTAACGGTGGCCACTGCTCCCTCTAGTGCGGACTCCGTGGAAGCAGCGAGGAGGGATGCGGTGGTTGGAGATGTCCCGGAGGGCACGACGGACGGCGCCCTACAGCATGAAGCGGCGAAGGCCTTCGGCGTGGTTCCCGTGGGCGATGGCGGTCTTCACAACGTCGGTGATGGATTTGACCATCGCATTCATGGAAGGTGCAGGAGTCGTCATCTTCTACCTTAGGATGCAGCGACGCCGGTGATTCCTTCTCCGACGAACTCTCTCATTTCCCTTCTCCTATTCGCGTCAGTGGTGAGCAAGCGTGTCTGATAACGTATTTAAGGGAAAAGTGGTTGATACAAATGACCGATGTCTGTTTCTATTGATGAACAGTAATATATATATACAAAGGCAGTTGCCTTGTTAGTGACTGTGTGAAAAGGTGTCTCTCTATGAAAAAGGTGCCTATCTATTTTGTCTATAGGGAACCGTCATTAGAGGGAACCGTCATTAGCAGTTGCTAATGACGAGATAATAATTTGATCACTAAATAATTAATTCTCATTAATTAATCTCAACAGAAGGCACGGCGTCCCGAGAAGGGTGGCGCAAGCAGAAGCTAAAGCGTGGCGAAGGAAGGCCGTGAGCAGGACCGCTGGCCTAGTAACCAAACTAAAATCGGCCCACTTCCAGGCTGTGCTTGTGACACAAAAAAAATAAAGGGGGTCGGCGGGAGGCTGCGCGCCGGGGGCGTCTAGGTGCCGACCCGGGTGGCTGGAAGCCCCCTGCCGACCCCCTCCCCCACAATTATTTTTTTCATGGGCCGTTTTTGTTGTATTGGGTCGCGTTGCTGTTTAGGCTCACGCTCTAGGCAGCCAACTAGACAATAGGCATGTAGTAGATCTAAAATAGCTGACATCAACACATGTCCTATACTTTTTTAAGTAAAAAAAGACAACTTCTAAACTAAGTATCCTAATTAAAATCCGATTGCACCATTTTGTGCCTTGCAATAAACTCTTCAAAACAAGACCCCACATTAATATATTTCAAAAAAATTTAACAAAAATTTATCTCATGATGAACCTGGATTTAAAGATAATAATCGAACATCACATTAACACTACACGAACATCGCAGAAAATAGCCTAGAACATCATATGTATATACTACGTGAACATCATATATCATGAATGTAAAAAAATAAAAAAGATAAAAATAAAATTAGTGAGGTAATTAATTATAGTCAAATAAAAAAATACTACTCGAACATCACAAAAATATCATGGAACATCACATTAAGACTACACGAACATCGCTAAATATAGCATAGAACATCATATGTATACTACGTGAACATCACAAATATCATAATATAAAATAAAATAATAAAATTAGTGAAATAATTAATTAGACTCAAATAAAAAGAAGGAAAAATGCTATCAAACATCACAAAAAAATCCTAGAACAGCAATGCATGCTTACTGAACATCACAAAATGCGTTGTAGAATATCATATTTCTACTCACAGATATCAAAAAATATATCATAGAATATTATATATATACTACATGAACATCGCGTGTATCTGTAAATAAAAGAGGAAAACATAAAATTATAAATAGAAAAAAAGAAAAGGAAAATAAATGAATGAAAGGAAAGAAAAAAATAAAAGGAAAACATACGATAAAAATGAAAATAGAAAAAGGAAACAAAAAGAATAATAAAAGACCACCGAAAACAATAAAAAAAGAAAGAAAAAGAAAAAGAAATAGAAGAAAAGAAAAGAAAAATTAAAAAGGAATAAAAGATGAAAAGAAAGAAAAAGAAAAAAGAAAAAAATAAAAATATACCTGAATGGCATCTAGTCAAAAATAAAAAAAGAGAGAAACATACGTTGAAAGAAAAAGAAATAAGAAATAATAAAAAAGAAAAGAAGAGAAAACTTACGTACCTGACGGACGTCGAGGAACGGAGTTGCTCGCTCGCTCGTACGGTGCATGGGCCAGATTTGCTCGTGGGCCGCGCTCGTAGAATTCATATTCACGGAAGAATTCGGGGCGCGGGGTGTCGGCGACGGGTTCCTGTCCGACTGGTCGGCAGGGAAGATTTCCGGCTGCGCGCCACCCAGGTCGGTGGCTAGGGGCGCCCGTTGAGAAGGGTGGGTACGTCATCTCCGACAACTCAAGTGGCACTACGCCAGACCTTATTTTTTTGGGTACCGGTTCCGAGCTGGAGATCGCCGCCAAAGCCACTGATGAGTTGACGAAGGAGGGGAAAACTTCCCGTGTCGTGTCGCTTGTCTGCTGGGAACTTTTTGAGGAGCAGTCGGATGAATACAAGGAGAGTGTTCTCCCTGAATGTGTCACCACAAGGATCAGTGGCCCTGTTCGCTGGGAGAAATTTAGAGGAATCTGTGAGAGCGTGAACAGTGAATTTCAGCCATAAACAGTGAATTCCGGCTGGTTTCCTTACCAGCCGAACGGCACCAGTGTCGAAGCAGGGTGCTCTCTCGGATGGCAGAAGTACGTGGACCCCAAGGGCAAGATTATCGCAATTGACAAATTCGGTTCGACTGTGCAAGTGCTTAGCTGGAAATGGGCATGTTCGTTTGAACTTATCAGCCGGCTTATCAGCTAGAATCTACAATATTTTTTTCTCACAACAAAACAACTTTAGCACACTTCTCACAACAAAACAGCTTTAGTCGGCTTTAATACCAGTCAAACAGACCCAAGATCTACAAGGAGTATGACATCACTGTGGGGAGTGTCATTGCGGCAGCCAAGAGCTTGTAAGAGTATGTACACTGTCGTCTCTTTCCTTTGTGGTCGCTAATGCCAACTGCAAAGGAGCACTATGCATGGAGGTCTTATGCCCAAAGTCTGAATAAAGGACGGAGATGATGCGTGTGTTGGAGCGGGAAGAATGGGATTCAAGGTCTGATGATAAACAATGGTTTCTATTTTGAGCGGTTTGGTTTTATCCGGCCGTTCTTCCATGTTACTAATTTCGCTGAATATTGCCTATTGGTAACTACGTCACGATGACCTTGGTTCTTGCCTTGTGTTTCTTTTGTTTCAATCTCTGTTTCCCGGGTGCAATAGACACGGGGTGTGCTTGCACAAATGACAAATGTGGAGGTTTGCCGAATTAGCTTGAGTTCATTCCTTTTGCCTATTATTATCCTGCATTTTATCCATAGTCTAAACCGAAATGCTCTCCTTGGGACGCTTGATGCTCCAGACACGCCCTTCCTGGGCCACGGAGCACCGGAGCTCGATACAGAGCCTGCTTCTAGCTTCTCCAAAAAAAAATAAATGCCGATTATCCAATCCTCCTCGCATGTCACAGCCTTCTTTTCACCGCGTGCATGCGTCTTCTGGGGCCGACTCCACCGCGCCGCGCACTCACCTTCCTAACACGGGGGATGCTCACCGCGGGCAGCGCCATCGCCTGCACCGTGGGGGCCGCACCCGCCCGCCCTGTCGTCGCCGGAAGCCGCACAGCAGCTCGTCGGTGGCCGCACAACTGCTTGTCGGGGCCACACAGCCGCCTGCCCGCTAGCATTGCCCCGCGACACTCTGCAGCATCGAGCTCTGTGCAGGCATCAAGCTCGCGTTGACGAGCCTCCATTTGTCCAAGCAGCAAGTAGATATGACGCTAAAAACGCATGTTGCAAGAGTATGTTTCAAGTGTTTCTATTGTTTTAGAGTTATGTTGCAAGTGTTGCATATCAATGTTGCAAAAAGTAGATCAAGATGCTGTACATATTGCAATGGCTATACACGTACGTTTTAAGTGTATATTCCAAATGTTTAATCTGTTCCAGACGTATGTTGCAAGTATTTTATATAGATATTACATATGATGCATGTTGAAACCATATGTTTCAAGTGTTTCATACGTATGTTGCAAGTGTTTAATCTAGATATTGCATATGTTTGCAATGGTTTTCAAGTGTTTTTAGGTGTTTTTGCAAGTGTTTCAGACACTTATGTTACAACTGTTGCACATGGATATTTCTAAAATAAATCGGGTGTTGCACATGGGATGCGTGTGGGAAACAGTAGGCGGCGCGGGTGACGTTCACTGCTGTGGCGCTCGCTCGCAAGCCCAACGCACTAGGCATTCGCTCGCTCACTGTGCGGGCACCGTCCGATACCAGACCCCCCAATTGGACGTCCGGACACTACCAAGTCCGTAGTCCAAATGCCTTGATGACACCTCCTTTCTTTCCTTTGTTTTATAAACCAATCACATCTAAACCTCAATGTGGTGTTATACTGCTACTGTTTGTTAAGAAACAATTCAAGAAAAATAGTGAGGATTGTTCCGAACTCACTAGCTGCAGCTGGCGTTACTACATACTGGGAAATAACTTAAGCAAGAACTTGACAACATATTTGGATCATGGAAACGTCCTTTTTTTCATTTCAGGAAAAAAAAGTACAGGGCAGGGGACCATATTTGAAGCATGCTTGTCAATTCCGTTCGACGAGGTGAAAAACAACAAACTCTTACGTGTACTGGATTCCTAGAAGTCTTCAGAACAAAAACACAGACACAAACGCGCTATTTTCAAATTGAAAATCAAATTCGAACACCCAAAAAGAAATGAATTCAGCTCCTCTGGCTCTGAATTCTGAACTCGACCAGTGACTGGCTGCCTGGCCCGGCACACGCCGGCCCGGGGCTCTTTGTCGGGCCCACTGTCATTGACACCTCCCTACCCCTGCCAACCACCAATCTCCGATCCAACGGCCAGATCACCTCAAGCCACATCCAACGGCCACACGGGGTCTCTCCTCCACCCCCCGGCCTCTACATAAACCCCGCCTCCACGCGCGCCCCATAACCTAGCACTCTCCGCCGCCACTTCTCTCCTCCGGCTCCCACGAGGCGAAACCCTAGCGCCCGAGTCAGTCCCTCCCCAGCTCCCCCTCCTCCCACGAGCCATGGCGGCGGCGGATGTGGCGTACGCGCCACCGATGAAGTCAGGCAAGGCTGGGTTCGAGGCCGGCCTGATGGATCCGCAGCACAGGATCCGCATCACGCTCTCCTCCAGGAGCGTCAAGAACCTCGAGAAAGGTACGGCCGCTATGCCATGCTCCGTTGCGTGACGGTGGATACCATTTCCTTTGATCGTTGCTGCGGCAGTGGGTTGGAATCGAAGGACTGACCTCGTGTTCGTTGTTGCGGCGTTGCGTTTCGAGCAGTCTGCGGCGATCTGGTGAAGGGTGCCAAGGGCAAGGATCTGAAGATCAAGGGCCCCATCCGGATGCCTACCAAGGTGCTCCACATCACCACCAGGAAGTCTCCCTGTGGTGAAGGTGACCTCTCCTTCCTTTCCCTCACAGCCTCACGTTCATCAGTGTAGGTCTAGAATCGCCTGTTGTGATTTATATTGAGAGATGTGAATTGCGATGAATGGTATGCTGAGCAGATGATGTTAACATCTACATCGACTGAGATCTTTCGGGGTCTCTGATGTCCAAAAAATTCGAGCTTTTTAAAACTGATGCTTAGCATATTGTCACCGGGAAAGTTTCATCTTCATTTATGGAACATGTTGTATTCATGTGTATCAACACTCTTGTGTGGTGTCGTTCTCTTAGGATAAGGTCTTGGTGTTTACGGTTAATTGGTAGGCTGAGCACATGATGTTAACTATAGGAGATGCTGCTGAGATATTACATCATTGAAGTCTCTAAAACCGAGCTTTTTAAAACTGATGCTTGGCCTACGATAGTGTTTGGTGCGGACAACACTCTAGTTATTGCATAGTTTCAGCTAAACATTGATTTACTTACTGTTTGATTATAGAGTAGTTTAATAATGGCTGATAAATAATCTTTTCATTTTGGTCTGGTTCAAATTTGGCATCCAGTGTCTAGTCTGGAATAGGCTATGCCCAGAGTAGACTTGATGGTGAAATATTGTGACCAATTTTGGGCACACAGTGCCTTTCTTTCCTGGTTTTCTGCAGTTGATGAAGACATTTAGTTATTATTGGGTATGACCTTGATACTACCCTTAAGAGCCTTCTGTATCCTAGAAAGTTAAGTGCAAAATACCTAGCATGTACTTACTTTTAGGACCTCACCCAGCCAGTCTAATTCACCTGAGTTAATGTGTTGGGCTTGCTTTTTTTGATGGGCTAACCATATGATGCCAAACAAGTTAATCCTGAGATTTTCTCTGAAGACTTACAAATTCGAGCTTTTTAAAACTGATGGTTGGCCCATTCAATGCTTTCACTGTTAAAACGTTGTCAGTTGAATACACTTTTCCAGTTAACTTTTGAGTGATGTTCTAAGTTTCTTGTTATTGATGTGATCTGCATTTTGTTGGCCTTGATCCCTACTGCGATCCTATGCAAATTTTAGGATTTCTTGACCTGTCATTTTGCTGCATTAAATGGCCCTATATCTGGAAGATTGATATAGGAGTTATGTCAATCTTTAGAGGATAATTTTGTTGTTTTGTCAACATGCTGAGCAGATGATGATGCAATATGTTTATACTGATACTTGATGTCTCAAAATCGAGCTTTTTAAAACTGATGCCAGCATGTTAGTTCATCCTACAACTTCGATTCTTGATGTTTCTTGTTATCCTCGTGCCAGGATTTCTTTTGGGATTTCACTTTGTATATGGATTATTCTTGATACAATTATTGATAATTGTCTTTCACTATTTCAGGTACCAACACCTGGGATCGCTTTGAGATGAGGATTCACAAGAGGGTGATTGATCTCATCAGTACACCAGACGTGGTCAAGCAGATCACCTCGATCACCATTGAACCAGGTGTGGAGGTTGAGGTGACTATCAGCGACCCGTAATGTGGTAGCCAGCATCTTATCATCTCGAAGGATTGGAAATGCAATTGAACAGGATGTATTCAGTTTCTAGTGAGAAAACCTGGTGTAACAGAGGAATTCCCTCCTAATCGATAAGTTATCATCAGAGTTCAGTCTTATCGAGGTTCTGCGACATGGTATGGGTGTAGCCTGTTTCAACGGATGTTAGTGCATGAATGGAAAATGGTTAATGGATGCTCCCCCCTAATCCATTGCTTTTCACATGAATCTAGATTCTTGTTGATGTTTTGCTGCCTTACACTCTATCAGTATCAAGTATGTTTATCAGATGAATCAGAGTTGCCTGTTTCTCTAGATGTCATAGTTGAATGAGTATCAAGTATGTTTGTCAGATGAATCTGAGTTGCCTGGTTCTCTAGATGTCAATAGTTAAATGAGTATGTGTTGGTAGTCTCTTTGACTACAAATACTTCGTGGTTTTCATGTGGTTTTATCTTGTGTGTTCTTGTGAGGCTAGCAAAGCCACTGTGGTCACCGGTCAGTATAAGCAGGCAGCATCGCCGGCCTATCAGTGCTGCTATGGGCAGTGAACGTGGGGATATGCTATGTGGTGAAATCTGGTGAATGGCCCGACAGTCATCTGATTCATCACCAAAAACTAGGGATGAAAACTTATCGGATATAACTGATATTATATTTGTTTTTACATTTCTAGTCGGATTTGGATTCGAATACGGATAGTATCAGTCATGTTGAATAGGATACGATTAGATGTCGATATCATAAATATGTGATTTGAGTATTCGGATACGGATACAATATTGAATGTTGAATATTCGGACTCGGATACGGACAGATCTGAACCCCTCTAAACGGATTCGGACTCGAATATGGTTGAAAAATATCCGTATCGTTTTCATCCCTACCAAAAACATAATGGCAATGGGCTTGCTAGCGTCCGGACGCCCGTGCTTGTAGCCATTTTTGCGCTGTTTCACGCATCCGTGAGGAGGAAACATAGGCAGGGCAACAAAAAGCGAGGAGAGAGATGCAACATCCGATGTACTTTTTGAAACATACAGATGCAACACTTAGAACATACATCTAAAGGCAGATTAAACATTTGAAATAAGCGTCTGAAACACTTGTGGAAAACGTCTGGAAAACACTTTAAAACCATTGTAAACATATATAACATCCAGATGAAATACTTGCAAACATGCGTATGAGAACACCTGAAACACTTGAAACATATGCAGATATGCTTGCAACACGCTTGTATATGCAACATCCAAATCTACTTTTGCAACATCTAAATAAAACATTTGCAACATACGTCTGGAACAGATGAAACATTTGAAACATACACTTGAAACATACGTGTATAGCCATATAACATGTGCAACATCCCGATCTACTTTTGTAACATCAATATACAACACTTGCAACATATCTCTGAAACATCAGAAACACTTAAAACCTACTCTTGCAACATGTGCTTTCAGCGTAGTATCTGCTTGTTGCTTGGATGAATGTAGGCTCGTCAACGCGGAGCTCGCTGTCGCGGAGTGGGGGGATACCAGCGGGCGGGCGGTTGTGCGGCCCCGGTCAGGCCATTCTCGCGCTACTTCCCGCGGTCGTCCGCGTAGGTGCAGCTGGTGCGTGCTACAAGGCCGCCCGAGCCACCACGGACCTCATCCGCAGAAGCTCCGGGAGCGGGAGTCCCGAGCCGCTGGAGCACAAGATCCTCAAGGAGACCGTCGCCATCGTGTCGTTCCTCGAGATCGACATCGTGGCTCCAGGCCGAGAACGCGTGCCGAGCTCGACGCGGCTAGGACCAGCCAGTTGTGGGTGGTTGAGTTAGAGGAGGTGATGGAATTGTTTTCTTTTCTTTGAGATGCCAGGAGCAGGCTTCGTATTGGGCTCTGCCACAAAGGGCGCATCCGAAGCATCGAACGCCCTGAGGAGGGCGTTACCGTAACGGCAAACATGACACTGAAACGTAATTTATTCTTATTCCAAAATCACTGTAAGCGAATTTTGGCGTACAATACAAAATCTCGAAGAATTGAGTCATAGGAACATGCTACAAAAGCAGGCTTCGTATTGGGCTCTGCCCACAAAGGGCGCATCCGAAGCGTCGAACGCCCTGAGGAGAGCGTTACCGTAATGGCAACCGTGACACTGAAACGTAATTTATTCTTATTCCAAAATCACTCTGTAAGCGAATTTTGGCGTACAATACACAATCTCAAGAATTGTGTCATAGGAACATGCTACAAACTAATATTAAGAGAAACAAAACAAACAAAAAAAAAAGTATTTCCTCAGCACATGCCTAGCAAGATCACTTCAATCCCGCTGCGTGGTAGTACCACCCGCTTAATTCTTGACGAACGTGCTCAGCACATCGAAGTAGTCGGGGAAGGTCTTCCGGGTGCACCCAGGGTCCCGGATAGTGACGGGGACCTCGGCACAGGCGGCAAGGGAGAGGGCCATGGCCATCCTGTGGTCGTCGTACGTGTCGATCGCCGTCACGTTCAGCTTCTCCGGCGGTGTGATGATGCAGTAGTCCGGGCCTTCCTCGACAGATGCTCCCAGCTGGCGAAAACACAAACAGAACAACTGAGGATGAAGCAACCGCAGGCAAGCGCAAGAGGCAGCAAGCTATGAAAGACAACATGAGACCTGTGAAGCATGTCATTTTACCTTGGTTAGCTCGGTCCGGATCGCAACCATCCTCTCGGTCTCCTTTACTCTCCAGGACGCCACTGTCAAAGAGCAATAGCTATTAGTGGAGCGTAACCAAAACCATGCCTTGAATGTTACTCCGTATGAAGTCTTGTCATGTTGAACAGGCATGGTAGTAGGGTAGAGAATGTTTTACCGTCTCTGATAGCTGTTGGGCCATCGGCAAAGAGGGCAACCACAGCAAGAGTCATGGCGACATCAGGCATTTTGTTCATGTTGACATCGATGGCCTTGAGGTGTTTCCTCCCAAATGGCTGCCGTGGTGGGCCAGTAACAGTTACGCTAGTCTCGGTCCATGTAACCTTCGCTCCCATCATCTCCAGTACCCCAGCAAACTTCACATCACCCTGCGGTATTCAGCAAATTAATAAGGAAACTGAGACAACATAACAAACTGAGACAACATAACGAGCGCATTTCACAGGACTGTTTAGTTTGGTCTGTTTAACTAGTTAATACATGAAATACACTCGACGAAGTATGCATATTTGTCATTTGCAGATGATTATGTTATTTAGTGACTCTGAGAGCAAAGTAAAAACCATTTAGTAGTTCAGCAAAGTTTTACCTGCAAACTGGTGGTGCCACAACCTTCAACAGTCACAGTCCCTCCAGTAATTGCAG
This sequence comes from Miscanthus lutarioriparius, assembly GCA_904845875.1. Lineage (NCBI taxonomy): Eukaryota > Viridiplantae > Streptophyta > Magnoliopsida > Poales > Poaceae > Miscanthus > Miscanthus lutarioriparius. The sequence continues at coordinate 80,753,354 of CAJGYO010000018.1, forward strand.
CACCAGCCAAGAAATAGCTTGCACTTGAGGCATCACCTTCAACATAGGCATTTCCGGGGGACCTGTTGATTGCAAAATAAAAGGAGGTTTAGTTTAGGGAACCACTAATGAACTTATGAACTGATTTCAGTACAATGAATTAAGGGAAGCATGTTGGGTAACAACATGGATATATCCTTCTAAAGCAATAGAGAAGCAGGTTCACACATCAGAGGGGGCACCAAAAATAACAATCAAGTGCCTTTTCCTGACAATAAAAAGGTACACATGCCAAGCAGCTACGAGTCGCGTTAAAAAAAAAGCAGCAACGAGTCCAGCTACCTAGATTCTCTTAGAAACCAAGTTTCAAGAGGATGCTACCTCTGGTGCTATCAACAGTCTGCATGGTTGTCCCTCTATAATGTATCTTAATTAGGTGATTACCAACTAGGCATTGCTTGGCTATTTCGGTTCGCGTTCTTCACTCCAATAGACTGGCCATATTTTTAAGTAATTTACACAGTCAATCGTCAGTACTAGTTTTTTTACCCTGCAACGATTTTCGCCTATGGTGCATACATTCAAATATGGATGCATCTGTTTGGCAAACTGAAAACTGAATCGTTGACATCAAAGTAGTGAAATAAATTACATAACTTACTTGTATTTTTGACCTCCCTTAATGTAGAATCTGTCCCAGCTATCAGAGTGCTCTGCTTTCACGCCAAAACGCTCCATCAATCTCAATGTCATTTCAACATAGGGAATGGAGATTAATTTATCAATGATTTCAATCTCCACATCCCCAAGAGCCAAAGGAGCAGCCATCAGCAAGGCACTCAAGTATTGGCTGCTGATGGAGCCAGAGAGCTTGACCTGTAGAAAATAACAGTTGTGAGAGATAAATCATGCTAAAAACACATAATATTATACTAGAAAACAGGAAATACCCCAGAAGATGGAAACTAAGTTGCTAAACACATACCAAGTATTACTTTATTGAGTTCAACGAGAACATGCTTTACTAGTTAGGGATGACCATGTGTAGGTTATTTTGTGGTGTAGAGTGAAATTCAGATCAATCTATGCTTTCCTTACAAATGCAAAAGCAACAAGAGTTGTACTATTTTCAGAATAATGTAGCATGTGACCCTTAGTAACTAACCTTGCCGCCAGGTAGCCCTCCAATTCCATTGACACGAACAGGTGGGCAGTCAGTGCCAAGGAAACAATCAACATCCGCACCAAGCTGCTTCAATCCAACAACCAAGTCACCAATGGGTCTCTCCCTCATTCTTGGTACTCCATCAAGGACATAACTGAAGTCCAAAAACCAATACACCATAAGCCACTGGACATACCCATGGACTTCATACTAACTTCAACAATCACTGTAGAGAGAATAAAAACATACGTTGCATTTCCGCCAGCAGCAGTAACAGCTGCTGTCAATGGCCGCATTGCAGTTCCGGCATTCCCCAAGAAGAGCTGCACTTCCTCTTTAGCGTCCTCAACTGGGAACTTTCCACCACAGCCAACAACTACAGCTCTTTTGGCAGCTTTGTCGGCTTCGACAGAGAGCCCAAGAGTCTTCAAGGCCCCGAGCATGTAGTGGACATCCTCACTGTTCAACAGGTTATCAACCACTGTTGTCCCCTGATCAAAGATTAAAAAAACATAATTAATAAGCAACAATTTATTTGTTATCCTTATTAACAAGTGTTTTTTTTACGAAATCCTCATCAAGGAGTTAGAAATGCTAGTTTTGTGACCAAATTTGTTAAAAACAACGTAAAGGATCATCAATGCTTCATCGTTTATCATGGCAACGGTATTAAGATAAACCCTTCAGGGCTAGTTTTTTGTACCTAAATTTCATAGCAGAGCCCACCAAACACCAAGAGACAGCATGGCATCCTAACAAACAATAGTCCAGCATAGTAAGAATCCCCTGTTTAGTGTTCACACATCGATCACCTAAACCTGAATACAAGTGGCAGGGAGGACTGGCTACTAAACGAGCTAACGAACTACAGACCTCCATCTCATCGTTTGAGTAACTACACCAAGAATTAGTAGTCCATGACAAAAGCTGAACAATTTTGCTATCGAGTTTGTTAACAGCAGTGCAAGGGGCCCTGAGTGGTTGGTTCATCTTTTTTTTTTTAATCATGGTAACAGTATAAGATCCACCTTTAAAGGCTGGTTTCCTGTACCCAAAATTCACAGCAGAGCCCACCAGACTCCAAGAGAGAGCATGCCATCCCAACTTCCCAAGAATCTGAGTAGGCCGATAGGGCAACACCCACTTTTTTTAGTGTTTATTTACACCTTGTTTTTACTGAATTGATTGATCACCTTAAGCCGAATACAAACTAGCAAGACAAACTCGGGAGCTAGGCATGTAGCGCATCTGATCGTGAGTGAGATGGATTACACCGAGAATCCGTGGTATTTGACAAGCAAAACATTCCAGTAGTTGAGAAACAGGGCACCAACAAACCCCCTGTAAAATCCCATATCCACACCGCACCCAAATTCCAGTTGGCCAGGAAGGTAAGGGAGGGAGGGTCGTCCTCACTTACCTCGGACAGGGCGGCGAGCAGGAGGATCCGGTTGGAAAGCGACTTGGACCCCGGCAGCTTGACGGTGCCGGAGATCTCCTTGATGGGCTGCAGCACGATCTCCTCGGCGCCCTCCTGCACCGCGGGTGCCGCTGCCGCCGCCGCGGGGACCACGCGGCGCCCGCGCGCCCGCAGCCCGCGGACAACGGCGGCGGCGGCGGGGCGGGCGGACGGGGGCGCCGCCGAGCTCGGGCGGTGGTGGTGGCGCCGTCCCGCGGTGAGGTCCAGCGACACGGTGGCCGCCGCGGCCTTGGTCGCCATGGCCGCCATTGCCGACGACGCGGGTTGGTGGCGTAGAGGTGGGCGCGCGGGATTGGTGAGGGGGCGGGGGAGGGTTGTTTTGGTTCGGCTCGGCTCGTGGTTGGTGGCGTGGACGGGGGACGGGGGAGGAAGAAATACGAGAGGGGTAATGGAAAAACCGGTGAGCGTGCGCGCCGTGTTGCTACTGCCACCAACCCTCGCGACTCGCTGGGGGCCGCTGCTGCGGTCCAGGCCGGTCTCCGGTGGCAGTTCGGTGGAGAGGGTGAGAGACTGAGGGCGTGATTGGTAGGCCGAATCGGGCCGCGCTTGCACCGTTTTGATGTCTGACCTTATTTATGCGCGTGTTTAATTGTTCTCCTCTGCCTTTTAACCGTATTCTTTATTTATCTGTCCTCCTCCACCCCATACAACTTTGTCTTCTCAATTTTCAATTCTCTCTCCATACAGGATGGCTTGATTCAGGCATGATGGGGACCCATATGTCATACACTCAAAACTCTCATCCATACATACAACCAAATAAGATCTCATCTCATACTAGACCAACAACAAAAACAACCAAACACGACTGAGTGCACGATTTGAGCATTCATCTCACCATTCTGGATCGACTCTCCGTTCGGTTCCCCCTCACCAAAGCAACCAATCACGCCCTGAGTGGTTGGTGTAGGTGGATGGATCGGGCCGGAGTTGCACGGCACAGGTGTGCACTGTGTTGCAGACGACGTAGCAACACCAGCACGGCACTAGCGCGGCTAACGGCCGTCCGGTGGCCTCCGTCAACAATTGTTGTTATTGACAGGTCTTTGTTTCACTGTTCTCTCTACTAGCCGCACCCGCATCTTCTCCTTGTCCACAGTTGCCCAACCGGCCTTACCTTATACGACGATGATATCTCACGGGCGTGACTCACGTCCGGACGCGCCTTCGCAGGAACAGGCCCTATCTCTCAGAAATAAAAAAATCCCCACTCGACCATCCGCATATCTGCCCGCCGCCCGAAGCAGTGTGGCCGCCCATCCGTCCGCTCCCTTTCCGCACCGTGCGTTTCGTCGGATGCCGCGCCGTGCCCTTCCCATCTTGTCGACCACGCGCATGCCCGTCCCATGCGCCGCTCGCTCCCTCGCCATCCGCTCGTCCTCCATCGCCGTCGTGTGCGCCGCTGACCCTGCCATGGCCGCTCGGGCCGCAGATGACGTGGCGCCTCAGATCTTTCCTGGCCGAGCCAAGGGCACCCACGAGCGCAGCCGGTGCTGGTGGTGCTCGCACGCCGCGGCTCACCGCTGGCTCCCACCCCGACGCCTGGAATCGACCAACCCGACCTCCCACTTAATGTTGCATATGTATGTTTCAAGTGTTTTAGACATTTCAGAAGTATGTTGCACTTGTTTCATCTTGATGTTGCAAAAGTAGATAAGGGATGTTGCATATGTTTGCATATGTTGCAAGTGGTTCAGAGGCATGTTGCAGCCTTTTTTTTATCTGGATGTTGCATATGTTTCGTACATATGTTGCAACAATATGTTCTAAATGTTTCAACTGTTTCAGTCTTATGTTTTAGCAAGTGGTTTCATGTTGGAAGTGTTTTATTTGAATGTTTCATGTGTTTCACACTTATGTTATAAGTGCATATCCCAAATGTTTTATATGTTTTTAGTCTTATGTTGCATTCATATTGCAAGTGTTTTATGTTGTTTGGCCGGGGTGAGCTGGGGTTCGACGGAGGGGGCACACGGCGCACCGGGGCCCAGCGGACAGGGTGTTGCGAGTCAGGGCGCGCTGCAGGCGTGCTCGTCCTTGGCCGCTCATCCCAACTCCTGAATGTCACCCACGTGGAGAGTTGGAGAGAGAGGTGGGGGCTTAGGGGAAGGACTAGCGGGCGCAGAGACAAGGGCAGAGACAAGGGCACCGACGCAAGGACGCTCGACGGCGACGCACTCACTCTCGGGCGAACACGCGCATCGGCGAGGGGGCCTGTGGTGGCGCCGCTATCTTTCCTCCGACCGCCATGGACGGCCGCCGCTGATGCTCTCCTCACTCTGTGCGGGGCTAGAACAGAAGGAAGGGGAGCGAGAAGGAAGTAGAGGAAGGGTAGCCAACTGCTTCGATGGTGCTTTTCCTCACCAACGCCGACGGCCACCGTGGCCTCCGCTGCAATCGCCTCTGCGGCGAAGAGAGAGGAGGGGAAGGTGAAGAATGAGCTAGGGTTTGGGGAGGAGACCGGCCGGGTGGTTTTTGATTCATCGATCCGTGCGGACAGCCGTTGGATTCGATCCAACGGTCGACGTTTGCTAGGCCGGCAACCTGCCCAGGCGGGGAAGGCACTTTCCCGGCCTAGGCCCGAGTTGCTTGACTGGCGTGGGGAGCCGCTGGCATGCTCATTTGGGAAAGCCGGGAAGCAAGAGCAGCGAGTTAGGCCCTTGGGGCCACTGTGGGGAGCGGTCGTGGGCCTCTGCGCAAGCTGGGCCTTCGGGCCAAAATGCAAAGTAACAATCTTGTATTTATTTTATTATTTTTAGAAGCAATTTTAGATGAATTTTAGTCAAATTTGAAGGTTTAAATTTCTGTCAAAATTTGGACCAATGAAATAATTTTTTCAGAGAGTAGATGAGTATAGAAAAATGCTTCTGAAAATGGATAAATTTTCTTTTTTCATGTTTCCACTTCAAAGTTTAATGCTGATTATCTTCTAATTAAATTCGAACCAACGGATGAATTCAAGTTGAAGAGCAGTTACTTTTAGTAAATTATGATTATGTTTATTCTCTAATTAAATTAGAATCAATGAAAAAATTAAATTAGAGGAGTAGTCCGATTTGTTTATGTGAAATTATGATTTTGTTATTTTCTGACCAACGTTGATAAAAACAATATTATAATGACTTTGAGGTTGAAGTTTAAATCTCTGATAAATTTTACACCAACATGGTCAATTTTTTAGAGAGTAGATAAAGACCAAAAATGCTCCTAAACTAATAAAATATATTATATTCTCATGTTTTCCGCTGCAATGATGTTGATTATCTTCTAATTAAATTCGAACCAACGGAAGAATTTAATTTTGAAAAGTAGTTATATATCTTTCAAGTGAATTTATGAGTTTTATGTATTAATTTTATTTTCTGCCCAGTGATGATATAAATTGATGCAGAAGCACCTTGTATGGTTATTTTTTAACCGACGAAATGACTCGGTTGCAAGCCAACGGGCTGCAATATTGGGCTATTTGAATAAAAAGGCTTGAGTTAAGCCAGTCCAGAACTGTTTTTTGTTAATTTACTATTTTTTTGATTAAATTGGAACCAACGGAAAGATTTAGTTAGAAAATAAAGTATAAGTGAATATTTTAGTCATCATGACTAAATTTTTTGTTATGGTAATTTGTATATAGATTTATCCCGCGTAGGAAGAAGTTTGGCATAGTACTTATGCTAGTCAATCCTACATGACAAGAGAAGTTTTGTGATGACTCATATGTTTTTGTATCCCTCATAGCGAGAGAAGTTTGTATAACTCTTATACTATCCTAGTATTGACCATGGCATAATAGAAATGCATCGTCATAGTCAATACTAACCAAAAGATAAGAAAAAGATGCAAGCGTGACTTGCAAAAGTACAATTAATAAAAGACCTTGTCGAGTTCTTAAAGTGAAATGAGAAAAGTGTACTCGCTATACGGATCAAGAAATAACTTTATTTGCATGGCATAATCATGTGAATGAAGTAAGTCATAAGTGTCTCCTCGTTCATAGTTGTCTAAATAGTTCTCAAAATTATGACAATATAGTTCATGCCATATTTCGAAGGAAGAATTATGAGATGAATTAAGAGTAAGAATTAAGATCAATTAAGAAACTACTCTTTATTAAGAGTGAGATAAAGATGTTGATGAATGTGTACTCTTCATTAAGAGTGAGATATAAATTTTATAAGAAACTGAGTGAGTTAAAGATTTTGATGAATGTGATCGTCGGTCATAACAATGATAACCCTAAGCAGAGAAACAGCTAAATTTCTGATTTTTTTAAAAGTTCCGAGAGAAAGATAAGCATAGTCACCATCTGTCGGTGTTTCGGACCGAGGGGTCCTCAACCAACTAGTAAATTTGTACTGCGTGCCCCTGATTCCGGATGGTGATGCAAAGAGACACAAGGTTTATACTGGTTCAAGCAATCAGTGCCCTACGTCTAGTCTAGGAGATCGATCTTGTATTTCCTTACACCAAAGTGCTCGTAGTAGGGGGTTACAAGCAGGGTGAGAGAGGAGCTAGTCCCAGGTCTCGGCGTGGAGCGGTGCGAGGTGTTTGAGAAGCTGCTCTCAGTGTGGGTGTGAATTGAGTGCGTTTGCGCGGGAGGGTGTGTGCGTATCGGAGTCGGCCCCCAGAAATGGCACTGGCTGCCCCCTTTTATAGCTGTAAGGAGGGAGCCAGGAATACATAAGAGAGCTACACGTGGAGCCTTAGAAGGAAGATCTAGTACTCTATCCCTGTAGCAGCACAATGTCGGGAATGACAATTGGTACTTGATCACTAGTGCGTCACGCAGGCCATGTCCGAGGCTGTTGAAGTCGTAGGAGTCCTTGTTGACGTCAGTCAGCATGGCCTCCACTGTAGGTGACATGCCATGCCCTGTGGATTTTTTGACTTGGTGGGGTGCCGAGGCCTGGCAGGTTGTAGCTAACCGCGCCGAGGCCTGATTTGCCGAGGCCTTAGAGGTGACTTGTGTATGAGGCGGGGGCCTCGGCGGTCAACGTCGTACCCAGTTTAGGTGGAAAAGTGCGGGACGTGTGTCCGCAGGGCATGGCAACTCCTGCACAGTCAATAAGGGATGGTAAAAAGGAGATTTGATCGTTGTCCCATCGCTCCTGTTGTTGTACCCTGCCAGTCGTGGCTGACGTAGCGGATGCATTCAGGCGCATTAAATGGATGGGACAACCTGCCAGAGGGACTGCCTCGGCGAGAGGGCCTCGTCGAGAATCGGCCTCGGCGAGAGGGCCTCAATGAGAATCGGCCTTAGCGAGAGGGCCTCGGCGGGGTGAATCGGAGAATCGGCCTTAGCGAGAGGGCCTCGGTGAGAATGGGCCTCGGCGAGAGGGCCTCGGCGGGGCGAATCGGAGAATCGGCCGAGGCCCCGTGGTTGTCCTTCGACTTTGATATTTGTAAGGTCTAAGCAATTTTTTCGGTTCTTGCTTAGGGTACCCCTTTTTATGGTATCTCGACACCATCAAAGATATTAAAGCGGTGCTTAAAGCGTCATATAAGGTTTTAATAGATTGAACCCAAATAAGAAATTAGAAGATACACTATCTTTATAAAAGATGGGACGATCTGGGGGAGCACAGTATGTAGAGACCTATGACTTAAAGAGAAGCGGGACTGCGTGCCCACTTTAGTGATTCAAAACAACGAATTTCTCGATATCTGTTGATATTGTATGACTTATACAACACCTGTTGTTGGCTCTTTGAAGAAGATAAATAATATAAACAAGGATCTTGTGATACAGGAGCCTGTAGAATCAGTTGTCTCTTGACAATGAAGAGCAACAACAGCCCCACATGAAAGTGCCAGTAGCTGAGGCCTTAGAAGGTCTCAAAGAATTAGTAAACCAGTTTTCTAATGACTATGAAGTCTATGTTAGTGAAGAAATTTAAATGAAGGGTGATCCCACCTCATTTGAAGAAGCCATGAGAAGCGTTTACTCGTTTGAATAACAAGAAGCTATGGAAGTTGAAATAAATTCGATGAATACCAACGATGTTTGGGACTTAGAAGAAATTTCTAATGGAGCCAAAACAGTAGGCTATGAAAAGGTCCACAAGACAAAATGTGACTCCAAAAGAAATGTAGAAAGATATAAAGCATGACTTATAGCAAAAGGCTTTACGCAAAGAGAATGAATAGATTACGATGAGAGTTTTCTCTCTAGTCTCATGCAATGATTCTTTTAGAATTACAATGGTGTTATTGACACATTACGATTTAGAATTACATCAGATGGATGTAAAGATGGCATTCCTCAACGAGGATTTGTATGAAAACGTTTACATGGCACAACCCAAAGGTTTTGTCATGGAAGAAAAAGAATGTATAGGATGCAGCCTGCAGAAATTTATTTATGGGTTAAAACAAGTCTCTAGACAGTAGTATTTGAAGTTGATGAAACGATAAGAAAGTTTGGGTCTTAAAGAAATTGAGAAGGACAATAGCGTTTATGCGAAGTTCAAGAATAGAAAATTCACTTTCCACATCCTATGTAGATGACATCCTACTCACTAGTGGTGATGTTAATCTGCCATTGGAGAAGAGAAGTTCTTATCCTCAAGTTTCAATATAAATGATCTTGGTGAAGTGTCATTGGTTGTAGAAATTGAAATTCACCGAGATAGATGAGAAGGGGTATTAGGACTATCGCAAAGGCATACTTAGAAAAGATTCTAAAAAAATAAAGTATGCATGCAAGTAAACCTATGCCTGCTCTTATAGGCAAGGGTAATAGATATGAGAACTTTCAGTGTTCTAGGAACCGATATGAGATCAATCAAATGAACATGTTTCCATATGCTTCAGCTGTTGGAAGCTTAATGAATGTACAAGTAAGAACTTACCCTGACGTAGCTTATGTATCCGGGATATTTTGGCTGAAGTTCAGTCTAGATATAGATCACTGGAATAAAGTTAAGAATGTCTTGCAATTTTTGCAAAGTATCATAGGCCTCATACTGAGTAAGAAAGAACAAGTACTCTCAAATAGTTGTGGGTACAAATGTTAAGTTTTAGCGAGATGTGTAGTGAAATCCACAGTAGTTGCTAACATTTGTAGTTGGAGTATTATTGTGGAAAAGCTCCAATGAAACAGTTGTGGTGTCATCAATGATGCATACCATAGTATAGCTTGTCATGAGACCTTAGGAACAAGCAAAAGTGGTTAAGGGAATAAGTACCCAGATTTAACAATGGTAGTCAACAGCAATAACCATTTAAAGTTGTTAACTCCTAAGACAACAGGTCAAGTGTGCTGCCAAACACATTGACATTAAGTTATATGTTGTAAATAAGAAAATCCAGAATCATTTTGAAAACATTGAGCATATAAGTACCAAGCAAGTACTTGCGGATCCGCTTACCAAAGGCTAACCATCCAGTACGTTCAGAGAACACACAATCGACATGGGTTTACAGGAAAGCCTATGATTTCTAGATACTGAGGGCCTAGTTGAGAATCTGTTTCAAAATAGAGAGGTGCATTGTAGCTGTTTAATCTAATGGCAAATGATCGTGAGGATGAGGCACGCTCTATGCACTGATCTGTGATGGAATGGGAAAAAATAAAGTAAGTTAAGTTTAAGTCATAATGTGAGATCAAAGAAGAGAATGTTAGGTTGATCTCCACCAAATTGGCCCAACGGCCAATTGAGCTTTTGATCTGCGCCCTGATCGGGGGCGTCCAACTGTTCTCCTAACTGATGGCCCCCCGTCGCCCAGCACTATAAAGAGGAAGGTGGGGCTGGGGCACAAGGTACGAGGTTCACTGCTGCCGCCAATTCCCCACCGAGTCTAACCCTAGTCCGATCAAGAGGGGGGTGCTGTGATCGACGGGAAGCTCCATCGGTGTCGCTACTGGACCATGCCCTACTACGATGCTACTTCTACTCCGACATCAGTGGCCATGTCGCGGCGGCGCCATGGCTGCCACTACATGCGGCGAGGTACATCACCAAGTCCTTATCTAAGTTAAGAATTTCCCCTTTGATCTACACCTAGATGATCCAAGAATTCTATCAAGAATAACCCTATGTGTGCCTCTACGACTAGCCCGTTTTCATGAGGCGTTCTTCAGTTTTCATGAGCACTCTATGAAACCACCTAAGCCGACCACTGCAACCGGCTAGGCTGGGTTCGCTGCGAGGTGATCTTTGTGCGATCCGAACGTCCTACCTCTTTGGATATACAACTAGATTTGCATCAACCACCTTGGAGGCTTGGGAATTTATTTAAACAAATTAACTAAATTGTTCAATGCGGTAAAAACATCTTTTAGTTGTATATTTAAAGACAACAATTTCCTTATACAAATATGACTTTTGGCTTACAAAAATATTGAAGGTCTACATGTTATTCAATATCGCATGATAAAAATTTAAAGCCCTAAATTTGTAGGTCTCCATGTTCAAATGCCCTCGGTATTGTGCTAAAATATACTCCCTCTAACTTTCTTGGAGTTGGAGGTCAAAGCATCTCAAGTTTGACCAAATTTATATAATAAAATAATAACATTTATTTATAGTGTACTTATTTGATATCATATTTTTTGTATTTTTTTCTATAATTTTGGTTAAATTTGAGGTGCTTTGACTCTAAATAAACGACTTATAATTTGGAATGGAGTGAGTACTAGGCTATTAAAGTAACCTGGTCGACTAACCAAAATGCAACCAAGGACCAATCCAATTCACCCACTTTGAGAATCAAAAAAAAAAATCACCCACTTTGTGATATCATCATGCAAGCAATGGTTAGTTGGCCAGCCGGGTAGAGAATTGAAGCCTTTAGATTTGTCTGCTAAGAACTTATTAATGTTGTGTGTCAATGTACGGTGCTCTGCCATTGTAAGAGCAAGAGCGAGTACAGTGATCTGCAATCCGCAGAGCACGTCAATATTGAACCTAACGTAGATGAGAGAGCGGAGAGAGAAAAGAGCTTATCGCCAACAGAACATCGTGAGCCTTGTACATATTTTTATTGGGCTTGCACTAACTGTTCATTGCAATACCGCCAGCATGCTCGGCTATGTTCCTTCTTCTTTGCCATGACGCCATGTGCCATATGCGTATGTGCAAGGTCGATAACTAGCCAAGTTTTTTTTTAAAAAAAATTATATACTCCTAATTCTAAATTTTTCTCGCGATTTCTTTAAAATTTTATAATTCTTATTCATTATGGCTTTTTATATGATCTTCAAACCAAATTTAACGAGTAAAGCCTAGTGAGCCGAGCCAAAATTAAATTTCACTCAAAACCATCTAATTTTGATTTGGAAAGAAACAAGTGCAATCAAAGTGTTTATGAAACGAGCATCAACTGAGATCCGCACCACCAACTTGGGCTCGGTGTTGGTGCACTTGTAACACTAGTCTCGTGGCCCTATCTATGATAGGGTAAATTTGGTGATAGTACTAACTAGTTACTCTCTTATTTTGTTTGAGAATTACTCGAACTTGTTATATTACACGATAGAGAGAGTAGGTGTGTACTAGTAGTTCAGTAGTTGTGAGCCTAACAGTCAGTCTCTTCCTTAAACAAATTCAGTAATTGCAACTACGACTGGACAATGCAACAAAACTCTCTGTACCCAGCAAAATCTGCTCGGCCCGGACCGACGATATGGGCTTGGGCCAATGGCTGCTCCTGAGTGTAAAAAAAATCAAGGGAAACGTGGCGAAAACCATTTTTTTTACAACACAAGTGCCTCGAAAGTCGTCGTCATCGTGTCACACGTATGCACCAGCCTTTAATCCTTTGACTAGAGCTAATTTATCATGTGAAAAGCACCTGCGTTTTTGGGTCTAAACACGTCCATAATCAATACTCCTATCAATTAGCAAAGTGCCTGAATCCATCCGTTGTTAAGCGTCGGTTAGAAGAAGAAAGCCAAATGAAACAAGCAATAACCTGTTGGTGGTAGTTGGCTAGATTTCTTATAGTAGAATCCGTACGTGTTCATGTTTGAATCACATATTTTTTGAATTTATTCAACAATTTAATGACACTACTTTTGTGATAGATTATGACCCTGTTTGTTTGTCTTATAATCCATACTTTTCAGCTTGTTTTTTAGCTAGAACGGTGTTTTTCTCTCACAACAATCAGCCAGAACAATATTTCACCTTGTTTTTTCAGCGAAGCGAACATGACCTATGTGCCTATCCATAGCATGACATCCAGACAGTGAATTCGTTAATCTTGAGATGATGTCACTACACGTCTACACCATTGACATCTATGGGAACCGTCTAGACTGCTAGTTTGCTAGCTCTGCTCTCCTTTCGACTGCACCAAACCAAACTTGGGGTAGTTCGTAGCTTGCTATGGGTAGTTGCCAATTCGCCATCCATGTGATATGTTCACGGCTGACACGTGCGACAATTCTGAGAATCATTCTGCGCATGAAAAATATGTTTTTATATGACACAATTCTATGGACCCATTTTGAACATAGGAATTCCAGAGATATTATATATAAATTTTATAGGAATCAGTTTTTTTTCAAAAAAAAAAACACAGACACAAAAAAAAAAATACTACATTCTAAAGGAAGCCTATAAGGGTGGTGTATAGGTTTTGACATCGATATCACAAAAGTTCTTTTTTCAACCATTTACGGCAAAATCAGCATATGGAGTGTCAAAATTACTTGTGGCAAACGGCTTGTTGGATGAAAAACTAGGCAGAGTTATTATCATGTTGGTGTTTTCATTTGTCTTGAATTGAGTAGATGGAGGCTGCATGTACAGTGTCTTGTTTTGTAGTTACAATTTGAAAATTGAATTCTACTTCAAATTAAAAGGATCTAGCTGGATGCTAAAATAACTTGACAAGCCAAAAGGCAAACTATGCACCTAGCCAAGTATAGGTTGGTTAGGTTGGTTGAAAGATGAACGCAATGTCAGACATAAAAGATCCACCATGTATAGCACCTTAAGGCTTTGTTTAGTTTCTCCCCTAAAGTTTACTCCCTATCAAATCAGATGTTTGGACACATGCATGGAATATTAAATATAGACTAAAAAATAACTAATTGCACAGATTATGACTAATTTGCGAGATGAATTTTTTAAGCCTAATTAGTCCATGATTTGACAATGTCGTGCTACAGTAAACACATGAAGTCTAGCATTCCGAACATGAAGTCTAGCATTCCGAGCTAGGAACCATAATAGAAAGCATGATTTTTGAAAACACATGAAGTCTAGCATTCCGAGCATGTCCAAACTGCCTTCGTGCTCCATCATGTGTTCCCGGTGCATGCACAAACCTAAGACGACAACGACGAATGAGGAAGTGGTTCCGTCCATCCTCATGTCCTATGCCAAGTCGCAGACATCTGTTCCAGGAGTCCGAGAAATCACACATCGGCTGGCACTAATGGTCCAAAATGAATCTGCACACGTTATCGTCATGATGTCCCCTGAAGAAGATGGTGATGTTACAAAATTAAACCATATGATTTTACATGTTATTAATGTGCAATCAGAGCATATATACTTTTTTTCGATATTTCTTGTTCATGTCTTGATGGTTAAGCAAGACATTGCTGCCGAGGAAACTTTTTTTTGGAGTTTGCACAACGGGTTGCACATGCACAGTGATCCATGCTATGGTCTGCAAGGATTTATCTTGGTTTGCATCCTCCGTTTTATATTTGGCCTAGTTTTAATTTTTTAGCAACCATGTACTATTCAAATAATTCTAAGGAATAAAAAGGTAGAACATGATTTTAGGAAAAAATAGAAAATTGGTCTCATATTTTCCTGAAATTTTCCAATATTAGATAATATTTTAGTATTTTTAAATTGATATTCATTGCAGGAAAATATTGGATAATTTCTTTTGAACAACTTTTTATAAAGTCTAACTGATCTCTCTAAACTATCACGAAAGTTCAATTTATATATCTCTCGTGGTGCTACGTCAACTAAAACCGCTTATAATGAAGTAAATTGGATGATTTTCAGAGTTGAGGAAGTCCAGTTTTCCAATTGAAGGACAAATAGGACTCGCGGAATAATTAGCTGATTGATGGAGAGATGGTCTTTTTTCCAACCTATATAAGTTTCGGTGATCGTAGCTAGTGGGCTGGACAATGCAACAAAGGCCCATGGCAGATAGGAAAGCCGGTCCACGCGGCTAAGCTCCCGAGAACGTGGCGTAAACTTTTTGACAACGCAAAATGCCTGAAGTCATCGTCGTCATGGTGTCACACCAACCAGCCTGTGACCTCAGCTCAATGAGACAATTTATATCATGTGAAAACGCTTGTCGTTTGGGATCCCATAAAAGAAACCATTCTCATTACTCTAGAATTTAAACCGATGGTGGACTTGGACAGCGGTGCCGTTTGCAGACTCTCGGGTCTCCGGCCGCCACCGACGTCGATCGGAGCGGTCGCCGGCCGGTCTCTCCGGCGGCCCTTCCGATCCGATCGATCCCTAGCTAGTTCCCTTTGGGGCCTTGAAAGGCTGCTGCTTGCACCGTTCCACCCACCACCCACCACCCACCAGGCACCAACAGATGCTGGAGAGTCAAAATAAAGATGCTTTCAGTTAGAGAGGCAGGAAGGCTAGGCATCACCCAACAGCCGTGCTGCTCTTGGTCTCTTGACTTGCCGCAGCAGCCAGGGAAGGGACCCGACTAAGACTGTCTCCAACGATGACCACCTAAACCCAACACCCATTCTCTGTTTTGGGTCTCGCACAGTGAAAAGTATCCGAACCCAAAAATCAGCTTCTCCAACGAACAACCTAAATTACTGTACACCGGCCTCTCCTCTCTCTCACTCCCCTCGTCTCTCTCTGCCTCTCTCCCGGTCTCTCCCCTTGCCCTCTCTCTCTCTTCCTCGCTCCTCGCCGGCCGTAGATCCCGCGCCTCCCTACATGCGCCGCCGCCCGCCCGCCTCCTTTCCCTGCCAAGTGCCGAGCCTCTCCCTCCCTCCCCGCCGAGTAGAGGCCCTGGCTTGGCGAGCACGGCCGGCGAGATCCAGCATGGCAGTGTGGTGGCCCCTCGGATCAAGCGACGGCGGCTCCCAAGCTTAGCGCGTGGACGGCACTGCTGCCGCACGCGCCGCCTCGCCCGCCTCGAACCAGGCCACTAATTGCAGCGGCCCAGTACAAGGCCGCCGAGCTTCGCCGAGTCCATCGAGCTGGCCCACTTTTGCCGCCATTCGACGCCGCCAACGACGCGCGCCTTAGGAGGTCGCCGCGCGAAGCCGCCCTTTATGCTTCAGCCTGGCGTGCTGCCGCCCTTACGAGATTTGCTGGTGTTTGCGTCGTCGGAAGAGACGACGCTTTTTTGCCTTGCAAGTCGCCTGCTACGCAAAATGCCTGCTTTGTTTGCCTCCTCCGTTGGAGCGTGTTTTCGGGACGTAAAACACTGTGCAGCACGTATTTTGCGTTTGGGTCATCCTCTACCTGCTCCGTTGGAGACGGTCTAAGCACGTGTTTGTTTTATTCTCTTAAACTTTAGCTGCTGTCCCATTAGATGTTTGACATATGCACGAAGTATTAAATATAGACTAATTACGAAACTAATTGCACAGTTTACGACTAATTTGCGAGACGAATCTTTTAAGCCTAATTAGTCTATGATTTGATAACGTGGTGCTACAGTAAACATGTGCTAATGACGGGTTAATTAGGCTTAATAAATTCGCCTCGTGGAGTACTGACGGATTCTGTAATTTATTTTTTTTATTAGTATCCAAACACTTCATACGACACCCTCACATGACGGCTCCTAAATTTTAGTCATCGAATCCAAACACCCTCTAACTTAGACGACTCGTAGCTGATATAATTATTATATTATTAAATTGGTAATGTATGTAAATAAGGTTATTAGTATATATGTTAGAACGAAAACAGAACCTTATTATGCTGCACAGTGCACATCGCCCTTGTTTTTGTCAGGAAATAAATTGTCGTTGCTGGAAACGGACGACGGAAACGGAGACGGACGGGTGCCAGTGCCACGATGGCAGAGCGCCGGCTGACGGCGAAGTGAGCGGCGGTGCAAGTCTGACGATGGTGTGCAGACCGGATATTCCGATGCATGCATACGTTTCGATCGATTCCGCTGTGGGTAGATTCCAATCTTGCAAGCGCTGGGGCATCGCCGTCAGGCCCGGCCGGCTTGGAAGGACAGCAGAAAGCACTTTGCGACGGCGACGACGACCCCAACATGCACAAAAGGGCCAAGCTCGATCTCTGCCTTTTCTGTTTATATATATTTCTCAAAGAAAAGGAAGGGCCATATACGATATAAACCATACAAAATTCCAAAAGGGCCAATCCAAATGTTAACGAGTCGTTTCCTATCCTCTTCCGATGGCCGTGATGATCCCTCGTCGGCCGTGATCGACCGACGACCCCCTTCCTCATCCACCTACCCCCACCCCACGTTACCCACAAATCCCCCTCCTGCACACGGTCCATGGACCCCCTACAGTCTGGCTCTGTCTATATAGATATACTCCATATGTTTTAAATTATAATTCGTTTGACTTTTTTTTATCCTAAGTTTGATTATTCGTCTTATTAAAAAAATTATACAAACATAGTCAAATTTAAGTCATTCTTGAAGAACTTTTGTTAATAAAGTAAGCCACATCAAAAGTAGTGATATTTTACACAAATTTTTGAATAAGACGAGTGGTTAAACTCAGGGTCAAAAAGTCAAATGAATTATAATTTGGAACGGATTTAGTACAATACAATGTGTGCTTTATATTAAAAACATGTTTTCTATTGACAATAAGCAAGCAAAATAGTAGCACTTTTCATGACGTTCTTGAACTATGCATAGAAATAAATGATGAAAACAAGCACATGGTTGTTCTTCCAACAATATACGATGGGGGCGAGCGGATTTCCATATAATTATAAACTAACCGATCATATATACCTTTTTCAGGATGAAATGATGGTAGGTTTTGCAACACTGAAATTTGGCTTATGCTGATACTTATGCTAAAGTGTTGGGAGAGAAAAATAATATTTCATGGTGAAAAGTAGTATTGAATAAGCTCAAACGAACAGATCGATGCCATGGGTAAAAGAGGTTCGGGGACACATGACAGATGGACAGATTCCATCGTACCAATCTTGTGGTTCTTATAATCAAAGAGCATTAGTTTGTTTATTCCATACTATGGTGATTTTTATTTTGAATAGAGGCGATATGTTTTTGTTCATTCCAAGTCTTTAATTTTCACTCTATTATTCATTTCCATTTTTCTAAAATGAAATTTTTATCCTCTTCTCTGCATATGCACACAACCATTGCGAAACCAAGGTTACAAATAGGACCCAAAAGAGTAATGACCACTTAGATGCCAAGTCTATCAGACATTTTGTACCATCCATGTCTGCCAAAGATTTCTACCAACTATCGTCTCCATCATGCAACCCGCTCACCCCAAATTTGGTCAGACACTCTCCCTCCAAAAGATGTTGTATGTATAAGCCCAATCGGTAAGTAGCCTTTTTATTACCAAATTAAGCTAAATAATCTAATACCTTTTATAAAAAATTAAAAAAAACTTTGATTTCCTTGGTGTTTTGTTACATGACCGGGGTACAATTGGGATTTATTATGTCTGCGATTACACCAATTGTAGTCCTACAAATTTTAGTGTTGAATTAAAATAGATCTAATTGATTGAGGACACTTTAAAAGTCAGCGTGGAGTCTTTTTTTTTTTCAAAATTCCATCTATTGTAACATATATTGTTTTTTAGGGCATAGTTTCCTTTAACAATGGCTAATTTTGTTTTGATAAATTTCAAACCTATGCTTTTCTACTCTATTTTGTCCTTCATTTAGAATGTACTATGCTTTCCTGTGTTTTTCCTGCAAAATTCCTTATAAATCTGTGTGAAATTCTTGCATTCTAAAAGGACTCTTAGTATTCTTAGTGTTGTCCTACATGATGATTAGAGTACATTTGGACATTGCTATGTCAACGACACCCTCCATTGTCTTCCAGCCTCTAGGATATTTTCGCCCGGGCAATGCACGGCTCCATTCCCACGGCCGCTGCAGTCATGACTCAGGAGGCACCAAGGACCGTGTAGCGAGCCATGGCAATATTTGGAAGATCCTGGTCATCAGAGCAGGCATGCTGCCGTTGTTGTCCAAGTACTCGTAATACAGTTTGGGGAAAATTGCAGATATCGTTAAAACTTAAAACTTGTTTAGCAGGGCTCTAGCACCTCTAAAATGGCTTCGACTCTGACTCCTCAGAAGAAGCAGCTTCTTTAAAGGACTTGAAGTACTTAAAAAAAAGGTTTGGAAGAAACGTCTCCTCCAAATATTTTTGGATGGGATGAAAGATGTTGCATATCCACAGTGCCCATGTCTATTTGACCTAATTATTTGATTCGGTTAGTAATATATAAGTTTATTAGTGAGGTAACTTGGTCTTATGGCCCGTTCGGCTTGCTGAAACTTGGTTGAATTGGCTGAAAAAATGATGTTATGGCTAAATTGTTGTGAGAGAAAAAACACTGTTTCGGCTGAAATAACAAGCTGAATAGTGCGGATTATAAAGTAAGCCGAATAGGACCTATATCGCTAAAGAAATGGAGTAGTACTATTTTCCTTTGAGAAAAAAAACACCAGTACATTGCCTTAGAGCATCCGGAATTCCGGAGTGTACATTGCCTCATACGTTACGGGCATCAGCGTTTAGCTCGACCAGAAAAGCATGTGGCCGGACCTCAAGCTAAAGACCTGATATCAAGGCATATAAAAAATTGATTTTGCCTGTGAAGCCGTTGTTGCCTGTGGAGCTGCACCTGCATCGTCTTCCATTCCACGAACCACGGTCAGATCGGGAAGTGGGCGACGTAGGGGATGAGAGGGCGAGGCGGCACTGCCCATCAGATCGGGAGGACGAGAGAGGCAGCGCAGGGGACGGGGCTGAGGAGTGAGGACGGCCTCGCACGGAGACTCGGAGAGGTACGTGCAAAGGAGGTGGAGAGAGGAGCGGCGCTACGAGAGAGGCGCCGTATGGAGGTGGAATGAGGAGGGGCGCAGCGGCAAGGAGCAGGGGCGATGCGGCGGCCGACGGGGAGCAGAGGTGGTGATGGTGGTTCGCCCTTCCGCTCTGTGCCAACGAGGATGAGGATATCACCGAGGCTCTTGTTCGACTGATACATAAGCTGACTGATAAGTCGGCTAGAGCTTAGATTCTACCTGATAAGTTTCGGCTGATAAGTTCAAGCTGTTTTATTACGAGACTCCAGCTTGCTGACGTGCGAATGGGACCCACGTTTAATGGCTATGCTTGCTGGGCTTAAACATAAACATAGGTAGGGCATGGCTAGCGCCCGTGCGAGCACGTCCAGCGCCACCCCTAAACCGCAGCGCCCCCGTCGCTATCCCCCGGCTCGTCCCGGCCGAACAACATAAAACGCTCGAATAAAATACTTGTAACTTGCAACGTGGAAAACAACTAGCTGCAACATAAGACTGAAAAACAACTGAAACATTTAATACATATTATTGCAGCATTTGTGTGAAGTATATGAAACATCAAGATCAGAACGATTGTAACATACGTCTAGAAAAAGATGAAATATTTTGAACAAAAGCTTGCAACATGCCTCTGAAACACTTGCAACATATCCAACATGTGCAACATCCCCCGGTCCACTTTTGCAACATCAAGACGAACACAATTGCAACATACTTCTAAAATGTCTAAAACACTTGAAACATGCATTTGCAACATACAGATCCTCCCTGTAGTGGTGAATTCGACTGACCGTGGGAGACGATGCCTCGGCCGGCGACGACCTTCTCCCGGTGGCACGGGGGTGGTGGTACGGTGGCGGTGCACGCTGTGGCGTGACGGGTGAGTGCGGATTGGGCGCGGTGGATGGGCGCGATGGATGGCCACGCGAAGGCAGAGTAGGACGCTCAGAGGCCGAGTGGATGGCTGGGTGGAGATGGAGTGGATGGCCGCGCGGAGGCGGAATGGGCGCAGGGCGGCGCTGCGGGGAATGGAGGAGTGGGTGGGCGGGCGGGCGCAGGATGGGGACGCACGCGGGGATATCCACGGCAGCCAGTGGAGTGGGACGAGTAGGATTTTTTTAGAGGAGTGAGTCGCGAGGGGTGGGATGGGGGACTGGGATGACCACGACAGTCAGCGGAGTGAGTCGCGCAGCATCGGGATTGGGGCGGATGCCATTGACGAAGCATTATCGACAGAGGTAAGCCTTATGAATCGGTGGAGCCCACCTTAAGGGCGATGGAATGGTGGCCTCACACGTTTGTGATGCCCTTATCCCTTCGCTTAATATCCATCCGTCTCCTTCCTTTTTCCCATGCTGTATCTCTATTTTTCTTTTCCATTCAAAGTGCGTATGAGTGTACGGAGTACGAGTAGAAAGTACGAGCGACAGGTACCGTGGGGCCTGAGAGGCATCGCCGGCGTGCGCAGCGGCGGCGCACGAGTGGCCATGGAGCTGACAAGCCCGGCACAATGGAAGAGTGGCGCCGCACGAGCGTCCAGCGGCCAGGCGTGGAGCACGCGGCCAAGGTAGGTCAAGTTCCTCGACAATATTTAGCACGTGCGTCAGTGTAGCTGCTGGTAAAACGGCTCCGACTCCGTCGCACCTCAACTAGGAAAAGTAAAGAACCGACGGAGCTGCAGCTTAGGTGCTCCACGTGGCTCTCCTACAGTAGCTCTATAATAGATTAGTAGTGTTACAGTCGTGTAGCCAGAGCCGCTCGCTTCTAACTTATCAGTCTGGCTTATCAGTCATGAAATAGTGTTTTTCTCCCAGAATAAATTAGCTTCAGTCGGCTTATTAGCCGCAAAAACCATGAGCCGAACCGTGAATAGGAGCAAAAGCTACTTATAGGGATGACAATCACACCCGTGGGTGCGGATGCAATATTAGACCCGCGGGTGTCTTCGGATTGGAGCCCATAATAGCGTCGAGTCAGGTGCGGGTGTCATATTTCACCCGCGAGGCCCAAAACATATGTTTTTCTATTTTTTCTGCTTATTAATTGGAGGTCTAAAACTAATATCTAACATACACCTATGTAAAACTTAGTATAGTTTGTATGGATGTTGTCTACATGGTATGTACTAAGACTAGATTTAAGTTGTTGATTTATTGGAGACAATAAATTGATAATTATGTATTCTCTCAACTTTATAGTTTCTTTGGTTATATGTTAGCTTCTTATAACACACCCGCGGAGTAACATGAAACCCACAGGGTGCGGGTGCGGGTGCGGGTGCGGGTGCGGGTGTAACACTGTGCCCACGGATCACATTTGAGGACGGGCGTGGCCAAATATCATGGGTGTCGTCGTGGCGAGTTTTACTCCGCACCCACCAAACCCGACCCTTTGCCATCCCTACTTGCTTCAGGGCAGCTCTTATGCAGACAACTAATGTTAGTGGTCTTAGGCCTTGTTTAGTTCCTTCTCCTAAAGTTTAGTCCCTATCACATCGTATGTTTTGACATATGCATGGAGTATTAAATATAGATTAAAAAAAATAACTAATTACACAGATTGCGATTAATTTGCGAGACGAATTTTTAAGCCTGATTAGTCCATGATTTGACAATGTGGTGCTACAGTAAACATGTGCTAATGATGAATTAATTAGGCTTAATAAATTCGTCCCGCGTATTACTGAGAACTTGTGTAATTTGTTTTATTATTATTATCCGAACACTCCCATGTGACACCCCTATATGACACATAATGTGACATCCTTAAACTTTAGCCTCTGGATTTAAACACCACCTTAATCAAAAGTTAGCTGCCATGTAGATAAAAAGTAGTTGAAGTTGTCTTCTTTACATCGCAGGCTAGCCACTTCATCTGTTGCTAATATCACCATTTCCCTCTTTATATGTATATGCAGACATCCGCTTGCTCGTCTTCCTTTGCTATCTCACAATCAGTCTCAACTTTTCTTCCAAAAGCAGTGGCTCGCACCTTTTGTTAGCTGAATCATTGACACCCTCTACAAGATGTTCTGACATGCTACGGAGCCGCTATTTGAGATGATACGGATGATTTATACAGAGTTGGAGGCTACGACAGGCCACGGTGCCGCGTTTGAGAAGGCCTCAAAAGCCCTGCCAAACGAGCATTTGCCCACTTAGACCTCCCATTTCACGAACGCAACCTTAAGTCTCGCGTCGTCCTCCGCCGCCGCCGCCCCGGCCTCCACCACCTCTGGCCCCCATCCCTCCCCCTCCGGCATATCGCCGGAGGCTAGAGAGAGTGGGGATCAATCGTTTTTAACAAGTTTTTTCAGTAGATCGAGTCCTTTAGACTAGGATCTCTTCATGTTAAGTTTTTTTGGTTTTGGAGATTTATCTCCTCCTTATTCTCTCCAGCAACGGCGAGAGGACAGGATGTAATCGTTTTCTCCATGGCGGCTCTGTTGTAGATGAGGACGGCAACTACGACGTCAGCATCCTCACCGGTATGACATGGGGATTTTTATTTTCGGACGGCGACATCAACGCGGAGATGGTGTCGCCATCATGGAATAATTTTCTCCGGTCTCTTATCCGTTTTATCGTGGTCAGATCAGGCCACGATGAAGAACTAGGGAGAATAAGTTTAAGATCGATCTTCCTTATCCTTCGATAGCAGAAAGAAGAAGAAAGAAGATACCAGAAAGAAGAAGTTTATTAACTCCGCCTATATGAATGTTGGCCGTCGTTCGTTGGGCATATGTTCTCAGGCTTTTTGTCGAGTGTTTGCCTGTGCGGTCATCCATACTGTAAAGCGTTGTACGTATTTGGTTTTGAGATTTGGAGCTATTCACAGCATGCGTATAATTTAGATAAAAATTAGTTTCTATATACTCGTGTAAATCAAAATGCCCGTAACGTGTTGATGTATCGGCTATTATCTAATATAATTATTCCTTGCTCGAAAAAAAAAGCCCTACCAAACGGGTGCGGGCTGCGTTGAACGAAGCTACGTCATCCAAATTGTCCTTCTTTCACATTTTTGTCTCCAAAAAAAAAAATCAAGCAATTGCTGACTGAAGCTCTACCAACCCTTAGCAGCCCAATGGCGGCTTCAAACCAGTAGTACACACCCCTGGTCCATAGACCATGTCCACCGGGATTTCCATAGCCGCCTCAGCTCAGCAGCTACCTTCTTCTTCTTGTTGGCAACGCGTCCCCCAGAACGCACCCCGGAGTCTATACATAACCCCCCCGTCCCATCTCTGATCTCCCCGACCGCAGGCTCGCCATCTCCGCCTCTCCTCCACCCGGCACGCGCACGCACACAGCGCCCATCAGGCCATCACAGATACCATGGCCACGCACTCGGTCGCCGCCGCGCACGCCACCATCGCCGCGCGCGCGGCGCCGAGCGCCGGGGCGTCGGCCCCGGCCGAGCGCCTCGGCTTCCGCCTCAGCTCGCTCGCCGGCCGCGGCCTGCGCTCCCCGCTCCCGGCCCGCCGCTCGCCGTCCGCGGCCGCCTCCCGCCGCCAGCGCGTCGTGCGCGCCGCCGCCGTCGAGACGCTCGAGGGGAAGGCCGCCACGGGCGAGCTGCTCGAGAAGTCGGTCAACACGATCCGGTTCCTGGCCATCGACGCCGTCGAGAAGGCCAACTCCGGCCACCCGGGCCTCCCCATGGGCTGCGCGCCCATGGGGCACATCCTCTACGACGAGGTCATGCGCTACAACCCCAAGAACCCCTACTGGTTCAACCGCGACCGCTTCGTCCTCTCCGCCGGCCACGGCTGCATGCTCCAGTACGCCCTACTCCACCTCGCCGGATACGACAGTGTTAAGGTAAGCCAGCTGATTCACTTGCTTTTGCTGTGTTTGTTTTCATCTTCTGTTTTTGGTGTGATGTGTGGGATTTGCTCCGGGTTGGTTGGTTGGAGCGGCGAAATCGGGGTTAGGTTCATGTGTAAAGTTTGGATCTTGTTTGGTAAAATAGTGGAAAGCTTGGATCTTGACTGCTATCTTTGGTGGTGGCCTAGGAAAGGCTGTGCCTGCCTTTGTCCAGTTGTCAGAGATGTATTAGTGTTTGGATCCGGTGATTAAAATTTAGGAGGTGTGTCGGGAGGATGCTGTATTGGGGTGTTCGGATACTCATAAAAAAATAAATTACATAATCCGTCATTTCTCCCCGAGACGAATTTTTTAAGCCTAATTAATCCGTCATTAGCACATGTTTGCTGTAGCACCACATCATCAAATCATGGACTAATTAGGCTTACAAGATTCGTCTCTCAAATTAGTCGCAAACTATGCAATTAGTTTCGTAATTAGTTATATTTAATACTTTATGTATGTGTCCAAATATTCGATGGGACAGCGACTAAAATTTAGGAGGGCAACAAACAGCACCTTATTATGATAAGGGGAAGCTAAGTTTCCTAGGAAAATTAGTTGGAGACTGACGTTACACCATGGACCTGTCATCACTCATGCTTAGCAGAACTATTTGCGTGTAATTCACCTCAGCATAGCTGCTAGGTGTTTGATAAGCATCACTTTTGTGACTGAATTTCTTTTAACTATGGTTGGTACGCTGTTGCTGCAGGAGGAGGATTTGAAGCAGTTCAGGCAATGGGGAAGCAAGACACCGGGTCACCCTGAGAACTTTGAGACTCCAGGAGTTGAAGTTACCACTGGTCCGTTTTCTTCTCTACTTGGCTGACCACTTGTTGTGAATTGCCCTGCTGTACTGTATGTAAAACTAAAAGTTTCGGTTTCCAATATGGTTGTTCTGCAGGACCTCTTGGTCAGGGTATCGCCAATGCTGTTGGGTTGGCGCTTGCCGAGAAGCACCTGGCTGCCCGCTTCAACAAGCCTGACAGTGAGATCGTCGACCACTACACGTAATACTTCTAATAATCTGAACATGCAGTGTCTTGCTGTTAGCCTGTGTGGTGCAGTTTTGGTAACATGTTTCATGAATTTTGTACAGGTACGCTATTTTGGGAGATGGTTGCCAAATGGAGGGTATTGCCAATGAAGCTTGCTCCTTGGCTGGACACTGGGGTCTTGGCAAGCTGATCGCTTTCTACGATGATAACCACATTTCCATCGATGGAGATACAGAGATTGCATTCACAGAGGACGTGAGCACCCGCTTTGAGGGTCTTGGGTGGCACACAATCTGGGTTAAGAATGGGAACAACGGTTATGATGACATCCGTGCAGCCATTAAGGAGGCGAAGGCAGTTACCGACAAGCCCACCTTAATCAAGGTTGGTTTCTTTGGTATTTGCAACCTTTTATGTTTTTTTTTGCTGTAGATTTTATAACATTGGCCTAATTGGCACTCTATTTAGGTGACTACCACAATTGGTTTTGGATCTCCCAACAAGGCCAACTCATACAGTGTGCATGGAAGTGCATTGGGTGCCAAAGAGGTTGAAGCAACCAGGCAGAACCTTGGATGGCCCTATGAGCCATTCTTTGTACCAGAGGATGTCAAGAGGTTGGTCTACTCTCTGTTCTAGTAATCTAGTTATCTGGATGAAGCTAGTGAAATGCATAGCACTCACACGGTTTCTTTGAATGGATCATTGCAGCCACTGGAGCCGCCACACACCCGAAGGTGCTGCACTTGAGGCTGATTGGAATGCTAAGTTTGCAGAGTACGAGAAGAAGTATGCAGATGATGCAGCAACCTTGAAAAGTATCATCACAGGAGAGTTCCCCACTGGCTGGGCTGATGCGCTTCCTGTAAGAATACATATCTACTTGCAATACGGCAGTTGATACTGATACATGGAGAATTAAACTCTAATGGTAGATTCTTGTTTTTTTTCTCTCTATATAGAAATACACTCCAGAGAGCCCAGGAGATGCCACCAGGAACCTCTCCCAGCAGTGCTTGAATGCACTTGCTAATGTTGTGCCTGGCCTTATTGGAGGTAGTGCTGATCTTGCGTCCTCCAACATGACTCTGCTTAAGATGTTTGGTGACTTCCAGAAGGATACGGCTGAAGAGCGCAATGTCCGGTTTGGAGTCAGAGAGCACGGAATGGGCGCCATTTGCAATGGCATTGCTCTGCACAGTCCAGGGTTTGTTCCGTACTGTGCTACATTCTTTGTCTTCACCGATTACATGAGAGGCGCCATGAGGATCTCAGCTCTGTCTGAAGCTGGAGTTATCTATGTTATGACCCATGACTCTATTGGTCTTGGAGAAGATGGCCCGACCCATCAGCCCATTGAGCACTTGGTGAGTTTCCGCGCAATGCCAAACATATTGATGCTCCGCCCTGCTGATGGCAATGAGACCGCCGGAGCATACAAAGTTGCAGTTCTCAACAGGAAGAGGCCATCTATTCTCGCTCTGTCCAGGCAAAAGCTTCCTCACCTGCCTGGTACCTCAATTGAGGGTGTCGAGAAGGGTGGATATACCATCTCCGACAACTCAACTGGCAACAAGCCTGATCTCATCGTGTTGGGTACCGGCTCTGAACTGGAGATTGCAGAAAAGGCCGCCGATGAGTTGAGGAAGGAGGGCAAGACAGTCCGTGTCGTCTCGTTTGTTTCCTGGGAACTTTTTGATGAGCAGTCAGATGAATACAAGGAGAGTGTCCTCCCTGCAGCCGTCACCGCAAGAATCAGCATTGAGGCCGGGTCTACTCTTGGCTGGCAGAAGTATATCGGAGCCCAGGGCAAGGCCATTGGCATCGACAAGTTCGGTGCGAGTGCTCCTGCCGGAACGATCTACAAGGAGTATGGCATCACTGTGGAGAGCGTCATCGCGGCGGCCAAGAGCTTTTAAGAGTTGATAACAACAGTCCTGAGTTTTTTGTCATCATTGATGCCAAAGGAACACTGTACCTCGAGGTCTTGTGCCCCAAAGCTTGGAATAAACAATGGAGGGAGCGGAAGGATGCCTGCATTTGGAGCGTGAGTGGTATTTTAGGCCTGTAATAAACAATGCCTTTTCCATTTATGTTGGGTTTTATTCGGTGACCCTCACACGAACACGATTCATGAAGGTGAGCCTGGTTGTTAATTAAATCGGGTGCTGGTTTTTGATAACATTGTCAATGACCTTACCTTCTTGCAGCGATGCATCATTCTTTGCGGTATCGTGGGTTTAAGTCGCACTGTGGCTTAGTTGTTGCTATTTTTGCTCTTTGTTACAGTTTGCTAATGGATTTTATGATACATAGTCCTAGCATTTATATATTGAGCTCAATAATGTGATATATTTTCTTCCGGTTTATCTCGAAATCAAACCAAACTTGGTTAGAACCATTGCAATTGCAACAACCTTTGTTCAGTTCAAATGCCTGCCTTGATGTGCTGAACTTGCCGCATCAGCTGCTGTTGTGGCGCGCAACAGCATCCGAATCTGAATGTAATGCCGCTGTCATCACAAGAAACAAATGAAGAAAATGCCAATGCTGTTGCTTCAGCATGGCTAGCTTTCTCTGTTGTTACCAGGACTATTCAATATTTTTGTTTGCTGGCCGGCCGTATCCAATTCAGTTCATACGTATCAGATACACGTATCTAGCTTGATACGTATCAAATATCCGATCGGTGTCGGATACATGATACGGACCCTATCTGAGACATGTGAACATCAGGAAGTCAGGACAGGACACACGAAGCTGTCTGGATCTGCTGGCAGTTTTGTGTGGCCTCGACGCTCCTGCATGCTGAGTGGAGCCGAGTGTGGCTAAGATGAGCTCACTCCACTCCACTCCACTTCACTCCACTGTTTGCGCGCCCTGTTTTCGTTGTTTTCTGGCTCTGGAATTGGATGTGAGCTGAAAACGAAGTTTGTGAACGGAAACAAAGATGGGGCTATCCATATTGTCATCTTGTTTAAGGTGTTTGGGGCCTCAGGAGTCATGACGACAGGATGTGAGTGTCTGATCTGGTCGCTGTCGTTGCCCTTCCCTTTCTCTTTGGCCGCCCTGCCCCTGCGTTTAGTGGTGTTGCCCTGACTGAAAAACTGAGTGGCGTTTCGTTTGTTCAGTCGTCCTGAATATTGTGCATAGCTAATCACTCCGATACACTCATTGTTCTTGTGTCGTTTATGTTTTGTATGTAGGATGTACATGCTTAAACTGGATGAATAGGACAAATACGGGAAGTGAGTCGCCAAACAAGAAAAACATGGGAGTCAAAACCAGGGCCTAACAGAAAGAGCTTAACCACGTCAAACTCGTGTGGCTGTTGCTATATATGCGTTCGGCGAAGTCACCTGGCCTTCGCGGTGGCCCGAGAAGCAGCAACCGCGGATCCTTCTCAGCAGAAGGACAGCGCTGTTCTGTGCAGGACGGCACTGTAGCCATGCTGTATGGCTGTCACAGTGAATATGAGGGTAATTCCTGACGCCTTCTAAGCCTACACAATGTCAAATCCAAAACTCAACATGATCGTCGAACGCGTCCCTATCACATATGCTTCCGTATCTGACCTGACTCAATCTGTTCAAAGAATTGGCACAGATCGATCGTCTAAACCTACACGATTTCTCTGATCGATTGAAAAACCTGGAAGTGCAAGTGGAAGCTGATGATGCTTATGGATGGTGTCATTGTGGATGTGTGGTTTCTGCATCCATCTTCGTTGACTTATATCGGCCCGTGTCGCTCTCCATGTCTTTGAGCATTACATTAATGCAGGCCACCTAAAACAGCATGCAGCTCCTGTAATGCTCAAATAATTACACTGGAGTTAAGACTGGCAGGCAGATACTACCAAGCAGTTCGATCGCATGTGCTTGCTGCATGCTCACAATAAATCGCTCGATCGGCTAACTGGATTTTCTAATAATACAAACCGAGATAGAGTATTTTGGGAAGGATTCGTGTTTGACGTGTCCTTATTTGATCCAGTGATCCAGTCATTTGCTCCGAATCAGTACAATTCATCAGCAATGTGGTTTGCTTGCTATTCTCCTTATATGGTACGGTGGCAGATTGATGTGTGCAGTCATACTGAAACTGAAACTAGTGAAGCTGAAAGTACTTTCATATTGAAACTCCCCTATTAATTCTCATACTGAAACTGAAAGAATTGAAGCTGAAAGTCGAGGCAGGCTAGCTGTTGCGAGTGTGGCAGATATGTGCAGTAAGCACGTGCTCATACTGACGTGGGCGTGGCTGGTACCACCGAGAGTCCGAGAGTGATGAATGGATCAGCAGATGGGTACCAAACTGCCCATCATATCTTTGCCCACCACTTGGAGCTTGGAAGCATGATGCATGGTGCCTTTTAAGGTGGGTGAACCGAGCTTGTTTCACTTATTACTAGTGAAATTTGTTTGTTCGTTCGTTGCATAGATAAGGCATAAGCTAGTGCTGCGATCGCATCAGTTGCTGTTGTAACGTGCAACATCATCTGAATCTGAATGTAATGCCACTGTCATCACAAGAAACAAGTGAACAAAATACCAATGCTGTTGCTTCAGCATGGCCAGATATCTCTGCTGTCATTGTTCAGCTGAAGCTCCTGTGTTGGCCCACAATTAGCCTCCAAACTACTGAGATGGCCTCCAGACCACTACAGTTGGTCTCACAGGATCACCGGCTCACGATAGTGAACCACTCTAGCCGATCTTACCGAGCACCGGCTCAGACGAGTGGAGCACTTGACGGTCTCGCCGAGCACGCGCTAGTGTTGCCGAGCACCCACTGGCCGTGCAGACCACGTATCGGCGTTGTCCGTACCCACACACTACGGACGGAGTTGGGAGAAGAAGGGAGAACAGAGCAAGCACGCACAATACAAGACAACAGCGTTGGCCGAGGCCCTGTCTGTGTGATGACAAATCTGAGCTCTCTTTACTGAGTTGCCATACATGTCTATTTATACAACTCAAACTATCTAGTCCATGTGCAGCGCCCATGCTGGCACAGTAACTAGATAACCTGATAGGGCTGACTCTGCGCCGGCCACTGCCTGTTCATACAGTGCTGCAGGTGAGCCGTGCGGCGCCTGCACCTTGCAGCGGCTACTGTATCACAGCAGGGGCAAAGTCGGCGCCGTCTTCCCTTGCTGTGTTCACACACAGCAGGCGGCTAAGTCGGCGCCACCTTCCTCTGCTGTGTTCATACAAGGTGGTAGTAGATTAGCTAACAATCTTTCCTTAATCCTACTGCTAACCCTTGTACCCCCTCCATGCCGATCATCTCCTTCAGCTCCGTGAGTCGAAGTTGTCCGAGCAGCTTGGTGAGGACGTCTGCGAGCTACTGAGCAGTTTCGACAAACTCGATGACGATTTGCCCTCTATCAACACAGTCCCTGAGGAAGTGAAACTTTACGTCGATGTGTTTACTCTGGTCGTATAGAACCGGATTCTTCGTGAGGGCGATGGCGGGCTGGTTGTCCACCATCAGTGCTGGTGGGTGAGCTTCCACGCCGGTCAGCTCGCCCAGCAGCCGGCGTAGCCACACAACTTGGCACGCCGCTGTGGCCGCCGCTACGTACTCTGTCTCGCACGTAGATAGCGCCACCATCTTCTGTTTCAGCGATAGCCATGAAATTGGGGCTGATCCGAGGAAGATGAGCACGCCAAAGGTGCTCCGTCGTCCGTCGATGTCCCCCGCCATGTCTGCATCGCTGAATACCGTGAGCTGCAGCCTACTCCCGCCGATCTTTGGGAAGATGATTCCATGATTCACCGTCCCCTTGACGTAGCGTAGTAGCCGCTTCACCGTAACCCAGTGATCCTCTCTGGGATCCTCCATGAAGCGACTGACGTAGCCCACGGCGAACGCAATGTCCGGCCTCGTGTGGACTAGATAGCGTAGACCGCCAACGATGCTCCGGTAGAGTGTTGCATCCACTTTCGCCGCAGTGCTGGCCTTCGTCAGCTTCAGCCGCTCCTCCATCGGAGTCACACATGGCTTGCACTCCACCATGTCGTTCCTCTCCAACAGCTTGGAGGCATACGCGCTTTGTCCGAGCGTGAGTTCCTCCTTCCCCTGTCTCACCTCGATGCCGAGGTAGTAAGAGAGAGCGCCGAGATCGCTCATTCGGAAACGAGCTGCCATCTCTCGCTTAAAGCTGTTGATATCCTCCGTAAGCGCGCCGGTGACGATTAAGTCATCCACATACACGCCGACCACGAGCTCTTTCTTCCTCGTCGTCGCGTGTAGAGCGCGTGCTCGGTTGCGCACCTTTGAAACCCAAGCTCGCCCAGCGTGGCGTCAAGCTTGGCGTTCCATGCTCGAGGGGCTTGCCGCAGCCCATAGAGCGCCTTGTGCAGTCGGAGCACCCTGTGCTCCTCTCCCTTGATGGTGAACCCTGGAGGTTGCCTAACGAAGACCGTTTCCGCCAGCTCGCCGTTGAGGAAGGCCGATTTAACGTCCAAGTGATGGACGCGCCAGTCCTTTGCTGCCGCCAAAGCAAGTAGCAAACTGACAGACTCCATGCGTGCTACTGGCGCAAAGACCTCCTCAAAGTCGATGCCCTCGCGCTAGACAAAGCCTCGGGCGACGAGGCACGCCTTGTGCTTGACGATTGCGCCGAGCTCGTCCCTTTTGACTTTGTACACCCACTTCAGGCTGATCGGACGGCATCCTGGAGGTGGATCGACGAGCTGCCAAGTCTCGTTTTCCTCGATCGCCTTCATCTCCTCCAGCATCGCCCGTCGCCAGTTTCCATCACGCTCGGCTAGCGCGAACGTGGGTGGTTCCTCTACACTGACGAGTAGCAGCTCTGCGTCATTGAGCAGCCTACCCACCAGACCTGAGGGACCTGTGCCGCCGACGATGTCGTCCAGCCTGCGGAACCTCAACACCTCACCTTCGTGGTAGGCGTCCATGAACTCAGTGATGTCACTTGGAGGTGAGGTGAAATCGATCGGGGGTGATGGAGTTCCTTCTTCTGCCGGAGTGCCCTGTATAGCACCCGAAGTGCTCGGCACTGATTCTGGACTGCTCGTCATAACTCCTGCAGTGTTCGGCCACACTATAGGAGTGCCTAGCCTCAGTCTTGGAGTGGTCGGAACCACAGTAAGACGTCTTGGCTCCGCCACGGGAGTGCTCGACACCCGTCCTGAAGTGGTCGCCACCACTGCAGAACCTCCAGCTCCAATCCTAGCGTGCTCGGCATCCCTCCAAAAGTGTTCGACACTCCTCCCGGAGTGCTCGGCATCTCTCCTGAAGTGCTCGGCACTGCCTTAGAAGTGCTCGACTCTACCGCCGGAGTGCTCGGCGCTCCTCCCAGAGTGCGTGGCACCTGTTCCGCAGCGTCTCCACCGCCGTGGATGACCAAGTGCTCGACGACGAAGGTGTTGGGGAAGCCTCCTGCTTCCCTCGTGCTCAGACTGTTCCAGTCCCAAGCCGCCTCCTCGTTGAACACAACGTCGCATGAGACGATCACCTTGTCTCGCGTGGGTCATAGAGCGATGACGCCTTGGTACCCTCCGCGTAGCCAGGAACACCATGGGTGTGCTCCTGTCCTCCAGCTTGGTGAGGTTCGGCTTTGTCTTCCTGACGTGGCCGATGCAACCGAATGTCCGGAGGAATGACACGTTCGGCTTGCTCCCGTACCAAGCTTTGAACGGTGTCTTGCCCGTTAGGGCCTTGGTTGGAGCGCGGTTGAGGATGAACACCGCCGTGGTCACCGCCTCTCCCTAGAACTTTGTCGGCATCCCTTTGGCCTTCATCATGGATCGGGCCATGCCGACCACTGTCTGGTTCCGTCGCTCCACCACACCATTCTGTTGTGGCGAGTACGGCGCGGTGTGATGTTGTCCCACACCCTGATCCACGCAGTACGTAGCAAACTCCACTAAAGTGAATTCACCACCCCAATCAGTCCTCAGTACGCGGAGCTTCTTGCCGCTTTCGGCCTCCACGCGCGTCTTGAACTTCTTGATCGCCATCCGCTGCTTCGTCCTTGCTCGTCAGGAGTTGCAGCCACATGTAGCGACTGCAATCATCCACGAGTAGGAGGAAGTACCGCCGACCACCGCATGTAGCAGGCGTGATCGGCCCGCAGAGGTCGCCGTGAACTAGCTCGAGAGCTTCCTTCGCGCGATACTTGGCTGCCTTTGGGAAAGGTAGCCTCCTCTGCTTCCCGGCCAGGCAGCTGTCACATAGCTCGCCTCCGTGCTTGATGTGGGGTAGCCCTCAGACCATGTTCCTCAGCCAACCAAGCGCGTTGAAGCTGAGATGTCCGAACTGGGCATGCCATATCCACGGTTCCTCGGAGTGCCTTGCCGCCAGGCAAACCGGCTGCTCTACCTTCAAGTCGAGCAGGTACAACCGGTTCAGGGACCTTTTCACCTTGGCGATAAGTCGCTGCTCCTGGTCTCTGATCCTCAGAACGCCGTCCTTGATTAGAACCTCGCTACCGCACTCATCCAGCTGACCAATGCTGATGATGCTGGAGCGCAGCTGCAGGATGTAGTATACATCCGTTAGCGCGCGGTGCTCCCCGTTCTGGCATCTGAAGATGATGGTGCCGCTCCCTTGGATAGCCACCCTTGAGCCGTCACCAAACTTTACCGTACCGGTAATATCGCCGTCGAGCTCGGAGAAGGAGTCCTTGGAGCCTGTCATGTGGTTACTGGCACCAGAGTTCAGATACCACCGCTGCTCCTGGTTGGCGCCCACACGCCCGAGATGGACTTGGGCACGTGGTTCGTCAAGGTTGACGGTCTTCAGGGTCTTGCTAGATCCTTCCACTGTTGTCGCCTCTTCCCTCTCCATGGCCTCGACATCGTGTAGTGCACAGAACGTTGCCATAAGGATAGTGGCCTCATCCTCATCATTGGCTTTCGCCAGGTGAGCCTGAGCCTTCTTCTCCTTCTTGCGATTTGGGCAATCCCGTGTCCAATGGCCCATCTTCCTGCAACACCGACAGGCATTGAAGTCGATGTGCTTCTTCTCCGAAGAAGCCCTATCTCTGTGCTTGCCCTTGCCACCGCGACTGGAGGAGGCTGCCTTCCCAGAGTTTCGCCGAGCAGCCCACTCCTCTTCCGTCAGCAGGAGTTTCCCGCTGTCCTTCGTTGATGTCGCCTGCCCCAGGCGCTCGTCCACCGCCTGAAGACGGCCTGCCACATCCTCAATGGTGAGGGTGGACAAGTCCAGCATCGTGTCTATGGAGAGAGCGATCTGGATGTACTTTGCCGGCACGGAGTGGAGGAACTTGGAGACCGCCTCCTCTTCGTCGATGATGACGCCATGGCTCTTCCGCTTGCTGATGAGCGTCTGCAGGCGGAGGGAAAAGTCCTCCACTGTTTCACCATCCTTGAACTTGAGGTTTGTATACTCCTGCTTCAGAAGCTGGGCCGTCGCCTTCTTTGCGTGGTCGGAACCGACACGCATCGCCGCAATGGCCTCCCACGCCTCCTTAGCTGAGCTTTTCGTCCCCAACGGTTCCCTGTACTCCGCCGGTAGCAGCAGCGAGGATAGCCTCCAACGCTGACATGTCGTCTTCTTCCACGTTGGTGTCCTTGTCAACAGCATTCCAGAGCCGTTGGGCTCTGAGCTTGACCTTCATGGTCATCGACCACTCTCCATAGTTAGTGCGAGTCAGTGTCGGCCAAGTGGTGTCGCCGACCTCCCGCACCGTGCGAACAACTACATCCGGTAGTGGCTGGGCAGCCACGACAGTGCCACTACCGTCGCCCAACTCCGAACCGCCTGTCATCGCCATCGGTTAGAATGATGACGGCGCTTGTACGGTTCCGATACCACTTGTTAGCCCACAGTTAGCCTCCAGACCACCGAGATGGCCTCCAGACCACTACAGTTGGTCTCACAGGATCACCGGCTCACGATAGTGAACCACTCTAGCCGATCTTGCCGAGCACCGGCTCAGGCGAGTGGAGCACTTGACGGTCTCGCCGAGTACGCGCTAGTGTTGCCGAGCACCCACTAGCCCGCGTGCAGACCATGTACCGGCGTTGTCCGTACCCACACACTACGGACGGAGTTGGGAGAAGAAGGGAGAACAGAGCAAGCACGCACAATACAAGACAACAGCGTTGGCCGTGGCCCTGTCTGTGTGATGGCAAATCTGAGCTCTCTTTACTGAGTTGCCATACATGTCTATTTATACAACTCAAACTATCTAGTCCATGTGCAGCGTCCATGCTGGCACAGTAACTAGATAATAACTGTTGGACTGACTCTGCCGCCCTTTGCTGTTTCCTCTGATCTTTGCAGGTGAGCCGTGCGGCGCCTGGACCTGCAGCGGCTATCGATCACAGCAGGGGCAAAGTCGGCGCCGCCTTCCCTTACTGTGTTCACACACAGCAGGCGGCTAAGTCGGCGCCGTCTTCCTCTGCTATGTTCATACAAGGTGGCAGTAGATTAGCTAACATCCTGTCTGAATGTGGCCTGGCTGTGGGTTCACCTGAGACATGTGAGCATCAGGACACACGAATCTTGCCAATTTTGTATGGCCTGGACGCTCTTGCTGGCTGAGTGGAGCCGAGTGTGCACGGCCGCTACCCTACCCAGTATGGCTAAGATGAGCTCCCCACTCCACTACACACTCCACTCCTTATAAAAAAAACTACACACTCCACTGCTTGCGCTCCCTGTTTCTGTTTTTTTTTCCTGGATCTGGAATAGGATGTGAGCTGAAAACGAAATTTGTGAACTGGAAACAAAGATGGGCTATCCATATTCTCGCCTTTTTTAAGGTGTTTGGAGCCTCACGAATCATGACGACAGGATTATGTGAGTGTCTCTGGTCGCTGTCGTTGCCCTTTCTTTTTCTCTTCGGCTGCCCTGCCCCTGCGCTGCGTTTGGTGGTGTGGCGAGGGTGACGTGATGTTTCTTTCTTTCTTGGTTTTTTTCCTGAAAAAACTGAGTGGTGTTTGGTACGGTGTGGCTCGTTTGTTCAGTCATCCTGAATGTGCATAGCCAAAGCCAGTGCCAAATCACTTCGATGTTCTCATTCTTGTCATGTCGTTTATGCTTTCTGGGATGTACATGCTTAAATTGGATAGGAGAAATAAGGGAAGTAAGTCACCAAACAAGAAAGAATACACAACGTGGGAGTCAAAACCGGGGCTAAATGGCCAATTGGGAGAGCTTGACAATCGTCGGATGCGTTTGGCTGTTGTTATACTTTTGCCGAAGTCACCTGGCCTTAGCGAGGACAGAAGCAACTATGGATCCTCAGCAGCACGACGGAGCTGTCGAGTGCAAGAACACGCTGTAGCCATACCGTATCGCTGCCACAGAGAATGAGTATAATTCCCGACACCTTCTAAACCTACACAATGTCTCATCCAAAAACTCAACATGAAAGTGTCTCTATCACATATATGAGATATGAATCCGTATCTCAATTTGTTCAAAATCGGCACAGATCGTCTAAACCTACACAATTTCTCGGTTTCAATCTTGGATGGAAGTGGAAGCTGATTCTCATTGTGGCATTGTGGATGTGTGACCATTCCATTTCTGCATCTTGTTACCCTTATATCGGCCTCTGCCTCGAGCTTTAATGCAGCTCACCTAAATGAGCATTTAGCTCCCGTAAAGAAAAGGAAAATGGAAGAAGCTCGAAAATTACTTATACAGTGGCACATACCAAGTGTTTCACACGTGCTTGCCGCTCACAAATGACAATAAATCGCTCGGCTGACTGAATTTTGTAAGAGTACATATGGGGATAGAGTACTTTGGGTTGGATTCATATTTGATGTGTCTCATCTCAATCCCACAGGAAAGCCCATCCGACAGGTCCTGTCGGCACACAACGAACCGATAGAAATAATCGGCCTGCCAGCTGCCGAGAAGAGTGCAGTCGGCAATCCCTCAGCAGACTAGTACGTGCTACTGTTGCCACGTCAACTTGTCGGCACACAACGAGCCGATAGTACTAATCGGCCTGCCAGCTGCCGAGAATAGTCCAGTCGGCAATCCTTCAGCGGACTAGTACGGGCTACTGTTGCCACGTCAACTTGTCGGCTGGCGAGTAGTCGACAAGGTACTAGATTTGCAATTTCTTAAAAGTAGCATCTAAATTTATAATTATTTATTTAAACAATATTACATAATTTTTTTTCTTCAAGTGACTTTCACCTGCGTACGTTCTACTACAAAACAAGGATATTATAGCACTTGTAACATATTCATCAATGTGTTCTAGTGAAATTTCATAGTAACACGAAATAGTGTGTTACAGACTTTGATTGTAACACAAAATATTTCTTTATAAAAAATATGTTACTAACAATAATTATAGTAACACAAAATTATTGTTACAAGCAAAATGTTACAAAAGTGTACTATGTTGTAACACATAAATGGAACACATAAAATGTGTTACAAATATATGCCCTGTAGTAATACAAAAGTGTTACAGTCCAAGTGTTACAAAGAAATATATACTTGTGAACCTTTCTATTCATTGGCGACACAGAAATCGCACCTAGGTGTCGTCAAGGCTGTTAGGCAACCACAACGTAGTCATCATATGAAAATCAAGTAGCAATGGGGTAGGCGATTAAAAAGGTTAATTAGTTCGATGCCAGAGCCTATTGTCAATTTATAGGCCGAGCTCAAGATACTCTAGATGGAGCTAGATCACAAGAACACGTACAATGGGGAAGGAAAAAACTAGAAACCAAAAAAATATGTGAAATTAAATGAGAGTAATATAGATATTTTTGACATTGTTGCACGAAGCCATTAACCTATCAGTGTATATGTTGATCAAGAATTTCATCTTTTCATCCACATGAATACCCGTCAAATTTACAACACATTGTCAAGATATTGTTTCCTATGATCAAAACCTGAGTGCAAACATTTTTTGTGGTTTTGAGTCAAACAAAAAGTTATACAAAAACGGTCATGTATGGCAACCAAAAAAGTTAAATCAAATAAGTAATCACTCAAGAAAAAATTATCTCAATGTTATAAAATTCACACAAAGGCCACAAAAGGCATTTTAGTCTGGCCTTTAAATGATATTTGAGGCAATATGAAACAAGCGCCATCACAATGAAATAGGAAATTCGAAAATAGCCTCCAACATGCTTTGTGGTAATATTCAGAATATCATGACCATCATCTAGAATATTTACATATAGAATGTGAATTCTCAAAGGGTTCGACAATAAAAGAAAAATGTATTCTCTCCAACTTCACGAGCTTGCATCCATCATACTTTAGGCTTGAACAAGGTGTCTAGGGATGCCACACAACATTAGTAACCTACAATTCAAGAAAAAGAAAATAGTTTAAGAATTTTTCTATACATTAATTAGAAAATAAAGCTTCTAAAACTAAGACAAATTCAATGTTGAGATGTAGAACAATAATAAAGCTTCTACAATAATAAAGCTTCTACAATAATATATGCCATGCCTGACTGATTATGAATACTGTGTTATGAATTACATAAAGTGGACTCAAACAGTTTGTTTCATCTCAACTAAGTAGGCAATGTTCTTGAAACAATATTTGTATGAAGAATACTTCGACCATTCCTACTTCAGACTTCAGTATGAAAATATATGGCTCAGAGTTGCAGCAAGCATCATTATATGCATTCAGCTATGATTACCATGATACTATAATGAACAAAGCAAGTACTAGATATTCCAATGATTATATTTTCTCTAGGTCCGTTGAAATCGAAGTTCATCAAATTTACCTTATTATTTCACGAGACATCTGCAAAGAACGGGCTACTAGCAAAGTAATTCATGTTTTCAGAATTGTTTGACTACCTGATAATCCATATATTAAACAATCATTAGTCCATGCCAAAATACGATAATCTGGCAAAAAAATTTGGAGCTCCGCTTAAATGTGTGGTAACAAACTAATCTTGACGAAAGTGGCTGATGAGGGATTTTGAGTTCCTGCAATTGAAACCAGATATGACTGACTGCAGATGTATCAAACTAAAATAGGAATAAATGGCAACGATCCATGCCATTGAAAAGGTATTGGACAAAAATCTAATACACAAAATCATATATCCCAGAGGAAATTGCTATCTATATAGGTGAAGGGCATGGTGATTAATCTCAACTAACCTGGAGACGACCCTCTTAGTAAGGTTGCCTTTTTTTTACTAATGAACTAGAATCAGATGTGCCAATTTCTATTTGTAAAGGAGAGGAGTTAGGTACAAGAGACCTAAAGAAACTGTACAGGCAAAGCAAAGAGAAACAGCCACAAGGCAAATAACTACGGAGTACTACGGTTGCCATAGTACAAATATGGCAAACATAATTAAAAAGGCATGCGTATGCAACTCTTCTACATGTTTGCTAGTATGCAGTTTCACATTGTTGCCATTTAGTTAGACACAATTATGAGTAATGCAGAGAAAGTGTCATTATAAATGTTACTGACAACATTTTCTGTAGAGATTCAGAAATAGCACCGAGGATATTCAGTTTTGAAACACACATGGCTGACTCAGCAATGACAAACCATGGAATTATTTATGGCTTCAGTTTTGCATTTTTCTTTTGAGGGGAGGGCAGGGTCCACTGAATGAGCGCTGAACTTACATAAATGGGCCTCCAGCCCAGTGTGAAATAGAGTAAAGTATAGAAGAGATTAAGCAAATATATTCCCCCACATAGAATGTGTAAATATAACTTTAAAACTTATTTTGTATTTAATTTACACCTCCACACATTACTTTCTCATATGATGTTTGATAAAGACGAACTTCATACCAAAGTTGTAGTACTCGACGAGATTTACAACTTTGTAGTTCAAACTTTTTATTATTTGAGATCTTTTGGATGCCCAAATATGCAACGCAAGATTTTATAGAGTTGTGCAGTGGTAGTAAAGGATCTCGGATGGATAAACAACAAAAATAAAAGTTGTAGAATTTGTTTTTTAGGAGATACCTTGGATGATGTCATACACGACTTTGGCGTGTACACATATGTTGTTGACATCATATTTGACGAAGAGGAGTTGTCCGACTCGGATGATGAAGATTATGAGCAACTCCTACAAGAAGCAATAAATATGCTCAAGAATTTGACACAAAGACAAAGGCAAGACATATACGAAGATTTGCTTCAATTAAGCACTAATGGCACATTACAACGAAACAGCACAACACTTATTGCTGCAAAGTACCATGTCCATGTGCGTACAATACGAGTATGGCAGAGAGCAAAAAATTGCTTGGCACAAGGCATACCAGTAGATGTCAAATCTTTGAGACCTAAGAATTGTGGTCGTAAAAAAATTCAAGTGGACCTCACTAGGTTGTTGATCCTCAAGGCACGCTTCATCTGCAATTGACGAATGAACCAGCGAGTCACATATGCCCCTTGCCGCCTGTCATCCAACTATCCAAGGATTGCCTGCAGCACAAGAAGACCGGTTCAGTATCATCTATAAAGAGGCAGAAACCTAGACATGCCTACAAGCTGACCTCAGTCATGTACACAATATAATCGTATACATAAACTCTCGTTTATTAATAAAATTTGAACATAGTAGATCAATCGTTCGCCTAACACATGATGCGGGGATTGAACTACAGATTTATGAATTTGTAAAGCACACGTTGAGATCCTAAGGTCATTACATGGTACTGCAACCAAAAATCATATAAAAAATCACAAGTAATCTATCCAATCACCCAATATAAAACAAGAGGAATCCTCTAATCTGAAGTTGAGATTGCAGGCAGCATCCGTGTCAGATGCAGACGTTACCCTGATACTCCTACTACTACTACTAAACATCAAGTTTTTATTTTTTATATATACCATAAGTACCACACAAAAATGAATACAGTATTAGGCATCTACTACTAGCAATCACGTACATGATTGAACTGCAGGTCGGAACAGACACCGTGCTTGGATCCTCCGCCGTCGGATGGGCATCGGCGATGTCGCGTGGAGGGGGCCCGGCGCAGGATGGAAGTGAGAGGCCTGGCCGGACGAGGCGGACGCCGTGCGCCGCCGGAGCTCCTTGGCGGCGTCGCGCGGAGTAGGAGCCCTCGCTCCTGGCTCCCGTGGCCCGGCGCACGAGCATCTCGGCGCAGGGGAGTCGACGGAGGGCGGCGCAAGAGGATCTCGGCGGTGGGGAGTCGACGGAGGGTGAGTCGGAGAGGCCGAACCCGAGCAG
This sequence comes from Miscanthus lutarioriparius, assembly GCA_904845875.1. Lineage (NCBI taxonomy): Eukaryota > Viridiplantae > Streptophyta > Magnoliopsida > Poales > Poaceae > Miscanthus > Miscanthus lutarioriparius. The sequence goes on from CAJGYO010000018.1 coordinate 80,795,041, forward strand.
CAGCAGGTGCGCGAGGAGTCCTCCCCCGCCGCCGCAGTCTCCGTGGAAACTCCGACGACGATGAGTGCTTTTTGCGGGTGCCACCTCCGACCGGGAAGCTGCGCAGGGTGCCGCCCTTGGTCCAGTAGCGGGGAGCAGACCATGATGGAGAACGGCGAATGGAATGGCCAGGAGCAGAGGAAAAGGAAGAATGATTTGGGAGAAGACAAGGAAGGGGATAAGTCACGGATGGTCAAGTCAAAATTTTCGCAGCGCGCGCATCAGCGTCCTCTGTCCGCGCTATTTTTTCCCATGCTCCTCTGCCATATGGGACATCTTTGATGATTTTTGCTCACGCGCCAGAAGAGAGAAGCATAAAAAATTCTAATATACATACGTGAACTGGTTTATTTAAAATGTATTTGTGGCTATATATGTGACCAAGCATACATATAAAGATCAAATTTTTATTTTTATTTTAAGTCACTCGGTTGTTTTTGTATTTAATAACTTCCCCTTAATAATATTCAACTCTTCTCAGAGAATTTTGAAACTTGGAAGGGGACCAAACCACGTTCTTATTAAAAAACAAACGTATTTATATTTTTAGCATAGAAATTGATTTGGTCAAACAACTTCTCTATCTGGAATTCCAAAACACCGAGTCGTGTTTTCAAGTTCTCGGTGGCTAGGGAATTTAGCAAGACCTGAAGCATACCTTTGGGACTCACACGAAACTCCTGTAGCCAAGGTGATGTAAGAGCAACTCTAGAAGAGTATCCATCGATTAAAATTTCATGTTATTTCACGAAAGTTACCTTTTTCATGCAACACTAAAGTTACTTATCCTTTTCCAACAATTAAAATTTCGTAGTGATGAATATCTAACATTAGAGTTACACGTAAATCCCTTATTTAGTAATATCACAGCATTAGTTAGCTCGGCAACCAGACTATAGCCTAGGCCAATCTAGGCCCTCATCGCTCGAGGTCGCACCCAATGACATGAATGTTAGAAAAGGAGAAACTCAGCTTCCTTAACGACCAAGAAAGCTATGAAACCTAATCATTATATTCCCCTTACCCGATGCCAAGACTCTCTCGAGCACTCTAACATGAATAACTCTTTTGGTGGACATAGGGCTTTGAAACTCGAATCACGATAAATCTTCCCGTGCCAACATTTCAACTATGAGTTGCAAAAATATGTTTATTTTTAAAACAAATATAATATTTGTTCTAACATGCATTTGAAGATCATATGCAAATATCACTAAAAATACATAGATTTATATATTTTTTATTTATTCTTGTAAGTATATAATAGATAAATTCTCTCTCCATTTCGAATTATAAGACATTAATTTTTTTTTGTTACATAGACTTGATATGTATCTAAACATACGTTATATCTAGATATATAACAAAAAATTGATGTATCAAAAAAATCGAAGCGATTATAATTTGAAATAAAGAGAATATTAGAGAGCATGTGAAAAAAAATTGAGAATGTTTTTTATTTGTCGCTCGTGAAATACAAACTAACGCCCAAATAGAATTGGATGTACTAAAAACCGGGCGCTTCATTTTTTCAATTCCCCACCAGTTTCCTCCGTCCTCGGATCTGACGCCGCCTGGTCCCCATTAACAGGGTGCGGTTCTTTAAAGCCCAGCCCAAAAACGCCAGGAACCCTAGGTTTCAGCCTCCCCGGCTGCCTGCGCGTCCCGTCCCCACCCCCTGCGTCCGCGCACGACTCGAGAGGCGCTGCGCTCGCGAGTCTCCTCCTGCGGCCGTGCCCCGTCCTCGCGTCGCGAGCCCCTGGTCGCGACTGGCCCCGGCCCGCCCTCCGCGCCTCTGCGGCCGCCGGTCGGCTTCGTAGATCCGCCTGGCGCCCTTGTCCCCAGCCAGGGCCAGCTGCCCGCCTGAGCCCTCCGGCCGGAGTCCGGCCTCCGCAGCTCACACTCCTCGCCGATGCAAAGGCCCGAGGCAGCGGCGAGTGAGGGGCGGATCTTGTGGTGCGGCCGTGCGGGAGATGCAGCAGCTCGATGGCTTGGGATATGGTGGCGGCAGGGGACGCGGCTGTGACATCGGCGGCGGCGGCACGGGGCGCGACATTAGCACGGGCGTGGTGGACACCTGAAGCTCCGGTGTATGTGCCCCATCATCCACTAGTATGTGCCTTGGGTGGAAGGCCATCACCAAGGGCTCGGCTACCTCGCCGTCAGCCGCCTCGACCTGAGGGAGCTCTTGCTCTACTGGTGCCTTCACGGATCTAGGGCTTCAACTCTTTGTGTCAAGTGCAAGAAGTTCACCGTCATGTATCTCTCCTACACCATGGTGAGCATTGCAGGTTTCAGGTATCTCTCCTACACCATGTTGATCTGTTGGCCTTCCGTTTGTGTTTTGGTGTTTTGGACTTAATGATGATTCTGATAAGAAGTTGCAGGTGACGAGTGCTGAAGGTGACAATGGTGGTGTTAATCGCAACAAGAGATGAGTCACACGTACGTACTTAATGGACTGTTTTATCTTGGGTTTCTTTGGTTGCAGTCTGTACTTGGCCAAATTGGTTGCCGAACACCAGAAGTTTAATTTGTGCCTTTCATGCAGGTGCTGCCCATAACCCATATGCAACAAGCTGCTGAGCCAAGGTGAGATCCTTTGATCTCTGCCTTGTTTCCTGCACTCCGAAATTGCAGTCATGTAGCAGTTGTGTCGATTTTTTTTCTCTGCATTGGTATGTTCATGCATCTTCACGGTTTCAGGCCAGTTACCTGTGTCTGGTGCTTTTTATGTTTGGGAACACATTGACAAATTAATGGTGAAATATTTAAAGTTCAGGATATATATATGCACTCATAGCCTATTAGTCAATAGCCTGAATTTTGTTTTTTTGTTTTTATCTAGACACATGACATCAGAAAATTGTACTCTGATTTTAGAATCTAACTGTAAGAAACAATGTTTGTCATTTTAATCACTCAGATTGAACCTTACATTATCTTAAAAAATGATTGAAAAGTCAGATTCAGTAAATACAAGATTTTGGCTGCAAAACGAATTCATATTTGAGTTGGCGTGCCTTTTGAAAATGTAGAGTGCCTTGCTCTAATTCGGCAACAGAGAGCGGAAGTTTCATGAAATTATTTTCTTCATCACCTTATTGTATGAATTGTCAATGAAGATGCACTCGAAAATTGCAGCAGTGGTTTTCAGTCGGAGTTGTTACTTAGATGTTAATAGATACTCTCTTGATTAATTTGTCTCAAGCTTTGTATGAATTTAAAATGCACAAAAGTTCAGTATGCTGAGAGTGGATTTCGGCCTGCTGCTTTTACAATGTATTTTTACTGTTTTTAGGCAGCAGTACAGCACGCTCTTTCACTTTGTGCCACCAAACCTCCCTCTGCTCTTTCACTTTGTGCCACCAAACCTCCCTCTGCTCTTTCACTTTGTGCCAACAGCAGCAGCCATCTCATGTCCCTGATCTGCAGGTCAAGTAGCAGTAGCAGCTAGCCCAGGAACAGCAGTTCTCTCTCTGCTCTGCAGGCTGGAGTTTACAGCATTAACCACAGCCCAACTCTACTTTGTTTTTCGATTCCTTATGACAAACACATTTTATTTTCTTGCAGTAGCACCAGCAATATCTGTTCTATAGATCATCAGCAGGTTGGCACAGCAGGTTGACAACAGCAGAGCTCTCAGGTTTGCACTGCTCTTGTGCACTTGCATCTAGAGTTGCAGGTGTGGGTTCAGTTTATTATGGGCAATGTCTTTTTCGTACTACAGTAATTCAACCATTGCATTGCTTTGAATATTGCTGTTTTGTCTTGGGTGATATGCAGTGGCAAGCATGAGCTTTGGTTTACCATTGTTCCTTTGTCAAATATTTGAGTTGTAGTTATTTGTGTTAGAACAAGCTTAATTGGTTAACAATATATTTTTATGTGTTCGCTAGCTGCAGGGTATATGGTAGTTGTCCAATGCAGCAAGTTCTTTGTATTTATTCTCGGCAACTTCTAGGCACCTCTTTGTTGTTTTTATTTGAATCCATGCTTGGTAATTAGTGGTTTGGTTAGGCTTCTAGCAAGAGCTATTTTCAGTGAGTTATCTTGCTTGCGTTTGGTACTTCTCAATTAGCTCTCGGTTTAATATTTCTCATATTAATAAGAGCTTTGTGAACTTTGAAAGATTCCTAATTATTCCTAGGGTCGATATATCACTAGTTGACTTGTGTAACCTTGGCAATTAGAAGAGAGGTGTATTGAGTTATGATATAGGCCAAGTTCTTCTCGGAGAAGACTTTTAGTTGGCTCCCATTTACCCCCCTTTGGTGAGTGTTTTTTGTATAATATGACTGACTTGTAGGCTTGATCATGTAGATTTTTTAATGAAAATTTTACTTTTGAATAATTCTGCAAATTTATTTGCAAACTAGCTAGTCTTTAGTTTAAGATTCCAAATTGCTTACTTTGTCGACTCCATGCTGCTATGCCAAAAATAATACAATTTTAGTTTACCTGATGCATATACCAATTGTTAATGATTCTTTTCAGGGGCAAGATGGAGTTTGAGTGGAGCGCACAATTGATGGGATGATCAACATCAAGGCAACCTTTTGCTGCAGTGCTACGTAGCTCATTACATTTTGATGTGTTCAAACTAACTAGTGATCTGTGTTGGATACCTTATGTGTTGTGCGTGTGTTATCAACTAAGTTTGACATTGGGTGGTTTCATTAATGATTTGTACAAACAAGGCACATTTTGGTTTAATGGATGTCTAAATGCTTCATTCATCATATGTATATTGTTCGGCGTGCAATTATTGTTTGAAGCTACCAAACAAAGCATTGCAATATGGACTATTGGCATAATTATTTGGCGGCGCAATATATGCTAGCGCAACAAACAAACGGTGTGGCAAAAATCTCATACCAATGAAACGGTGGGCGGGGCAATAGAGACTTTCACCTATAGCAACAAACCATTTGTCAGGGCAATAGAGGGGTTCTACCTATAGCAAACACAATATTTAGTGTGGCAATAGAGAGGCCACCTCTGGCAACTAAACATTTGTCGTGGCAAAAGAGGGTTCCAACTATAGCAACCACAATGGTTTGTGTGGCAATAGTGAGGTCCTTTCTAGCAATCAAAATATTTTCATGGCGATAGAGGGTTCCACCTATAACAACCACAGATATAGTGTGGCAATAGAGAGGCCACTTGTAGCAACACTTTTTGGCTTATTGCAACACTTTGAGGCCATTGCATCAGGGAGAAAACTTTGTAGTATGTTACAATAGATATAAACAAGTGTTACAAACCATGTGTTTCTTTGTTCCATAGTGTGCTCTACCATAATGTAGAAGTGTTACTATAACTTAAAAAAGTGTTACAACAGACAATCACTGTAACACTAGGCAAATGTTCCCGTAGTTAAATAAATGTGTTACAAACTATGCATTCTACCATAATGTGAAGTATTACTAGAGCAAAAAAAGTGTTACAGCAAAAATCATTGTAACACTAGACAAATGTTCCTGTAGATAAGTAAATGTGTTACAATAAACCAGTCTATAGTAACATGGCCAATTGGAACACAAAAAAAATATGTGTTACTAAGAGAGCTAGTAACACTTATTCCAACTAATAGTAACACAAGTTGGTGTTACTATATTCCTGTGCTGTAGTAGTACGGTGGCTTCAAATCCACCAATCACCGTAGTCAGTTTGCCGTCACAGGTCCAAGCAATTGCAGTTCTTAGTAGGTGGACATGGGTTGGGTGTGTAGGTCATACATATACGTAGAGCCATTCTCAATTATTTCGGGCTGCACACTAGAGAGGCCTCTGGAGCCAACTTGTGATATTTGTCAAGATGCTAATGATAACCGACTAAGTAAATTTCCGATGCCTTCTAAGCCTATACACAATGTCTCACCTGAACCCAACCTAAGTGTGTTCTCTATGTCGGAGAATTTTTTTAAATAATAATTTTAATGATTAATTGCAAATCTAGCATTTGGATTGTAAGAATTGTATATCAGTGTCTTTGTCGGCTTGTGGCTAGCAGATAGAGGCCCTATCGGCAACTAGTGGGCGATAGGTCCTCGTCGGCAACTCGTGGGCGACATGATCCCGTCGACGACCCAAAGACCCGGCTAGGGTACGATCAATCTAGACAGGACAACCCGGTGGACCCATATTGGCCCGATAGGCATGTCGGCACCCGGTTAGCCGATAGGTCCCTATCGACCTTTGGATAGACGTCAGACCCTAAAATATCTAACATGTCATCTTCTCCATCACTCTCTCTCTCTCTCTCTCTCTCGCTCGATCTTTCTCTCTCGCTCCGCACCGGCGCGTGGGTGCCTTAGGCTGGCCGCCGGCCGCCAGCGCGTGGAAAGCGTATGAGGCACGAGTGTCGATGGTCTCTATGTGTTGTCGGTCGGGCGAGCGACGCTTATGGTCCGGTGGTGTGGGCCCTGCGTGGCGCACCAGTGTGAAGTCTTGGAAGCAGCGCGGATGTCCGGTCGGGCGTCCAGCGCTAGCAATCCCCGAGAAGACACGAGTAGCGGCGCGGCCTTCAATTCCTGGCCAGTGCGCTGCTGATTTTTTGTTGAAATAATATTATTTTAATAATTAATTGTAGATCTATAAGCTGTAATAATAAAATTGCAGATTGAGGTGTCAATCGACGAACTAGAAGCCGATAAGAGTCTAATCGCGTTCCAGGAGCCAATACGATCATGTCGGCTTTTGGGATGCCGATAGGAGGACTCACATAGTACGGGCATCCATTGACGTGGGTGTTATCATTGCCGATAGAGTAATCGGCATTCCAGGGTCCGATATCTCCCAGCCACACACGGCCACGTGGGATTAGTGGACGGATGTGTTTTTTCTATCTTTTTCTATGGTTAGTTATTTATTGATAGTTAGATAAAAAATAGTATATATTTTAGGCACATATTTAATACGTATAAGTATTTACATATTCAGAAGATGTAGAATCACAGTTGCTTAATACCCTACGTCCTGTGTCTTTGGTGTATTGTATTGAGATGTATACAGATTAACCTATCCTCTAGGGGACCCTTGTCTCTCCTTATATACTCCGAAGAGACAAGGTTACAAGTAAAGTATCCAATTTGGTACTATTACAATATCTAGTACAACTTGTAATCTTGATGTGCACGCCTTGATCTTACGGGCCGGGCCACCTCGGATGGTGCGACCCATGTACCATCTTGTGGTACCCGCGGGTATATCCCCCCCACAGCTAGTCCGCGAGCGCCATGTATTCTGATGCGACACGCCATTTTAACCTTCTCTGAATAGTGAAGCTTGAGTTCTTGACATCTCCGACCACCGTTGTCGCCGGAGAAGTAGGTTGTCCGAAGAATGTATGGTGCTCTTAAGAAGAAAGAAAAAGATTTTCGTCCCGAGAAGTGTGCCCACTTGTATTTCTGAAAAGAAATATAAGTGCGTCTTGAAGCGTAGCGTCCTTGATCATCAGAGGCATAGGGGTCGAAAAACAAACACATTCACCGCAAGGTGAAGTGTGCCCACTTAGTCCCCGAGCCTGGTAGTTGGTGACGTAGGCACGTGGTGCCAGGGTCTAAAAAGAATTCCCAGTTAAGTTGAGAAACGAATCGTCGTACAAGCGATACAAGATGCACCGGCAGGTGCATCGTACCTATGTAGTCCCCGAGCTTGCTGGAAGGCGAGGTATGAGCCTTGTAGCAAGGTCTAAACGAGAAAGAATATCCCAACTGTATGCGAGTCGCCAGTCGCATGTAGTCGAGACACGAAGTCCCTGAGCCGTGGTCGGAGAGTGGTCGAGGCAGTCCCCGAGCATAGGTCAAGGAGCGAGCGACGAAGTCCCCGAGCCGTGGTCGGAGAGTGGTCGAGGCAGTCCTCGAGCACAGGTCGAGGAGCGAGCGACGAAGTCCATGAACTATGGTCAGAGAGTGGTCAAGGCAGTCCCCGAGCACAGGTCGAGGAGCGAGCGACGAAGTCCTCGAGCCGTGGTCGGAGAGTGGTCGAGGCAGTCCCCGAGCACAGGTCGAGGAGCGACCGACGAAGTCCCCGAGCCGTGATCGGAGAGTGGTCGAGGCAGTCCCCGTGCGTGAGAAGCGAGCGACGAAGTCCCCGAGCTGTGGTCGGAGAGTGGTCAAGGCAGTCCCCGAGCACAGGTTGAGGAGCGAGCGACGAAGTCCCCGAGCATAGCTCGAAATTACTGCAATATAAATATGTAGAATGGTAGTACATGATGTACAAAATAATAAATTATGAAGAAAATCAGCAGTGAAGAAATAACGTATGACGCTCAACAGTCATTTACAAATGAGCATGATGTGATAAAGCAGTTGGTGCTTTGTAAACATCAGTGTTAATGTGAAGTTTGTGTTTATACTTAATATAAACTGCCCGACCAGTTAGTATATAGCTGAGTCTCCAGCCCTAGCTAGCCCGTTAACTATAACGCGGGGCGCAGAGCCCGTGCACGTGTAGGAAGAACAAAGCGTCGCTAAGGAGCCGCTGCCGACCACCCATAACGCAGAGGGCAGACGCTCGTGCACGTGTAGGGAGGAGCCGAAGACAGGGCCTTTTCTAGAGACATCGAGCATCAACATGATTGGTCGAGGATTTGCATTAAGTATAGCTGTATGTTATCTTTAAGATGGTATACATGGACAAACGTTATTTGAAGAATAATCATGACGAGGACGCTGTGGAGAAACGTCATAATAAAAATTGTATTAAATATAAATATTAGAAGTGTACTTATCTTTGGATAGAAATCTGGTCGATGGTGATGAAGTTGTCCGGTCCTCGAGCTTTTCGGCCTGTCGTCATGACGGTGGTCGCGATTGTCGTAGCGCCGTTCTTTGCGGCGATCATTATTGCGACGTGGTCTGGTGGTCGGAGCTCGGCAAAGCCGCTCGGGACGTGGTCGACGTGGTCCGTGGTCGACGTGGTTTGCTAGACGGCTCGATGCGTGTGTTGTCTTCGTAGTCATCGTTGGCTTGTGTGGTGATCTAACTTGGACATATATATGCTTCCTTGGTTGCATGGTTCTGTAACATAGCACGGTGGCTTGATGCAGTCGGATAGCTTATTCGATGCCTCGGGAGATCATCTCGGTGGTCATGTCGGCGTTGGAGAGCTTGTCACAAGACAGGATGAATAAACAGTGCTTGGCTTGATTGTGGCTGCATGATGCACACGTACATATACACGTGCACATGCATGTGCCCCTGTAGATCCGTGGTTGCATATTTGCATGCATGCAGATCCATTTATACTCTGAGTAGCAGATCCGTACAAGCACGAGGAGTCCGATCTGAGCGGGAGTCAAGGAGCCGCCGCGATTAACGCTCCTCATTGCTTGTATGACTGTTCGTGGTCCAGGATCACCACGCGCGATAGCATGCCGCCACAAATCGTCGCGTGATGCCGAGGCGATCTTGCCATCTAGCGGGCCGTCGGTCGTCGATAAGTCACTGCCAAGATAGCAGTGCTTCGATTTGGCGACGCGTGCTGTTCGGAGATGCGCCGTGATCGTTGAAGGATGTTGATCTTGAGTTATGCCATCTGATTCGCCAGGGATCAGCGCGCACGAGCCCCTAAAAGGGGACCCCTACCTGGCGCGCCACTGTCGACGAAATATGGTCGGCAGTCCACCGAGGGGGGGTGCCCGTGGTGGTAGATTATCGGTAGACGGTGCGCGTATTCAGGAACCAGATGGTGACACAAGGCGCAGAGACAGCGATTTAGACAGGTTCGGGCCATCTGGTCGACGTAATACCCTACGTCCTGTGTCTTTGGTGTATTGTATTGAGATATATACAGATTAACCTGTCCTCTAGGGGACCCTTGTCTCTCCTTATATACTCCGAAGAGACAAGGTTACAAGTAAAGTATCCAATTTGGTACTATTATAATATCTAGTACAACTTGTAATCTTGATGTGCACGCCTTGATCTTACGGGCCGGGCCACCTCGGATGGTGCGGCCCATGTACCATCTTGTGGTACCCGGGGGTATATCCCCCCACAGAGTCCTTGGAGCCTGTCATGTGGTTACTGGCACCAGAGTCCAGATACCACCGCTGCTCCTGGTTGGCGCCCACACGCCCGAGATGGACTTGGGCACGTGGTTCGTCGAGGTTGACGGTCTTCAGGGTCTTGCTAGATCCTTCCACCGTTGTCGCCTCTTCCCTCTTCATGGCCTCGACGTCGTGCAGTGCACAGAACGTCGCCATAAGGATAGTGGCCTCATCCTCATCATCGGCTTTCGCTAGGTGAGCCTGAGCCTTCTTCTCCTTCTTGCGATTTGGGCACTCCCATGCCCAATGGCCCATCTTTCCGCAACACCGACAGGCATTGAAGTCGATGTGCTTCTTCTTCGAAGAAGCCCTGTCTCGGTGCTTGCCCTTGCCACCGTGACTGGAGGAGGCTGCCTTCCCGGAGTTTCGCCGAGCAGCCCACTCCTCTTCCGTCAGCAGGAGTTTCCCGGTGTCCTTCGTTGCTGTCGCCTGTCCCAGGCGCTCGTCCACCGCCCGAAGACGGCCTGCCACATCCTCAATGGTGAGGGTGGACAAGTCCAGCATCGTCTCTATGGAGAGAGCGATCTGGATGTACTTCACCGGCAAGGAGTGGAGGAACTTGGAGACCGCCTCCTCTTCGTCGATGGTGACGCCGTGGCTCTTCAGCTTGCTGATCAGCATCTGCAGGCGGAGGGAAAAGTCCTCCACTGTTTCACCATCCTTGAACTTGAGGTTTGCATACTCCTACTTCAAAAGCTGGGCCGTCGCCTTCTTTGCGCGGTCGGAACCGACACGCATCGCCGCAACGGCCTCCCACGCCTCCTTAGCTGAGCTTTTCGTCCCCAACGGCTCCCTGTACTCCGCCGATACAGCAGCGAGGATAGCCTCCAACGCTGACATGTCGTCTTCTTCCACGTCGGTGCCCTTGTCAACATCATTCCAGAGCCGTCGGGCTCTGAGCTTGACCTTCATGGTCACCGACCACCCTCCAAAGTTAGTGCGAGTCAGCGTCGGCCAAGTGGTGCCGCTGACCTCCCGCACCGTGCGAACAACTACATCCGGTAGTGGCTGGGCAGCCACGACAGTGCCACTGCCGTCGCCCAACTCCGAACCGCCTGTCATCGCCATCGGTTAGAATGACGACGGCGCTTGTATGGCTCCGATACCACTTGTTGGCCCACAGTTAGCCTCCAGACCACCGAGATGGCCTCCAGACCACTACAGTTGGTCTCACAGGATCACCGACTCACGATAGTGAACCACTCTAGCCGATCTTGCCGAGCACCGGCTTAGGCGAGTGGAGCACTTGACAGTCTCGCCGAGCACACGCTAGTGTTGCCGAGCACCCACTAGCCGTGCAGACCACGTACCGGCGTTGTCCGTACCCACACACTATGGACGGAGTTGGGAGAAGAAGGGAGAACAGAGCAAGCACGCACAATACAAGACAACAACGTTGGCCGAGGCCCTGTCTGTGTGATGACAAATCTGAGCTCTCTTTACTGAGTTGCCATACATGTCTATTTATACAACTCTAACTATCTAGTCCATGTGCAGCGCCCATGCTGGCAGAGTAACTAGATAACCTGACAGGGCTGACTCTGCGCCGGCCACTGCCTGTTCATACAGTGCTGCAGGTGAGCCGTGCGGCGCCTGCACCTGCAGCGGCTACTGTATCACAGCAGGGGCAAAGTCGGCGCCGCCTTCTCTTGCTGTGTTCACACACAGCAGGCGGCTAAGTCGGCGCCGTCTTCCTCTGCTGTGTTCATACAAGGTGGCAGTAGATTAGCTAACATCCTGTCTGAATGTTGCCTGGCTGTGGGTTTACCTGAGACATGTGAGCATCAGGACACACGAATCTTGCCAATTTTGTATGGCCTGGACGCTCTTGCTGGCTGAGTGGAGCCGAGTGTGCACGGCCGCTACCCTACCCAGTATGGCTAAGATGAGCTCCCCACTCCACTACACACTCCACTGCTTGCGCTCCCTGTTTCTGTTTTTTTTTCCTGGATCTGGAATAGGATGTGAGCTGAAAACGAAATTTGTGAACTGGAAACAAAGATGGGCTATCCATATTCTCGCCTTTTTTAAGGTGTTTGGAGCCTCACGAATCATGACGACAGGATTATGTGAGTGTCTCTGGTCGCTGTCGTTGCCCTTTCTTTTTCTCTTCGGCTGCCCTGCCCCTGCGCTGCGTTTGGTGGTGTGGCTAGGGTGACGTGATGTTTCTTTCTTTCTTGGTTTTTTTCCTGAAAAAACTGAGTGGTGTTTGGTACGGTGTGGCTCGTTTGTTCAGTCATCCTGAATGTGCATAGCCAAAGCCAGTGCCAAATCACTTCGATGTTCTCATTCTTGTCATGTCGTTTATGCTTTCTGGGATGTACATGCTTAAATTGGATAGGAGAAATAAGGGAAGTAAGTCACCAAACAAGAAAGAATACACAACGTGGGAGTCAAAACCGGGGCTAAATGGCCAATTGGGAGAGCTTGACAATCGTCGGATGCGTTTGGCTGTTGTTATACTTTTGCCGAAGTCACCTGGCCTTAGCGGGGACAGAAGCAACTATGGATCCTCAGCAGCACGACGGAGCTGTCGAGTGCAAGAACACGCTGTAGCCATACCGTATCGCTGCCACAGAGAATGAGTATAATTCCCGACACCTTCTAAACCTACACAATGTCTCATCCAAAAACTCAACATGAAAGTGTCTCTATCACATATATGAGATATGAATCCGTATCTCAATTTGTTCAAAATCGGCACAGATCGTCTAAACCTACACAATTTCTCGGTTTCAATCTTGGATGGAAGTGGAAGCTGATTCTCATTGTGGCATTGTGGATGTGTGACCATTCCATTTCTGCATCTTGTTACCCTTATATCGGCCTCTGCCTCGAGCTTTAATGCAGCTCACCTAAATGAGCATTTAGCTCCCGTAAAGAAAAGGAAAATGGAAGAAGCTCGAAAATTACTTATACAGTGGCACATACCAAGTGTTTCACACGTGCTTGCCGCTCACAAATGACAATAAATCGCTTGGCTGACTGAATTTTGTAAGAGTACATATGGGGATAGAGTACTTTGGGTTGGATTCATATTTGATGTGTCTCATCTCAATCCCACAGGAAAGGCCATCCGACAGGTGGAACGGAAGGTGGTAAAGCCCTGTCGGCACACAACGAGCCGATAGTACTAATCGGCCTGCCAGCTGCCGAGAAGAGTCCAGTATCCTTCAGCAGACTAGTACGTGCTACTGCTGCCACGTCCACTTGTCGGCACACAACGAGTCCAGTCGTCAATCCTTCAGTGGACTAGTACGTGCTACTGTTGCCACGTCAACTTGTCGGCTGGCGAGTAGCCGACAAGGTACTAGATTTGCAATTTCTTAAAAGTAGCATCTAAATTTATAATTATTTATTTAAACAATATTACATAAATTTTTTTCTTCAAGTGACTTTCACCTGCGTACGTTCTACTACAAAACAAAGATATTATAGCACTTTCTTGTAACATATTCATCAATGTGTTCTAGTGAAATTTCATAGTAACACGAAATAGTGTGTTACAGACTTCGATGTCACAGCCGCGTCCCCTGCCGCCACCATATCCCAAGCCATCGAGCTGCTGCATCTCCCGCACGGCCGCACCACAAGATCCGCCCCTCACTCGCCGCTGCCTCGGGCCTTTGCATCGGCGAGGAGTGTGAGCTGCGGAGGCCGTTTCATTGGATACCTTATGTGTTGTGCGTGTGTTATCAACTAAGTTTGACATTGGGTGGTTTCATTAATGATTTGTACAAACAAGGCACATTTTGGTTTAATGGATGTCTAAATGCTTCATTCATCATATGTATATTGTTCGGCGTGCAATTATTGTTTGAAGCTACCAAACAAAGCATTGCAATATGGACTATTGGCATAATTATTTGGCGGCGCAATATATGCTAGCGCAACAAACAAACGGTGTGGCAAAAATCTCATACCAATGAAACGGTGGGCGGGGCAATAGAGACTTTCACCTATAGCAACAAACCATTTGTCAGGGCAATAGAGGGGTTCTACCTATAGCAAACACAATATTTAGTGTGGCAATAGAGAGGCCACCTCTGGCAACTAAACATTTGTCGTGGCAAAAGAGGGTTCCAACTATAGCAACCACAATGGTTTGTGTGGCAATAGTGAGGTCCTTTCTAGCAATCAAAATATTTTCATGGCGATAGAGGGTTCCACCTATAACAACCACAGATATAGTGTGGCAATAGAGAGGCCACTTGTAGCAACACTTTTTGGCTTATTGCAATACTTTGAGGCAATTGCATCAGGGAGAAAACTTTGTAGTATGTTACAATAGATATAAACAAGTGTTACAAACCATGTGTTTCTTTGTTCCATACTGTGCTCTACCATAATGTAGAAGTGTTACTATAACTTAAAAAAGTGTTACAGCAGACAATCACTGTAACACTAGACAAATGTTCCCGTAGTTAAATAAATGTGTTACAAACTATGCATTCTACCATAATGTGAAGTATTACTAGAGCAAAAAAAGTGTTACAGCAAAAATCATTGTAACACTAGACAAATGTTCCTGTAGATAAGTAAATGTGTTACAATAAACCAGTTTATAGTAACATGGCCAATTGGAACACAAAAAAATATGTTACTAAGAGAGCTAGTAACACTTATTCCAACTAATAGTAACACAAGTTGGTGTTACTATATTCCTGTGCTGTAGTAGTACGGTGGCTTCAAATCCAGCAATCACCGTAGTCAGTTTGCCGTCACAGGTCCAAGCAATTGCAGTTCTTAGTAGGTGGACATGGGTTGGGTGTGTAGGTCATACATATACGTAGAGCCATTCTCAATTATTTCGGGCTGCACACTAGAGAGGCCTCTGGAGCCAACTTGTGATATTTGTCAAGATGCTAATGATAACCGACTAAGTAAATTTCCGATGCCTTCTAAGCCTATACACAATGTCTCACCTGAACCCAACCTAAGTGTGTTCTCTATGTCGGAGAATTTTTTTAAATAATAATTTTAATGATTAATTGCAAATCTAGCATTTGGATTGTAAGAATTGTATATACAGTGTACTGTCGGCTTGTGGCTAGCAGATAGAGGCCCTATCGGCAACTAGTGGGCCGATAGGTCCCTGTCGGCAACTCGTGGGCCGACATGATCCCGTCGACGACCCAGCAGCCGGCTAGGTACCTGACCAATCTAGACAGGACAACCCAGTGGACCCATATTGGCCCGATAGGCATGTCGGCACCCGGTTAGCCGATAGGTCCCTGTCGGCCTTTGGATAGACGTCAGACCCTAAAATATCTAACCGGTCATCTTCTCTATCGCTCTCTCTCTCTCTCTCTCTCTCGCTCGATCTTTCTCTCTCGCTCCGCACCGACGCGCGGGTGCCTTAGGCTGGCCGCCGGCCACCAGCGCGTGGAAAGCGTATGAGGCACGAGTGTCGATGGTCTCTATGTGTTGTCGGTCGGGCGAACGACGCTTGCGGTCCAGGTGGTGTGGGCCCCTGCGTGGGCGCACCAGGTGTAGGTGCGGGAAGCAGCGCCGGATGTCCGGTCAGGCGTCCAGGCGCTAGCAATCCCCGAGAAGACACGAGTAGCAGCGCGGCCTTCAATTCCTGGCCAGTGCGCTGCTGATTTTTTGTTGAAATAATATTATTTTAATAATTAATTGTAGATCTATAAGTTGTAATAATAAAATTGCAGATTGAGGTGTCAATCGGCGAACTAGAAGCCGATAAGAGTCTAATCGGCGTTCCAGGAGCCAATACGATCATGTCGGCTTTTGGGATGCCGATAGGAGGACTCACATAGTACGGGCATCCATTGACGTGGGTGTTATCATTGCCGATAGAGTAATCGGCATTCCAGGGTCCGATATCTCCCAGCCACACACGCCCACGCTGGGATTAGTGGACGGATGTGTTTTTTTCTATCTTTTTCTATGGTTAGTTATTTATTGATAGTTAGATAAAAAAATAGTATATATTTTAGGCACATATTTAATACGTATAAGTATTTACATATTCAGAAGATGTAGAATCACAGTTGCTTAGTTAGGAAAAATTACTTTATTTGTTCGATAATTTGCTATAGGACACTCTTTAATGGTGGTATTTGCTGATGGAATTCGCTCAATGCTGTCTTTGCTAAAATTTTAAACCATAAATTTAAATGATTTTAATTTTTAGGTTATTTTAGGTCTAAACAGCTTACTCGTAAACTTAAATGTAGAATTGTAGAAGAAAATACCACATCAGTCCTAAAATAAGTGATTCTCATTTATCAAGAAGTCAAACTTTTTTAATTATAGATCTGAGTTTTGTAATAGATATACAAATTATAATTTTACAAAAGGGCATGTCACATAAAAAAATTACGTCTATTTCTTATAAAGGTTTATGTGTAATATTAAAATCTTTTAGACGCGCACGCACACTCATTCTTATAAATGCATGCATACACACCTTAGCCTTACGAGCACTTGTGAGAGTGACGAGTTGGATCAGAAAGGGGCCGTTAGTTTGGCTAATCCAGATGAGCCATTGAGCCCGGGGGGGTGCAACCCAGGCTGTTTGTGTGCTTGGACCAGCCTACGAGCCAGGCTGGCATGCCCCTCAAACCACCCCTGGGCCTGGCCCTGGAGAAACAAAAAATTCTTTCGTACCCGCGGGCTCGGCTATAGCATGCGCATCGTGTGCGAGCAGCGACGTTCTCGTCACCTCCCTTTTCTTTACCGTGAAAGCCTCCACGCCGCCGCGACCAACCCTGTCATTGAGTGCACGCAGGCTCCAGCTCGGCGCGGTGACTTCCCCTCCCTCTCCGACGACTCTTCGGCGACCTCTGACCACATGCTGGTTCATTCTCATCTAGGAAAACAAACATGGCTGGTTGCACCACCACAGGCTGGATCACAAGATGCAGGCTTACTAAACACAATAGGAACGATAACTTTGATTAATATCAAATCTAGCAAGAGATCAAATGATCCATGTAGCCTACCGAAGAACTCGCCTAGAATTATGTTACTCCTACTCCTAGTGTGATGGCGTGAAGCTGGAAAAATAGATTGTGTATTGATCGAGAGATGAAAAATGTTACAGTAGCCGAGGTCTATATTTGTACCCTGGGCCGATACAGAGTCCTAGACAATACGACTAGACAATTCTTGAGTAAAAAGAAAATAATCTAATTTGAACTCCACGATTTCCTTTCTGGCAGAGTCCGATTCTGTTATGCCTGAGCCGATACCGCTGGCGTCGTGATTTTCACGATCCATTCCAAAAATTTGTTGTAAACAAAAAGAAAAAAACAAAACATCCTGAGTACACCGAAACTTGTGTCACACCACCATTACAAATTTACCATGCTTCAAGTTTCAACGAATCGTCCTTGATTTAAAAATAATATATAGAATCATATTAGAATAGCATACCTATGGAATAAGCCTCTTAGGATTTGGATTAGTGGTAATAGGATAAATAAGTCCGTGAGCAAATTGAATTAGGCGAGCCGCAAAAAAAAAAAAAAAACACAAGGAAAGCCCATTTGAAAGGTGGCATGGAAGGTGAGAAAGCCTGTCGGCAGGCCACGAGGCGATAGGTACATGCTACTGTTGCCATGTCAACTTGTCGGCTGTCCAGTGGCCGACAGGGTACAAGACTTGCCTGCCAGCTTCCAAGAAGGGTCCAGTCGGCAATCCTCCAGCCGAGTAGTACGCGCTACTGTTGCCACATCATCTTGTCGGCTGGCGAGTGGCCCACATGTACTAGATTGGCAATTTCTTAACAGTTGCATCTAAATTTATAATTATTTATTTAAATAATATTACATCAAAAAAATTTATTCAAGTGACTTTAACCTACATACGACGGCATCAAATCCACCAATCAGCATAGTCAGTTTGCCTTCACAGGTCCAAGCAATTGCAGTTCTTAGTAGGCGGACGTGGGTCGGGTGTGTAGGTCATACGTAGAGCCATTCTCAATTATTTCAGGCTACACGCTAGAGAGGCCTCTATAGCCAACTTGCGATATTTGTCAAGATGCTAATGAAAACTGACTAAGTAAATTTCATGCCTTTCAAGCACAACATCTGCACAGACGAATGAAACAAACGCTTGCAACATGCACTTTCAAGCACAACATCTGCTCAGACGAATGACCAGTACGACTCCACCGCCCGCCGGCTCTGATCCATAGCTGTTGCCCCCGATAGAAGGAGAATCAAAACCACCACGACCGCGGCTGGATCGGAGGGCGGGATATGGGATGGGGAGTGGAAGGCGTGGACCGGGGCAACGCTGCGCGCCCATGCCGTAGTTGTGCGTCCCATGCTGAAGCAGGGCCACGCGCCCACGCGAGATCTACACTCGCACTGGGGCTCCGCCGGGGTTGTGCCCATCCCCGCACCGGAGTTGAGGCCGGGGGTGGCCGGCTGGAGAAGAGAAAGGGGGTCGCCGAGGGTGGCCGTGTGGATCAGATCTCATCCTCGCGCCGGGGCCACCGCTGTGCTGGAGCAGGAGGAGGGAGACGGAGGCAACAGGGCGTGCGGCTCGTGCAACGCGCTTGGGGGCGGGGCGGGGGAGCGCGTGGCTCGGTAGAGGAGCGTTGCAGCATGGGTGCGGCGGGTGCGGAGATGCCACGGTGGGGGAATGAGCGGGTGCAGAAATGAGCAGACGGATCCGAACGTATGGTATGTATCATTATCGTTATGCAATACCGTAGACTCACTGTTTGACTCCTATTTCCACCAGAATTTGGAAGAAGAGTTGCAGGGATTTGGAAGCTCCCGAAAATCATGTCATCAAGGAATCAGCTGCATAGAGATTGGAGCTAGTTGATTCGGACGCAGCACTAGAATCGGCTTTCTTCAGATAGCGCCAGCAGATAACGACAGAGGCTACGATCGGCGCTGAGACGAGACATGCTGGACTCTACAAAAAGGGAAAGATTAGAGTCCAAGTTATCTTAAATTAGGAATGTTTTTGTTATGCCAAAGATTGTATTGAGTCATACTCGAGTAAGGCTCGTTTTTAGGCCCCGGGTATAAATACCAAACCCCGGCTATTGTAAAAAAACAACAATCAATCAAATACAAGTCAATTACTTTTTTCGGCTCCGGCCACCCCTTAGGAGTAGGAGTAGAGTAGATCTCGGCGAGTTCTTCAGCGAGTACGGCTGCATCGATCCGGTCAACCTCCACTGCTTGTCTGTAAGTACCGTCATGATTTATACCTCTGTTCGTATGGCTGCATCGATCCGGTCGACCCCCACTGCGACTCTGGTATAGGCTAGTTATCGACTCTTGTCTAATTCAAGTATGGCCTGTGTGATTCTGCCTCACACCCCACTGCTTGAATTAGATCAAGGTCAAGTTATCTGCTCTACCTTATTATGTCAGTCTTTGGTAGATTCATTAAGTTACCGATATTGCTTATTGCTTTCATTGTTTATCTAATTACAGCAATATCACTCTGTCCGATTGAGATTGATCTAGATTAGCCTTATATCTTGTTTAACTCATCGTTTGCTAATCTAAAATTGATCTAATCTACATCTTAAGCGATGAGTTATGTTTTTATCGGCTGTTTTGCGTCAATCTTAATCGTGCATAGCGTGCGGTTAAGGCATGTTCGATCTTGAGTAGATCTATTAGTTAATGAAAACCGTTCCATGGACCATTATCATGGCCTATGAGATTCTACCTCTCACCCCACTATTGGCACCATGGAGTGGGGATCGTTAGTTGGTAGACCCGTTCCTGAGAAGGCATGACCTTAACTGTGCGCTATGCCTGAATCGGTTGTTTAGCCGAAATCGAATGCTTTCACGAACAATTCACATTACGAAATCATTGAAGTAGAGATAAGTTGAAAGATATGTTAGCCCCATGATCTTGTTATTGTATTACGGCCTGAATGATTCTGCCTCATGCCCCACTGATATTAGTAATGAGTTAAGGACGTCGAGTCTATTGTTGTTTCTACGGCCTGCATGATTCTACCTCATGCCCCACTGATATTAGTAATGAGTTGGGGTTGTCGAGTCTATTGTTGTTTCTACGGCCTATATGATTCTGCCTCATGCCCCACTGGTCATGGTGATAGATGAGATCTAACATGTTCATTAGATTTATCTTTATTAAATGGTTAAGTGGTGTTGAATTATTTCTTTATATAAAAAGGAGTTTGGTTACTTGTAATCATTGGCTCAGTATAAACCAATCATCATTGATATCTTATTGCCATTGATTAATATTTCCCTAAATAATATTTATCTTGAATGATAATCGATTCTTCTTACACAACCCCACGAGCTTTAATCGGTTTATTCTTATGAATATGCTAGAATCGACTATTTAGTCGATCTCCTCTCATATCGGCACCCAGAGCCGCACATTCGGGACTGTCTGACAACATCGGCACGTTCCGTCCTTAATTACTGATAAGCTTTCGCTCCTTGTCAATTGCAGGGTCAAATTGACTGACATGTCTCGGGAGGATTGCGTAGGATCGACCACCCTTGCGCTGAAGCTAGGCGGATCTGCTCCATCGAGTAGACCCTTCGGGCTTGCTGCGTGTGTCCTCGGCACGGAGACGAAAATTGTACGTCGACACACATTTCTGGCACGCCCGGTGGGAACCCACAATCGTCATGGCGGCTCACAACAACGACAACATCCTTATGGTACATTATGAAGACCTACCTGATGAAGATAAGGATACCATCAGCAAAGCTACAGAAGAATTTCAGAAGAAGTGTTTGTTGTCCTACACCAAAACACGTGACAGCATAATTATTCAGAAATTTCCACTACCAAGAGTTCTACTACATGGGCAGACAGATACAGTCGAAGCTGAAGACAGGCGTTTCTTTACGGAAGCCATAGACAAATTTGTTCGTGATGCCATATCAAGCCGCAATGAAGCTTTCGTTGACGCATTTCACAACGCCATGAAAGAGACAATTCATAGAATTCCAGTTGGTCTGGTTGGATCGACTTGTTACAATATTCCAGAACCATCGACCCAAGGGACTAATCAAGTCGATACCAGCCATCAAAAAGCAGCACCAGCTGGTAATGGTGACGTCCAGACACATCAAGGTTCATCTGAACAAACTCCAGGTACTACTACGAATCAGATACAGTATAATCCTGGACCGTCAATACAGCATGTGCAACAGCCGGCGGGGCAAGGTTAGAATCAGGTGATCAATTTTGTCACATCGGGCCACATATCGTCGTTGGATAAAAAAATAGCACCATCGATTCAAAGGATCCGTAGAGATGTAGATCCTTATGTCTACAATTAGAGACTTCAAGTAGCAAGCCAGCAGAGGACCCAGCAGATTGAGATTCCACAAGGGTATCACTATGGCACAGATTATAACACTCTCCACATGATGCCAAATCCAGGATATCAAGGCACACGGGATTTCAATCCATAGATGGGTCAGCAAGTACCGAGAAATCCAAATCCGCAAGGCGACAAAGTTGCTGCTGAAGGTGACTGAGATGATGAAGAATCAGTTCGGTCTGAAGCCAAAAGGGATGACCTTTTCATACAAACGCCCATATCCAGAATGGTATGATTTGGTCGCTCTTCCTATAAATTATAGGCTCCCAGAGTTCGCCAAGTTCACTGGTCAAGACAGTACAAGCACAATAGAACATGTCAGTCGGTATCTTACACAATTGGGTGAAGCGTCAGTTGAGGATGGCCATCGAGTTCGTTTCTTCTCCTTATCCCTATTAGGGCCAGCCTTCACTTGGTTTTCGTTACTACCAGTCAACTCCATTGCCAATTGGGCTGACCTAGAGAAGAAGTTTCATATATATTTTTACACTGGGACTGGAGAAAAGAAGATAACCGATTTGACAACCATGAGACAGAGGACTAATGAATCGGACACTGAGGTTCTTCAGAGATTCCGAGAGACTAGGAACTTGTGCTTCTCATTGAGCTTGGCCGATGATCAGCTAGCTACTTTAGCTGTCCAAGGAATGCTGCCAATGTGGAAAGAAAAGCTTCTAGGACAAGAATTTGACAACTTGGGTCAATTGGCTCAACGAGTAGCAGCGCTCAATAGCCAATTCCAGAGTATGCGCAAAGATACCCGATTTCATAAGAATACCACCGTAGCCGAAGCTTATGATCCATACTCAGCAGATGACGGCTATGAAGATGAAGAAGAGGAGGTTGCTATAGCTGAATGGAATTGGGGCAAGAAGACAATAATGGTGCTAAATCCTTGGGGAAGAGGAGTCGAGGAGAGCTATGACTTTGATGTCACAAAATCGGACAAGCTCTTTGACTTCTTACTTGAAAAGGTCCAGATCAAATTGCCGGACAATCATGTTATGTTGCCCCCTGAATAGTTGAAGAATAAGAAATTCTGCAAGTTCCATAATGCTATTTCTCATTCCACTAATGAGTACAGAATTTTCCGACAGCATATACAGAGGGCTATTCAGTAAGGGAGGCTCAAGTTTGATACACCTTGGAAGATGAAGGTGGATGATAATCCTTTCCCAGGAGATCAAAATATGGTTGATGTTGGGCTATTCAAAGGAAAAACTAAGGTCCTAACATCGGCCAAATCAAGAGAAGCTGGAACAGTTGATCCCAAGATGCAAATATCGGCTGATGAATACAGAGAGATTAGAAAATGTCGTGATCAGTAGAGAAACCGATATGAACAGGGGGAAACATCAAAGGATGGAGCAACGAAGCCACGATTCACATCTCGGATCCTGTTGAATAAGTGGCGGCGGCAGAAGGAAAAAGATTATCAGCGATGGTTAGAGGATCAAGAATAACAATGTCAATTGGAAGAAGAGAGGTATGAAAGGAAGCAAGCCGAATCGCACTAGAATTGTCCTTTCTTCAGATACTGCTGGAACGAAGGTTTGAAATTGCCTACCAGACATAACTGTCCAGAATGCAGCAATCAATATTGGGAGCTTAGGCAATCTCAAATCAACCGCCAGTCTATCCATGCCTAGGATGCATATCATCATAATAACATGGATCAGCGCTTAAAAAAATAAAAGTATTCATGATCGGCTGAGAAAAAGAGTTGTTGACCAAGACTGGGCTGATCATGAAGAAGGAAGCAACAAGAGGGAACATGTCTAGCAGGAAGGCCAATGGTGCCCCAGAGGTTTAACAAGAAGCCAGAAGAGAAGGATGCAATGCCTAAGGAATAAGGAGATGGAACAGGCTCAGACATCTAGTAAAACTCAAGTATGGTGTGCTAAGCAAATTGCCGATAGAAAGCAACCATCGGCTAATATTCAAATGGTTTTTCTGTTGCCATCAGAATTCAGAGTCAATGGTGAAAGCCCACAACCAATCCAAGCAGTCAGCTTTGAAAATTTATTTTAATGGATAATCCAATAGATGGTACAGATGGCAAACTAGGACACGGCTTCACGTCGGCTGATGAATTAGAAGAAGTGGATATTGGTTTTGGAGACAGACCTAGGCCGACATACGTAAATGCTAAATTGGATCCAGAGTATAAGCGGGAATTAATTAATTTATTGAAAGAATTTAAAGACTGCTTTGCTTGGGAATACTACGAGATGCCTGGTTTAGACCGGTCAATTGTTGAGCATCAGTTGCCAATCAAACCTGGATATCGACCATTCAAGCAAGCTCCAAGGAGATTCAATCCAAACGTGCTTAATGATATTAAAAAAGAGACTGAAAGGCTACTGGAGGTGAAGTTCATCCGACCATGCCGATATACAAGAAGAATGGAAAATTATGGGTTTGCATTGATTTTAGGGATCTGAATAAAGCCACACCCATGGATGGTTATCCAATGCCGATAGCCGATATGTTAGTAGATGCAGCAGCCGGGCACAAGGTTATTAGCTTCATGGGCGACAATGCAGGATGTAACCAAATTTTCATGGCTGAAGAGGACATAGCGAAGATCGCTTTCAAGTGCCCCAGCGCAATTGGCTTGTTCGAGTGGGTTGTGATGACCTTCGGTCTGAAGAATGCTGGTGCCACTTATCAAAGGACAATGAATTATATTTTTCATAAGTTGATCGGCAGGATTGTTGAAATCTACATTGATGATGTGATGATAAAATCAAAAGGATACAAAAAGCATCTAGCTGATTTGCGAGAGACTCTGGAGTGCACAAGAAAACATGGTCTGAAGATGAATCCTAATAAGTGTGCCTTTGGGGTATCAGCTGGGCAATTCTTGGGTTTTATGGTCCATGAGAGAGGGATTGAGGTCAGTTAGAAGAGCATGAAAGCAATTGACGATGCGGTGCCCCCGACTACTAAGACATAGTTGCAATCTTTGCTTGGCAAGATTAATTTTATCAGAAGGTTTATTTCAAATTTGTCGGAAAGGGTTCTTTCGTTTTCTCCCTTGTTGAAATTAAAGAACGATCAAGAATTTAGATGGGGTGACATACAATAGAAGGCGTTTGAAGAGATAAAAGAGTATATGAAGCGTCCACCCGTGCTAGTTCCTCCTCAGCAGGGTAAGCCTTACAAGTTGTACATATCGGCCGATGACAAAACAATTGGATCGGCCCTGATATAAGAGTTTGAAGGAAAGGAGCGAGTGATTTTCTATCTAAGCAGGAGACTTCTAGATCCAGAAAAAAGATATTTTCCCACCAAAAAGTTATGCTTGTGCTTATATTTCTCTTGCACCAAGTTGAGGCATTACTTATTGTCGGCCGAATGTACGGTTGTTTCCAAGGCTGACGTAATCAAGCACGTGTTATCGATGCCAATACTAAATGGGAGAGTGGGAAAATGGATTCTCGCGTTATCAGAGTTTGACTTGAGGTACGAATCGGCTAAAGCAGTCAAGGGGCAGGTAATAGCCGATTTTGTCACCCAGCATCGTAAACCAAGCATGAATTATGTAGAGCCGGTACCTTAGACGTTATTCTTCAATGGATCATATTGCAAGAAATGTGGTGGCATTGGTATTGTTATTATTTTGCCTCGGGGGGCAAATTTTGAGTTTGCCTTTCCAACCGAGCCAATGGTTACCAACAATCAAGCAGAATATGAGGCTGTTCTGAGAGGGATTCAACTTCTTCATGCGGTAAAGGCTAAAGCAATTGAAATATTTGGAGACTCACTGTTAATTATTAATCAGTTGATCGGCTTATATGAGTGCAAAGAAGACACTTTGAGGAGATATTATGACGAGTGTCAGAGGTTGCTCAAAGAGTTTCCTCATGTCATATTTCAACACATTCCGAGGGCACAAAATCAAGAAGCTAACCGTTTGGCTCAAAGTGCATCAGGTTATCGAGTAATTCAAGAAATCTTGAGCAATAAAACCTTGGATAATGACTAGAGAGTTGAGATAGTCGACTACCTTAGAAATCCATCATGAAAAGTTACTAGAAAGCTAAGGTATAAATCGACTAAATATGTTTTGCTGGATGATTAGCTGTATTACAAAATGATCGACGGGGCCTTACTCAAATGCCTGAATCAAGAAGAGGCCAAGGTGTTGATGGGCGAAGTGCATGAAGGGATATGTGGAGCTCATCAATCGGCTTATAAGATGAAATGGATTATCCGCAGAACTGGATATTTCTGGCCAACAATATTAGAAGATTGTTTTGAATGTTACAAGGGATGCCAAGACTGTCAATGTTTTGGTAATATCCAGAAGTCGCTTGCATCGGCCATGAACCCAATAATCAAGCCATGGCCGTTTCGGGGCTGGGGAATTGATTTAATTGGCCAGATCTTTCCACCCTCGAGCAAAGGACATAAGTTCATATTGGTAGCAACAGATTACTTCACCAAGTGGGTTGAAGCAGTCCCCTTGAAAATGGTAACTTCAAAAAACATGGTTGATTTTGTCAAGGAGCATATTGTGTATCGTTTTGGAATTCCTCAAACCATCACTACCGATCAAGGGACCATATTCACATCAGAGGAATTCAAAGATTTTGCTGCCAGTATGGGGATCAAGCTGCTAAATTCGTCTCCTTACTATGCTTAGGCAGAGGCGTCCAATCAGATTATGATTAAACTGATCAAGAAGAAAATGGAGGAACAACCCAGGAAGTGGCATTCGACGCTTAATGAGGCATTATGGGCATACATGATGGCCTATCATGGATCAATTAAAACATCACCTTATGAGCTTGTGTATGGCCATAACGCAGTCCTTCCTTGGGAAGTTCAGACCGGATCAAGGCGTGTTATGTTGCAGAATGATTTGACATCCGAAGTCTACAAAAATCTTATGATGGACGACTTAGAAGACTTAAGTTGCCTTCGGCTGCGCGCTCTCGAAAATATTGAAGCCAATAAACTGAGGGTCGCAAAATATTACAATAAAAGGGTCAAGAATAAGCAATTTTTTGAAGGAGATTTGGTGTGGAAAGTGAAATTGCCGATCGGGTCAAAGGACAGTAAGTTCGACAAATGGTCACCCAATTGGGAAGGGCCTTATTGGATCAAACGTTGTGCGCCCGGTAATGCTTATATTTTGGAGACACTATGAGGAGAAGAAGAGTTTGGCCGAGCAATCAATGGAAAATATCTAAAGAAATTTTATCCTAGAGTTTGGATTAACACTTAAGTAGCTGATTTGTTCGGTCAACAGCTCTAATAGCCGATATCAGAAAGGTATCGCCTCTAGTACAAAAAATAAACCCAAAGGAATAGAAGCCGATACGATGCGTATCGCCTATAGGGGGAAAGCAAACAAGGATGAAGTGATACGTATAATATGAAATAAGAGACAAAGGAAAATCATTCAAGACGAGGGAATTGTTTGCTAAAAATCACCTATTACAAGCTACGGGCCGGAAAACAATTTGCTCACTACATCATCGGCCAAAGTATTGAAAGCTACAGAGTTGGCGGCACTAAAGAATTCCTTAATCAAACGCTCATGATCCTCGGGAGGCACTACATCCAGGAAAACCATGAGGAAGAAGCCAAAGATTGTGACCAGAGCGGGCTTGTGTAGTAGCCAATGCTGTGGCAGCACCATGACGATCGCCATGGAGAGCAACCTCCCTGACACGGTTTGGAATGTCATGCAAACGGACTACCAGAACGGCACCCCTGGCATTGACAAATCTCGCCACGTGATCTACAGCTGATCGAAGGCTTTCCAACTGAGCAGTTAGATCTAAAAAAATTCAAAGAAAAGATTGATCAGAAGATCTCAAAGGCAAAGTTAAGAAAAAGCGAAGGAGATTGTGGTAGCCATCTTACCTGTGATTCTGGCTTCAGCCCTGGCCAACCGTTCCCTCAAATCGGCCTCGGAGGACGATCGGATTTGAATCATGGCCAGAGCCCACTCCATGAGGGAAAGACAGTTGGTTAAACTTTGATCAGTCCGATCAATGGAAGCGATTAGATCATCATTATCGATCTGCCTCCTCGGACAACTGGGAAGCTGGCGATGAATCAATGTTGAAGATGATCTCAAAGATTGAACCAAGTCGACCCTATGCTCTGGGGTGGTGGAGACATCCCGAGTAGCACCTTCCCGGCGATGAAGACGTTGGCGCGATGATGCGGACCCGTTAAGAACTTCCTCAGCTGGCCTCTTGCTATTCTCCATGATCTCAAACCTACAGAAAAGAAGGGACTATGCTAAAGACGCAGAAGGTTTGAGATGAGACAGGAAGTTTTCTGAGCCCCAGCCGTGGCCCGCATATATAGCCCGGGGAGGCGAGGAGATGTATTTCGCCGAGGGTATGAAAACTGAAAAGAAATACGGAAACGGATCGGCACTCCGAAATTTCAGGGGAGAGATAACGAAGAGATATCAGATTTGGACTTATTGCTTCCCTAGATTACGAAATGTCGTGGGATGGATACAAAGAATTTACATTAACCAGAAATCAACCCACCAAGACTTCTTTGGATTGAAGGGAGTTTGGGCCCCCACAAGGCCGAAGGTCATCATGAACCAGGTCACATCGGCTAGATAATGGAATTATACCTAGGAGAAGGGGAAAGGCCGCCCGCTTGGCAGATGCCTAACTAGTTTCTCGGTGATCAGGAACTGCGGGAAAGAAGCTTGTGCCTCTCCCAGTGGGCGTTTGATGAAGCAAACAAGGGGAAGGTTTCCACACATTTTAGCCCTCACAAACACTAGAACAGCTTTGCGAGCATGGAGAGAAGACTCAAGTGGTATCACAAGACTTCTTCTAGTTGCAATAGCTGATCCTCTTTCTCGATAAGGCGCTAGAATGAGCGACACAATCACCCTATACACAAGAATTCTTCTAGCCACTCAAGATCTTCATAGCAAAAAGATGGACCATGGAGGGTCCGACGAAGTCAGAGTTCGAGAGGGCAGGTAGAAGAAAAACATAGTTGAATCGTTAAGCTACTCTCACCAGGGGCGGATAGGCATTTTATAGCCGGTCTGGAAGGATGAATCCAAGTGCCCGTGAAGCAATGATGCTCTCGTAAAAGTTGTGAAGTATGGGCTCATGAGCTGACATAGGCGGCAACAAACAGTAGACCCCAGATCAAGATTCTCTACCCGTGACTGCAGACCCATCGAAGATGAAGACATGATAAT
Source organism: Miscanthus lutarioriparius (assembly GCA_904845875.1). NCBI lineage: Eukaryota > Viridiplantae > Streptophyta > Magnoliopsida > Poales > Poaceae > Miscanthus > Miscanthus lutarioriparius. The sequence goes on from CAJGYO010000018.1 coordinate 80,823,665, forward strand.
TTTAGAATAAAATTACTTTTATTCCAAAATTGGGGGGTATGTGTTTACACCAGAATTTGGAAGAAGAGTTGCAGGGATTTGGAAGCTCCCGAAAATCATGTCATCAAGGAATCAGCTGCGCGGAGATCGAAGCTAGTTGATTCGGACGCAGCACTAGAATCGGCTTTCTTCAGATAGCGCCATCAGATAACGACAGAGGCTACGATCGGCGCTGGGACGAGACATGCTGGACTCTACAAAAAGGGAAAGATTAATGTCTAAGTTATCTTAAATTAGGAATGTTTTCGTTATGCCAAAGATTGTATTGAGTCGTACTCGAGTAAGGTTTGTTTTTAGGCCCTGGGTATAAATACCAAACCCCGACTATTGTAAAAAAACAACAATTAATCAAATACAAGTCAATTACTTTTTTCGGCTCTGGCCACCCCTTAGGAGTAGGAGTAGAGTAGATCTTGGCGAATTCTTCAGCGAGTACGGCTGCATCGATCCGGTCGACCTCCATTGCTTGTCTGTAAGTACCATCATGGTTTATACCTCTGTTTGTATGGTTGCATCGATCCGGTCGACACCCACTGTGACTTTGGTATTGGCCAGTTATCGACTCTTGTCTAATTCAAGTATGGCCTGTGTGATTCTGCCTCACACGCCACTGCTTGAATTAGATCAAGGTCAAGTTATCAGCTCTACCTTAGTATGGCAGTCTTTGGTAGATTCATTAAGTTACCGATATTGCTTATTGCTTTCATTGTTTATCTAATTACAGCAATATCACTCTGCCCGATTGAGATTGATCTGGATCGGCCTTATATATTGTTTAACTCATCGTTTGCTAATCTAAAATTGATCTAATCTATATCTTAAGCGATGAGTTATGTTTTTATCGGCTGTTTTGCGTCAATCTTAATCGTGCATAGCGTGCGGTTAAGACATGTTCGATCTTGAGTAGATCTATTAGTTAATGAAAACCGTTCCATGGCCCGTCATCACGGCCTATGGGATTCTGCCTCTCACCCCACTGTTGGCACCATAGAGTGGGGATCGTTAGTTGGTAGACCCGTTCCTGAGAAGACATGACCTTAACTGTGCGCTATGCCTGAATTGGCTATTTAGCCGATATCGAATGCTTTCACGAATAGTTCACATTACGAAATCATTGAAGTAGAGATAAGTTAAAAGATATGTTAGCCCCATGATCTTGTTATTGTATTACGGCCTGCATGATTCTGCCTCATGAATCACCATATTAGTAATGAGTTAGGGTCGTCGAGTCTATTGTTGTTTCTACGGCCTGCATGATTCTGCCTCATGCCCCACTGGTCATGGTGATAGATGAGATCTAACATGTTCATTAGATTTATCTTTATTAAATGGTTAAGTGGTGTTGAATTGTTTCTTTATATAAAAAGGAGTTCGGTTACTTATAATCATTGGCTCGGTATAAACCAATCATCATTGATATCTTATTGCCATTGATTAATATTTGCCTAAATAATATTTATCCTGAATGATAATCTATTCTTCTTACACAGCCCAACGAGCTTTAATCGGTTTATTCTTGTGAATATGCTGGAATCGACTATTTAGTCGATCTCCTCTCATATCGGCTCCTAGAGCCACATATTCGGGACTGTCTGGCAACACCGGCACGTTCCGCCCTTAATTACTGATAAGCTTTCTCTCCTTGTCAATTGCAGGGTCAAATTGACTGGCACGTCTCGGGAGGATTGCGTAGGATCGACCACCCTTGTGCTAAAGCTAGACGGATCTGCTCCATCGAGCAGACCCTTCCGGCTTGCTGCGTGTGTCCTCGGCACGGAGACAAAAATTCTGTGTCGACAACTCCTCTGCTTCCATTCCTTCCTTTTGTCTTCATAGATTTTTTTTCCTTCCGTGACTCACGCGATCCTGTGGGCAACCTCTACTCCGTCTCGATTTCCATCAAAACAGTACGTACGTGCTTTCACCTTGATCACGAAGAAAGACTCCAAGCCATGCACGTATGGTATGGCCCACAAGACACCAACCAGAAAGAGAAAATCAATCCGTTGACATACATGCATGCACCCAAATTTTCATGCAACAACACTGCATGCCTTTCTGAGTCCTCCCGCCTCACGCATGTAACTTGGCATGTGCCTCCAATTGCTTGGCCATCTCTACATGCCGGGACTCCGTCTTTTCCAACCAGATCCAAAAACAGCACGCTGGCCCGTACTTCCTGACCAAGTGACCAGTGACCACCAAGAAAACCTGAGGATGCCGCACGTCTCCACCGGTCGTTGTCACGTATTCTCTGAAAAACCAGGACACACGAATGAAGCTCTCTCTTTGTCAATTTTGTGTGGCCTGGATGCTGTTGCTCAGCTAATGAAAACCGACTAAGTAAATTTCATGCCTTCTAAGCCTATACACAATGTCTCACCTGAACCCAACCTCAGTGTGTTCTCTATCTCGGAGAATTGTTTTTAAATAATATTTTTTAATGATTAATTGCAAATCTAGCATTTGGATTGTAAGAATTGTATATATAGTGTACTGTCGGCTTGTGGCTAGCAGATAGAGGCCCTATTGGCAACTGGTGGGCCGACAGGTCCCTGTCGGCAACTCGTGGGCCGACATGATCCCGTCGGCGACCACAGAAGACTAGGTACCTGACCAATCTAGACAGGACAGCCCAGTGGACCCATATTGGCCCGATAGGCAAGTCGGCACCCGGTTAGCCGATAGGTCCCTGTCGGCCATTGGATAGATGTCAGGCCCTAAAATATCTAACCGGTCATCTTCTCCCTCGCTCTCTCTCTCTCTCTCTCTCTTGCTCACTCTTTCTGTCTCGCTCCGCACCAGCGCGCGGGTGCCTTATGCTGGCCGCTGGCCACCAGCGCGTGGAAAGCGTACGAGGCACGAGTGTCGATGGTCTCAATGTGTTGTTGGTCGGGCGAGCGACGCTTGCGGTCCAGGTGGTGTGGGCGCACCAGGTGTAGGTGCGGGAAGCAACGCCGAATGTCCGGCCAGACGTCCAGGCGCTTGCAATCCCCGAGAAGACACGAGTAGCAGCGCGGCCTTCAATTCCTGGCCGGTGCGCTGCCGATTTTGTTTGAAATAATATTATTTTAATAATTAATTGTAGATCTATAAGCTGTAATAATAAAATTGCAGATTGAGGTGTTAATCGGCGAACTAGAAGCCGATAAGAGTCTAATCGGCGTTCCAGGAGCCAATACGATCATGTCGGCTTTTGGGATGCCGATAGGAGGACTGATATAGTACGGGTATCCGTTGACGTGGGTGTTATCATTGCCGATAGAGTAATCAGCATTCCAGGGTCCGATATCTCCCAGCCACACACGGTCCCGCGGGATTAGTGGAGGATGTGTTTTTTTCTATCTTTTTCTATGGTTATTTATTTATTGATAGTTAGATAAAAAAATAGTATATATTTTCGGCACATATTTAATACGTATAAGTATTTACATATTCAGAAGATGTAGAATCACAGTTGCTTAGTTAGGAAATATTACTTTATTTGTTCGATAATTTGCCATTGGACACTCTTTAATGGCGGTATTTGCTGATGGACATCGCTCAATGCTGTCTTTGCTAAAATTTTAAACCATAAATTTAAATGATTTTAATTTTTAGGTTATTTTAGGTCTAAACAGCTTACTCGTAAACTTAAATGTAGAATTGTAGAAGAAAATACCACATCAGTCCTAAAATAAGTGATTCTCATTTCTCAAGAAGTCAAACTTTTTTAATTATAGATCTCAGTATTGTAATAGATATACAAATTATAATTTTACAAAAGGGCATGTCACATAAAAAAATTATGTCTATTTCTTATAAAGGTTAATGTGTAATATTAAAATCTTTTAGACGCGCACGCACACTCATTCTTATAAATGCATGCATGCACACCTTAGCCTTACGAGCACTTGTGAGAGTGACGAGTTGGATCAGTAAGGGGCTATTTGTTTGCCTAGTCTAGATGAGCCATTGAGCCCAGGGGGTGCTACCCAGGCTGTTTGTGTGCTTGGACCAGACCACGAGCCAGGCCGGCACGCCCCTCAAAACACCCCTGGGCCTGGCCTTGGAGAAATGAAAAACTCTTTCGTACCCGCTGGGCTCGGCTATAGCGTGCGCATCGTGTGCGAGCAGCGACGCTCTCGTCACCTCCCTTTTCTTTACCGTGAAAGCCTCCTCGCCGCCGCCAACCCCGTCATTGAGTGCACGCAGGCTCCAGCTCGGCGCGGTGACTTCCCCTCCCTCTCCGACGACTCTTCGGCGACCTCTGACCACATGCTGGCTCATTCTCATCCAGGAAAACAAACATGGCTGGTTGCACCACCACAGGCTGGATCACAGGATGCAGGCTTACTAAACACAATAGGACCGATAACTTTGATTAATATCAAATCTAGCAAGAGATCAAATGATCGATGTAGCCTACCGAAGAACTCGCCTAGAATTACGTTACTCCTACTCCTAGTGCGATGGCGTGAAGCTGGACAAATAGATTGTGTTTTGATCGAGAGAGGAAAAATGTTACAGTAGCCGAGGTCTATATTTGTACCCTGGGCCGATACAGAGTCCTAGACAATACGACTAGACAATTCTTGAGTAAAAAGAAAATAATCTAATTTGAACTCCACGATTTCCTTCCTGGCAGAGTCCGATTCTGTTATGCCTGAGCCGATACCGCTGGCGTCGTGATTTTCACGATCCATTCCAAAAATTTGTTGTAAACAAAAAGAAAAAAACAAAACATCCTGAGTACGCCGAAACTAATGTCACACCACCATTACGAATTTACCATGCTTCAAGTTTCAACGAATCGTCCTTGATTTAAAAATAATATATAGAATCATATTAGAATAGCATACCCATGGAATAAGCCTCTTAGGATTTGGATTAGTGGTAATAGGATAAATAAGTTGGTGTGCAAATTGAATTAGATGAGCCGCAAAAAAACACAAGGAAAGCCCATTTGAAAGGTGATACAGCCTGTCGGCAGACCACGAGCCGATCGGTACGCGCTACTGTTGCCACGTCAACTTGTCGGCTGTCCAGTGGCCGACAGGTACTAGATTTGCAATTTGTTAACAGTAGCATCTAAATTTATAATTATCTATTTAAATAATATTACATCAAAAAAATTTATTCAAGTGACTTTAACTTGCGTACTACGGCTTCAAATCCACGTCAGTTTGCCTTCACAGGTCCAAGCAATTGCAGTTCTTAGTAGGCGGACATGGGTCGGGTGTGTAGGTCATATGTAGAGCCATTCTCAATTATTTTAGGCTGCACGCTAGAGAGGCCTCTAGGGCCAACTTGCGATATTTGCCAAGATGCTAATGAAAACCGACTAAGTAAATTTCATGCCTTTCAAGCGCAACATCTGCTCAGACGAATGAAACAAACGCATGCAACATGCACTTTCAAGCGCAACATCTGCTCAGACGAATGACCAGTACGACTCCACCGCCGGCCGGCTCTGATCCATAGCTGTTGCCCCCGATAGAAGGAGAATCCAAACCACCACGACCGCGGCCGGATCGGAGGGCGGGATCTGGGATGGGGAGTGGAAGGCGTGGACCAGGGCAACGCTGCGCGCCCGTGCCGGAGTTGTGCGTCCCATGCCGGAGCAGGGCCACGCGCCCGCGCCAGATCTGCACCCGCGCTAGGGCCGCCGCCGGGGTCGCGCCCATCCCCGCACCGGAGTTGAGGCCGGGGGTGGCCGGCTGGTGAAGAGGAAGGGGGTCGCCGTGTGGATCAGAGCTCATGCTCGCGCCGGGGCCGCTGCTGCGCTGGAGCAGGAGGAGGGAGAGGGAGGCAGCGGGGCGCGCAGCTCGTGCGACGCGCTTGGGGGCGGGGTGGGGGCGCGCGTGGCTCGGCAGAGGAGCGTTGCGGCGTGGGTGCGGCGGGTTCGGAGATGCCGCGGTGGGGGAATGAGCGGGTGCAGAAATGAGCAGACGGATCCGGACGTATGATATGTATCATTATCGTTATGCAATACCGTAGACTCTCTGTTTGACTCCTCTGCTGTCCATTCCTTCCTTTTGTGTTCATAGATTTTTTTTCCTTCCGTGACTCACGCGATCCTGTGGGCAACCTCTACTCCGTCTCGATTTCCATCAAAACAGTACGTACGTGCTTTCACCTTGATCACGAAGAAAGACTCCAAGCCATGCACGTATGGTATGCCGGCCCACAAGACACCAACAAGAAAGAGAAAATAATCAATCCGTTGACATACATGCATGCACCCAAATTTTCATGCAACAACACGGCATGCCTTTGTGAGTCCTCCCGCCTCACGCAAGTAACTTGGCATGTGCCGGCCATCGCTACATGCCGGGACTCCGTCTTTTCCAACCAGATCCAAAAACAGCACGCTAGCCCGTACTTCCTGACCAAGTGACCAGTGACCACCAAGAAAACCTGGGGATGCCGCACGTCTCCACCGGTCTATTCTCTGAAAAACCAGGACACACGAATGAAGCTCTCTCTTGGTCAAATTTGGGTGGCCTGGATGCTGTTGCTCAGCTAATGAAAACCGACTAAGTAAATTTCATGCCTTCTAAGCCTATACACAATGTCTCACCTGAACCCAACCTCAGTGTGTTCTCTATCTCGGAGAATTGTTTTTAAATAATATTTTTTAATGATTAATTACAAATCTAGCATTTGGATTGTAAGAATTGTATATATAGTGTACTGTCGGCTTGTGGCTAGCAGATAGAGGCCCTATTGGCAACTGGTGGGCCGACAGGTCCCTGTCGGCAACTCGTGGGCCGACATGATCCCGTCGGCGACCCAGCAGAAGACTAGGTACCTGACCAATCTAGACAGGACAGCCCAGTGGACCCATATTGGCCCGATAGGCAAGTCGGCACCCGGTTAGCCGATAGGTCCCTGTCGGCCATTGGATAGATGTCAGGCCCTAAAATATCTAACCGGTCATCTTCTCCTCTCTCTCTCTCTCTCTCTCTTGCTCGCTCTTTCTGTCTCGCTCCGCACCGGCGCGCGGGTGCCTTAGGCTGGCCGCCGGCCGCCAGCACGTGGAAAGCGTATGAGGCACGAGTGTCGATGGTCTCTATGTGTTGTCGGTCGGGCGAGCGACGCTTGCGGTCCAGGTGGTGTGGGCCCCCGCGTGGGTGCACCAGGTGTAGGTGCGGGAAGCAGCGCCGAATGTCCGGCCAGACGTCCAGGCACTTGCAATCCCCGAGAAGACACGAGTAGCAGCGCGGCCTTCAATTCCTGGCCGGTGCGCTGCCGATTTTGTTTGAAATAATATTATTTTAATAATTAATTGTAGATCTATAAGCTGTAATAATAAAATTGCAGATTGAGGTGTCAATCGGCGAACTAGAAGCCGATAAGAGTCTAATCGGCGTTCCAGGAGCCAATACGATCATGTCGGCTTTTGGGATGCCGATAGTAGGACTCACATAGTACGGGTATCCGTTGACGTGGGTGTTATCTTTGCCGATAGAGTAATCGGCATTCCAGGGTCCGATATCTCCCAGCCACACACGGCCCCGCGGGATTATTGGACGGATGTGTTTTTTCTATCTTTTTCTATGGTTAGTTATTTATTGATAGTTAGATAAAAAAATAGTATATATTTTAGGCACATATTTAATACGTATAAGTATTTACATATTCAGAAGATGTAGAATCACAGTTGCTTAGTTAGGAAAAATTACTTTATTTGTTCAATAATTTGCTATAGGGCACTCTTTAATGGCGGTATTCAATGCTGTCTTTGCTAAAATTTTAAACCATAAATTTAAATGATTTTAATTTTTAGGTTATTTTAGGTCTAAACAGCTTACTCGTAAACTTAAATGTTGAATTGTAGAAGAAAATACCCCATCTGTCATAAAATAAGTGATTCTCATTTCTCAAGAAGTCAAACTTTTTTAATTATAGATCTGAGTATTGTAAGAGATATACAAATTATAATTTTACAAAAGGGCATGCCACGTAAAAAAATTACGTCTATTTCTTATAAAGGTTTATGTGTAATATTAAAATCTTTTAGACGCGCACGCACACTCATTCTTATAAATGCATGCATGCACACCTTAGCCTTACGAGCACTTGTGAGAGTGACGAGTTGGATCAGTAAGGGGCCGTTTGTTTGCCTAGTCTAGATGAGCCATTGAGCCCAGGGGGTGCAACCCAGGCTGTTTGTGTGCCTGGACCAGCCCACGAGCCAGGCCGGCATGCCCCTCAAAACACGCCTGGGCTTGGCCCTGGAGAAACGAAAAATTCTTTCGTACCCACCGGGCTCGGCTATAGCATGCGCATCGTGTGCGAGCAGCGACGTTCTCGTGACCTCCCTCTCCGACGACTCTTCGGCCGCCGTGAAAGCCTCCCCGCCGCCGCCGCCAACCCCGTCATTGAGTGCACGCAGGCTCCAGCTCGGCGCGGTGACTTCCCCTCCCTCTCCGACGACTCTTCGGCGACCTCTGACCACATGCTGGCTCATTCTCATCCAGGAAAACAAACATGGCTGGTTGCACCACCACAGGCTGGATCACAGGATGCAGGCTTACTAAACACAATAGGACCGATAACTTTGATTAATATCAAATCTAGCAAGAGATCAAATGATCGATGTAGCCTACCGAAGAACTCGCCTAGAATTACGTTACTCCTACTCCTAGTGCGATGGCGTGAAGCTGGAAAAATAGATTGTGTTTTGATCGAGAGAGGAAAAATGTTACAGTAGCCGAGGTCTATATTTGTACCCTGGGCCGATACAGAGTCCTAGACAATACGACTAGACAATTCTTGAGTAAAAAGAAAATAATCTAATTTGAACTCCACGATTTCCTTTCTGGCAGAGTCCGATTATGTTATGCCTGAGCCGATACCGCTGGCGTCGTGATTTTCACGATCCATTCCAAAAATTTGTTGTAAACAAAAAGAGAAAAAACAAAACATCCTGAGTACGCCGAAACTTCTGTCACACCACCATTACGAATTTACCATGCTTCAAGTTTCAACGAATCGTCCTTGATTTAAAAATAATATATAGAATCATATTAGAATAGCATACCCATTGAATAAGCCTCTTAGGATTTGTCTTAGTGGTAATAGGATAAATAAGTCGGTGTGCAAATTGAATTAGACGAGCCGCAAAAAAAACACAAGGAAAGCCCATTTGAAAGGTGCCATGGAAGGTGATAAAGCCTGTCGGCAGACCATGAGCCGATAGGTACGTGCTACTGTTGCCACGTCAACTTGTCGGCTGTCCAGTGGCCGACAGGGTACTAGACTTGCCTACCAGCTTCGGAGAAGGGTCCAGTGGGCAATCCTCTAGCCGAGTAGTACGCGCTACTGTTGCCACGTCATCTTGTCGGTTGGCGAGTGGCCGACAGGTACTAGATTTGCAATTTCTTAACAGTAGCATGTAAATTTATAATTACTTATTTAAATAATATTACATCAAAAAATTTTATTCAAGTGACTTTAACCTGCATACGACGGCTTCAAATCCACCAATCACCATAGTCAGTTTGCCTTCACTGGTCCAAGCAATTGCAGTTCTTAGTAGGCGGACGTGGGTGTCGGTGCGGGACCCACGGGATACCCCGCAAGGAAGGAAGAGGCTCTAGTCTAACTAGGATTCTTCTCATGTAATCTTAGTAGTCGTATTATTCTGTAATCCTACTAGGAACTCTCATTATAAACCGACTAGTACTCTGGCCTCCTGACTATATAAAGGAGGGTAGGGTTCCTAGAGGCGGGAGGGAGACAAGACTTCACAATCAATCCAACGCAAAAGGCTAAACGTCAACTGGACGTAGGGCTATTACTCGATCACGGTCGAGGGCCCGAACCAGGATAAATTGACTGTCTCTTGCGTTCACCGTCGAGTTCCACATATGCTGAAGCCCGAACATACTGCCCCGGGTACCCCCGTGGCAGTCTATCGGTGGTGAAACATCGACAGCTGGCACGCCAGGTAGGGGTGTTCGGCGAATTTGCATCCGAGAGCTCGACGGACCTCGACAACATGATCTTCTCGACGGGATCAACCTTCATCTTCGGTTCATGGATCTGCGAGGCAGACGACAATGGCGAGCTCCAAAGCCGTCTCCTCGAAGATTTGGATCACCATGAAGACCTTTCTATTTCGGCAGCTATGACAGATTAGCTCGCTGGAAGATTCGCACAACTCATGATGACTGATCCAACTCAGATTTCGCGGCTTTGCGCATCCGACTCAAACTCAGGCTCCGCATCCGAGATGTAGTCTTACCCGAGTTCTTTCGAGAAATCGAGTTCTTTTCCGGCAGGATTCTAGAACACGGCCTTGGCCTATCAAGAACACAACTCGGAGTACACTCAGATTCCTTTCAAGAAGTTGGGACCTTTTCCTTTTGGACTACACAACATGGCAACATCTTATCAGGCACGGCCTGAAGGTTCCCTCGATCCAGTGCTTAGAATGACACTAAAAGGAGCTCAGGAAGGTCTCGTACTAACTATAACATCTCAAGACTGCATCGTCCACTGGCCAGGTTCTGTTCCTAAGGATAGCGGTACCAGACTAGTCGACGCGATGACAACAACAATTCTACCCTACCAAGAAGGAAACTCGATCTGTGACCTTGAAGCCTCTACTAAAGTTATTAACAACTCCGATAGTATGGAAACCGACGCCGATAGCAGAACAATTCACGCACGAGAAATATTCATGGTTCACCGTCCTCGATCACCATTGGTCCCCCTAGAAGCACCCGACATCAGGTCATTAGATGAATCTGAGTCCAACATATCACCCTTTACCCAGGGGCACAATGGTGAGACCGAGAATCAAAAGCTAGCCAGAGAAAGAAAGAACAAATTGAAACAAGGACGCCAATGCCATGCTAGGCAGCGCAAGGAAGCTTGGATCAGATATGAGTCAGATCTAGCCGAGTACAATAGAAGAAAATCAGAACAAGAAGTCGAAGAAGGACGCGCGGTGAATACACCCTACGATAAGATCCAAGAAGCACTAGAAGAACTCAGAGCAGCCTCACATCCTAGTGAAAATAGGAACAACTCCGAGACTTCCTCCGGTCAACGGTCCTAAGGACGCACGACGGAAGAACCCGCTCGAGACTACCTGCCAGATCAACATCTCATGAGCAGGAAGATCAAAATCAAAGGAAGTTCGCTTTCGAGAGACTTGGACCAAGTGGAAGTCATAATAGAGAAAGTAGAAGGGACCATAGTCAAAACCACCGAGTCGAACAACTAGGAAAGGTCAGAAGCAAAGTACCTATTCAGACAGCCACGTCAGAACTACTCTCACCAAAACAACAGTTGGCTAGAAGGGGGTGCTGAATCAGAATACACAGAAGCCAGAACACACAATAGATTCCCCTGTTTTGCAAACAGACTTGCTTCAATACGGCTTCCTCACAAGTTCAAGCCGTCCAACCACTCTAAATATGATGGCAAGACCGAACCAAGACAGTGGCTTAGGATTTACTCACAATCGATTGAACTAGTCGGAGGAGACGACAATATCAAGACCTTGTTCTTTCCCATGGCCCTAGAAACCATGCCCCTCCAATGGTTTGACAAATTGAATTCAGGATCAATCAGAAATTGGGAGCACTTGCAAAGAGTTTTCTGTGAAAATTTTGTTGGTATCATTACGCACCCAATCACCCACGTAGAATTAAAAGGACTCAAGCAGAAAGGGGGTGAAAGTCTTAGAAATTACTATCGACGATTTGGCGAACTACGTGCTCAAGTACATGACATCACCGAACGAGAAGTAATCGAAGCTTTCTCTCACGGAATCATGGCTAGGTGGCAATTTCAGGACTTCTGCAAAGAAAACCCGAGAAACAATAAAGAATTCAAACGCACAGTAGAAAAGATGATTACTGCAGAAGAGAAGACACGAGAAAGGTTCTCGGATAGAAACAACCGAGACAACCCGGACAAGCAAAATCATCGAAACAACAGACATCAGGAAAGAAAACGTGGACCAGACAACACCGTAGCGGTGACTGACAAATCAAGGAAGTTTTCCAAACCCAGAAGGTATGACGACATTGAAAACATGCGTTGCATCTTGCACCCCAAAGGAAATCACACCATCGGAAATTGCTACACCTTCAATGATCGATACACAAGAAAAGATAGTAAGGGGAACACTAAAGAAGACAATCAAAAAAAAAGAAGATAACCACGAAGACAAAGGATTCCAAAAATCTAGGGGGGCAGTGGCAGTGATCTTCGTCGGGGCTCCAGATTCCAGAAGCAAACATCAAGAAAAGCTAGCTCTACGAACCATCGAGGCAGCAGAGCCGGCTACTCCAAGATATCTCAATTGGTCACAGTATCCAATCCAGTTTTCAAGAGAAGACCAATGGACTAGCGTAGGAAACGTAGGCCATTACCCACTGGTTCTAGATCCAACTATCGCCGGTATGACTGTCACAAAAGTACTAATCGATGGGGGAGCCGGACTCAACATTATTTTTTCAAAAACGCTAAGGAAGATGGGACTACAACTCGCCAGGATGATTACACCAACGAGTACCCCTTTTTATGGCATAGTAGCCCGGCAAGGCAGCCATGCCACTTGAACAAATCACTCTACCGGTTACTTTTGGAACTCCCTCAAACTACCGTACAAAGTTCATCAAGTTTGAAGTTGCAGACTTCGATTCATCATATCACGCAATCCTCAGGCGCCCAGCACTAGCAAAATTCATGGCGATACCGCATTATCCGTACCTATTACTTAAGATGCCAGGGCCTAACGGTGTCCTTTCTCTTCGAAGTGATTTGAAGCGTGCTTTTGACTGCGATGTTCAGGCAATCCAAATTGCAGCCAAAGCACAAGCCGCTAATGGTAGAAAAGAAATAGCCACTATTGCCGTAGAAATGAGCCTAGAAGAGCTACAGATACCGGCTAAAAAGCCCAGCATCCTCGCACCACCAAAAGAAGCCGACGTCAAGCAAATCGACCTGGGCACTGGTGATCCCTCCAAAACGACAACCATCAGCGCCCACCTCTCAGCAAAATAGGAACTCGCGCTCACCAACTTTCTTTGGGACAACAAAGATATCTTCGCTTGGAAGTCGGCCGACATGCCAGGTGTCCCAAGAGAGTTGGCTGAGCACAGAATCGATATCAATGAAGGCTCCAAGCCTGTGAAGCAATGGCTACGGCGATTCTCACCCGACAAGAAGGCACAAATTAAAAAAGAAATCACAAAGCTAATGGCAGCCGGATTCATCAGAGAAATCCTTCATCTAGATTGGCTAGCAAACCTAGTTCTAGTACAAAAAAAGAATACGGACGAGTGGCGCATGTGCGTCGACTACACAGACCTCAACAAACACTGCCCAAAAGATCCGTTTGGGCTACCGCATATTGATCAGATAGTTGATTCAACAACAGGATCTGCTCTATTATCCTTTCTTGATTGCTATTCAGGATATCACCAGATCGCATTAAAGGAACAAGACCAGAGCAAGACATCTTTCATCACTCCGTTCGGTGCCTACTGCTACAAGACCATTTCGTTTGGACTCAAGAATGCTGGTGCCACTTACCAAAGAGCTATCCAAACGTGCCTTGGTGAACAGATCGACGAAAACGTAGAGGCATACGTGGATGACGTAGTAGTAAAAACAAAGAACCCGGACACACTAATTGAAGACTTAAAGCAAACCTTCGAAAACCTGAAAAGGTGGAGGTGGAAATTGAACCCAAATAAGTGTGTATTCGGAGTTCCTTCAGGACAACTACTCGGATTCTTGGTCAGTCATCGCGGAATCAAAGCAAGCACCAAGCAAATTAGAGCCATAACAGAGATGGGCCCTCCTCGAAGTGTCAAAGATGTGCAGAAGCTAACAGGCTGCATGGCGGCCCTCAATCGTTTCATATCAAGACTTGGCGAAAAATGGTTACCTTTCTTTAAACTACTAAAGAAGACAAACAAGTTCGAGTGGACAGAAGAAGCCAACGAAGCTTTCAAAAGACTTAAGGCATACCTCACCTCCTCGCCCGTTCTCACGCCTCCAAAGAAATATGAAGACATGATGCTGTACATTGCGGCAACTTCTACTGTGATCAGCACAACGATAGTCGTAGAAAGAGAAGAAGAAGGACGCGTATATAAAGTACAACGCCCCGTATACTACATCAGCGAAGTACTGTCAGAATAAAAATCCTGTACCTGCATGTGCAAAAACTACTCTACGCCCTCCTGATCACTTCACACAAGCTTCACCACTATTTTGAAAGCCACAAGATTAGCGTGGTGACAGATTTCCCACTCGGAGACATCCTACACAATAGAGACGCAAAATGGCACATATCTAAGTGGGCAGTTGAACTTGGTGCTCTAAATATCGATTTCTCCCCAAGAAAGGCAATTAAATCTCAAGCCCTTGCCGACTTTGTTGCCGAGTGGACATAAATTCAACAACCTATGTCAAATACCATCCTTGACCATTGGAAGATGTACTTTGATGGATCACTCAAGCTAGACAGAGCCGGTGCAGGCGTTCTCTTAATTTCTCTAGATGGAAACCAACTCAAGTATGTCCTTCAGATATTATGGCAAGCTACAAACAATGAAGCAGAATACGAAGCCCTCATCCATGGGCTAAGAGTGGCTATTACCCTCGGAATCAAGCGTTTACTTATATACGGCGATTCGGCAGTAGTCATCAACCAAGTCAACAAAGATTGGGACTGCACCAAAGAAAACATGAGCGCTTACTATGCTGAAATATGAAAACTCAAAAAACATTTTCAAGGATTAGAAATTCTACATGTCCTGCGTGATTCTAATATTGCAGCAGATGTCCTCGCCAAGCTTGGATCAGACAGGGCAAAGGTCCCACCCGGTGTATTCATAGAGGAGTTATCAGCTCCCTCTATCAAACAACCCGGTGAGATAACCCCTGAACTCCCAGCTAAAGGCACCCAGATTTTGGTAATCACCACCTCATGGACCTAGGTTTTTATTGATTATATCAAAGAGAATAAGTTGCTAGCAGATAAAGAGGAAGCTACCTGAGTTGTTCGCAGAAGGAAGAACTACGTCCTAGTGGGGGACAAGCTCTACAGAAGAGTCGCATCATCAGGAGTACTCCTAAAATGTGTCTCATTTGAAAAAGGCAAAGAGATCTTAGACGAAATACACTCAGGTTGCTGTGAAAATCATGCCGCTTCAAGAACACTAGTCGACAAGGCATTCCGCACCGGATTCTACTGGCCAACCGCTTTGAAAGGCGCAGAAGAACTTGTCAGAAAATGCAAAGGTTATCAAATGTTCACAAGACAAGCTCATGTGCCAGCTCAATGTACTAGATTTGCAATTTCTTAACAGTAGCATCTAAATTTATAATTATTTATTTAAATAATATTACATCAACAAAATTTATTCAAGTGACTTTAACCTGCGTACGACGGCTTCAAATCCACGTCAGTTCGCCTTCACAGGTCCAAGCAATTGCAGTTCTTAGTAGGCGCACGTGGGTCGGGTGTGTAGGTCATACGTAGAGCCATTCTCAATTATTTCAGGCTGCACGCTAGAGAGGCCTCTTGGGCCAACTTGCGATATTTGTCAAGATGCTAATGAAAACCGACTAAGTAAATTTCATGCCTTTCAAGCGCAACATCTGCTCAGACAAATGAAACAAACGCTTGCAACATGCACTTTCAAGCGCAACATCTGCTCAGACAAATGACCAGTATGACTCCACCGCCCGCCGGCTCTGATCCATAGCTGTTGCCCCCGATAGAAGGAGAATCGAAACCACCACGACCGCGGCCGGATCGGAGGGCGGGATCTGGGATGGGGAGTGGAAGGCGTGGACCGGGGCAACGCTGCGCGCCCGTGCCGGAGTTGTGCGTCCCATGCCGGAGCAGGGCCACGCGCCCGCGCCAGATCTGCACCCGCGCTAGGGCCGCCGCCGGGGTCGCGCCCATCCCCGCACCGGAGTTGAGGCCGGGGGTGGCCGGCTGGTGAAGAGGAAGGGGGTCGCCGTGTGGATCAGAGCTCATGCTCTCGGGCGGCGCCGCTGCGCTGGAGCAGGAGGAGGGAGAGGGAGGCAGCGGGGCGCGCAGCTCGTGCGACGCGCTTGGGGGCGGGGCGGGGGCGCGCGTGGCTCGGCAGAGGAGCGTTGCGGCGTGGGTGCGGCGGGTGCGGAGATGCCGCGGTGGGGGAATGAGCGGGTGCAGAAATGAGCAGACGGTTCCGGACGTATGATATGTATCATTATCGTTATGCAATACCGTAGACTCTCTGTTTGACTCCTCTGCTGTCCATTCCTTCCTTTTGTGTTCATAGATTTTTTTCCCTTCCGTGACTCACGTGATCCTGTGGGCAACCTCTACTCCGTCTCGATTTCCATCAAAACAGTACGTGCGTGCTTTCACCTTGATCACCAAGAAAGACTCCAAGCCATGCACGTATGGTATGGCCCACAAGACACCAACCAGAAAGAGAAAATCAATCCGTTGACATACATGCATGCACCCAAATTTTCATGCAACAACACGGCATGCCTTTGTGAGTCCTCCCGCCTCACGCATGTAACTTGGCATGTGCCTCCAATTGCTTGGCCATCGCTACATGCCGGGACTCCGTCTTTTCCAACCAGATCCAAAAACAGCACGCTAGCCCGTACTTCCTGACCAAGTGACCAGTGACCACCAAGAAAACCTGGGGATGCCGCACGTCTCCACCGGTCTATTCTCCACTAGTAGAGAACAGACCTTTGATCCTCGATCAAAATGGGCTCTAGTCCCGGAATTTTTTGTGCCCGGGACTAGAGATACTTTTAGTCCCGGTTGGAGGCTCCAAACAGGACTAAAGGTCCCTGCCCAACGGCTACTGTGCCAGACAGAGGTGGTAGGGACCTTTAGTCCCGGTTGGAGCCACCAATCGGGACTAAAGGTAGACTTTTACTCTCGGTTGGTGGCTCCAACCGGGAGTAAAAGTCTACTCCAGGGCCGTGGCTGCGATGGGGGTTGGAAAGTTACCTTTAGTCCAGGTTGGAGCCACCAACCGGGACTAAAGGTCCCCCCTTTATATCCCGGCCGTCTCCTTCTTCCTCCCCGAGCCCGAGCTCAGCACATTTTGAAGCTCACTGCACTAGTGTTATTGCTTCCTCCCTCCATTGTTCCTCCATTCATTCTTCGATTCCTCCGTCGATTTCTTCGATTCCTCCGTCGATTCTTCAGTTGTAAAGGTTACCAATCTCATACTCTCATTTTCCACCATTGTCTTATCTTATTTTGTTCACTATATATATATATGGTTCTTTATTGTGGTTTTTTTCATTTGTAAGCAATTTGAGCTCAAAATCACTTCAAGCTTGCATATTTACATGAAAGAAGGTTAAAGTAGCTAGTTGAACTTATGGGACCTTGTTCATCTCGGCGCAGCATGTTCTCTCGCCGAGCGGTAAAGGACGTCAAGGAGGAGCTTTGATTCTACGAGGAGAGCGGCAACGGTCGTGGAAGACCGTGTTCCCTTCCTCATAGAATCGGAGCTCTTCCGTGGCTGGCACGGTGCCGTCCGGTAGAGAAATGCATTCCGAGATGATCACGTAAGCAAGGTCAACTAGTACGGATGGTTATTTATTCACACATCCCAATATCGTCGCAGTAGTCTGTCAATCACCGTACCCAAACGTAGTATATATATAAATATAAACGATGATCGATTGTTATGTGTGTACACTCCCATTCTTCGTTAATTTGCGGAAATATCATGTGAATTACTTACCCGCCGTAGTAAAAGGCGAGAACACAATGACCATGGCCACGACAAGAAAGAGTAGTGTTAAACGCCCGAAGCCTTTTAAACTTCAAGCTTGCATATTTACACGAAGGAATGTTAAAGTAGCTATTAAAAACTAGTATTCACCGTTCATTTGTAGCATGCATAGCACACTTCATTGTTTAGAGATATAGAGAATTTTAGAGTTTTTTTAATTTTATTTGTTTATAAAATGAGAAATTTATAGTGTATTAAAAATGAGTATAGAGAGTAGATGGCAACTGCTTTCGGGTCCTCGGCCTCTCATGGGTTTCCAAAGCGACTTAGGCCGGGCCTCCCACTCATTGCATGCGACAAGTGTTGTGATGAGACGAAGATTGTGATAGAGTACCGAGTGAAGAAGGAGGGTCCCAACAAGGGTCGCATTTTCTAGAAGTGTCCAGATCGTAATGTGAGTTATTTTATCGTATTTAATGACTATGGTTAGTTTCTACCTATTTTCATGATGGTTGTGATTAAAGTTCTAATTTTCTATTTTAATTTCAGTGGGATGGCACTGGATGTTCAGGCTTCTACTGGGAGGAAGAGTATGTTGAACTCGTGCAAAAATATCTTGCACAACAGGCAGATATGGCGACTAATGAGGCAGTGATCCAGCCGAAGAAGCCTAAAGATGTTGAACAAACGGGGGATCTGTCTGTTTTAGTTGGGATTGGTCGCGAAATCCTTGTGTTGCTGAAGTGCATTTTAGCTTTAGTGTTTTTAGTGGTAGTTGGGATTGTCTACATTGTAGCGAGGATTTCTTAAATTTATAGCTTTTGTGGTGGTATGCATGTTGTATAATTAACTAATTATGTTCTAGGTTTTAATACGGTATTTATGTCATGTAATACAGATGACTCGGCATTGGATGTACAATGCTGATCGTCGCTCCCAAGAGTTCATGGACGACGTGCATTCTTTGTTACGTGCGGCCGAGGCAAACAAACACGATGGTTTCATGTGCTGCCCATGTGCCGTATGTAAGAATACGGTGGAATATCCTTGCTCAAGGACTCTTCATTCACACTTGTTCAAGTCAGGTTTCATGTCAAACTATATTTGTTGGACGAAGCACGGAGAAACCGACGTTGTAATGGAAGAATGTGAAGAAGAACAATGGGACAACAACGATATTATTCTCGATGGTGCGTGCTTCAATGATACTGCAATGGGAGAAGCTGAAGAAGAGGTAGCCGCAGAAGATGAGTCTGCTGATGATCTTTGTCAGGTCATTCGTGACGCACAAAGAGAATGTGAAAGTGAAAAGGAGAAGATCAAGTTCGAGCGGATGCTAGAAGATCACAAGAAATTGTTGTACCCAACTTGTGATGCAAGGCAGAAAAAGTTGGGAACCACACTAGAATTGCTGCAGTGGAAGGCAAAGAATGGTGTATCTAACAAGGGATTTGGAGAGTTACTAAAAATCCAAAAGAAGATGCTTCCGAAGGACAATGAATTGTCCGCCACTACCTACGAAGCAAAACAAGTTGTCTGTCCTATGGGGCTAGAAATCGAGAAGATACATGCATGTTCTAATGACTACATCCTCTACCATGGCAAAGAGTACGAGAAATTGGATGCATGCTCGGTATGCCATGCATCGTGGTATAAGATCAGGCGAGATGACCCTGGTGATGTTGAGGGCGAACGTCCGTGGAAGAAAATCCCTGTCAAGGTTATGTGGTATGCTCCTATAATACCACGCTTGAAACGTCTGTTCAGAAACAAAGAACATGCAAAATTGTTGCGATGGCACAAAGAAGACCGTAAGGTAGACAATATGTTGAGACACCCTGCTGATGGGTCCCAGTGGAGAGCAATCGACAGAGAATTCCTGGAGTTTGCAAATGACGTAAGAAACTTAAGGTTTGCTTTAAGTACAGATGGTATCAATCCTTTTGGAGAGCAGAACAGTAGTCATAGCACTTGGCCTGTTACTCTAAGTATCTACAACCTTCCTCCTTGATTATGCATGAAGCGGAAGTTCATTATGATGCCTGTGCTCATCCAAGGACCGAAGCAACCTGGCAATGACATCGATGTGTACCTGAGACCACTTATTGATGAACTTCTCATTTTGTGGAATAAAGGTGTATGTGTGTGGGATGAGTACAAACAGAACACTTTGATCTATGAGCATTGTTGTTCGTAATAATCAATGATTGGCCTGCTCTAAGTAATCTTTCGAGACAGATCAAACAAGGGATATAATGCATGCACACACTACTTCTGATGATAGTAGGTGTATTCTTGAAAAAAAATGTCGAAAGGTCGTGTACCTTGGCCATCGTCGATTTCTTCCGCAAATCACCCCGTAAGAAAGAAAGGCAAGCATTTTAAAGGAAGGCGAGACACCGACCAAGCCTCGCAACCAAACCGGTGAGGATGTACTCGATATGGTCAATGATGTGAAAAGTCGTCTTTGGAAAAGGACATGGCAGCCAACCTGTTCCAAATGACGCTAACGGTCACGCACCCATGTGGAAGAAGAAGTCCATATTTTGGGAGCTACCCTATTGGCAAGTCCTAGAGGTCCACAATTTCGATCGACGTGATGCACTGACGAAGAATCTTTGTGTGAACTCGCTAGGCTTCATGGGTGTGTATGGAAAGCCTAAGGACACATTTGAAGCACGACATGACTGCGTTGTTTGAGAGAAAGAGACAACCGCATCCAGAGAAGACAGATGATGGGACGCCATTACTTACGCCCCGCCAGCCTACACTCTAAGCAAAGAGGAGAAGGAAATCATGTTTGAATGCTTAAACAACATCAAGGTACCATCTGGATTCTCCTCGAATATAAAGGGTATTATAAATGTGCCAGAGAAGAAATTTCAGAACTTAAAGTCCCATGACTATCACGTTCTCATGACGCAATTACTTCCGATTGCATTAAGAGGAATTCTACCTCCAAATGTACGTCTAGCCACCGTGAAGCTATGTGCATTCCTCAATGCAATTTCTCATAAGGCAATTGATCCAACTGATCTAGCTAAACTATGTAATGATGTGGTTCAATGTCTCGTCGACTTTGAGTTGGTGTTCCTCCTTCCTTCTTTGATATCATGACACACCTCCTAGTTCACCTAGTCAAGGAGATTTTCATTTTCGGTCCTGTGTTCCTATACAACATGTTCCCCTTAGAGAGATTCATGGGAGTCCTGAAGAAATATGTTCACAACCGTGCTCGCCTAGAAGGAAGCATTGCCAAGGGCTATGGAACAGAAGAGGTCATTGAGTTCTGTGTTGACTTTATTCCCGACCTTGACTCGATTGGTGTTCCTGAATCAAGACATGAGGGGAGACTAAGCGGAAAGGGGACACTAGGGAGGAAAACATATATTGGTACGGAGGATGATTATTTCAATAAAGCACACTACATAGTTCTACAGAACTCCTCGTTGGTAGATCCGTATATTGAGACACACAAGGATCTCTTATGATCCGAGTTTCCAGGGAAGACTGAAGCTTGGATTACGCATAAGCACATGGAAACTTTTAAGTGGTTGGTTGCGCGAAAAAATGTCAAGGTGATGAGAGCATCCATGAGCAACTGTATTTATTGGCTATGCAACCATCATGGCATATCGTCACATACAAAGGGTACGAGATAAATGGGAACATATTCTACACAGTAGCCTAAGATAAAAGGAGTACCAACCAAAATAGTGGGGTCCGCATAGATGCCTCAGACCCTAATGGGAATAAGCAAACATATTATGGACGCATAGATGAAATATGGGAACTAGAATATGCACCTACTTTGAAGATCCAATTGTTCAAGTGCTAATGGGTCAAAGGTGACTTAGTAATATGAGAGAATTCCTTATTTGGAGGCGGGTCGTTCCTTTAAAGATGAGACAATGAGTATGGAATGACAACAAGAGACCTTAGTAATATTGGGTACAAAAAGACTAACCATTAAATCCCTGCCAAGGATGTCAAATTAGGGATGAATGAAGTGTTCCATGTCAATGATATGTCTACCAAACCAAAAAGAGGATGTGAAAACGTTCTATCAATGATATGTCTACCAAACCAAAAGAGAAAAGCGATAAAGCAAAGAGCCACATAGTTCTTTTCGGGGAAAAGAGTCATTATGGGAATTAAGGACAAGTCGGACATGTCAGAAGATTATGAAAAGGATGACCGAATTCCGCCCTTCAAAGTGAACAAAGACCCTAGCATCTTGGTAAATGATGAGGACACTCCATGGTTACGACGTGATCATAACCAAGGGACATACGTAAAGAAGAAGTTCACTGATGTGCCCACTTGATGATATAGAGATTTAATGTAGTGTGTGTTTGAGATATTATGTAATAATTGTGAATTCATATGTTTATTATGTCGTGTTTCAAATTAAATCAATGTTTGATTTGGTGGGATTTCTCTCTCGATCGGATATTGAGTGATGAAAAATTAAAATATTAACGTTAAAATGATGTGAAAACAAATTTCCTGTCCAAAACCAATAGTTTTAATAATTTTAATTAAACCCTACATTTTTGCATTAACGAAATAATAAATATTAGTTACATTATGTTTTATAATTATAACAAAAAATAAAAAAGTTAGGTTATAGATTTTTCCTATGTGCAATAAAGAAAAAGAAAATCCATATTTTTAACAAAATAATTTTATGCCTTTTATTTAATTTACTATGTATTTAACAAGACTATTGCATTTCTATTAAATTTTTTTGCTTAAAGCAGTAGAACGAATCTGCGGCACACCTTTACTCCGGGTGGGAAGCTCACCCGGGAGTAAAGGTGGGTTCTGCAGTTTCGGGTTTCGCAAAAACTTTTTGCTCCGGTGCGTGTTACCAACAACCAGGCCGGTTGATAACACGCACCGGGAGTAAGGACCTTTACTCCCGGTGGGGGGCTGGCATCGGGAGTAAAGGGGTGTGGCATATATATGCCAGTGCCATCTTCTTCCTTGCGTTCATCGCCGATTCCTCTCCCCCTACGCCCACGCCACCGCCTCGCGCTCGTCCGCGGTCCCCACGCCACCCCGCGCGCCGACGACCTCATGGCGCCAGCTGCTGCCCGCCTCGGCCCGACGCGTGGGCCACACCGTACCCTCCAGCGCATTGACATGGCACGACGATGAGGCCGCCAACGCGCGGGGCTTCCTCTACTCCATTCCTGAGGTACGTACGTACGTTCTATGACGGCAACGATTCTCCGCGACCGTCGCATGTGCGTGCTTGGTGGTTCGTAAGTTTGTTCATGATTTGGTGATCTTGAACTATGCGGTGGCAGCGCTGATGTCGGGCGATCTTGAACAATTAGGGGAAGGGGTGCTTAGCTAGCTAGCTACAGATCTGACATCGATCCTAGGTATAAGTTTCATGGCTAATTAATTCGTACGTGTATGTGTGTTGTTAAAATTTTATTTTATAAATGGAAAGATCGAAGGTGGAAGTTTGTTGCAATTTAAAATGGAAGGTAGTTCGATGGCATCTCAAAATGCACGGCATCTACTTAAAGAGCTAGCGAAATGGAATCGGAGTTCTCTTATGTGACCCAGCTGGGTTGCTTGAGTTATTATATACTGTTACAGTACATAACTGGTAGAACAACGTACAGTTGGGGTCTAACGGCATGGAATACTGGATAGTTGGACCACAAGTTAGGGCCCTTTCAATTAGTTAGGAATGGAGCTGGGAATTATTCTGGCTTACCAACATTATACAAATTAGTGAACCATTTCGACCGAGTACTCCCAGCTGGTGGCTGGCATATGTATACGGCCCCTGGTATATAAGCGCCATGCGTTTCTATGTATACGGCGGAGCACCGCCGCCCACATTCGCCCTAGGGTTTAGGGTTTATACGGCGGAGCACCGCCGCCCTCGTTCGCCCTAGGGTTTAGGGTTTATACGGTGGAGCACCGCCGCCCTCGTTCACCCATGTGTACAAACATATATACGGTAGAGTGGAGCACCACCAATCTCATCACACCGCCCTCTCTCGCGGCCTAGTCGATCAACATTCGTATTATCATTATCGTTAATGCTAAACAATCACACTAGGGTGAATTCCGTCGGTGACTAGGGTGAACCGCGTTGTTGATGTCACCGACGTGGTTCGCCCTAGTCACCGACGCAATTTGCCCTCGGCCGTTTATGTATAGCCCTAATTCGCCCTAGTACCGACGCAGTTCGCCCTAGTGTGGCGAATTGTGTCCATGACTGAGGGACAAGATTTAATAATGCATATTGTTCGTAGATTTTACGCATGTAAGCAAAGATTTGACGTACTATATATTGGTTTTGTTTTTTGAAGCTAGATGGCCGACCCGAGAAACATGGATGAGGAGGAGTTGATGATGAATTTGATCAACACTGGCACTCAAGTTGCCGGTGATGATGGTGCTAAAAATAACGTGCAAGAGGATGCAGATGACGGGAGTGAGTACTTAGCTCTTGAACAAAATGAGCAACAAGATATTGGCCAAGTATATATTTTTTATTATTAGCTATATATATTATCATGTCTTATGTGTGCTCATGACATTAAAAAAATGTTTATGTTTTGTAGCCCTCTGGATCGACATCAACAACTACAACGAAGAGTAAAAATGTTCGAGGTCCCAAAAAGCCATTGGAGGGCCGCTTCATCATCTCGGAGTTCAATGTGGATACAGGCGAACCGGGGGGGCCAAATAAAATGAAATTCGTGCACCACTGTGGTTACCTTGTACGGGACCGACTCCCGATCAGTACCTGCGAATGGAAGAAGAAGACCAATGCTCCTCATATCAGTTTTGTCTCCGATCGTGACAAGACGTTAATTTAGAAAGATGTCTTGGTACATTTCACGCTCCAAATAGATGGTTATGATGATATAATAGATGGTGATGAATTGAAGGAGCGAGTTAGGGATTGGGCAATGAAGAAGATGGCCACCCAGTTTCAGACTTGGAAGAAACACCTATACACGACGTATGTCAAGAAGAACATAGCACCAGATTTCACTGTCCCAAGCCCGATCTCAAAGCAGAGGCCCTATTGGGATGAGTTTGTACAATACAAGACATTGGAAGAGGGTGTGAGTCGGGTGATAAAGAACCAACTTAATGCCCAACAGAAGACATACCACCATAACTTAGGATCAGGTGGCTACTCGACTGCCATTAAGAAGTGGAACAAAATAGAAGCATACCTTCTTGCCAAGGGTTTCACACCAGAATCACTCGAGTGGGGAGAGCGTGCAAAGAATTGGTTTTTTGCTCATGGGGGAACACTGGACCAGGAGACAGGGAAGTGCCTTTATGGGGCAAGACTGTAAGAAGCAGCAGAACGATTGTTTTATGCTCAGAGAGCTACTGCTAGTGGTGCGTTCAGGCTCAACAGAGAGAAGGATGAACTGACATATGCCATCGGGACTATTGAACACGGTGGACGAACTAGAGGCAAAGGAATTGTCTCGTGGGAGCATGGATTCCCTCGGGACAGACCTTCCTATGGAAGCCGCCAGAGAAAGAAGGAAGAAGAGGAACAGCGGCTCCAGAGGTTGGAGGAAGCGGTGCGTGAAGCACAGGAGCGGGAAAATAACCTTGAAGCGAGAATGCAGGAGGAAATCAGAAGGCAAGTGCAAATAGCAGTGAGTGCAAGCAAGCAGGCATCAGAGCCAGGAATCAACATTAGCCAATCTATTCAATTGAAAAGCAGCTACGCTTCCACGGAGATACCAAATCAAGGGGACACAGGACTGCGCTTCCCTATGGATGACGTCACTGAACCTTGTACATCATGTGAGCTACACATTCCGAAGGGGAATTCCACAATCAAGGTGGCTATCGGTCTTGTTAATCCTATCAACCGAACCAAGACACCAAGGATTCATGGGAATATAATCCAAGAAGGATATGCTACCATCTCGGTAGATAAAGCTGAAAAAGGTTTTAGTGATTTGCCTCTTGACATTCCTGGAGGTGATGGCGAGAAGACTCTAGGAGAAGTAGAGAAGACATTCATTCTATGGCGCAAGCGCTACATCATCATTCCCGAGATGTCGCCTCCACCTCCTCCTGAACTACCTCACCATAGGTGCGGATGAAAACACTACATCATTAATTTATATTGGCTTAAATAATTAACAATTTTCTCATAATAATATGTCAATCCTTTTTTTGTAGCAGATCCTCCCCCAACCTAAATCCAATTGTTCAATCGCCAGATCATCATAGTGCTCTGTACGATGACAATGTGTTGGAAGGCGAGGCTGCATCCACACCATCTCCAAGGAGGTCTATAACGCCGCAGCCGCCACCTCCAAGGAGGTCTCCAACGCCACTGCCACCACCTCCAAGGAGGTCTCCAACGCCTCCCCCGCCCCCGCCTACCAAGAAGCCAAGTACTAGCAAGAGGCAAGCCCCGCAAACGAAGAACCAGTCCCCGCCGGCAAAGAAAGCCACCGTGAAACCAAGGGCTATTCCCAAAATAATATCTGAAGAGAAGAAAGAAGTAACTGATGCATATGAAAAAGATATGTCCAAATTCTATGACAAACTTAAAAAGGATCAAGAAGCAAGGAGAAACCCGAAGAAATCGTACTTCATCGTAGCTCCAGATATTCTAAGAAAAAAGGTGGCTTCTTACCAGCAACAACAGCAGGAATCTCGTAAGCCGTCCAAATCAACGTTAACGGACTATGACCGCACTCTCACCAAGTCAATTGAGGCGGCACAGAAAAAGAAGCGGGCAGGGAAAGGAGTTGCACAACTCGGACAACAATCGCACCAATCAGCCCCCCCGCTAGTTGTTGGTAATGAATATGGTTTGAATTTAGGATTAATGCATCAGGCCAACATACCTCCAGATGTCGATTTGGATCACCTTGGTGAATTTATTGAAGAGACTGGTCTCGACCTTTATCAGATGTTTGGTGATGGAAACATTGAGAGTGCAGCGGAGGTTGATATTTGGAAGAAAAAAATTGTACTAGGCCAGAATCTATACAACCCTCAAGCCTTATGTGATCTGGGGACGCAAATGTACCTGCTAAACAAGTTATACATGCAGGCGTCTACCGGTGGAGACTTCTGCGTTGGTGTCAGAATTAGAGACGAACATTGGTTCCGTGGCGATGATGTTATGTATGTTCACTTTGCAGAATTTCATCAACTATGCCACTTGACCTCTCTGGACAAAGTTATCATTAGCTGCTATTGCCTGTAAGTAATAATTCTTTCGATCTATTATTAAACTCATCATATGTGTGTATATGCATATAAATTATCCTAACAAGTACTATATATATGCAGATTTACAATGACAGAGCTCAGAAAAAAAGACTGCAATGAAATTAGTTTTGTTGATCCCCATATAGTATTCAAAGACCCAGTTACTCCAAAGCCTAATTGGAAGTCTGAGTCAGAGAGTAACCTCATGAACTTCTTAGTGAACCAACGCCACAAGAAGGATATACTCTTTCCCTACAACTTTAAGTGAGTGTTAATAATGTCGATCATCCTTAATGGCTCATATGTTGATAATAGTTAATTAATGATTGTTATGCGTTATATCCTATAAACACATGCATCAATCACTGGATATTGATGGACATCGATCCGGTGAAAAGTCACTTGATAATCTATGACTCGATGAGAAAACCACAACAATACTACCAAGATATGATAGATATTATCCAGAGGTAATTTCGGTATCTCCAGCAACTATATATACACACAAACATAATGATTAACTATATCTGATGACGTGGCAATTTTTTTATTGGGCAGTGTTTGAAAAACCTTTATTGAGAAGCAACACATGGGAAAATGCAAAGCGCCACTGAATGTAATCCCTTTGAAAGTAAGTCCCCTAAATCGCATCATCTTTATTAATTAAACATATAGCTTTCACCGGATCACCAGATTGGATGACAAATTTTTTTCTCGTAAAGTGGTGTCTGAGGCAGGAACAGGGGAACAACTACTGTGGTTACTATGTTTGCAAGTTTATCAAGGTGGTCTCCCAAAGAACTCCTACAGAGAGACTCAAAGTACGTTAAAAATACACTATATATTCATTTAATTATTATTATCGATTGTGTTACTATGTCTTTATATATATATGTACATATATTAATTTATTTTCCTTTAATTCAAACCTGTAGGCTCGATGGTTGGAGGAAAAGGTCATACAGTAAGACCAAATCAAAGCAATTCAAGAGTCTATAGCCGGATTTTTTAATGACCAGATCATCGATTCCAAGGGCGAGTTCTACTTCGACCCAACACTGCCACGGAAGCCAAGCTAGAGGATGAGAGGAAACTTGTTATATCACAACAACTGTAATGCAATCTTTTGTAATATATGCATATGAAATAATATAATGTAAAATACACATATGCATGCATGCATGTAAATATATATATATATATATGATGCATGCATGCATATATATATATATATATATGCTTGAATTGTGTGATTTAATACGTTCATTGTGCTTGAACCGAAACATACTATACGCATGTATAAATGTATAATTAGCAGCGTACAATACGACTTCGAAAACCTATTTTGAAAAGAAAACAAAAAAATGAAAAGAAAAGAAAAAAGAAAAAAAACCTTTAGTCCCGGTTCATATTACCAACCGGGACTACAGGGTGCCGGCCATCGTGGCATGTCACGAGGCACCTTTAGTCCCGGTTGACGTTACCCACCGGGACTAAAGGTCCCCCTTTAGTCCCGGTTCCTGACCCGGGACTAAAGGACCCCCCTTTAGTCCTGGATGCTTGCTCCCGGGTGGAGAACCGGGACTAGAGGTGGTTCCCCACCGGGAGTAAAGCTCTGTTCTCTACCAGTGCTCGGAAAAACCAGGACACACGAATGAAGCTCTCTCTTGGTCAATTTTGTGTGGCCTGGATGCTGTTGCTCAGCTAATGAAAACCGACTAAGTAAATTTCATGCCTTCTAAGCCTATACACAATGTCTCACCTGAACCCAACCTAAGTGTGTTCTCTATCTCGAAGAATTGTTTTTAAATAATATTTTCTAATGATTAATTGCAAATCTAGCATTTGGATTGTAAGAATTGTATATATAGTGTAATGTCGGCTTGTGGCTAGCAGATAGAGGCCCTATCGGCAACTGGTGGGCCGACAGGTCCCTGTCGGCAACTCGTGGGCCGACATGATCCCGTCGGCGACCCAGTAGCCGACTAGGTACCTGACCAATCTAGACAGGACAGCCCAGTGGACCCATATTGGCCCGATAGGCATGTCGGCACCCGGTTAGCCGATAGGTCCGCGTGGGCCTTTGGATAGACGTTAGGCCCTAAAATATGTAACCGGTCATCTTCTCCCTCGCTCTCTCTCTCTCTCTCTCTCTCGCTCGCTCTTTCTGTCTCACTCCGCACCGGCGCGTGGGTGCCTTAGGCTGGCCGCCGGCCGCCAGCGCGTGGAAAGCGTATGAGGCACGTGTCGATGGTCTCTATGTGCTGTCGGTCCGGCGAGCGACGCTTACGGTCCAGGTGGTGTGGGCCCCTGCGTGGGCGCACCAGGTGTAGGTGCGGGAAGCAGCGCCGGACGTCCGGCCAGACGTCCAGGCGCTAGCAATCCCCGAGAAGACACGAGTAGCAGCGCGGCCTTCAATTCCTGGCCGGTGCGCTGCCGATTTTTTTTGAAACAATATTACTTTAATAATTAATTGTAGATCTATAAACTGTAATAATAAAATTACAGATTGAGGTGTCAATCGGCGAACTAGAAGCCGATAAGAGTCTAATCGGCGTTCCAGGAGCCAATACGATCATGTCGGCTTTTGGGATGCCTATAGGAGGACTCACATAGTACGGGTGTTATCATTGCCGATAGAGTAATCGGCATTCCAGAGTCCGATATCTCCCAGCCACACACGGACATGCGGGATTAGTGGACGGATGTGTTTTTTCTATCTTTTTCTATGGTTAGTTATTTATTGATAGTTAGATAAAAAAAATAGTATATATTTTAGGCACATATTTAATACGTATAAGTATTTACATATTCAGAAGATGTAGAATCACAGTTGCTTCGTTAGGAAAAATTACTTTATTTGTTCGATAATTTGCTATAGGACACTCTTTAATGGCGGTATTTGCTGATGGACATCGCTCAATGCTGTCTTTGCTAAAATTTTAAACCATAAATTTAAATGATTTTAATTTTTAGGTTATTTTAGGTCTAAACAGCTTACTCGTAAACTTAAATGTAGAATTGTAGAAGAAAATACCCCATCAGCCCTAAAATAAGTGAGAAGTCAAACTTTTTTAATTATTGATCTGAGTATTGTAATAGATATACAAATTATAATTTTACAAAAGGGCTTGTCATATAAAAAAATTACGTCTATTTCTTATAAAGGTTTATGTGTAATATTAAAATCTTTTAGACGCGCACGCACACTCATTCTTATAAATGCATGCATGCACACCTTAGCCTCACGAGCACTTGTGAGAGTGACGAGTTGGATCAATAAAGGGCCGTTTGTTTGGCTAGTTCAGATGAGCCATTGAGCCCAGGGGGTGCAACCCAGGCTATTTGTGTGCTTGGACCAGCCCACGAGCCAGGCCGGCACGCCCCTCAAAACACCCCTGGGCCTGGCCCTGGAGAAACGCAAAATTCTTTCGTACCCGCCGGGCTCGGCTATAGCGTGCGCATCGTGTGCGAGCAGGGACGTTCTCGTCACCTCCCTTATCTTTACCGTGAAAGCCTCCCCGCCGCCGCCGCCAACCCTATCATTGAGTGCACGCAGGCTCCAGCTCGGCGCGGTGACTTCCCCTCCCTCTCTGACGACTCTTCGGCGACCTCTGACCACATGCTGGCTCATTCTCATCCAGGAAAACAAACATGGCTGGTTGCACCACCACAGGCTGGATCACAAGATGCAGGCTTACTAAACACAATAGAACCCATAACTTTGATTAATATCAAATCTAGCAAGAGATCAAATGATCGATGTAGCCTACCGAAGAACTCGCCTAGAATTACGTTACTCCTACTCCTAGTGCGATGGCGTGAAGCTGGAAAAATAGATTGTGTATTGATCGAGAGATGAAAAATATTACAGTAGTCGAGGTCTATATTTGTACCCTGGGCCGATAAACAGTCCTTAACAATACGATTAGACAATTCTTGAGTAAAAAGAAAATAATCTAATTTGAACTCCACGATTTCCTTTATGGCAGAGTCCGATTCTATTATGCCAGAGCCGATACCACTGGCGTCGTGATTTTCATGATCCATTCCAAAAATTTGTTGTAAACAAAAAGAAAAAAAACAAAACATCATGAGTACGCCGAAACTTATGTCACACCACCATTACGAATTTACCATGCTTCAAGTTTGAACGAATCATCCTCGATTTAAAAATAATATATAGAATCATATTAGAATAGCATACCCATGGAATAGGCCTCTTAGTATTTGGATTAGTGGTAATAGGACAAATAAGTCGGTGTGCAAATTGAATTAGACGAGCCACGGAAAAAAACAAAAGGAAAGCCCATTTGAAAGGTGCCATGGAAGGTGATAAAGCCTGTCGGCAGACCATGAGCCGATAGGTACGTGCTACTGTTGCCACGTCAACTTGTCGGCTGTCCAGTGGCCGACAGGGTACTAGATTTGCAGCCAGCCAGCTTCCGAGCAGGGCCTAATCAGTGGGCAATCCTCCGAGAGCCGAGTATTACCGCTGCTACTGTTGCCACGTCATCTTGTCGGCTGGCGAGTGGCTGACAGGGTACTAGAATTTGCATTTTCTTAAAAGTAGCATCTAAATTTATAATTATTTATTTAAATAATATTACATCAAAAAAATCTTATTCAAGTGACTTTAACCTGCGGAACGACGGCTTCAAATCCACCGATCACCATAGCCGTTTGCCTTCACAGGTTATTGCAGTTCTTAGTAGGCGGACGTGGATTTGTGCAGGATAGAGCCATTCTCAATTATTTGGCTGCTCGCTAGAGAGGCCTCTAAAGCCAACTTTTGCGATATTTGTCAAGATGCTAATGAAAACAGGCTAAGTAAATTTCATGCCTTTCAAGCGCAACATCTGCTCAGATTTAATGAAACAAACGCTTGCAACATGCACTTTCAAGCGCAACATCCGCTCGCACGAATGACCAAGACGACTCCACCGCCCCGGCTCGATCCATAGCTGTTGCCCCGATAGAAGAGAGAAGAAACCACCACGACCGCGGCCGGATCGGGGGCGGATCTGGGATGGGGAGTGGAAGGCGTGGACCGGGAGCGCTGGCGCGGCGTGCGGAGTTGTAGCGTCCCATCATGCGGAGCAGGGCCACGCGCAGCGCGGCTAGACCCGTCTGGGGCCGCTGCGGCTTGCGGTCGCGCCCATTAAACTGGAGTTGAAACGGGGTTGCTGCTGTGGTACGAGGAAGGGGAAGTCGCCGGGGTAGCTGTGGTGAGTACATGTCAGGGGCTAGCTGTGGTGGAGCCTTAGGAGGAGAGGAGGTGTCTACGCGGCTGTGTGTGGACTCAAACACGCGCGCGTATATACGTAGTATTCTACTATATATTCTTGGAACGAACCGGCTAGGATGCTGCGCTGGGGAATGAGCGTTGTAGCGTATAGCAGACGGATCCTTGACGTATGATATGGCTATATCGTATATTCAATCAGCATAGAGTCTCTGTGGACTCCTCTGCTGTCCATTCCTTCCTTTTGTGTTCATAGATTTTTTCCTTCCGTGACTCACGCGATCCTGTGGGCAACCTCTATCCGTCTCGATTTCCGTCAAAACAGTACGCAGCTGTGATTTCACCTTGATCACGAAGAAAGACTCCAAGCCATGCACGTATGGTATGGCCCACAAGACACCAACCAGAAAGAGAAAATCAATCCGTTGACATACATGCATGCACCCAAATTTTCATGCAACATGACTGCATGAATGAGTGATCCGATGCACGCATGTAAATACGCAATGCTCCAATTGCTTAGCCATCGCTACATGCCGGGACTCCGTCTTGCCAACCAGATCCAAAAACAGCACGCTGGCCCGTACTTCCTGACCAAGTGACCAGTGACCACCAAGAAAACCTGAGGATGCCGCACGTCTCCACCGGTCGTTGTCACGTATTCTCTGAAAAACCAGGACACACGAATGAAGCTCTCTATTGGTCAATTTTGTGTGGCCTGGATGCTGTTGCTCAGCTAATGAAAACCAACTAAGTAAATTCCATGCCTTCTAAGCCTATACACAATGTCTAACCTAAACCCAACCTAAGTGTGTTCTCTATCTCGGAGAATTGTTTTTAAATAATATTTTTTAATGATTAATTGCAAATCTAGCATTTGGATTGTAAGAATTGTATATATAGTGTACTGTCGGCTTGTGGCTAGCAGTCACCCTCGAGCTGGTGGGTGGGGTCCATGTCGCTGCAACTCGTGAGTCAACATGATCCCGTCGCGATCCAGCAGAAGACTAGGTACCTGCCAGTCTAGACAGGACAGCCCAGTGGACCCATATTGGCCCGATAGGCATCCGCGGCTACCGGTTAGCCGATAGGTCCCGCGTCGCCATTGGATAGATGTCAGGCCCTAAAATATCTAACGGTCATCTGTCATCTCTCTCTCTCTCTCTCTCTCTCTCTCTCTCTCTCTCTCTCTTGCTCACTCTTTCGTCTCTCCGCCTTTGGCTTGGTGTTTTAGGTGGCTTCGCCCGCCGCCAAAAGACATGGAAAAAAGTATGAGGCACGAGTGTCGATGGTATCTACGTGTTGTGCGATTCGGGCGGCGGCGAAGCGCTTGCGGTCCAGGTGGTGTGGGCCCCCTCGCGTGGCATACCAGTGTAGTGTCTTGGGGAAGCAGATATATCGCGGCACCGCCGGACGTCCGTCGGCCAGACGCCCAAAGCGCTAGCAATCTCCCGAGAAGACACGAGTAGTAGCGCGGCCTTCAATTCTGGCGAGTGCGCTGCCGATTTTTTTTGAAACAATATTATTTTAATAATTAATTGTAGATCTATAAGTGTAATAATAAAATTACAGATTTGAGGTGTCAATCGGTGAACTAGAAGCCGATAAGAGTCTAATCGGCGTTCCAGGAGCCAATACGATCCTATCGGCTTTTGGGATGCCGATAGGAGGACTCACATAGTACGGGCATCCGTTGACGTGGGTGTTATCATTGCCGATAGAGTAATCGGCATTCCAGGGTCCGATATCTCCCAGCCACACACGGCCACGCGGGATTATTGGACGGATGTGTTTTTTCATTCTTTTTTCTACGGTTAGTTATTTATTGATAGTTGGATAAAAAATAGTATATATTTTAGGCACATATTTTATACGTATAAGTATTTACATATTCAGAAGATGTAGAATCACAGTTGCTTACTTAGGAAAATTTACTTTATTTGTTCGATAATTTGCTATAGGACACTCTTTAATGGCGGTATTTGCTGATGGACATCGCTCAATGCTGTCTTTGCTAAAATTTTAGACCATACATTTAAATGATTTTAATTTTTAGGT
Organism: Miscanthus lutarioriparius; assembly: GCA_904845875.1. NCBI lineage: Eukaryota > Viridiplantae > Streptophyta > Magnoliopsida > Poales > Poaceae > Miscanthus > Miscanthus lutarioriparius. The sequence goes on from CAJGYO010000018.1 coordinate 80,857,976, forward strand.
TATTTTAGGTCTAAACAGCTTACTCGTAAACTTAAATGTAGAATTATAGAAGAAAATACTCCATCAGTCCTAAAATAAGTGATTCTCATTTCTCAAGAAGTCAAACTTTTTTAATTATAGATCTAAGTATTGTAATAGATATACAAATTATAAATTTACAAAAGGGCATGTCACATTAAAAAATTAGGTCTATTTCTTATAAAGGTTTATGTGTAATATTAAAATCTTTTTAGACGCACGACGCACGCTCATTCTTATAAATGCATGCATGCACACCTTAGCCTTATGAGCACTTGTGAGAGTGACGAGTTGGATCAATAAAGGGCCGTTTGTTTGCCTAGTTCAGATGGGCCATTGAGCCAGGGGTGCAACCCAAGCTGTTTGTTTGCTTGGACCAGCCCACGAGCAGCAGGCCGCACGCCTCAAAACACCCCCGGGCTCGGCCCGGAGAAACAAAAATTTTTTTACCAGACTCGGGCTCGGCTATAGCGCGCGATCGTGTGCGAGCAGGGACGTTCTCGTCATCTCCCTTTCTTTACCGTGAAAGCCTCCCCCGCCGCCGCCAGCCTACCCCGTCATTGAGTGCACCAGCTCGGCTCGGGCGGCGACTTCCCCCTCCCTCTCCGGCGACTCTTGGCGACCTCGACCACATGGTGGCTCATTCTCATCCAGGAAAACAAACATGGCTGGTTGCACCACCACAGGCTGGATCACAGGATGCAAGCTTACGAAACACAATAGAACCGATAACTTTGATTAATATCAAATCTAGCAAGAGATCAGATGATCGATGTAGCCTACCGAAGAACTCGCCTAGAATTACGTTACTCCGACTCCTAGTGCGATGGCGTGAAGCTGGGAAAATAGATTGTGTATTGATCGAGAGATGAAAAATGTAACAGTAGCCGAGGTCTATATTTGTACCCTGGGCCGATACAGAGTCCTTGACAATACGACTTGACAATTCATGAGTAAAAAGAAAATAATCTAATTTGAACTCCACGATTTCCTTTCTGGCAGAGTCCGATTCTGTTATGCCTGAGCCGATACAGCTGGCGTCGTGATTTTCACGATCCTTTCCAAAAATTTGTTGTAAACAAAAAGAAAAAAACAAAACATCCTGAGTACGCCGAAACTTGTGTCACACCACCATTATGAATTTACCATGCTTCAAGTTTGAACGAATCATCCTTGATTTAAAAATAATATATAGAATCATATTAGAATAGCATACCCATGGAATAGGCCTCTTAGGATTTGGATTAGTGGTAATAGGATAAATAAGTCGTTGTGCAAATTGAATTAGAGCGAGCCAAAAAAAAAAACAAAAGGCCATTTGAAAGGTGGCATGGAAGGTGATAAACCTGTCGGCAGACCACGAGCCGATAGGTAGCCGTGCTACTGTTGCCACATCAACTTGGAGGCTGTCCAGTGGCCGACACGGTACTAGATTTGCAGCCAGCCAGGAGCCGAGCAGGGCCTAATCGACCTGCCAGCTGCCGAGCCGATTATTACCATGCTACTGTTGCCACGTCATCTTGTCGGCTGGCGAGTGGCCGACAGGGTACTAGAATTGAAGTTTCTTAAAAGTAGCATCTAAATTTATAATTATTTATTTAAATAACATTACATCAAAAAATCTTCTTCAAGTGACTTTAACTCTGCGTCCGACGGCTTCAAATCCACCGATCACCATAGCCCGTTTTTTTACTATTTAGCAGTTTTTAGGCGGAGAAAATTTATGTTTGGCCTACATGAGACTTAAACTCATCTTTGTACACAGAGAGAGGCGCTATGAGCCCTGGCGATATTTGTCAAGATGCTAATGAAAACAGGCTAAGTAAATTTCATGCCTTTCAAGCGCAACATCTGCTCGAGACGAATGAAACGGAAGCGCTTGCAACGTGCACGGCCGGTACCGCGCCGCCAGAATATATGGCGGCGAATGACCGCTTCAACTCCACCGCGCCGGCTCTGATCCAGAGAGAGAGAGAGAGGAGGCCCCGGACAAAGGCGGCGTTCTCGGATCGGAGGGGGGACTGGGATGGGGGCGGAAGGCGTGGCGGGAGCGCTGCACATGCGTGCGCAGTTGCGCCTAGGGACGGCTAGACCCGTCTGTCTCTGCGGGCTGCGTTAAACTGTTCTTCAAACTGTTGCTGCTGTGGTACGTGTACGTCCTAGCTGTGGTACGTGTCAGGGGCTAGCTGTGGTGGAGCCTTATCTGTCTCCGTGTCTACGTGGCTTGTGTGTGGACTCAAACACGCGCGTATATATACGTAGTATTCTACTATATATTCTTGGAACGAACCGGCTAGGTGCTGCGCTGCGTGTACGTTGTAGCGTATAGCAGCTTTCCTTGAGTCGATCTGGCTATACGGTATATTCGGTCAGCATGCAGTTCATGGAAGGCCTCTGCCTGTGCCGGGAGGAGAGCTACCATTGATTGAGAGGCACGTCCAAGTGGCAGCTGGATTTTCTTGCGAAGCGATGCAATGCAAATATGCAATGAAAGGAGATGAGATGATATGAATATGATGATCCGTTGCCCTGTGCAACGAAAGGAGATGAGATGATATGAATATGATGATCCGATGCAATGCAAATACGCAATGAAAGGAGTATGCCAGATCAACAATGTGCGGTATTAGATCCAAAAAACCATTGCTCGTACTGCCTGACCAAGTGACCTGACCTGTCACTGCAGGAGAGCAGCGCCATCATACGGTCGTTGACGTATTCTCTGCAGGCGAATGAATCTCTCTATTGGTCAATTTTGTGTGGCTGCGTCTCTCTCTCTCCTAGCTAATGCCTACTCAACTAAGTAAAGCCCCTGCCTTCTAAGGCTATACACGTCTCCCCTGGGCGTCACCTAAGTGCGGACATATCTCGAGCCCTGGAATGGCGCCGATTAGCTGCAAATCTAGGAGGAGCTATTTGCCATATATAGTGGTCTGGTCACTTGTGGCGAGCTTTTGGTGGGCCCCATGCGCTGGTGAGTCAACGATGCATGCAATCGCGGCCCATGATCTGTCGATCCACCGGATGGTACTGAGGCGCCACACCGCCATCCGCACGTGGACCCATATTGGCCCGAGGCATGGTCCGTTTTTCGTAGGTGACGCCGCCCATGGATAGACGTCGAGGCCCTAAAATATCTAACGGTCATCTTCTCTCTCTCTCTCTCTCTCTCTCTCTCTCTCTCTCTCTCTCGCTCTCGCGCATCGGGCGCTTTGGCTTGGTGTTTTAGGCTCGCCGCCGCCGGCCGCCAGCACATGGAAAGCGTACGTGGCACGAGTGTCGATGGTATCTACGTGTTGTCGGTCGGGCGAGCGACGCGTGCGGTCCAGGTGGTGTGGGCCCCCGCGTGGGCGCACCAGGTGTAGGTGCGGGAAGCAGGATATATACTGGCACCGCCGGACGTCCGGCCGGACGTCCAGGCGCTAGCAATCTCCGAGAAGACACGAGTAGCAGCGCGGCCTTCAATTCCTGGCTGGTGCGCTGCCGATTTTTTTTGAAATAATATTATTTTAATAATTAATTGTAGATCTATAAGCTGTAATAATAAAAGTGCACATTTAGGTGTCAATCGGTGAACTAGAAGCCGATAAGAGTCTAATCGGCGTTCCAGGAGCCAATACGATCCTGTCGGCTTTTGGGACGCCGATAGGAGGACTCACATAGTACGGGCATCCGTTGACGTGGGTGTTATCATTGCCGATAGAGTAATCGGCATTCCAGTGTCCGATATCTCCCAGCCACACACGGCCACGCGGGATTATTGGACGGATGTGTTTTTTCATTCTTTTTTCTACGGTTAGTTATTTATTGATAGTTGGATAAAAAATAGTATATATTTTAGGCACATATTTTATACGTATAAGTATTTACATGTTCAGAAGATGTAGAATCACAGTTGCTTACTTAGGAAAATTTACTTTATTTGTTCGATAATTTGCTATAGGACACTCTTTAATGGCGGTATTTGCTGATGGACATCGCTCAATGCTGTCTTTGCTAAAATTTTAGACCATACATTTAAATGATTTTAATTTTTAGGTTATTTTAGGTCTAAACAGCTTACTCGTAAACTTAAATGTAGAATTATAGAAGAAAATACTCCATCAGTCCTAAAATAAGTGATTCTTATTTCTCAAGAAGTCAAACTTTTTTAATTATAGATCTAAGTATTGTAATAGATATACAAATTATAAATTTACAAAAGGGCATGTCACATAAAAAAATTAGGTCTATTTCTTATAAAGGTTTATGTGTAATATTAAAATCTTTTAGACGTGCACGCACGCTCATTCTTATAAATGCATGCATGCACACCTTAGCCTTATGAGCACCTGCGAGAGTAACGAGTTGGATCAGTAAGGGGCAGTTTGTTTGCCTAGTCCAGATGGGCCATTGAGCCCAGGGGGTGCAACCCAGGCTGTTTGTTTGCTTGGAACAGCCGACGAGCCAGCCGCACGCCTCAAAAAACACCCCCGGCCTGGCCCGGTGAAACGAAAAATTTTTTCGTACACTCCGGGCTCGGCTATAGCGGCGCGATCGTGTGCGAGCAGCGACGTTCTCGTCACCTTCGTTTTCTTTACCGTGAAAGCCTCCCCGCCGCCGCCGCCAACCCCGTCATTGAGTGCACCAGCTCGGCGCGGCGACTTCCCCTCCGTCTCCGACGACTCTTCGGCGACCTCTGACCACAGGCTGGCTCATTCTCATCCAGGAAAACAAACATGGCTGGTTGCACCACCACAGGCTGGATCACAGGATGCAAGCTTACGAAACACAATAGAACCGATAACTTTGATTAATATCAAATCTAGCAAGAGATCAGATGATCGATGTAGCCTACCGAAGAACTCGCCTAGAATTACGTTACTCCGACTCCTAGTGCGATGGCGTGAAGCTGGGAAAATAGATTGTGTATTGATCGAGAGATGAAAAAATGTTATGATAGGCGAGGTCTATATTTGTACCTGGGCGATCTGAGTCCTTGACAATACGACTAGACAATTCATGAGTAAAAAGAAAATAATCTAATTTGAACTCCACGATTTCCTTTACGGCGAGTCCGATTCTGTTATGCTCGAGCCGATACACATTTGGCGTCGTGATTTTCACGATCCATTCCAAAAATTTGTTGTAAACAAAAGAAAAAAACAAAACATCCTGAGTATTGAAACTTGTGTCACACCACCATTATGAATTTACCATGCTTCAAGTTTCAACGAATCATCCTTGATTTAAAATAATATATAGAATCATATTAGAATAGCATACCCATGGAATAAGCCTCTTAGGATTTGGATTAGTGGTAATAGGATAAATAAGTCAGTGTGCAAATTGAATTAGGCGAGCCGCAAAAAAAAACAAAAGGCCCATTTGAAAGGTGGCATGGAAGGTGATAAAGCCTGTCGGCAGACCACGAGCCGATAGGTAGTCGCCTGCTAGCCGATTGTTGCCACGTCAACTTCTCGGCTGTCCAGTGGCCGACAGGGTACTAGATTTGCAGCCAGCCAGGAGCCGATAGGGCCTAATCGACCTGCCAGCTGCCAGCCGAGTATTACGCGCTACTGTTGCCACGTCATCTTGTCGGCTGGCGAGTGGCCGATGGGTACTAGATTTGCAGTTTCTTAAAAGTAGCATCTAAATTTATAATTATTTATTTAAATAATATTACATCAAAAAAAATTCTTCAAGTGACTTTAAACTCTCGTCGACGGCTTCAAATCCACCGATCACCATAGTCCGTTTATTTTCACAGGTCCAAGCTATTTGCAGTTCTTAGTAGGAGAAAATGGATGTTTGGTGTAGGTCATACGAGAGCCATTCTCAATTATTTCGGGCTGCTCGCTAGAGAGGCCTCTAGAGCCAACTTGCGATATTTGTCAAGATGCTAATGAAAACAGGCTAAGTAAATTTCATGCCGCCTTTCAAGCGGAACATCTGCTAGAGACGAATGAAACAAAGCGCTTGCAACATGCACTTTCAAGCGCAAGAATATATGGCGCCGAATGACGTAGACGACTCCACCGCCGGCCGCTCGATCCATAGCTGTTGAAGATAGAAGGAGAATCGAAACCACCACGACGCGGCCGGATCGGAGGGCGGGAGGGATGGGGAGTGGAAGGCGTGGATCGGGCAGCGCGGCATGGCGCTCGCAGCGAGTTGTGCGTCCCATGCCTGCCGGAGACCCGCGCTGTCTCCAGATCTGGCTGCGTTAAACTGTTCTTCAAACTGTTGCTGCTGTGAGTACGTGTAGGGGTGGCTGCTGGAGAAGTGGAAGGGGGGGCTGTGGTGGAGCCTTATCATGTCTCCGTGTCTACGTGGCTTGGAGGTGGACTCAAACAGGCGCGTATATATACGTAGTATTCTACTATATAGCGTTCTTGGAACGAAGCGTTGCGGCTGGGTGCTGCGCTGCGTGTACGATGTAGCGGTGGGGTATAGCAGGTGCTTGAGAGTCGATCCGGCTATATATGTATTATTATTCGTTATTCAATACCGCAGACTTCTGTGTTTGAAGGCTCTGCTGTCCATTCCTTCCTTTTGTGTTCATAGATTTTTTCCTTCCGTGACTCACCCGATCCTGTGGCCAACCTCTACTCCGTCTCGATTTCCGTCAAAACAGTACGTACGTGATTTCTTGATCACGAAGCGATGCAATCCAAGCCATGCACGTATGGTATGGAGATGAGACCAACCAGAAGAAAATCAATCCGTTGCTACATGCATGCACGCACCCAAATTTTCATGCAAGAACATATGCCTTTCTGAGTGATCCGCCTCACGCATGTAACTTGGCAATGCCTCCAATTATGCCATCGATACATGCCGGGAATGTCTTTTCCAACCAGATCCAAAACAGCACGCTGGCCCATACTTCCTGACCAAGTGACCAGTGACCACCAAGAAAACCTGAGGATGCGCACATCTCCACCGGTCGTTGTCACGTATTCTCTGAAAAACCAGGACACACGAATGAAGCTCTCTATTGGTCAATTTTGTGTGGCCTGGATGCTCTCCTCTCAGCTAATGAAAACCAACTAAGTAAATTCCATGCCTTCTAAGCCTACACTGTCTAACCTAAACCCAACCTAAGTGTGTTCTCTATCTCGGAGAATTGTTTTTAAATAATATTTTTAATGATTAATTGCAAATCTAGCATTTGGATTGTAAGATTTGTATATATAGTGTAACCGTCACGTTGTGGCTAGCAGATAGAGGCCCTATTGGCAACTGGAGTCAGCAGATGCATCGGCAACTTCGTGGGCCGACATGATCCCGTCGGCCATCCGGAGAAGACTAGGTGCTGACCGGCGCCACAGGACAGCCAGTGGACCCATATTGGCCCGATAGGCAAGTCGGCACTTTGGTTAGCCGATAGGTCCCTGTCGGCCATTGGATAGATGTCAGGCCCTAAAATATCTAACGGTCATCATCTTCTCTCTCTCTCTCTCTCTCTCTCTCTCTCTCTTTCTCTCTTTACGCTCCGCTCCGCGCTTGGCCTTGCTGGTGCCTTTAGGCAGCTCGCTGCCGCCGATGGCATACATGGAAAGCGTATGAGGCACGCAGTGTCGATGGTATCTATGTGTTGTCGGTGGGGGCGAAGCGGCGCTTGCGGTCCGGTGGTGTGGGCCCCAGCATGGCGTGCCAGTGTGGTGTGCGGGAAGCAGGATAGCGGCGCCGGACGTCCGGCCAGACGTCCAGGCGCTAGCAATCCCCGAGAAGACACGAGTAGCAGCGCGGCCTTCAATTCCTGGCCGGTGCGCTGCCGATTTTTTTTGAAACAATATTACTTTAATAATTAATTGTAGATCTATAAACTGTAATAATAAAATTGTGTCAATCGGCGAACTAGAAGCCGATAAGAGTCTAATCGGCGTTCCAGGAGCCAATACGATCATGTCGGCTTTTGGGATGCCTATAGGAGGACTCACATAGTACGGGTGTTATCATTGCCGATAGAGTAATCGGCATTCCAGGGTCCGATATCTCCCAGCCACACACGGACATGCGGGATTAGTGGACGGATGTGTTTTTTCTATCTTTTTCTATGGTTAGTTATTTATTGATAGTTAGATAAAAAAATAGTATATATTTTAGGCACATATTTAATACGTATAAGTATTTACATATTCAGAAGATGTAGAATCACAGTTGCTTCGTTAGGAAAAATTACTTTATTTGTTCGATAATTTGCTATAGGACACTCTTTAATGGCGGTATTTGCTGATGGACATCGCTCAATGCTGTCTTTGCTAAAATTTTAAACCATAAATTTAAATGATTTTAATTTTTAGGTTATTTTAGGTCTAAACAGCTTACTCGTAAACTTAAATGTAGAATTATAGAAGAAAATACTCCATCGGTCCTAAAATAAGTGATTCTCATTTCTCAAGAAGTCAAACTTTTTTAATTATAGATCTGAGTATTGTAATAGATATACAAATTATAAATTTACAAAAGGGCATGTCACATAAAAAAATTACGTCTATTTCTTATAAAGGTTTATGTGTAATATTAAAATCTTTTAGACGCGCACGCACGCTCATTCTTATAAATGCATGCATGCACACCTTGGCCTTACGAGCACCTGCGAGAGTGACGAGTTGGATCAGTAACGGGCCGTTTGTTTGCCTAGTCCAGATGGGCCATTGAGCCCAGGGGGTGCAACCCAGGCTGTTTGTTTGCTTGGACCAGCCAACGAGCCAGCCTGGCACGCCCCTCAAAACACCCCCGGGCCTGGCCCCGGTGAAACGAAAAATTCTTTCGTACCCGCCGGGCTCGGCTATAGCGGGCGCATCGTGTGCGAGCAGCGACGTTCTCGTCACCTCCCTTATCTTTACCGTGAAAGCCTCCCCGCCGCCGCCGCCAACCCTATCATTGAGTGCACGCAGGCTCCAGCTCGGCGCGGTGACTTCCCCTCCCTCTCTGACGACTCTTCGGCGACCTCTGACCACATGCTGGCTCATTCTCATCCAGGAAAACAAACATGGCTGGTTGCACCACCACAGGCTAGATCACAAGATGCAGGCTTACTAAACACAATAGGACCGATAACTTTGATTAATATCAAATCTAGCAAGAGATCAAATGATCGATGTAGCCTACCGAAGAACTCGCCTAGAATTACGTTACTCCTACTCAGGCCCGTCCCATGGGGGAGGGCAGGCAGTGCGACGCCCGGGGGCCCATGGCACTAGGGGCCCATGAGTATACGTATATGTAGTACATGCATTTGGCTCCATACGGTCACGTCCAGTTCAGTCTGTGGCTCTGCGCGGCAACCCTTTCCTATTCGCGACTTCGCGTCAAAGCATGCGTGCTGTTGTGCCGCGGCGGCGGTTCCGACGTTCCCAAATCCTGAAATCCCGATTTCCGTAATCTGGAATCCCGTGATCCCAGCAGGCGCCCACTAACCCAGCTGCGCTGCAGTCCCTTCATCCCTGTTCCCGACTCTCTGCGGTAAGTGATTATGGTTTCAGTTCATCAGTATTTATTGTTTGTTCGATCTGAAAACTTCAGTTTCTTTTTTACCTTGCAATCCAATACATACAGGCATCAAGTGATAGTGCAGCGAATTGTTAATCTATTAGTTTAATTATTTAATTCATCAAGGAACTTATGGACATGCCACATGCAGCAGGCTGCCCATAATTTGTTTTAAATTTTAAGTCATTTCATGTTACTGTGATTTCACCGTTCTTTAAACTTCTTTGATGTATTGTCGTTTTTTAACGAACTATATTTTGCGAGTTAACTCTTATTACCAGTAGTACTATATAGTTCAATCTCGTGATATTAAAATATTAGATTGCCGGGACTTCATTGTCTTGCTTGCCCAAGGGCCCTAGAAATTGTTGGGACGGCCCTGCTCCTACTCCTAGTGCGATGGCGTGAAGCTAGAAAAATAGATTGTGTATTGATCGAGAGATGAAAAATGTTACAGTAGCCGAGGTCTATATTTGTACCCTGGGCCGATACAGAGTCCTAGACAATACGACTAGACAATTCTTGAGTAAAAAGAAAATAATCTAATTTGAACTCCACGATTTCCTTTCTGGCAGAGTCCGATTCTGTTATGCCTGAGCCGATACCGCTGGCGTCGTGATTTTCACGATCCATTCCAAAAATTTGTTGTAAACAAAAGGAAAAAAACAAAACATCCTGAGTACGCCGAAACTTGTGTCGCACCACCATTACGAGTTTACCATGCTTCAAGTTTCAACGAATCGTCCTTGATTTAAAATAATATATAGAATCATATTAGAATAGCATACCCATGGAATAAGCCTATTAGGATTTGGATTAGTGGTAATAGGATAAATAAGTCAGTGTGCAAATTGAATTAGACGAGCCGCAAAAAAAACACAAGGAAGGCCCATTTGAAAGGTGGCATGGAAGGTGATAAAGCCTGTCGGCAGACCACGAGCCGATAGGTACGTGCTACTGTTGCCACGTCAACTTCTCGGCTGTCCAGTGCCGTCACGGTACTAGCCTTGGCAGCCAGCCAGCTTCCGAGCAGGGTCCAGTGGGCAATCCTCCAGCCGAGTAGTACGCGCTACTGTTGCCACGTCATCTTGGCGGCTGGCGAGTGGCCGACGGGTACTAGATTTGCATTTTCTTAACAGTAGCATCTAAATTTATAATTATTTATTTAAATAATAATACATCAAAAAAAATTATTCAAGTGACTTTAACCTGCGTACGACGGCTTCAAATCCACCGATCACCATAGTCCGTTTGCCTTCACAGGTCCAAGCTGTTGCAGTTCTTAGTAGGCGGACGTGGATCGGGTGTGTAGGTCATACGTAGAGCCATTCTCAATTATTTCGGGCTGCTCGCTAGAGAGGCCTCTAGAGCCAACTTGCGATATTTGTCAAGATGCTAATGAAAACAGGCTAAGTAAATTTCATGCCTTTCAAGCGCAACATCTGCTCAGACGAATGAAACAAACGCTTGCAACATGCACTTTCAAGCGCAACATCTGCTCAGACGAATGACCAGTACGACTCCACCGCCCGCCGGCTCTGATCCATAGCTGTTGCCCCCGATAGAAGGAGAATCGAAACCACCACGACCGCGGCCGGATCGGAGGGCGGGATCTGGGATGGGGAGTGGAAGGCGTGGACCGGGGCAACGCTGCGCGCCCGTGCCAGAGTTGTGCGTCCCATGCCGGAGCAGGGCCACGTGCCCGCGCCAGATCTGCACTCGTGCTGGGGCCACCGCCGGGGTTGCGCTCATCCCCGCACTGGAGTTGAGGCCGGGGGTGGCCGGCTGGAGAAGAGGAAGGGGGTCGCCGGGGGTGGCCGTGTGGATCAGAGCTCATGCTCGCGTCGGGGCCGCCGCCGCGCTGGAGCAGGAGGAGGGAGAGGGAGGCAGCGGGGCGCGCGGCTCGTGCGACGCGCTTGGGGGCGCGCGTGGCTCGGCAGAGGAGCGTTGCGGCGTGGGTGCGGCGGGTGCGGAGATGCTGCGGTGGGGGAATGAGCGGGTGCAGAAATGAGCAGACGGATCCGGACGTATGATATGTATCATTATCGTTATGCAATACCGTAGACTCTCTGTGTTTGACTCCTCTGCTGTCCATTCCTTCCTTTTGTGTTCATAGATTTTTTTTCCTTCCGTGACTCACCCGATCCTGTGGCCAACCTCTACTCCGTCTCGATTTCCGTCAAAACAGTACGTACGTGATTTCACCTTGATCACGAAGAAAGACTCCAAGCCATGCACGTATGGTATGGCCCACAAGACACCAACCAGAAAGAGAAAATCAATCCGTTGACATACATGCATGCACCCAAATTTTCATGCAACAACACGGCATGCCTTTGTGAGTCCTTCCGCCTCACGCATGTAACTTGGCATGTGCCTCCAATTGCTTGGCCATCGCTACATGCCGGGACTCCGTCTTTTCCAACCAGATCCAAAAACAGCACGCTGGCCCGTACTTCCTGACCAAGTGACCAGTGAGCACCAAGAAAACCTGAGGATGCCGCACGTCTCCACCGGTCGTTGTCACGTATTCTCTGAAAAACCAGGACACACGAATGAAGCTCTCTCTTGTTCAATTTTGTGTGGCCTGGATGCTGTTGCTCAGCTGAGTGGAGGTGAGTGTGGACGGCCGCTACCCTACCCAGTATGGCTAAGATGAGCTCCCTCCGCTCCACTCCACTCCACTGCTTGCGCACCGTGTTTTCGTTTTTTTTCTGGTTCTGGAATAGGATGTGATCTGAAAACAAAATTTGTGAACTGGAAACAAAGATGGGCTATCCCATATTTTTGCCTTTTTTAAGTCGTTTGGAGCCTAAGGAAGCATGACAAAAGGATGCGAGTGTCTCTGGTCACTGTCGTTGCCCTTTTTTCTCTCGTTGGCTGCTCTGAACCTGCGTTTGGTGGTGTGGTTGGTGCCGAGGGCGATGTTTCTTTCTTAAAAATTTTTCCTGAAAAAAACAAGTGGTGTTTCGTACGGCGTGGTTGGTTTGTTCAGTCATCCTGAATGTGTATAGCTAAAGCCAGTGCCAATTCACTCCAATGATGTTCTCATTCTTCTCGTGTAGTTTATGTTTTCTAGGATGTACATATTTAAACTGAACAGGAGGAATAAGGATGTATGCCACCAAACAACAAAGAATAAAGAACAGGCCGGGGAGTCAAAACCCAAAAGGGCTAATTGGGAGAGCTTAACCACGTTGGATTCGTTTGGCTGTTGCTATGCCTTCGGCGAAGTCACTTGGCCTTAGTGGGGACAAGCAAAGCACGGACCCACAGCAGCAGGACGCCGCTTGGGTGTGCAGAGCGGCGCTGTAGCCATACTGTATCGCTGCCACAGAGAATGAAGGTAATTCCCGGTGCCTTCTAAACCTACACAATGTCTTGTCCAAAACTCAACATGAGTGTGTCTCTATCGCATATGTATCTGTATCTCAATCCATTCAAAAGAATTGGCACAGATCGTCTAAACCTACACGATTTCTCTGATCGATTGAAAAGCCTCAGTGGAAGGGGAAGCTGATGCTTATGGATGATGGCATTGTGGATGTGTGGTTTCTGCATCTCGTTGCCTTATATCGGCCCATATTGCTCTCAAGTCCTTGACCTTGAGCATTAATGCGGCTCACCTAAATCAGCATTCAGCTCCTGTGAAGAGAAGGAAAGCAGAAGAAGGTCGAATAATTACACTAGAGTTATGATTGGCAGATACCAAGCAGTTCACATGTGCTTGCTGCTCATAATAAATCGCTTGGCTAACTGGATTTCTAATAACACATACCGGGATAGAGTACTTTGTTGACCCAGAGGATCACCGGCTCAGGTGAGTCGTCCACTTACCAGTCTTGCCGACCACAGCCGAGCATGACAGACGTTGTCCGACCACACATTATGGCCAAAGGTAGAAGAAGAGAGGGAGAACAAAGCATACAGAGACACTAGTGTTGGCCGGAGCCCTGTATAGGAGATGGCAAATCTAAACTCTCTTTACTATGTTGCAATGGCAAACTATATATGCAACTCTATCCATCTAGTCCTAGTACAGCTGCCCTGCTACAACAGTGACTAGATAACACAGCAGGACTGACTTCTGCGCCTGTCCCTGCATGTGACTACAGTGCGGCAGGTGAGCCGTTCGGCGCCTACCTTCTATAGCGGCTACAGTGCCATAGCAGGGAGCCTTTTCGGCGCCGGCTTCCCTTGCTGTGTGTTCATACAAGGAAACAGTAGATTATCTAACAATTCTTCCCCTAATCCTACTACTATCCCTCGTACCCTCTCCATGCCGATCATCTCCTTTAGCTCCGTGAGTCGAAGACGTCCGAGTGGCTTGGTGAGGACGTCCGAGTGGCTTGGTGAGGACGTCCGCGAGTTGCCGACTAGTTTCGACGAACTCGATGATGATCTGTCCTCCATCGACATAGTCCCTAAGGAAGTGGAACTTCACGTCGATGTGTTTGCTCCGGTCATGTAGAACCGGATTCTTCGCGCGGACGATGGCGGGCTGGTTGTCCACCATGAGTGCTGGTGGGTGCGCTTCCGCACCGGTTAGCTCGCCCAGCAGCTGGCGTAGCCACACAACTTGGCACGCCACTGTGGCCGCTATATACTATGCCTCGCACGTAGACAGCGCCACCACCTTCTGTTTCAGCGACAACCATGAAATTGGAGTCGACCCGAGGAAGACGAGCACACCAGAGGTGCTCCATCGTCCGTCGTTGTCCCCCGCCATGTCTACATCGCTGAACATAGTGAGCTGCGTAGCCTACTCCCGCCGGTCTTGGGGAAGATGATTCCCTGATCCACCGTCCCCTTGACGTAGCGCAGTAGCCACTTCACCGCAGCCCAGTGGTCATCTCTGGGATCCTCCATGAAGCGACTGACGTAGCCCACGGCGAACGTAATGTTCGGCCTCGTGTGGACTAGATAGCGTAAACCACCGACGATGCTCCGATAGAGTGTTGCATCCACCTTTGCCGCGGTGCTGGCCTTCGTCGGCTTCAGCCACTCCTCCACCGGAGTCACGCATCGCTTGCACTCAGCCATGCCGCTCCGTTCCAACAGCTTCGAGGCATATGCGCTCTGACCGAGCGTGAGTTCCTCTTTCCCCTGTCTCACCTCGATGCCGAGGTAGTAGGAGAGTGCACCGAGATCGCTCATTCGAAAATGAGCCGCCATCTCGCGCTTGATGTTGTCGATGTCCTCCGCATGCGCACCGGTGACGATCAAGTCGTCCACATACACGCCGACGACGAGCTCCTCCTTCCCTCATCGCTGCGTGTAGAGCGCGTGCTCGGTTGTGCACCGCTAGAACCCAAGCTCACCCATCGTAGCATCAAGCTTGGCGTTCCACGCTCATGGGGCCTGCCGCAGCCCGTAGAGCGCTTTGCGCAGTTGGAGCACCCTGTGCTCCTCTCTCTTGGTGCAAAACCTAGAGGTTGCCTGACAAAGACCGTCTCCACCAGCTCATCATTGAGGAAGGCTGATTTAACGTCCAAGTGATGGACGCGCCAGTCCTTTGCTACTGCCAAGGCTAGTAGCAAACGGATAGACTCCATGCATGCTACCGGTGCAAAGACTTCCTCAAAGTCGATGCCCTCGTGCTGAACAAAGCCTCGGGCCATGAGGCGTGCCTTGTGCTGGACAATGGCACCGAGCTCGTCCCGCTTGACCTTGTACACCCAAATCAGGCTGACCGGACAACATCTTTGAGGTGGATCGACGAGCTCCCATATCTCATTTTCCTCGATCGCCTTCATCTCCTCCAGCATCGCCCGTCGCCAGTTTCCATCGCGTTTGGCTAGTGCGAACGTGGGTGGTTACTCTACACTGATGAGCAGCAGCTCTGGGTCACTGAGCAGCCTACCCGCCAGGTCTAAGGGCTCTATGCCGCCGATGATGTCGTCCAACCTATGGAACCACACCTCCTCACCTTCGTGGAAGGCATCCACAAACTCAGTGATGTCACTTGGAGGTAAGGCAAACTCGATCGGCACCGATGGAGTTCCCTGTTCCACCGGAGTGCTTGGCATAGCACCTGGAGTGCTCGGCACCCTAGTTGCAGTGCTCGGCACTACTTTTGGACAGCTCGTCACTACTCCTGTAGTGCTCGGCACCACTGTAGGAGTGCTCAGCCTCAGTCTTAGAGTGGTCGGCACCACTGCAAGACCTCTTGGCTCCGCTACGGGAGTGCTCGGCACCTGTCCTAAAGTAGTCGCCACCACTGCAGAACCTCTCGGCACCACTCCTGGCGTGCTCGGCATCCCTCCGGGAGTGCTTGGCATCCCTCCCGAAGTGCTCGGCACTGCCCTAGGAGTGCTCGGCTCTGTTGCTAGAGTGCTTGGCACCCCTCTCGAGTGCTCGGCACCTCTTCCCCAGCATCTCCACCACCATGGATGAGCAAGTGCTCGACGATGAAGGTGTTGGTGAAGCCGCCAGCTTCCCCCGTGCTAGGATTGTTCCAGTCCCAAGCCGCCTTCTCATCGAACACGACATCATGCGAGACAAGTACCTTGTCTCCACGTGGGTCATAGAGCCGGTATGCCTTGGTACCCTCCTGCGTAGCCTAGGAACACCATCGGTGTGCTCTTGTCCTCCAGCTTGGTGAGGATCGGCTTCGTCTTCCTGACGTGGCCGATGCAGCTGAATGTTCGGAGGATGGACACGCTCGGCTTGTGTCCATACCAAGCCTCGAACGGCGTCTTGCCCTTTAGGGCCTTGGTGAGAGTACGATTGGGGATGAACACCGTCGTGGTCACCGCCTCACCCTAGAACCTTGTCGGTATGCCTTTGGCCTTAATCATGGATCGAGCCTTGCCGACCATCGTCTGGTTCCATCACTCCACCACGCCATTCTGCTATGGCGAGTATGGCACGGTGTGGTGGCACACCACACCCTGATCCACGCAGTATGCAGCAAACTCCACCAAAATGAATTCGCTGCCCCGATCAGTCCTCAACACGCGGAGCTTCTTGCCGCTCTTGGCCTCCGTGCGCATCTTGAACTTCTTGATCACCGACGTCGCTTCATCCTTGCTCGTTAGGAGTTGCAGCCACATGTAGCGACTGCAATCATCCATGAGCAGGAGGAAGTATCGTCGACCACCGTTTGTGGCTGGCGTGATTGGCCCATAGAGGTCGCCGTGGACGAGCTCGAGAGCGTCCTCCACGCGATACTTGGCCGCCTTTGGGAACGGCAGCCTCCTCTGCTTCCTGGGCAGGCAGCTGTCACATAGCTCGCCTCTATGCTCGATGTGGGGTAGCCCTCGGACCATGTTCTCTAGCCGACCAAGCGCGTCGAAGCTGAGATGTCCGAACCGGGCATGCCACAGCCATGTTTCCTCGGTGTGCCTTGCCGCCATACACACCGGCTGCTCTACCTTTAGGTCGAGAAGGTACAACCGGTTTAGGGACCTCTTCACCTTGGCAAGAAGTCGTTGTTCCCGTTCCCTGATCCTGATGACTTCGTCTTTGATCAGTACCTCTCTACCGCGCTCATCCGCTGACCAATGCTGATGATGCTTGAATGCAACTGCGGGATGTAATATACATCCGTTAGCACATGGTGCTCCCTATTCTGGCACCTAAAGATGATGGTGCTGCGCCCTTGGATTGCCATCCTTGAGCCGTCACCAAACTTCACCGTACCGATAACATCATCGTCGAGCTCGGAGAAGGCTTCCTTGGAGCTCGTCATGTGGTTGCTGGCACCAGAGTCCTGATACCACCGCTGCTCTTGGTCGGCGCCCACATGTCCGAGGTGGACTTGGGCGCGTGGTTCGTCGAGGTTGACAACCTTCAGGGCCTTCCCAGGTCCTTCCACCATCATCACCTCTTCCTTCTCCTCGACCTCGACGTCGTGCAGTGCACAGAACGTCGTCATCAGGATAGTGGCCTCATCATCATCATCAGCTTGCGCCAGATGAGCCTCAGCCTTCTTCTCCTGCTTGTGATTTGGGCACTCCCGTGCCCAATGGCCCGTCTTCCCACAGCGCCGGCAGGCGTTGGGGTCGACCTGCTTCTTCCTCTCTGAAGAAGCCTTGCCGCGACGCTTGCCATCGCCGCCGTGGCTAGAGGAGGCTACCCTAGAGTTCCTCCGAACAACCCTCCTCCTCCTCTCTTCACGGTTCTGTTGTCCCTTCGTCTTTGTCGCTGCCTGCTCCGGACACTCGTCTCACCCACCACCACGAGACGGCTGTCACATCCTCAATCATGAGGGTGGACAAGTCCAGCATCGTCTCTATGGAGAGAGCGATCTGGATGTACTTTGCCACCACGGAGTCGAGGTACTTAGAGACTGCCTCCTCTTCGTGGATGGTGATGCCGTGGCTCTTTAGCTAGTCCTAGTGATCGGCAATAGTGACAGATAACACAGCAGGCGGAGGAGAAATCCTCCATCGTTTCAACATCCTTGAACTTGAGGTTGGCGTACTCTGCTCTAGAAGTATTTGATGGGCCATCCGCATTTCTTTGCGTGGTCGGAACCAACACGTCATCGAAACTCCGCAATAGCTTTCATATAGCCTCCTTAGCTGAAAGTCTCAGGCTGCGTGTCAATGGCTCTCATACTGGTGTGGCTCCACCGGTGACATGGATCAGCAGAGGATAGCCTCCACGCCGACATATCATCTTCCTCTTTGTCGTGAAGTCACCTGCCCTTTGTCAGAAGCAACCGTGGATTCCGTTGGTAGCCATCGGGCTGAAGGACGCAGCTTGACCTTCATAGTCACCGACCACTCTCCATAGTCACATGTATCCATATTTCAATCTATTCAAAAGAATTGGCACAAATCCTTTGCTACACGATTTATCAATCGATTGAGAACCCTCAGTGGAAGTGGAAAGCTTATGCTTATGGTGGCAAGCATTGTGGATGTGTGGCCCTTGTTTCTGCTTATATTGGCCTTTGCCTCTGCCTCGAGCATAAATGCAGTTCACCTAAATGAGCATTCAGCTCTTGTAAAGATAAGGAAAACAGAAGAAGCTAAAAAATTACACTGGAGTTAAGGTAGTGACAGATACAAATCGATGTGAGTCCTATTTTCATCAGCAGCGCATCGCGGAGGAGGAGACCGCTACAACCCGCAAATGTTGTACATCCAGGTGCGAACAACGATCACCGAGCTGCTGCACCTCCGGTTTGGGTTGCCTCTGCACTCCAACCCCTTGGGATCAAGGATGGCGACCAACAAGGATCAAGGTGAGCAGCATGCAAGGAAGGCATGGTTTAGGTGATTTATGGAGTTTAATTCCTGTTATGTGTCGCCAGCCCTTTTTCATTCTAACAAACCAATTACACTAATGTCATCGCTATCTCATCCCCTTCACAATTAGTCCCCGCGATGGGCGCTTAGTGTTGACGGCTCGATACCACTTGTTGCCCACAGCTTTGGATCATTGCAGCGTGCTAGGGTGGATCGACCACTCATCCGTTCTTGCATAGATAAGACACTGCGGCCGAGGGGTATGGAACAGATGAGTGAAAACCTCTCCACTCAAATTGTCCGACCACACACTATGGCTAGAGGTAGAAGAAGAGAGAGGAGAAGCGATGAGCATTATATAGAGACACCAAATCGTTGGCGGAGCAGTTCTTAGTATCAGGGAGATGACAAATCTAAACTCTCTCTTTCTTGATTGGTCAAGATGCTAACGAAAACTGAATCAAAACTATATATACAACTCTATCCATCTAGTCCTACGTAAGTACAATACCTGTGAAAGGCTTGGGAGTAACCTGATGCTTATATGGTGACTAGATAACACTTTTGTTTCTGCAGGACTCTACTTACTGTAGTCTGTCCCTACATGTGACTAGTCGGGCACTCGGAAAAAGTGATTACCGAAAGTGCCAACGGTGTGAAAACATAAACCGTCAACGCGCTTGCCTTCTACAACTCGGTAAAAGTGCCACAGGCGAGGAGCCTTTTTCGGCACCGCCTTCCCTTGCTGTGTGTTCATACAAGGAAGCAGTAGATTATCTAACATACTTTGGGTAGGATTCAGTATTTGATGTGTCTTGAACTCTTGATCCTATGATCCAGTCATTTGCTCCAAATACAATTCATCAGCAATGTGGTTTGATTGCTATTCTGCTTATATGGTGGCAGATATGTGCACAGTCATACTGAAACTCAAACTGAAACTACTGAAGCTGAAAGTACTTTCATATAGAAACTCTCCTATTAATTTCATACTGAAACTGAAAGTCGAGTCAGGCTGCTGCGAGTGTGGCAGATTGTGCAGTAAGCACGTGTTCATACTGGTGTGGCTGATACCGAGAGTGATGGATGGATCAGCAGATGGGTACAAAATTGCCCATCTTTGCCCACCACGTCCAATTCTTTTGCCTCTTGCTATGTGTTCAGTGAAGTCACCTTGCCTTAATGAGTGCAGAAGCAACCGTGGATCCTTAGCCGTTGGTAATCACAGGGTGAAGGACGCAGCTGTAGCCATTCTATATTGCCGTCATGACGAACGAGGTTAATTCCTGACGCCTTCTAAACCTTCACAATGTCTCATCGAAAACTCAACATGAATGTGTCTCCATCACATGTGTATCCATATTTCAATCTATTCAAAAGAATTGGCACAAATCCTTTGAATCTACACGATTTATCAATCGATTGAGAACCCTCAGTGGAAGTGGAAAGCTTATGCTTATGGTGGCAAGCATTGTGGATGTGTGGCCCTTGTTTCTGCTCCCCGTTGCCTTATATTGGCCTTTGCCTCTGCCTCGAGCATAAATGCAGTTCACCTAAATGAGCATTCAGCTCTTGTAAAGATAAGGAAAACAGAAGAAGCTAAAAAAATTACACTGGAGTTAAGGTAGTGACAGATACAAATCGATGTGAGTCCTATTTTCATCAGCAGCGCATCGCGGAGGAGGAGAAGGTGTGGATGGCCTCCTACAACCTGGAAGCCGGTGCACAAATGTTGTACATCCAGGTCCAGCAGGACGAGAGCACACCAC
The DNA here is from genome assembly GCA_904845875.1 of Miscanthus lutarioriparius. Lineage (NCBI taxonomy): Eukaryota > Viridiplantae > Streptophyta > Magnoliopsida > Poales > Poaceae > Miscanthus > Miscanthus lutarioriparius. The sequence continues at coordinate 80,878,443 of CAJGYO010000018.1, forward strand.
CATGGAGCCGCTTCACCGAGCTGCTGCACCTCCGGTTTGGGTTGCCTCTGCACTCCAACCCCTTGGCGATCAAGGATGGCGACCAACAAGGATCAAGGTGAGCAGCATGCAAGGAAGGCATGGTTTAGGTGATTTATGGAGTTTAATTCCTGTTATGTAGCTGGCCAGAGTGCCTATATATTGGTTGTACCACCCAGCCCTTTTTGGATTAAGCAATAACAAACCAATTACACTAATCTACCTATTCTGTCTTAATCTCATCCCCTTCACAATTGGGCGTCCAGGCTACGACTTCATAGCCGGGGTCCTGCTACCCTGAGTGTTGACGCCCTTGACACAGCCGGTTCGCACGTGCTGGCTGCTTGGCTACTAAGTATAAATAGCTTTGGCAACCAATTGCAGCTTGGAAGCATGGTGTTTCGTAGGGTGGATGAACTGAGCTTGGAAGTCGCCGATCTTTGGCAATCCATTTGTTTGTTCATTATGCTTGTGCATAGATAAGACACTGCTGAAATCGCCTCTCTGTTATATAATCCTTAGGGGTATGGAACAGATGAGTGAAAACCTCTCCACTCAAATTGCTTCATATCTTGAAATGCCTTTGACCTGACTGACTTTCTGTCATTTTTGTGAGTCTGGTTTAAACATGAGTGTGAGGAGTTCTTTGTAATAATGTGGTCTGACTCCTCACTTGTGAGCGAGGATGAAGTTGGATGTTTTTATTCCATTATCTAAAAAATGCCTTTGACCTGACAAATATGTATGACAGCTTCAAATCTACCAATCACTGTTGTTAGTTTCTCGGTAGGGCTCACCAAGTCCAAGCAATTGGCTGCAGTTCTTAGTATGAACTTTGTGTGGGTCATGGTGTGTTAGGACTTTCATACTTAGAGTCATTCTCAATTATTTTGGGCTGCACACAATGCTAGCCCCTCTAGTGGCCTTGAGATATTGGTCAAGATGCTAACGAAAACTGAATCAAACAAAGTAAATTCTCGATGGCTTCTAAGCCTACACAATGTGTCACCGATACCTTCTAAGTTTACACAATGTCTCACCCAAAACTCAATGTAAGTGTGTTCTCTACCACGTAAGTATCCACATCTATACCTGTGAAAGGCTTGGGAGTAACCTGATGCTTATATGGTGGCTGCGTGGATGTGGTGGCCCTTTTGTTTCTGCATTCTGTCGCCTTATATCGGCCTCTGCTTGTCTTGGGACATTAATGCAACGCATCTGAATAAGCATTAGCTTATGTAAAGCAGACGAAAATAAAAGAAGCATGGAAATTACAGTAGCTGTTCGCACGTGCTGGCTGCACAATATAAACTAGATAGAACAGTTTTTTTTTTTTTTGTGAGGATAGAGATAGATCGAACACTTGGGTAGCATTGCCTGTGCAAGTGTGCATAGACAAAGCTAGTGCCCAAATCACCACTCTGATATTCTTTTTTATGTTGATTAGGCCTGTACTTAGATCGAGTAACAAAAAGAGAAGTCGCTAAACAAGAAAGAATATAGAACAAATGGGTGAAAACCATGTCAATCAACAATAACTCAACCACGTATAATGGTTCCTATTTCCTAAATATGTGTGTGATACATGTGTCGTACCCGCGAGATTTAGATGTTTACCTTCTCTTATGCACCTGTGGAGGAGTCTGATCGGACAGGGAAATTCTGGACACCATGACATTACAGGGATGAAGTAATTGTGCTCGCACTCTTGGCTCAACGTGCGCACGTGACACACCATTCGCCTCTCTCAAGCTCATAACAAGTGCATACACAAACCACCTATTGAGTTCAGTCAACTATTAGTCAAAATCTGACACGAGATTAAGATTTTAATGGACCTAGCATTTAATATGGGCAATATGATTTATTTGATTTAGGATTAAATCAATTTTGGCCCCTCAACTCTGGCCTTTATCTAATTTTAACCCCCAACTACAAAATGACCCTGCCCCTGCGCTTGGTGGTGTGGCTGGTGCCAAGGGCGATCTTTCTTTCTTTCATTTTTGCCCGAAAAAATTGAGTGGCATTTCGTTTGTTCATTCGTGCTGAATAATGTGCATAGCTAAAGCCAGTGCCGAATCACTCCCATACGCTCATTGTTCTTGTGTCAGTTGTGTTTTCTAGGATCTACATGTTTAAATTGGATAGGAGATATAAAAAGTAAGTCACCAAACAAGAAAGAATATAGAAAGAGCTCAACCACGTTGAATCCTGTGGCTGTTGCTATGCGTCCGGCGAAGTCACCTGGCCTTAGCATGGACAGAAGCAACCGCGGATCCTCAACAGTAGGACGCCGCTTGGGTGTGCAGGACGGCGCTGTAGCCATACTGTCTCACTGCCTCAGAGAATGAGGTTAACGACGTCTTCTAAACCTACACAATATAATGTCTCGTCCAAAACTCAACATGAACACTGTCTCTATCAAATATATGTATCCATATATCAACCTAATCAAAGAGTTGGCAGAGATCGTCTAAACCTACACGGTTTCTCGGTCGATTGAAAAGCCTCAGTGGAAGGGGAAGCTGATGCTTATGGTGGAAAGCATTGTGGATGTGTGGCCCTTCTGTTTCTGCATCCTGCTGCCTTATATTGGCCTCTGCCTCGAGCATTAATGCAGCTCACATAAATGAGCATTCTGCTCCTGTAAAGAGAAGGAAAACGGAAGAAGCTCAAAAATTACACTGTAGTTAAGATAGTGGCAGCGTTTCACACATGCTTGGGTATAGTGTACTCTGGATATGGATTCATATATTTGACGTGTCGTGATCCAGTCATTTTCTCCAAAATACAATTCAGCAATGTGGTTTTTTGCTATTCTGTTTATATGGTGGCAGATATGTGCAGTCATACTAAATCTGAAACTGAAAGTACTTTCATACTGAAACTCTCCTATTAATTCCATACTGAAGCTGAAAGTACTGAAGCTGAAGGTTGAGGCTGGCTGTTGCGAGCGTGGCAGATATGTGTAGTAAGCAAGTGCGCATGCATGCTGGTGCGGTTGGTACCGAGAGTGATGAAATGGTACCAAGCTGCCGGTCTCTGGCCACTACTTGAGCTTGGACGCATGGTGTTTCCTAGGGTGGGTGTGAACTGAGCTTGATTTCACTTACTGGTTAATTTGTTTGTTCATTCTACTGACAACCTTGCGATATTGGCCAAAATGCTAGTGAAAACCGGATCAAATAACGTAAATTCCCGATGCCTTCTAAGCCTATGTACACAATGTCTCACCTGAACTCAACCTAAGTGTGCTCTCTATCACGCTTAATAAGTATAAATATCTATACCTATGAAAGGCTTGGAAGGAACCTGATGCTTATGTGATGGCATCATGGATGTGGTGCCCGTTTCATTTCTGCACTACGTCTCCTTATATCGGCCTCTGCATGCCTTGGGTCATTAATGCAGCGCATCTGAGTAAACATAAGCTCCTGTTAAGCGAAGGAAAATAAAAGAAGCATGGAAATTACACTAGTGTTAAAACTTAATCCTGTCAAGTGGCTGATACCAATTACCAAGCAGTGGCCGGTGGCTGGTTCACACGTGCTGGCTGCCTGGCTACTCAATATAAATAGCTCAACCTCTAACTGAAAATTCCCAAGAGCATATACGGTGAGAACTTTTTTTTTTTGCAAGGATAGAGATAGAACATTGAGTAGTATAGTTTGCTCAACCTGCCTGTGCAAGTGTGCATAGACAAGGCTAGTGCCAAAAACACCACTTTGATATTATTTTTATGTCGATTAAGCTTGTACTTAAATCGATTAACAAAATGGGAAGTCGCTAAACATGAAAGAATGTTAGAACATATGGGTGAAAACCACGTCAATCAACAAGAGCCCAACCACATCTAATGGTTCCTAGTCTTTCTATGCGTATGATGCATGTGCGAGAAGACGGTTTTTCTAGGTTTACAAATATAATTTAAATTCATTTTTAGTGTCACTGTTAAGTTGTTTGTTAAGGGAACATCTTCCAGTTCTTTACAAACTATTAAGATATGTACTTATTTGCTCTACATGGTTATTGAATTACTTTTATGCATACATTTGTGGGATATTTTAGTTTTTTGTAATGGAAGAGGTGGGTAATTTATATACAAATTAAAGGGGTTACTTCATATTATGCTTCATAAAAGATGTGGATAGTTTAAAAGGTTACTTTGTGTTAAATGAAACTGAATTGGACAAACTTATATGGAAAACATGGGCACCCCTGAACTGCAAGTCTTCGCCTGTCTAGCAGTTCATCACCTATGGATGATAGACCGGCTTCGGTCTCGTGGATGGCCAAACCATGACATATGCACTTCGTATCAAAATTCGACCAACGAATCCGTGATCCACCTCCTTGTGCACCACAAGTACACGAAGAGGATCTGGAGTGATATCCAATCATGAAAAATATGAAGTGAGATTTTGGTGCACATTGGGTGCTATAACGTTAGTACGGATACATTTTTCAGACAAGGGAAAAACAAGTTATCAGAGGTGGGCAATCCACCACCTCTACCAAGGTGCATGTGTCAATCAACATTTTCACAAGCGAGGGACTTCTCGTCTAATAAAAATGAACTTGGCAAATAAAAAAGTGGCCAGCCTGATGAGCTCAACGTGCAAGGCCACAGACTGCCATGGAGGCCCACCGTCTTCATCACCGATCCACAAGCCATCATGCCGTGCCTAGATCTAGTGATCCGCCATGCCACGCAGGCACACTGACCACCATGTATCTAGCAATCCACCAAGCCACGCTGCCAAGCTATGTCCCCTTGACTTGATGCCCGGATCCACACTCAGCTGCCATGCCACGCCACCATGCTGACCTGCCTGGATCTGAACCAGACGAGGAGAGCGAAGTCAAGAGATAGAAATGAGTCATAACGGTGCACCTCATCTGCATGACCTCCTCACTGAGGATCCCCTCATCTGCGTCGCTAGACTTGAGGTAGATCCTAGTCACAGTGCTTTGGATCTTGATCGGCACCACTGGGAGGGAGAAAGCTAGTTGCCTCAGGGAGGGGAAGGGCTGCTCACATGCCATCGCCGTGCCTTTGTCCCTTGGCATGGATGGACTGTTGCTAACAAGAGGATGAGAAGAGGCCATCGTCATGCTTTCTCGCTACCCAGATCTTACCCATTCCTCTACCCCTCTAGATCTAGGTCACGAGAGAGGGATGCCCGCGTGCCATGCCGGGCCATGCCTCTCCCTAGAAGTAGAGAGAAGAGCGAGGGAGCGTGGCTGTGGGGGATAAGAGGGCGGCTGTGGGGGAGGAGGGAGACCGAGATTATTAGAGGGAGGGTGCCTATGGGGAGATAGGCTGTTGGCTAGGATTCTCTTCCCTTCTTTACATATCTGGGTTGGCCTCAATTAACTGAAAATGACCTCTATGTTTAGAGGAGGCCCTCTTAAGAGGCAAGAGGCGGGGGTGCCGTCGAAAATGGTCTATCCACCTCTAAAAATCACTGTGTACTTTGGGAGATAAGCGTACTTTGTGACCACCTCTGTAATAAAATGACATTTCTCTAAAATCGATTTTGTGCTAGTGTAAATACCAAGTGAGATGTTACGGATGAGCTAAACACCTTTTCTCCTTTTATGTGCTTTGTGTGGCTTTCCTTGGCCATGTTCTTTTATTTTTTCTTAAATTGTTTGCATTTTCTTTTGGAAACTCGCCTTCAAGTGGTAGGATTTGTATTTGATGTGTCTCTAGTTATGCAACAAATATAATTTAGCAATGTGTTTTACATGCCTGTAAGAATTGCAAAATCTTGTGTCACAGTAAACATAAAGCAGATGAAAGCTTCTGACAAGAGCTTGTTTGTAGTTGAGGGTTTGGTCGTCTCTTGTTAAGAACATGCGCGTTTGTAATAGAGAAGGTGGTCAGATTTTGCTTTCTTGAGGTGTTTTTTGCAACTGCCTCTACTAAAGGGCACTCTAGAAATTTTCTAGGGAGCGAGTATGCAACCATCCCTAGAAATAGGTTTGTATCATTACAATTCCTGAAAATAGATTTTCATGGCTAGTTTGCAAGCTGGATCTCTCAAAATAGCATTTATATGGGTGTCGAAATGATAAACCACTACTGCAAACTGCATTTTCCTGTGTGCTAGATATTTTTGCCTATCAGTTGCCCGACAGAATTTATTTTTTCATTTTCCTTATATTTTTCAGCACACAGGGATAGTGCGGTTTTCAGTAGTGACCGTCTCTAAAAGAAAAATGACATGCGTTTGAAAGCAGTTATATGTAGTAGTGAAGATATACATTTGGTTACTTCTGGACTATGATGACATCTGTTGGTTAAGTAACTAATTTCAACTACTTTATGGTCTTCTCCTGTATTGAGTTGCTTGCACCGATCAGTTCAACTATATGGTTCTAATTAATGTTGATATGCTTACTTAGCATCGACATGACATCTATGTTATTGATTTTTTAGAATTCATATACATATCAGTTTCGGCCACACATCATAGTTATAAAAGACAAATTTCAGTAGGATCCACATGTTGGGCGTGTTGGACGTATGTATGGTCATTCCCGGTTGATTTCTGACAGCACAAATTACCACAACCAGAATATTAATTTTTTCCTAGTGAGGTGGGGTTCTCCTAATGTTTTGGCATTCAAAAGTTAGTATAGATTTTCTCTACTAAATTCCTCCTAGTGAGATTGCCATGTGCTATGACTAGTGGTAGTGTTTTATTACTATTTAAAAATATTAGGAGAATTCCACCATTTTGGTAGTGTGCTGACCTCAACTCGTGTTCCCTTGACAAATAGCTCAAGACGTCTGAGACAACCCAATCAAACTAGGTTAATTCCTAATAAGCCTACACAATATCTCATTGCAATTCAATGTGAGTGTGATCTCTGTCACAAACAGTACCCATATTTCAATCTTTATGAAAAAATTGGCACCCATTGTTAAGACCTATGAAAAAGGCAACCTATTGGAGCTTGATTGAAAGCACGGTGTTTTGGGTGGGTGAACTGAGCTTGATTTCACTTACTAATTTGTTTGTTCATTCTGCTTGTCCAAATATAAGCTTGTGAATGAAATAGCCACTTTCATATTCCTTTTCGTGTTATTTATGTTTGGTGGGATATACAAGCATAAATTGAATAAAAGAAAGGGACATGGAACGGATAATCAAATTACGTTGTATCTTCAAGTGCCTTTGACCTGCGTATGACGAGCTTCAGATCCACCAATCACCATAGATGGTTTGCACTGAATGGTCCAAGCCAGGGGCAGAGCTAGGCTAGTTTGTATGGTCAGTCGACCCCTATAAAATGTTGTTAATCCTGTAGAAATTGGCTGTTGATCACTAGTAGTTACCCCACTGGTACAATAGAGATGACCCCAATGAGCTTGATGCCTGGCTTGACCCTTGGTCGAAGCAATTATAGTCCTCACTAGGCGGACGCGGGTCGAACGTGTAGGTCATACATAGAGTCATTCTCAATCATTTACGGGGTGTACACATCACAGCTCTTTCTAGTGGCCATAAGAAATAGGCGGATATGCTAAAGAAACCAAATCAGAAAATTCCAATTCCTGATTCCTTCTAAGCCTACACAATGTCTCGTCTAAACTCAACGTAAATGTGTTCTCTATCATGTAAGTATCCTTATCTATTAATGTGGAAGGCTTGGAAGGAAGCTGATGCTTATATGGTGGCATCATGGCTGTGTTTGGCCTCTGCATATCTTCAGGCATATGTTAATGCAGCGCATATGAATAAGAATAAACTCATGTAAAGAAAAGGAAAATAAAAAAAGCATGGAATTACAATGGAGTTAAAACTTAATCATGTCCGTTTGCATGCCCTAGCTCTCTGGCTGCTCAATATAAATAGCTCACTGCTAATTAAAATTTCTTAGAGCGCACATGGATATAGAATATTTTAATGCCCTTTAGAAATTACTTGTTGCATTTTATTTACATGATCTTCTATGCTTTATGGTACACTAATTATTGTATGCTTGAACTATAGTAAAAATTTCGTACTCATTGGACTATGTATAACTTAGTTATAGATAAATTCTAATTAATTATAGAAAAAATTGGATTTTTCAATTAATCTAAGGCTACAAAAAAAGATTTGTACTAAAGCATACCGTATTATATATTTGTGTAGATCTACTCATGTGGAGTCCAATAAAATTAGATTTTTCATTTTATAATTTTTCTATGATTTACTATAATTTTTCAAAAATTCACCGAAAATAAATAAAAAAAATTCAAACCCCGGTACTGTAGCAACCCGCCGTTACTGTAGCAAACCGCTGTCAAAAACCGCTCGGGGGTAAAATAGACGGTTTTGGAAAGTTCAGGGGGGTAAAACAGACGGTTTCATAGTTGGGGGTGAAGTAGACCATGTATGAAAGGTGTGGGGTTAAGTAGACTTTTTCCAAAACAAAATTGAATGAGGTTGATTCCCGACACCTTGTAAGCCTACACATAATGTCTCTCGTCCAAACTCAATACCAGCTAGTGCAGTCTTTATCACTTATGCATTCATATCTCAAATTGTTGAGGAATTAGCATCGAGAAGTTATGAAAGGCTAGGAAGGAACCTGATGTTTATGGTAGCATAGTGTGTATCATGTGGTGGACTTTCATTTTCTGCATCACGTTTCCCTGATATGGACCTCTTTCTGACCACGGGCTTTAATGCCGCTCATCGAAATGAGCATCGCCTCCTCCAAACAAAAGTGAAAATAAATTAACAATCATGAATAATATTAGACTGGAGTTAAGTTTGAGTAAGTGAAGTGGCCATAGCAAGCACTTCGCACGTGCTGGGTGCTCAAAATAAATTGCCATGGCTAACTGATTTTTTTTTAAAAGTAAACATGTATATAGAATACTTGGGTACGGTTTATATTTGATGTGTTTCCAGTGATCCAGTCATCTACTCCATATACAATTCAGCAAGTGTTTTTTTCTTGCTATTCTTCAGTAAGATTTTTTTTTTTGGGGAATCAGGAGGAGCCAGGGGCTCCTACTGTAATTAAATTAAAACAGAGAGTACAAATTACAAACAAAACAGAGAGGGAGAACAAGCAGACAGAGAGCAGAGTCTATCACTGCTTTCCTTGTATAGTAAATAAACTTTTAAAAAAAGCATAAATGCATATTAGTTAGCTGAAAGGAGTTCTGAATGCCTTTTAATCATTTGGATGCAGTGTGATCTCTACTAGTTGAATCCTGACTATCGTCTACCGTACGAAATGGCTTATGGAGGCTTTAGCATCAGCATAGTTGGTAGCCTTTTCATTTTCCATGAATAAAACAAGGGAGGAATCAATACCCAGTGAGCTCGGGACACCCTAGCTAGCAGTGGTACTAGCCACAAGGACACCTGATTGCATCAAGACTTTATAAATGCCCTTTGGTTGAGTATAACTGAGCTTAGCAACATCAATATTCTCTTGAAATAGATTTTAAAATCCCAGAAAACCTGAATCAAATGTCCACGATCAAGCTCCCGATGCTTTCTAATCCTAACTGCCGGATGTATGTTTTTTCTTTTGCTGTCGCCCACTAGAGGAATTATCACTGACTGCCTCACCATTGCGTTATATGGGCATCTGTGTTGAATGCCTAGGTTTACTCAGAGTAGCTGGTTGGTGGATCCTGATCAGATGAAGCCGCAACTAGCCGTGCAGGGTCGGTTCTAGAGAGGTGTAGTTGGTGCAACCGCTTAGGGCTCAGCCGAGAGAGGGACCCAACAGGTATGCAACCTCCATAGCCCATTAGCCAATATGTCCTCCCAACGCCCCAGCCCACAAGAGCCCAAAAGTTGGCAAGCACTGTCTAGCCGTACACAACATATATGCTCAACGTGTGGTCCAACTGCATGCCACGTAGCCGCACCATGCCAGCGCATCCGACTTGTCTACGACCATTGGTGTGTGTAGGACACAGCTGTATTTGCTCCCGCTGCATGGATGGTGGACCGCACGTGCCCATGAGGATCACTTTGCTTGACTCTGATTCTGCTCACGAATGAGGTTGAACCATGGGTCGAGTGAGGTTGATTATGACGCCTTCTAAGCCTACACACAATGTGACAGAATTGGGCACTGACTGTGTTAACCTGGCATGCCATTGTAGAATATATCGAGATGCTGGCATTACTGACGAATGAGGATGATCCTCAATTCAAACGAGGTTGATTCCTGACGCCTTCTAAGCCTACACACAATGTGACGGAAATATTGGGCACTGACTGTGTTGATGAGAAAGGCATTGTGGAATGGATGTGGTGGCTCTTAGCTTCCATTTGTGCATCCCTCTGCCATATATTGGCCTATGCTTGTCCTTCAACTTTAATGCAGCCCATGTAATTAAAGTAAGCACAAACGCTGTAATAAAGAAATTAAATGAGCACCAACTCCTAGAAACTAAAGGAAATAAAGTAAAATAAGAATGAAAATTACACTAGAGTAGAATTTAAGTTAGTCAAATGACAGATAAACGACCTCTAAAATAGACAAGGGGCCTCACTAACAGCAAATGCAACGATACTCCCTTTAACTTACTAGGAGATATACCATAAAAAAATCTGTGTCATGATGAAAAAAATTAACTAAGCTAAGAAAAAAAATCAAATCCCTTAATCACGAGAGAAGACACGGAAATGTTGTGGGTAAAGCGTTCGTTTCGTCCGGACACGTGTTGGTGGGCCTCGATGCCCGCCCGAACGGCCCAACAGGCAACACTATCATCAGCACAGAAATAAAAATAAAAATCGCCGCTCTCACCTTCCTCTCGATTTGCCGCTGTGCCCACATCCATTCTCAAACACACTCACCGTGCCCGCATCGCTGCGGCGTGCTCCACCATGACCGCGCTGCCGCGCCCGCACCGCCACGGCCACAACGCAGCGGCGTGTTGCACCGCGCCCGAGCGCCAGCGCTTGCCATCCTGTTTCCCCACCACCACTCACCACTAGCCATCGAGTTCTTCGAGGCGACACGGTATGGTCCACGGCCACTGCTCCTGCGTGGCGTTCTTCACCGCGTCCAGCCACTTGCCTGTAGCCATCCCCCTCTCCATTGCACCCAAGCGCCGCTTGCTGGCTACTACAGTTCCCCAGGCCACCAGGTAAGCCACGGCTGCTGGCGACGTCATGTTTCAAGTGTTTCATGTGTTTTAGATTATTTCAAACATATGTTTTAAGTGTTTCATCTGGATGTTGTAGAAGTATATCTGGATATTGCATAACTTGCATGTTGCAAGTGTATGTTTTAAGTGTTTCAGGTGTTTCATACGTATGTTGCAAGTCTTTTATCTGGATGTTGCAAAACTGGATCTAGATGTTGCATGCATTTGCAATGACTTTCAAGTGTTTTCAGGTGTTTTGCAAGTGTTTCAGACGTATATTGCAAGTGTTTCAACTATTTTGGACGTATATTGCAAGTGTTTCATCTAGATATTGTAAAAGTAGATCTAGTGTTGCACATGTTGCCATGGGACCACCTGCCCCATCCGGGTGGGGCACTGGAAAGCGTACGAGGCACGAGCGGTCCCCGCTTTCCAGCGCGTGGAAAGCGTACGAGGCACGAGTGTCTATGGTCTCTACGTGTTGCCGGTCGGGCGAGCGATGCGTGCGGTCCGGGTGGTGTGGGCCCCCGTGTGGGCGCACCAGGTGTAGCTGCGGGAAGCAGGATACTGGCACCGCCGGACGTCCAGGCGCTTGCAATCCCCGAGAAGACACGAGTAGTAGCGCGGCCTTCAATTCCTGGCTGGTGTGTTGCCGATTTTTTTTGAAATAATATTATTTTAATAATTAATTGTAGATCTATAAGCTGTAATAATAAAATTGCAGATTGAGGTGTCAATCGGCGAACTAGAAGCTGATAATAGTCAAGAGTCTAATCGGCGTTCCAGGAGCCAATACAATCCTGTCGGCTTTTGGGACGCCGATAGGACTCACATAGTACGGGCATCCATAATCGGCATTCCAGGGTCCGATATCTCCCAGCCACACACGGCCACGCGGGATTAGTGGACGGATGTGTTTTTTCTTTCTTTTTCTATGGTTAGTTATTTATTGATAGTTAGATAAAAAATAGTATATATTTTAGGCACATATTTAATACGTATAAGTATTTACATATTCAGAAGATGTAGAATCACAGTTGCTTAGTTAGGAAAAATTACTTTATTTGTTCGATAATTTGCTATAGGACACTCTTTAATGGCGGTATTTGCTGATGGACATCGCTCAATGCTGTCTTTGCTAAAATTTTAAACCATAAATTTAAATGATTTTAATTTTTAGGTTATTTTAGGTCTAAACAGCTTACTCGTAAACTTAAATGTAGAATTATAGAAGAAAATACTCCATTAGTCCTAAAATAAGTGATTCTCATTTCTCAAGAAGTCAAACTTTTTTAATTATAGATCTGAGTATTGTAATAGATATATAAATTATAAATTTACAAAAGGGCATGCCACATAAAAAAATAACGTCTATTTCTTATAAAGGTTTATGTGTAATATTAAAATCTTTTAGACGCGCACGCACGCTCATTCCTATAAATGCATGCATGCACACCTTAGCCTTACGAGCACCTGCGAGAGTGACGAGTTGGATCAGTAAGGGGCAATTTGTTTGCCTGGTCTAGATGGGCCATTGAGCCAGGGGGTGCAACCCAGGCTGTTTGTTTGCTTGGACCAGCCGACGAGCCAGGCCAGCACGCCCCTCAAAACAGCCCTGGCCCTGGCCGGAGAAACGAAAAATTCTTTCGTACCCGCCGGGCTCGGCTATAGCGGGCGCATCGTGTGCGAGCAGCGACATTCTCGTCACCTCCCTTTTCTTTACCGTGAAAGCCTCCCCGCCGCCGCCGCCAACCCCGTCATTGAGTGCACGCAGGCTCCAGCTCGGCGCGGCGACTTCCCCTCCCTCTCCGACGACTCTTTAGCGACCTCTGACCATAGGCTGGCTCATTCTCATCCAGGAAAACAAACATGGCTGGTTGCACCACCACAGGCTGGATCACAAGATGCAGGCTTACTAAACACAATAGAACCGATAACTTTGATTAATATCAAATCTAGCAAGAGATCAAATGATCGATGTAGCCTACCGAAGAACTCGCCTAGAATTACGTTACTCCTACTCCTACTGCGATGGCGTGAAGCTGGAAAAATAGATTGTGTATTGATCGAGAGATGAAAAATATAACAGTAGCCGAGGTCTATATTTGTACCCTGGGCCGATACAGAGTCCTTGACAATACGACTAGACAATTCATGAGTAAAAAGAAAATAATCTAATTTGAACTCCACGATTTCCTTTCTAGCAGAGTCCGATTCTGTTATGCCTGAGCCGATACAGCTGGCGTCGTGATTTTCACGATCCTTTCCAAAAATTTGTTGTAAACAAAAAGAAAAAAACAAAACATCCTGAGTATGCCGAAACTTGTGTCACACCACCATTTCGAATTTAGCATGCTTCAAGTTTGAACGAATCATCCTTGATTTAAAAATAATATATAGAATCATATTAGAATAGCATACCCATGGAATAGGCCTCTTAGAATTTGGATTAGTGGTAATAGGATAAATAAGTCGGTGTGCAAATTGAATTAGATGAGCCGCGAAAAAAACAAAAGGCCAATCATAAAGCCCTGTCGGTACACCACGAACCGATAGGTTAGTACGTGCTACTGTTGCCACGTCAGTTGTCAGTGGGCCAGTGGCCGACAGGGTACTAGATTTGCGGGACCACGAGCCGATAGGCCTAATCGACCTGCCAGCTGCCGAGAGCCGATTATTACCATGCTACTGTTGCCACGTCACCTTGTCGGCTGGCGAGTGGCTGACAGGGTACTAGAATTGAAGTTTCTTAAAAGTAGCATCTAAATTTATAATTATTTATTTAAAAAACATTACATCAAAAAAATCTTCTTCAAGTGACTTTAACCTGCGTCCGACGGCTTCAAATCCACCAATCACCATAGCCTATATTTTTTTACTATTTAGCCCTTTTTCTGGAGAAAATTTATGTTTGGCCTCCTACGAGACTTAAACTCATCTTTGTACCCTGGGGGTCGGCGCTATGAGTCCTGGCGCCGAGGTAACACGTCTCGGCGCCACAGATCTTGGCGCCGAGGTGCCTGACTGTGCACAGAACGGAATCCTAGGTGACGTTGACGTGGCCGGTACCTCGACACCAGAATATATGGCGCCAAGGTACCGGCTTCAAAGCGTGCGGCCAAGTGAAGAGAGAGGGACCAGACAAAGGCGACGTTCTCGGGCGGGAGACCAGGCGCGTGTGGCGCGCGCCACATGCGCGCACAGCCTAGACGGCTAGACCCGTCTGTCTCTGCGGGCTGCGTTAAACTGTTCTTCAAACTGTTGCTGCTGTGGTACGTGTACGTCGTAGCTGTGGTACGTGTCCTGACTCTGTCAGGGGCTAGCTGTGGTGGAGCCTTATCTGTCTCCCTGTCTACGTGGCTTGTGTGTGGACTCAAACACGCGCGTATATATACGTAGTATTCTACTATATATTCTTGGAACGAACCGGCTGGGTGCTGCGCTGCGTGTACGTCGTAGCGTATAGCAGCTTTCCTTGAGTCGATCTAGCTATACGGTATATTCGGTCAGCATGCAGTTCATGGAAGGCCTCTGCCTGTGCCGGGAGGAGAGCTACCATTGATTGAGAGGCACGTCCAAGTGGCAGCTGGATTTTCTTGCGAAGCGATGCAATGCAAATATGCAATGAAAGGAGATGAGATGATATGAATATGATGATCCGTTGCTCTGTGCAACGAAAGGAGATGAGATGATATGAATATGATGATCCGATGCAATGCAAATACGCAATGAAAGGAGTATGCCTGATCAACAATGTGCGGTATTAATAAAAACTATTGCTCTGTGCCGGCCCGTGACTCCCCTGTCACTGCAGGTGCAGCGCCATCATACGGCGCCAGACGGCGTGCATGTCATATCACCTGCGCGGCACACGTCTCTCTCTCCTATGCGGCCTACTCCAACCGTAGCCCCTCGCTACCCCAGATCTGGACATTACTGCCGGTTCAAAAACCTACTTCACTGCCGGATTTTGAACCGACAGTGGCACACCGGCAGTGATGTGGGGTTGACATCACTGCCGGTCCTTAGAAACCGGCACTGATCAATAGGAAATAGTGTCGGTTCCTGGCTCCACCTGGCAGTGTCCAGTTGAACAACACTGCCGGTTTATAGTTCCAACCGACAGTGACGGTTGCTTCAAGAGTGTCGGTTCTTGGTTCAAGCAAGCAGTGTTGAGTAAGCCTACACTGTCGGTTCATAGATCAAACCGGCAGTGTTGTGGTAAATATCAGTGTCGGTTCGTGGATCAAACCGGCAATGTTGTAGTAAATCTCAGTGTCGGTTCGTGGATCAAACCGGTTGTGTTGTGGTAAATATCAGTGTCGGTTGGTGGATCGAACCGGCAGTGTTGTAGTAAATATCAATGTCGGTTCACGGACTAAACCGGCAGTGTTTGTTGTAACCATCAGTGTCGATTCGTTATTCATGCCGCAGTGTTGATCAAGCCAACACTGTCGGTTTGTTTCTATCCGGCATTGATGGTTACGACAACACTGCCGGTTTGTTGCTAACCGGCGGTGATGGCCCGTTCGTATTTTATTGTTTTATAATTTATTTTAATTTATATATTTTCGTGGAATCGGGTTTCGCTTTATATACGCTACGTAGACGACAGGTCCATCAATATTAAACATTACAAATGTTACGATTACAATTCAAATGTTCTTATCCACATCTCACATCTCGATCCCTCAAAATAAAAAAGAAATGTTCTTTGACTTCACACATGCTTCTCGGACTTCCTACAATAATCTGGCGAGCCGCTCTAGGCCATACTGGTCCTTGTACTTCACGGATTGTGCAATGGAAAATACTCCATCTTTTTCCAATACCTTGGCTAAGATGAATTTTGCCAGCTCCGATTGTAGTGCGACGATCTCCATGTCTAGCAGCCTTTCATGCTTATATTTCTTGCGCTGTCGTTCAAAAAAGATGATATCCAAAGAGAAACAGTAAATCATTTTGTTGAATTATTAACAGACATAAATGAAATGGGGATTATACACACCAACTTATCGACTTCTTCCGATTTCCCGCCGATGTAGCGAAGCATTGCTCACATTACATAAAACCCGCATTCATTGTTTCCCACCGGCTATGATAGGTACTTCCCCTCCATTTCGACAACCTTGAATGGGACCGGTGTCCCACCGATATGACTTCTTCGGACACTTAGCAACATTAAAAGGAGAAACATTAGAAAGCGGCATGTGTGATTAGAAAATAATATGTTATTAGGATCGCTTACTAATTCAGCACTACCACCAGTGCATCCAGATGATGAAATGGTTTTTTCTTTGAGTCCCACACCTCGAGTAGACTTTTGGCAAGATTAACACAAATGAAGACAAAATGGTTGCTGCAATCACAGAATCCTAATTATCGAATAATCTTAATGAAAAAAGAAGCATAAAATTAAAAGCCGAGAACATATACTCGCAGTTGTAGGCTAGAAGTATGTGGGTTTTCTTCTTCATAGTGAATTCGTCGAAAACAGCAATCAATCTCTGTTTCAGGTCTTCCACGTCACATCCATAGAGACCCAGACATGTCCTCTCATTGACTCGCATGGGGTCCAAGAAGCCTATGTAATCCCATTTGCTTTTTAGAATGCAAAATTTTGCTATACACCTACATAAAATCAGGGGAAGTACTCAAAAGTTAACAATTTGTGTCTCGAGAGAGTAGTTAATTGTAATATCGTGCGTGTAGGGTACTTACATAGTCCACAGCGTCAACATTTGAACATCGAGAGAGCGTTTCTGGTATAGTTGGAACAAGCACTCCCACTCGATATCAAACTTCTCTTCTTCAAGATATTGGAAAACATGTGGCGAACGGATAATAAACTCAAAACCAAAGTCGTCCGTCTCTATTGCTTGAGCCACGTAATATTCATGTAACTCGCGCATATATGTTGTCAGATTTTTATACTCATGATCGGGAACCAAAAGATTACCCCTTTCATACTTCATTACCGGTGTTCCCGTCCCTTGTACATCATAATAGATGTTCGCGGCCTCTTCCATGGTTAAATCAGGGTTGTCTTCGACTAACTTCATAATGTTCCTTAAATCTTTATTGTGTATTTCTTCGTCTCTTGTTGTAGCGTATTTATTCTATGTTTGCCTTTCGAATTCGGACTTCAACATATACGAAGGCAGTGAGGCACAGAGATTGAAGAAACTAATACAATCTTCCTTCGAGATGTGTGCTGTAAATTTTTCTTCCATCAAGGTGGTAACGCTGCCACTGAACGTCCTTTTTCTTTTCAGTTGGTCCACTTTGGGAGCATTAGCGACCGAATCCAAGGACCTTTTCTACGACTCCGAGGATCTCCAAGCTCTTGTTTTGGGCTGAGGTGGGGGAGGAGGAGGATGACAACGAGAATTCTATTTTCCCGGTGCTGATAATGATGGAGGAGGAGGAGGAGTCTCTTTTCTCGGGGCTGGTGAAGATGGAGTCGGACGAGGAGGAATAGAAGGAGACCTCTGTCTTCTCGGGGGTGATGGCTCCGGATGAGGAGGGGAGTGATCTCTGTTGGGAGATGGTGAGTGCTCATCGTGGGTGGGCGAAGACTCGCAGTCGTCCTCATCATCAGAGGACAATTGGTGGTCAAGCTTAATGAAGCGCTTGCGTGAAGCCACTTGAGAGCCCTTGTTTTGACCAAGTTTCGGCCTATCTTCCGCTATGGGGTACTCAATGGGTATCTTGTTAAACTTCTTATCAAGTATTCTCTCAATGGTGACACGAGCGTACCCCAGTGGAATTGGGCGGCCATTAATTGTCCCATCTCCCGTAGGCTAGGCCTGGCCGAGCGCCACCTTGTCCTTTGTCCATTCCTGACGGATGTACAACCTGACATTGACGGGTTCAATGTTGTCGTCCACCGGATGAGGCACATTAGCCTCTTCTTCGTCGAGTGGGGTCGATCCGCAGCTGCTGCGACCCCTAAACTGTGGGCTAAAGGCAGTAGGAGTAGGGTTTTATGGTACTGCTGACCCCTTGGACAACAAAATTTGCTCGACTCACGCTTCAACGGTCGCCTCAATCCGTGCTTCCATTCTTTCTTCCATCTCTTTTAGTCTCCTCAAATACTCTGCCTCATGTTCCTCTCTACCCCTCGAGCGGCTCCGGTAAGTGTTAGATTCTTGGGGGAATGCTAGTTTCCAAGGAACAACATCGGCTCCTCTAGTGCGACCAGGGTGCTCCTTGGTTTCGAGTGCTTGGGTGAGCACATCTTTCTCCCTATTAGAAGTGCGAGTCCCTTGCCTCACCTCCTCAGTTACTTGGGAGATCCTCTAGATGAGTTCGCTC
This sequence comes from Miscanthus lutarioriparius, assembly GCA_904845875.1. Classification (NCBI taxonomy): domain Eukaryota; kingdom Viridiplantae; phylum Streptophyta; class Magnoliopsida; order Poales; family Poaceae; genus Miscanthus; species Miscanthus lutarioriparius. The sequence goes on from CAJGYO010000018.1 coordinate 80,896,903, forward strand.
ATGGGTTGATTTGAGGAGCTAAAGCTCCCGTCCTCGGCGTGCCGTACATTCCTCCCCATACATTATATTACCGATCTGGGCTCCCAATCGATGGTCTCAACCTAAACGCCTTCCTCAGCAAGGCGATCCATCTTTTGAAGTTCTGCTTCAAATTCTGGCATCTTTTTGGCGTAGCCACGAGAACCGAGATGATGAGGATTCGTCGCTTTCTGTGAATTCTCCTTATTCTTCCTACTCAGTTCTAAGTACTCCTCGGATAACCTATATTCCTTGAAAGCCTGCCAAAAGTCCTTCTGCTTGCTAAACTGTCCCCATCGAAATCTGGCTCTTTATTTTGGAGGACAAAATTCTTGTACAATGTCCCCTTGAAATTCTTGAAGCATGTCCCCATGATTTCTTTTGCTTTTTTCTTGACTAACTCCCTGTCATACTCGGCTGAGAAAGTGAAATACTCTAGGATCTTGACATCCCATATGTGATCCTTCTCGCTTTTGGGAAACCTCCACCGGTCATTATCTTTCCCAATCCACTTCATGTACCTAATCGAGATGAAGTCCCTAACAAGTAACCCGAGGATAGTCTTGTATTTGGTCAAAGCTATAGGTGGTGAGAGTGGATCCCCGAATTCATCGAACTCAGTAATGTGCTAGTGTGCATTCCTACCAACAGGAATCTTTGACATGCCTCGCTTGGATCTGGCCTTCTTGCTACCCGAACCCTCTAGCTCCTCGGCCGATGGAGGCTCCTGCTAGAGACACTAAGTAAGCTATGACCCTCTCAATTGATTAGCGTGTGTGGCTACATAGTGACATGATACCAAAGTTACCTAGCCATCTTGGTCATTTTGACCCAGATCGAGCAGGCCGGACGGGGTCCATGGCTGCTCATTCTCACCGACCTGATTGACACCGTCACCGTTTGTCGGATCATGCGACTCTCCCATCCCAGCGATATCAGCCACTTCTTGTTGCCGATCAGTTCTTCGGCGATGGTGTAACAGGCGACGATGAGTCATGGCTGTGACACAATCGTGGTTAGTTTTGGCCGCGGACAACTACTAATAGCATATGTTCATATATATATAATATGTTTAATGCAAAGTCTAATAATAAGTCCACATACAACAAAGTCAAATAATAGCATATGTTCACCTAGAACAAATTCATTGTTTGATTGACCACATACAACAAAGTCCACCTACTCTTCTACGAAACTAAGCCTACATCAACATCCAAATAAGAAAAGCAATGACCATAGCCATAAATAAAAGCATGACATCTTTCCAAGACCAAGGAGCAATTCTCCTAATCTTCACATCTCCGGCGGGTGGCTTCTCTTCGATCTCGAGTGCCAGCGGATGGCCATGGTTTGCATTCATTGGACCATAGTAGGCCGGTTACCCATGGTTTGCAAGGTAGGCCGGATGACTATAGTAGGCCCTCAAAGCTTCAGCTTCTGTGTTGTATTTTTTGTGCAAATTACCAGGGTAGCGATTGACTTGAGCATAGCAATCTTCCAGGTTCGATAAATCCCAGGCATGTGACCAACATGCACTACATACCATGCCATGGTTGCCTATACATTTAAGTAACTTAGGTTGTCATTCAAACATGATGTATTCTTATACAATTTAATATATTTACGAATAACACACGACCATTGCATAGATAGTAGTGTTTGGAAAATAGCTATTCACATGCCTTAGTAATAGTTGTTAGATGTAGGAAAGATATAAAGAATATTTTTTATTTGTTAAAAACCAAATGATGATTTAGAGAGCAAGTTTAAGACTTTTGGATATACTCCTAGAGATGTCTAAGAGTCTTCAGTCTCACTATAAATCCCCCAACTGATGGGAGCGCAGTTGTAATTGCAAGCTACGAGGTGAGGCCAGCCATTGGTTTCACATATGTATCCGGCCAAGCTCCAATGATGCACAAGATGGTTTCACAGAGAAAATGTAAGTTTGTTTCTCAGAGAAAATGCAAGTACTCCAAAACAAACTACCATTAACGTTTAGAGAGCAATTTCTGTCAAGTATTACGAGTCCCTGCTATGTTTATCCTGGTAACCAAAAATAAAATTACGCTTTTGTTCTTATCAGTATACTGATGAATAGAGCTGAGCAACGTGCTACTAAGTAACAATGTACTACTTACTAGCAATGCGTCTAGAAACACAAAGAAACAGATAGCACACACTGTGTGGCAAACCTAGGTTCTAGCATTCACAGCTGCATGATCAAACTATATGACAACACACACTGCATGATCAAACTGATTCAAGTAAGCAGCTGTGGGACATTTCATCAGACACGTAGCGGGCAGTGAGCAACGCACTCATCGTGGGGGTGGGAAAGCAGCTGTCTGCGCGCACCTGAAGGCCTTAGCAGTGGGCCGGACAGCGCGGTGCTCCAGCTTGGCACGGACAGTGCGGTGCTCTGGCTTGGGGTGGTGGACGGCGTGGGGCGGTGCTCCGGCGTGGGGAGGTGCTCCGGCATGGGGCGGTGCTCCAGCGTGGGGCGGTGCTCCGACGTGGGGTGGTGCTCCGGTGTGGGGCGGTGGACGGCGTGGGGCGGTGCTCCGGCGCGGGGGGAGGGGTTGGCGCGGGGTTGAAATGAATTGGGATAATTTCATCCCACGCCACTTTTATAGCAGTAGCTCATCACTGCTGGTTCTGCTTGTAAACCGACAGTGATGCGGCACATCATTGCCGATTCACTCCCCAAACCGGCAGTGATGTGCTGTAACAGTTAGATGTTAAGTTAGGTGTTAAGTAGGATAAGTGTTCGTTTTCTTTCGAACTCCTACTACTGGCGCAACGGTTAAGACAACTCAGCTTAGCCCCCGAGACCCGTGTTTGAGTCCTAGGCGGCCCAAATTTTTTGTTCTATTTTATAAATTATTAATTTATTTTGGGAAATATCTCATCACTACCGGTTTTTCTTGCAAACCGACAGTGATGGTGTACATCACTCCGGGTCCTTGCTTTGCGCGTAGGCCCTTCAACTCCTCGGCCATGCTGGTCACACGGTTCCCATATGAAGAGCCGCTATTTTAATTACCCATCCATTGGCTGCTCACGCCGATTCCCAATTAAATGCAGGCGCGCTCCATCTTCCCAACGCAGGTGCAATGGCGGTTCAACTGTGGTTCCCAACGCATGCGCGCGTGCTCCGTCCCAACGCAGGCGCAATGGCGGTTCAACTGCGTGGTGGTTCCCAACGCAGGCGCGCGCGCTCCGTCTTCCCAACGCAGGCGCAATGGCGGTTCAACTGCGGTTCCCAATGCAGGCGCGCACGCTCCATCTTTCGAGGGGTGCGAGTTATTGCACCATGATCAGTTCCACCACCGACGCGCCTATATAAGCCAGGCCCGGCCCCCATGCACATAGTCGGCCGCCACACACCACCGCGCATCATGAAAGTGAAGCACCGCCCACGCACACACCTCTCCCCGGCCCTAGACCCGCCGCCACGCACAATGCCTCGCCGCTTCAAGACAGCATGGGCGAAGATGAACCCGTTGTCCTCACGTCGCCCCCCGACGCCTCCACCGACGCCGTCGTCTGAATCGGACTGCGAGGTGAACCTCGAGGACGATCCGGACCGTGAGACCGCATCGGAGGAGGAACCGGAACCTCTACCCGTCGGACGAGGTCATCTTCAACTTGTTGGAGACGGCTCGGAAGGAGGAGGAGGATCGGCACCTCCACGCCATTAAACCGTGTCATCGTCAAATCCTTTGTTTGATCATCATCACCTTGGGTTTTGCATTGCATATGGACCTCTCGTTTTATTTGCTTACATAATGGATGTTGCATTTTGTATGACCTCGTTTTGCTTACCTCGTTGTCACGAAGACCGTAGTATATGATATGCTACGTACCGGAGATCGATGGACCAACAGGACTGTTGCTCTTCTAGATAATACCGTGTATGTCTGTCATCTGTTACATGTAACTTATCTTTTCCACATCTTTCGAACACCTCCTACTGGCTCAACGGTTAAGACCCCGCAACTTAGCCCCCGATACCGTGTTCGAATCCTTGCAGCTCAAATTTTTTGGTTTAATTTATAATTTATTAAGCAGTCTAAAGGTCAAAACTATAAAATAAATAAACCATGGCACACATCCTATACTAGTGTAGCGGTTAAGTGTCTGAACTTTGTAGCCCGAGACCCGAGCTCAAACCCGAGGGTGGCACAATTGTTTTTAATTTTTTATATATCACTGCCGGTTTTCAAAATAAATCGATAGTGATAACAAGTATCACTGTCGGTTTCTTCTCATCACTGCCGGTTTCTTGAAACCGACAGTGATGTTTATATATATTAAAAAATTCTTTTATATACTGAATAAATAGAAGCATATGTATTCCTATGTCTAAATGGCTTGAATTTTTTTGACAAGCGTAGTACACCCAAATTAAGACCCCACACAGGATCTTAGGTTTTTCTGTTCATTTTTTATTTATTATATTTTTCTCTGTGCCAAATGAGACAAAAGAGGGTGAATTTCATCTTGGACCCAATAGATTTTTTCATCCACCTCCACAAATTTCTTATCCCAAAGGCACATTATAGCATGTGTAAAAGTTTGGCACCATTTCGGATCTTTTCGTGGGTAGACTCAGTTCAACCTATAATTAAACGGTGTCGTCGCGTGGAAATTCAATTAAACCTTAGAAAGTAGCAAACCTTCTCCGAAAAATCCCAAACTTGGTGTTTCCTTCACACGTGGCACGTGCAAGCCTGAGAATAATTTTGAGACAAATACGACACTGGAATGCCTATGAACCACATAAACCTTGATAAACTATGTGTATAGTCATGGTTCGATGAAAGGGCACATGTACCTTTGTGAAGCATGTATACTCCGCCTATGTAAAATGGCTTGAATTTTTTGGCAAGCATGTACACCCAAATTAAGACCCCCCACATGGATCTTAGGTTTTTTACATTCATTTTTTTTATTTATTATATTTTTCTATGTGCCAAATGAGACAAAAGAGGGTGAATTTCATCTTGGACCCAATAGAGTTTTTTATCCACCTCCACAAAATTCTTATCCCTAGGGCACATTAGAGGCTATGTAAAAGTTTGGCACCATTCCGGATCTTTTCGTGGGTAGACTCACTTCAACCTATAATTAAACGGTGTCGTTGCGCGGAAATTCAATTAAACCTCAGAAAGTAGCAAACCTTCTCCGAAAAATCCCAAACTTGATGTTTCCTTCACACATGGCATGTGCAAGCCTGAGAATAATTTTGAGACAAATACGACACTGGAATGCCTATGAACCACAGAAACCTTGATAAACTATGTGTATAGTCATGATTCGATGAAAGGGCACATGTACCTCTGTGAAGCATGTATACTCCGCCTATGTCGAAATGGCTTGAATTTTTTTTGGCAAGCATGTACACCCAAATTAAGACCCCACATAGGATCTTAGGTTTTTCTGTTAATTTTTTTATTTATTATATTTTTCTATGTGCCAAATGAGACAAAAGAGGGTGAATTTCATCTTGGACCCAATAGAGTTTTTCATCCACCTCCACAAAATTCTTATCCCTAGGGCACATTAGAGCCTATGTAAAAGTTTGGCACCATTCTGGATCTTTTCGTGGGTAGACTTAGTTCAACCTATAATTAAACGGTGTCGTCGCGCGGAAATTTAATTAAACCTCAGAAAGTAGCAAACCTTCTCCGGAAAATCCCAAACTTGATGTTTCCTTCACACGTGGCACGTGCAAGCCTGAGAATAATTTTGAGACAAATACGACACTGGAATGCCTATGAACCACTGAAACCTTGATAACCTAGGTGTATAGTCATGGTTCGATGAAAGGGCACATGTACCTCTGTGAAGCATGTATACTCCGCCTATGTCGAAATGGCTTGAAATTTTTTTGGCAAGCATGTACACCCAAATTAAGACTGCACACAGGATCTTAGGTTTTTCTGTTCATTTTTTATTTATTATATTTTTCTATGTGCCAAATGAGACAAAAGAGGGTGAATTTCATCTTGGACCCAATAGATTTTTCATCCACCTCCACAAAATTCTTATCCCTATGGCACATTAGAGCCTATGTAAAAGTTTGGCACCATTCCGGATCTTTTCCTGGGTAGACTCAGTTCAACCTATAAATAAACGGTGTCATCGCGCGGAAATTCAATTAAACCTCAGAAAGTAGCAAACCATCTCTGGAAAATCCCAAACTTGGTGTTTCCTTCACACGTGGCACGTGCAAGCCTGAGAATAATTTTGAGATAAATACGACACCGGAATGTTACACGAATTACATGCATGACAATAATTAAACACACAAAGCCGTACATATTAAAATTTGAACCCAATTAAACTACGACCTTGAAAACCTAGCTAAATAAACATTAATTACTATCAGAATCACTGCCGGGATTGATCGGGCCACGCACACTAACGTGCCTCTATAGCCATATATGGTAATTGATGTCACGGATTATGTATTCGCTTGTATCGATGAAGTCCAATGCCCGTATGAGTGCACTCTCTCGTGCCTCACAATACCGAAAGAATGGTTGGCTATAGATGTAACCTACTGAACGACCACTGCCCCTATTAGTAATCCTTATGCAGTACTAGCATCCTTCTATAGTGAGCTGGCCGAGGTTTCCATTGTAGAAGTCCCAATCGTACCCGAGTTGCTCCGTAGCTTGGTCTAGAACGGCCCACAAGTCACATGTTGCATAGGTAATGTCCTGTAGCGCAATCTGCATGTGGAGAAAAAGAAAAAAGTTAGAGAATGTTATTATAATAATAAACAACAAATAACCACGACTCAGGTATAAGTGAACATTTTACCACATCCGCATGGTTGTAGCTCGCAACCCATTCGCTTGCTTACGGGATGGGGATATCACCAGCATTCAAAGCAAGTGGCTTAAAGTGCGAGAAATCAGGCACATCATAGCAAATACGTCGAAGTGCCTCTAAACAGATGCGCACGACACTTAATTGGGCGCTTATCACGTCCGGGCTCTGTATTCCCGTCCCGTGGATACGGTTCCGATGATTTGAACCCCTCATAGGGATGAAAAAACTGAGTTCACACGTTCATAGCCGACCACTTGCATTAGATGTCGTGTTCTCGACAATGTCTGAGATAAAGAAGCAGCTAAGTGCTGTTCGCAGCCAATCTATTAGGGATAGTCTGCGATATATATGCATGCAACAATGATATTAAACTAATTACAGTTATTTGTTAGCATCAAAAAACAAAAGATGTTGGAAAATATTTCATACAATAGCTAGAACAGGGAACCGTGGAATGGCCACATTAGGAGCGAATGGCTCATCGCCAGGGTGGAAACCTGGTTCTTGTGGTGGGGGAGGTCCGTTGTTCATACCACCAAATTAAATATAGATCAAATGCATGGAATAAGAATATATATAAATGTAGAATGCAAAGAAACATGAATATAAATATAGATCAAATGAATATAGACATAATATTGGAGAAGACAACATATCAATACCATTGAAAAATGCAGGAGCCATGACCAAATCACGTAGAGAGAGAGTGGATGTCTTGAGAAGTGAGAGTGAAATGAGAGAAATGAGACTAAGAGAGTTCATGGGTGGGTGGGATCGATGTATGTGGCCGGCAGTTTGTTTTATATAGGGGGCATGGACATCATTGTCGGTTTTTAAATAGAACCGACAGTGAAGGTTGCTATCACTACCGGTTTTTAAATAGAACCGATAGTGAAGGTGACTATCACTACCGGTTTCTAAATAGAACCGACAGTGAAGGTGCATATATGTAAAGGATATATTTATTTAGATACTATAGTGGGAATGTTTTAACAACAATGATATATTTATTTAGATAGTAATGAAATACATCAAAAAATTACAAAAAAATAGAAATAAGTTATATATACGATAACAAAGACCTTACACTAAAATTCCATATACGATAACAAAGACCTATTTGTGTACAGGTCAATGTTACCATCAATGTGTATCAACACATTATAATTTAACCACCTCAGTAGCATTCTTCTAGCACCAACTAGGGTCAAACAACAGCACCGAGGTGGTCTATGAGCTATACCGGTTGGAGATGATAAGGTGGCATCGATGAATCCATGCCTCTGCAGGCTATGGTATTTTTTCCAGTGCAGATACCCGAGCACATCGGATTCAGCTCGGCACCGCACCGATGAACCAATGCCGCTTCGGGGCAGGAAATTGCCCAGAGCACACCAGGTCTCTCTGGACATACAGTCTAGAGCGCACCACACAACGGATGGCTCTATGAACCTCGTGGCATCTCCAATCTTTGGCGCTGCTCTATCTTCAGTAGCATTCTTCTAGTACCTCTTGTGTGCACCATTTTGGTGGACTACGATGCATAACGATATCTATGGTTTGTTATGAGAGGAAAATATTGTATCATGGCTGATAAGGCCTGGCTAAAACCAACATGCATGGAGAGGCTAGCCTCGGTAGAGGGCCATTTTATAGGGGCTAGCAGTCATGGTACATTTTTATTTCTGAACTAAAGTTGTCGGGGTAGGTGGGAGCAGTGTTCGAACGGTTGTGGTCATGGGAGCACTACTGGCATGTGAGGAGCATCTACACATCACTGTCCGTTTTAGTTTAAAAACCGACAATGAATTGGGCCTTCTGTGTCGGTTTGAGCAACCGACTGTGATAGAAGCTTTCACTGCCGGTTTTAAAACCAAAACCGGCAGTGAATGGCCCTGCCACCAACTTTAGGTAAAAAAAAAAAAAAAATGTGTTGGTTTGGAGCCTGCCATCGCAGCCTTTTGTAAAAAATATAAAAAAGTTTGGCCCACCTGAGATTCGAGCGGGTCATAGGGTCGAGAGTGCGTGGCCTTAACCGCTGAGTTAGGATAGGGAGTTCGGTTAGAATGGTTTTATTTTTTCTTTTATCCCATTGTAATGCACTATTAAATAATAAATGCAAAATCAAAAAAGTTTGGCCCGCCTGGGATTCGCGCGCGGGTCTCAGAGTACAAAGTACGTGGCCTTAACCGCTGAGCTTGAATAGGGAGTTCACTTATTTTGCTTTTCTTTCCTTATTTGTTAATGGAAATAATGCAGTTAGTTTATATTATAAAATAACATAAAAATTTGTGTCTTGATTATTTAATTCTATGATAATTAATGGTCTATAATTATCAAATAATAGTGTTTGTGAATATCATCTTAATATTTGATTACATAGTCAAGAATTAAATTGTAGAGATGCGCACAAAATATAAATTAAATATTCAGTACGAATTACTGATACAACGTCTGTATAATGATTACATAGTTAACAATAATCTAACTATCTTTAGGTCCATCAACAATGAAGGCCTCATTGTGATCAATTCGTACGTAAGCAGGTTCGTCACCCTCTTGAAGGATAGATAGGACTATGTTCGCCCCGAATGGAGGCATTTCCTGATAGCCCCTGTAGTCTTCTTCGTTCGTCACTCCATCGACACCGACAATCTTCCTTTTTCCTTCTAGGACTACTTTTAGCCTTTCTTTTGTCTTGTTGTCCCTTGCATAGAAGACTTGCATAACATCTCTTGCAAGGATGAAGGGGTCGTCTCTGTATGCGGTCTTAGTGAGATCAACGGTAGTGAACCCTTCGCTGTCAATGTTGATTTCCTCGAGCCGGACCCACTGGCAGCAAAAAAGAGCTACCTTCAACGGACCGTAGGCTAGCTCCCATATCTCCTCTATGAAACCATAGTATGTCGCCTGCACGTTGTCGTTCTCGTCGTGAGCATCAAAACGAACACCACAATTTTGGTATGTGCTCTTTCCATCTTGCTTGTTTGTGTAAAATGTGAATCCATTGATCTCATACCCTTGGTACTTAAGATATGTACTCGAAGGTCCCTTGGCTAAGGCATCCAGTTGATTACCCAACTTTATTCCAAGCAAGCGACATCACAACCAGCTGACAAATTCCTCCTTATGTTTTTTTATCCAGCCAAGCCTGTGACCTGCTCGGATACAGAGTTTGCAGTGATTGCCTATGCTCATCAATGTATGGCATCACACCCTTGGCTTGCTGGAGAACAACAAACTATGCCTGTGTGAAAGAAACAGGGTCATCTACTATAACAGATTTCTCCTCGATCATTCCTTTGCCACGTAGTCTTCCCTCATGACAAGATTCTGGAACTCCGACCCTTTTGACGTCTAGATAATATGTGCAGAACTCAATGGCCTCCTCCGTTGACCATCCTTCAACCATGCCCCCTTCTGGCCTAAATCTGTTCCTAACATACCTCCTGAAAACTTTCATTAATCTTTCGAAAGGAAAGATCTGATGCAGGTACATTGGGCCAAGGGCTCTAATTTGGTAAATAAGATGAATGAGCAGATGCAATGAGATATCAAAGTAAGTCAGTAGGAAATGCATCTCAAGCCTAACGAGAGTTTCAGCTATGTCCCGCTGCAGCTGCTCTAGCGTGGACACATCAATGACCTTTTTTGAGATCGCATTGAAGAACGAGCAAAGCTTTGATTGGGGCGCGGACCTTTGGGGGGAGGATACCACGCAGGGCAACAGGGAGCAGCTGAGTCATAATGACATGACAGTCATGGGCCTTCATAGGGCCATAGTTGAACTTGAGTTCTCTCATGTTCACTAGCCTCTTCGGGTTCGCACAGTAGCCCATCAAGACTTTGAGTTCATTGAAGAAAGAAATAAGTGCACGCTTTTCTTCCTTCTTCAATGTCCATGACGCAACTGGAAGTTCGAACTGGTCAGTCTCTAGCTCCACGGGATGTAGCTCCTTCCTAATTCTCAAGTGTTGCATGTCCAGGCGTGTGGCTAGTGAATCCTTCGATGTCCCCCCGGTGTCCATCAAGGTGTTAAGAGTGTTAGCGCACATGTTTTTAGTGATGTGCATGGGATCAAGACAGTGGCGTACACTCAGAAATGGCCAGTAAGGTAGTTTCCAGAAAACCGATTTTTTCTTCCAAACGCTCCCATCAGGCGCTGCTACTGCATTGTCCCCCTTCCCAAGGACAACCTCCAGTTTGTTGAGTTCTCGAAGTATCGTAAGCCCGTCTTGATATTTTGGAGCTAAGCGTTTCTCAATAGTACTATTGAAATCTTTTCAGTTCCTGCGGTAAGGGTGATCCTTAGGTAGGAACCTACGGTGTCCCATATAAACCATCTTTGAGTTATTTGGCAGATTTACCACATCGGTGTCGTCCAAGCACTCGACACATCCAGTATAGCCTTTTGTCTTCTCTCCCGACAATGAACCTCGACCTGGTAGGTTGGTGATTGTAGCGATAAGTACTCCCTTGATCGTGACATGTTCCTTTTTGTACTCGTCCCAAACATCCAGCACACCCTTTTCAAACATCTCCACTAGTTCATCTATCACTAGTTCCAGAAACACATCGATGTCATTCCTAGGCTGTCTTGGCCCTTGGATCAGTAGTGGCATCCGAATGTACAACCGCTTCATACAGACCCAAGGTGGAAGGTTGTATATACAGAGTGTCACTGGCCAGGTGCTATGATTGCTTCTAACCTAGTCGAAAGGATTCATCCTATCTGTGCTCAAAGCAAACCAAAGGTGCCTTACCTCTCCACCGATGACCTTATAGAACATAGTATTGATAGTCCTCTAGTCATGCCCATCGGCGGGATGCCTCATCATTGTATCTTTCTTACGCTCTTCGCCATGCCAGCGCAACAGCTTGGCTGACTTTGTACATGCAAACAGCCTATGCACCCGGGGAGCTATAGGAAAATACCAAATGACCTTTACAGGACCTCCTCTGGTCTTGGTACCCTCATCTGACGGCCATTCCTTGTACCGTGGAGCTTCACACTTGGGGCACTTGTCCAAGTCTTTGTATTTTTCTCCACGGTACAATATGCAATCATTGGAACACGCGTGGATTTTTTCAACCTCGAGGCTGATGGGGCAGATCATTTGCTTGGCCAAGTATGTCTTTTCTGGCAACTCATTTTTTTCTAGGAGCATTTTCCTTATTATACCTAACAACTGATCGAAGCCTTTATCACTCAATCCATTTGTCGATTTGAACTCTAACAGCATGATGTCGGCTTCTAGTTTGCTCATTGGACAATTCCTATACAATGGTGTTTTGCCATCTTGTCTCATCTTCTCTAGCTTTCTCAGCTGTCTTTCACTAAGACATCTGGTCTCTACATTACGTAGTAACTGAGAAATGCCATCGTTTTCCTCGGCGTCGTCAGCTAGTGTGTTCCTAAACACATTATTAACTATGGCCATAGGTTCTGTGTTGACACCGGGTTCCTCGTCAGCATCGTGGATGGCTACGTCAGGCATGTCCACATCATCATCGTTTTCCCATAGAACATTCACACCAACCTCGCCATGCATAGTCCATATCGTATAGTTTGGCATGAACCCCCTGGTAATCAAGTGCGATCGTATAGACTCAATTTGATGAAAGTTCCTATGATTCTTGCAATCTTTGCATGGGCAGAAGACAGGGTTCCCATTCCCAGCATGGGCTTTGGCATCGGTGATAAACTGGCTGACGCCATGCATGTACCGCTTGTCCGTTCGGGATAGATACATCCACTCTCGATCCATCTCTGCAAAAAAAATACTGAGACAGTAATTACAAAGAATTAATAAGAAATTGAGCTTCATGAACAACAATTGTAGGTCAAAACTACCATTTTTGGAAAACATTATTGTACACTAATTATTGAAAGATTGAAATTGGTAGCCCCGGCCCTGTAAATTGAATATCGTAGTAAAAAATAATTATTGCACAATATTGAAGAACAACTATTCTACTCTACTTCTAAGAACTAATTATAGCATCACATACTAACAATGATGATCTTGACCACCATGGAATAATTAGCTAGGAATTTAAATGTGTTCATAAACACCAACCTTTTGGATGATGGATTCACCACAATTTGAGCCTTGCACAAATGTCCAATTAGAAAAGTGTTCTCTAGAATGGAGAAAGAACTAGAATGAGAATCAAGCAATGTAGCCATCAAAACAAAGCTAAATAAGCAATAAAATCAAAGGAGTGGATGTTTGTTACTAACCTTAAAGCAAAAAGATCAAGCCATTCTTCAAAATCCAAGCACTAGCTTCATGGTGAAGAGTAGCCGCAACAATAATGGAGGGAAGGGCCCAAAAGCGCGCCTCTGTTCTTGGGATGGAAGAGGGGAGGAAGAAGAGGACGGCTGCAGCCTTTTTATGCTGTCGGCTTATCACCGTCGGTTCTTGGCTAGAACCGATAGTGATAGAGCTTAATCACTGCCGGTTTGTAGCTTGAGCCGGCAGTGATGAGTGCCCACCAAAACACTACCGGTTCAAGCCACAAACCGGCAATGATGTGGTGCTTCACTGCCGGTTTAAGCCTAGCCCCAATCATTTTTTTCATTTTCAAGCTCATAACCAGCAGTGAAGGTACATCACTGCCGATTCTCACAAATCCGGCAGTGATGATGTCGGCAGTCATGTGCAAATCTGGCGTAGTGCCTCCTAGCATGGCATAGGTCTCCCCTGGCGCGTCACGAGTGTGGACCATGCCTCAGCCCCGAAATAGTGTGCCGCTCGAGCTGCCCATGGAGGAGCTACTGCCATACAAGTTCGGTCACGTCGAGCTTTTGGTGGGCCCCATGCGCCTGAAGTCAACGATGCATGTGTTGCCGTGCCCATCTGTCACTCCACCGGATGGTACAGAGGCGCCCACACCCGCCATCCGCACCTACAGGCTGAGGCATGGTCCGCACTCATGATGCGCCAGGGGATAGATGCCAGGCCCTAAAATATCTAACCTGTCATCTTCTCTCTCTCTCTCTCTCTCTCTTTCTATCTCGCTCCGCATCGACGTGCGGGTGCCATAGGCTCGCCGCCGGCCGCCAGCACATGGAAAGCGTACGCGGCACGAGTGTCGATGGTATCTACGTGTTGTCGGTCGAGCGAGCGACAAGTGCGGTCTGGGAGGTGTGGGCCCCCGCGTGGGCGCACCAGGTGTAGGTGCGGGAAGCAGGATATATACTGGCACCGCCGGACGTCCGGCCAGACGTCCAGGCGCTAGCAATCTCTGAGAAGACACGAGTAGCAGCACGGCCTTCAATTCCTGGCTGGTGCGCTGCCGATTTTTTTTTTGAAATAATATTATTTTAATAATTAATTGTAGATCTATAAGCTGTAATAATAAAAGTGCAGATTTAGGTGTCAATCGGTGAACTAGAAGCCGATAAGAGTCTAATCGGCGTTCCAGGAGCCAATACGATCCTGTCGGCTTTTGGGACGCTGATAGGAGGACTCACATAGTACGGGCATCCATTGACGTGGGAGTTATCATTGCCGATAGAGTAATCGGCATTCCTGGGTCCGATATCTCCCAGCCACACACGGCCACGCGGGATTATTGGACGGATGTGTTTTTTCATTCTTTTTCTATGGTTAGTCATTTATTGATAGTTGGATAAAAAATAGTATATATTTTAGGCACATATTTAATACGTATAAGTATTTACATGTTCAGAAGATGTAGAATCACAGTTGCTTAGTTAGGAAAAATTATTTTATTTGTTCGATAATTTGCTATAGGACACTCTTTAATGGCTCTATTTGCTGATGGACATCGCTCAATGTTGTCTTTGCTAAAAGTTTAAACCATACATTTAAATGATTTTAATTTTTAGGTTATTTTAGGTCTAAACAGCTTACTCATAAACTTAAATGTAGAATTATAGAAGAAAATACTCCATCGGTCCTAAAATAAGTGATTCTCATTTCTCGAGAAGTCAAACTTTTTTAATTATAGATCTGAGTATTGTAATAGATATACAAATTCTAAATTTACAAAAGGGCATGTCACATAAAAAAATTACGTCTATTTCTTATAATGGTTTATGTGTAATATTAAAATCTTTTAGACGCGCACATACGCTCATTCTTATAAATGCATGCATGCACACCTTAGCCTTACGAGCACCTGCGAAAGTGACGAGTTGGATCAGTAAGGGGCCGTTTGTTTGCCTAGTCCAGATGGGCCATTGAGCCCAGGGGGTGCAACCCAGGCTGTTTGTTTGCTTGGACCAGCCAACGAGCCAGGCCGGCACGCTCCTCAAAACACCCCTGGGCCTGGCTCCGGAGAAACGAAAAATTCTTTCGTACCCGCCAGGCTCGGCTATAGCGGGCGCATCGTGTGCGAGCAGCGACGTTCTCGTCACCTCCCTTTTCTTTACCGTGAAAGCCTCCCCGCCGCCGCCGCCAATCCCATCATTGAGTGCACCAGCTCGGCGCGGCGACTTCCCCTCCCTCTTCGACGACTCTTCGGCGACCTCTGACCACAGGCTGGCTCATTCTCATCCAGGAAAACAAACATGGCTGGTTGCACCACCACAGACTGGATCACAGGATGCAGGATTACTAAACACAATAGAACCGATAACTTTGATTAATATCAAATCTAGCAAGAGATCAAATGATCGATGTAGCCTAACGAAGAACTCGCCTAGAATTACGTTACTCCTACTCCTAGTGCGATGGCGTGAAGCTGGAAAAATAGATTGTGTATTGATCGAGAGATGAAAAATATAACAGTAGCCGAGGTCTATATTTGTACCCTGGGCCGATACAGAGTCCTTGACAATACGACTGGACAATTCATGAGTAAAAAGAAAATAATTTAATTTGAACTCCACGATTTCCTTTCTGGCAGAGTCTGATTCTGTTATGCCTGAGCCGATAGCTGGCGTCGTGATTTTCACGATCCTTTCCAAAAATTTGTTGTAAACAAAAAGAAAAAAACAAAACATCCCGAGTACGCCGAAACTTGTGTCACACCACCATTACGAATTTACCATGCTTCAAGTTTGAACGAATCATCCTTGATTTAAAAATTATATATAGAATCATATTAGAATAGCATACCCATGGAATAGGCCTCTTAGGATTTGGATTAGTGGTAATAGGATAAATAAGTCCGTGTGCAAATTGAATTAGACGAGCCGCGAAAAAAAAACTAAAGGCCATTCGTAAAGCACTCTCGGCACACCACGAGCCGACAGGGCCAATCGGCCTACCAGCCGATTAGTACGTGCTACTGTTGCCACGTCAGTTGTCGGCTGGCCAGTGGCCGACAGGGTACTAGATTTGCAGGACAACGAGCCGATAGGCCTAATCGACCTGCCAGCTGCCGAGAGCCGATTATTACCATGCTACTGTTGCCACGTTATCTTGTCGGCGTTACTAGAATTGAAGTTTCTTAAAAGTAGCATCTAAATTTTTAATTATTTATTTAAATAACATTACATCAAAAAAATCTTCTTCAAGTGACTTTAACCTGCGTCCGACGGCTTCAAATCCACCAATCACCATAGCCTATTTTTTTTACTATTTAGCCCGTTTTCTGGAGAAAATTTATGTTTGGCCTCCTACGAGACTTAAACTCATCTTTGTACCCTGCGGGTCGACGCTATGAGTCCTGGTGCTGAGGTAACACGTCTCAGCGTCATAGATCTTGGCGCCGCGGTGCCTGACTGTGCACAGAACGGAATCCTAGGTGACGTTCACGTGGCCGGTACCTCGACGCCAGAATATATGGCGCCGAGGTACCGGCTTCAAAGCGTGCGGCAAAGTGAAGAGAGAGGGAGAGAGGTGGGGCCCCGGACAAAGGCGACGTCCTCGGGCGGGAGACCCGGCAGCGTCTTGGGCTGCGCCACATGCGCGCAAGATGTGACCTAGACGGCTAGACCCGTCTCGTCTCTCGCAGCTGCGTTAAACTGTTCTTCAAACTGCTTTGTTGTGGTATGCGTGGTACGTCGTCGACACGTGTGCGATGCGGTATCGACTTTGTCAGGGGCTAGCTCTGGTGGAGCCCACTACTAGAGAGCAGACTTTAGAACGATGTCCCAATTTGGCATTAGCCTCGGCATTTTTTGCCGCCGGGACTAAAGGACCCTTTAGTCCTGATTCGTAATACCAACCGGGACTAAAGGTCCCTGTCCAACGGTCGTCCGAGTGGCAGGGATCTTTAGTCCCGGTTGGTAACTGGTATTATTACCAACCGGGACTAAAAGTAAACCTTTAGTCCCGGTTGGTAATACCAGCCGGGACTAAAGGTTTTAGTCCCGGTTTGGGTGATATCCCGGGAATAAATATTAATCTTTAGTCCCGGTTTGGCCACCTAACCGGGACTAATTATGCGGGCCTATACAACGGCTCATTTCTTCCTCCCCGAGCCCGAGCCATTCCATTCAAACTCACTGCCTCTGTTCTTCAGCTTGCTGTTGTTCTTGCTCTCTCCCCCTCTATTGGTGTTGCTCTTCGATTTTGGAGGTAACAAACTTAATCCTCTTATGTTTTATCAGTACCTTATCTCATTTTGCGATGTAGATGCATGTGTAACTTTATATGTTGGACTTTATTATGATTTTATATGTCATTTTAGCTCAAAATCACATGATGATTTGCATATATGTTTGGATAAACAAAAGTTAAATTAGTTCATCAAAATCACGCCTCGCTTCGTCTCTCATTGGAGCACGCGCCATCCTCGTCCCCGGCGGCTTACGTGATCTTAGAATTAATTTTTCCATGAAATGAAAAACTTAGAAAATAGTTAGAAAATTGTAGAAAATCCGTACTAGTTGAACTTGCGGACCGTGATCATCTCGGCGAGCATTTTCTCTGTCGAGCGGTAACGGACGTCAAAGAGGAGCTTTGATTCTACGAGGGAGAGCGGCAACGGTCGTGGAAGACCGTGTTCCCTTCCTCGTAGAATCGGAGCTCTTCCTTGGCCAAGTACGGTGCCTTCCGGTAGAGAAATGCTCACCGAGATGATCACGTAAGCAAGGTCAACTAGTACGGATGGTTATTTATTGAAACATGTTTTTGAGCTATGTGATTTCTATGTCATTTTTACCTCAAAATCACATGATGATTTGCATATATGTTTGGATAAACAAAAGTTAAATTAGTTCATCAAAATCACGCCTCGCTCGTCCTCGCTGGAGCACGCGCCATCCTCATCCCCAGCGGCTTACGTGATCTTAGAATTAATTTTTCCATGAAATGAAAAACTTAGAAAATAGTTAGAAAATTGTAGAAAATCCATACTAGTTGAACTTGCGGACCGTGATCATCTCTCGTGTAGCATTTTCTCCGCCGAGCGGTAACGGACGTCAAGGAGGAGCTTTGATTCACGAGGAGAGCGGCAACGGTCGTGGAAGACCATGTTCCTTCCTCGTGAGAATCGAAGCTCTTCCTTGGCCAAGCACGGTGCCGTCCGGTGGAGAAATGCTCACGAGATGATCACGTAAGCAAGGTCAACTAGTACGGATGGTTATTTATTGAAACATGTTTTTGAGCTATGTGATTTCTATGTCATTTTAGCTCAAAATCACATGATGATTTACAATAGTAAAATCACTTGATAGTTTGGTATTTTACTATTATACATAGTACATATTTCATGGTTTAGTTAGATAAATAAATAATTTTAGTTTTGTTTAAATATATTATTTTAGAAAATGTGAAATTTATAGTAGTTTGCAAAAATAAGTATAGAAAGTAGATGACAATCGGTACGGATCCTCGGCCTCTCGTTCGGTTCATGAACGATCGAGGCCGAACTCCCTCTCATTATCTGCGGCAAGTGTAAGGTAAGATTGTGATGGAGTACCAAGTCAAGAGACAGGGACCCAACAAGGGTCGGTTTTCTACAAGTGCCGGATCGCGATGTGAGTTTCTTACGCATTTGATTATTATGGCTAATTGACCTGCTTTTCTTGAATATTTTTGACTAAATATTTTTTGGCTTTAATTTCAAGTGGGAGAGGCAATGGATGCGATGGTTGGTAATTGGGAGGAAGATTATGCTACATACGTGTAGAATTCGGGTCACTACCGATGAGGCAAAGTGAGCCGGCCAGGAGAAGCTTATTGATATTCAATGTAAGAATGATTTGTCTGCTTTTTTAGTTGCGTCACGATCACAAAATAATTATGTTACTGAAGTGCATTGTAGTTTTAGTTTGTTTAGTGATAGTTGGGATTGCTTATGTTGTAGCCAGGCTTAGTTAATTAATCAACCGTGTGTGTGTCATCTATGTTGTGTAATAAAATACTTAATTATGTTCAAGGTTTTCATAATTTGTCATGTAATACAGATTATGTCACGCCATTGGATGTACAGTGCCGATCGCCGCTCCCAAAACTTTATTGAGGGCTTAAACTATTTCTTAGGTGTGGCCGAGGCAAATAAGCGGGATGGTTTCATGTGTTGTCCATGTGCCCTATGTAAGAATTTAAAGGAATATTCAAGCTCAATGAGTCTTCATTCACATTTGCTTAAGTCAGGTTTCATGTCAAACTATATATGTTGGACTAAGCATGGAGAAAGCGGGGTCATGATGGTAGAAGGTGAAGGAGAAGATTTAGACATTGATGACATTATTGCTTAGTATGATGCCTTTGATGATACTACAATGGGGGGAGATGAAGAAGAGGTAGCGGTAGAAGATGATCTCGGTGATGCTCTTGGCGATGCCATTCGTGATGCACAACAAGAATGGGAAAGTGAAAAAGAGAAAGTTAAGTTCGAGCGCATGCTTGAGGATCATAGGAAGTTGCTATACCCGACGGCCGAAGAGGGGCAAAAAAAGTTGGGTACAACACTGGAATTGCTACAGTGGAAGGCAAAGAATGGTGTATCCGACAAGGCATTTGGGAATTTATTGAACCTCATAAAGAAGATGCTTAGAAGCCAAATGAATTGCCCACCACTACGCATAAAGGAAAAAAGGTTATCCGCCTTTGGGATTAAAAATCCGGAAGATACATGCATGTCCTAATGATCGCATCCTCTACTACTGGCAATGAATACGAGAATTTGGATGAATGCCCGGTATATAAAGCATCGCAGTATAAGATCGTGCACGATGATCCTTGTGACGCCGAGGGTGAACAACGCCCTAGAAAGAAAATCCTCGCCAAGGTTATGTGGTATGCTCCTATAATACCACGCTTAAAACGTTTGTTCGTAAATAAAGACCATGCAAAGTTGTTGCGGTGGTATAAAGAAGACCGTAAGGTAGACAACAATATTTGAGACACCCAAATTGATGGGTCCTAGTGGAGAGCGATAGACAGGGAATTTCCAGAGTTTGCAAATGAGGCTAGAAACTTAAGGTTTGCCTTAAGTACAGATGGTATGAATCCTTTTGGAGAGTAGAGCACTAGTCATAGCACTTGGCCAGTTACTCTATGTATCTACAACCTTCCTCCATGGTTATGCATGAAGCGGAAGTTCATTATGATGCCGATCCTCATCCAAGGTCCGAGGCAACCTGGCAACGATATTGATGTCTATCTGAAGCCATTAGTTGAAGAACTTCTAGTTTTATGGAACAACCCAGGTGTACGTGTCTGGGATGAGTACAAACAAGAACACTTTGACCTACAAGCAATGTTGTTCGTAACAATCAATGATTGGCCTACTTTAAGTAATCTTTCAGGTCAGACAAACAAAGGATATAATGCATGCACACATTGTTTTGATGACCTTGACAGTATATATTTGAAAAGATGTCGAAAAGTCGTGTACCTTGGCCATCGTCGATTCCTTCCTTTGAATCACCAAGTAAGAAAGAAAGGGAAGCATTTTAAAGGTAAGCCAGACCACCGGAGGAAGCCTCATAACCGAACCGGGGAAGATGTACTCGCAATGGTCAAGGATGTGAAAGTAGTATTTGGAAAGGGACAAGGCAGTGAATCTGTTCCCAAAGATGCTAAGGGACACGCACCCATGTGGAAGAAGTCCATCTTTTGGGAGCTACCCTATTGGCAAGTCCTAGAGGTCCGCAACACAATCGATGTGATGCACCTGACAAAGAATCTTTGTGTGAACCTGTTAGGATTCATGGGTGTGTACGGGAAGCCAAAGGATTCACTTGAAGCATGCCAGGACTTGCAGGGCATGAAAGAACTAGACAACCTTCATCTAGAGAAGACAGATGATGGACATCATTACTTAAGTCCTGCAAGCTACACGCTTAGCAAAGAAGAGATGGACAGCATGTTCGAATGTCTAAGCAGCATCAAGGTCCCATCGGGATTCTCCTCCAATATAAAGGGTATAATAAATGTGCTAGATAAGAAATTCCTAAACTTAAAGTTTCACGACTGCCACGTGCTTATGACGCAATTGCTTCCAGTTGCTTTAAGAGGAATTCTACCTCCACATGTACGTCTAGCCACCGTGAAGCTATGTGCATTCCTCAATGCAATTTCGTAGAAGGCAATCAATCAGTGGAACTAGCTACTCTACAGAATGGTGTGGTTCAATGTCTTGTCAGCTTTGAGTTGGTGTTCCCTCCATCCTTCTTTAATATCATGACACACCTCCTAGTTCATTTGGTGAAGGAGATTAGTATTATTGGACCTGTGTTCTTACATAACATGTTCCCCTTCGAGAGGTTTATGGGAGCTGTGAAGCAATATGTGAAAGTCCGTTCTAAGCCTGAAGGAAGCATCGCCCAGGGCTATGGAACAGAGGAGGTCATTGAGTTCTGTGTTGACTTTATTCCTGACCTTGCCCCGATTGGCGTTCTCGAATCACGACACGAGGGGAGACTCAGTGGTAAAGGAACTTTAGGGAAGAAAACATATATCGGCATGGAAGACGATTATTTCAATAAAGCACACTACACAGTTCTACAGAACTCGTCATTGGTGCATCCGTACATCGAGATACATAAGGAGTTCTTACGATCCAAGTTTCTAGGGAAGACTAAAGCTTGGATTAGGCGTCAGCACATGGAAAGTTTCAGTGGTTGGTTGCGAAAAGAATGTCAAGGCGATGACAATATTGATGAGCAATTGTATTTGTTGGCTAGGCAGTCATCGTGGCATATCCTCACGTACCAAGGGTACGAGATAAATGGGAATACATTTT
Source organism: Miscanthus lutarioriparius (assembly GCA_904845875.1). Taxonomy (NCBI): domain Eukaryota; kingdom Viridiplantae; phylum Streptophyta; class Magnoliopsida; order Poales; family Poaceae; genus Miscanthus; species Miscanthus lutarioriparius. The sequence continues at coordinate 80,918,884 of CAJGYO010000018.1, forward strand.
ACATAGTTGCCCAAGATAAAAGGAGCACCAATCAAAATAGTGGTATTCGTGACAGACGGCACAGATCCAAATGGGAATATACAAACATATTATGGCGCGCATAGAAGAGATATGGGAACTAGACTACGCACCTAATTTTAAAGTCCCTTTGTTCCGGTGCCAATGGGTGAAGCTGACCGGAGGAGGGGTAACAAATCGACAAAGAGTATGGAATGACAACGGTGGACCTCAACAATACGGGTACAAAGAGGAACCATTCGTCCTTCTTTGCCGATGTGAGTCAAGTGTTCTATGTGAAAGACATGTCTACAAAATCAAAGAGAGGAAAAAACGAAGACATCAACTCAATGATCAATGAGCCAAAGCGCCACATAATTCTTTCTGGGAAAATAAATATAGTGGGAATTGAAGACAAGTCAGACATGTCAGAAGATTACGAAAGAAATGTCCGAATTCCACCCTTCATAGTGAAGAAAGATCCAAGCATCATGTTAAATGATGAAGACACTCCATGGTTACGACAAGATCATAACCAAGGGTCATACGTCAAGAAGAAATTCATCATTGCCCGCATGATACAACGATGCATGTTTAATATATTATGTTTTAGAGACGGATATTATGTAATATGTTATGACTTCACAATTGTAGATCTTGCTGAGATGATCAAACTTGGTATTCAGAGTTTTTTCATCTGACGTCATTTAGTGTCTCATTTGAGCAAGTTTGACCAAGTCAAATTCGGTCAAATGAAAAAACAACACTTTGACTCTAGTATTATGAACTCTAAATGACTTCAAATTGAAAAGTTTTGAATACCAAGTTTGTTAAACTCAAAAAGATCTACAATTGTTGTTTTGGTCAACTTTCCATTTGAGAAAGTTTGGATGGTTCAAATTTATGATTTTTAAATTTCGACGCCTACAAACTAGTTTTCGGAACCGCAGATTGTCTATAATTGAAAAGTTTTGAATACCAAGTTTGTTCAGATCATCAATATCTACAATCCATATATAGGCCATTTTTTCATTTGAGAAAGCTTGAACAAAATGTAGTTCAAATTTTACAAGTGTGTGACATAGTTTTAGAAAGTCTATATGAGATTCAACAAGTTGTGACTAGTGTTTGATAAAAATTTCTCAAATGGGAAAATCAGCTATGTAACAATTGTAGATCTTGCTGAGATGATCAAACTTGGTATTCAGAGTTTTTTCATCTGAGGTCATTTAATGTCTCATTTGAGCAAGTTTGACCAAGTCAAATTTGGTCAAATAAAAAAACAACACTTTGACTCTAGTATTATGAATTCTAAATGACTTCAAATTGAAAAGTTTTAAATACCAAGTTTGTTAAACTCAAAAATATCTACAATTGTTGTTTTGGTCAACTTTCCATTTGAAAAAGTTTGGACGGTTCAAATTTGTGATTTTTAAATTTCGACGCCTACAAACTAGTTTTCGGAACCCCAGATTGTCTAAAATTAAAAAGTTTTGAATACCAAGTTTGTTCAGCTCATCAATATCTACAATCCTTATATAGGCCATTTTTTCATTTGAAAAAGTTGTAGAACAAAAAATACTATATTTTCTTTATTTTTATAGGTTCAACAAAAATTTCCTGTCAATTTTGGTCAAAACCGAGAAAAAATTGAAACATTGACGTTACAATAATGTGATAATAAATTTCCTATCGAATAATATTAGTTTTATTAATTTTAAGTTACAAATATATTTTTGCATTAACAAAATACTTAGTATTAGTAACATTTATATTCTATATTCATAAAAGAAATTAAAACTTTAGGTTACAAAATTTTCCTATTTACAATAAATAATTAGTTAATCAATAGTATTTTTAAAATAAATATTGCAAAGTATTGAAGTTGCTATGGAATTAATTGATTAACCTAGTATTAAACAAAATCAAAATCCCAGTGTTGTTCAATTGTTGTCAAGGTTGCCAAAATTTTCAGACCTTCACCCCACCCGTGCCAAGAACCGAGACTAAAGGGTGGGCGGCAATTGCTGTTCGCCCAAAATAGCTTTAGTCCCGGCTGGTAACACCAACCGGGACTAAAGGACATTTAGTCTCGGCTGGTAAGGAGAGCCGGGACTAAAGGGTTGGACCTTTAGTCCCGGTTAGGCTTACCAGCCGGGACTAAATGGTAAATGGCCTTTAGTCCCGGCCTATATATATCGAACGGCGGTTCTGTTCATCTTCGATCTCGCCTCGTCGCTTGACCCCCCGCGCCGGCCGCGCCATCCATCCGTCGTCGAGCTCGTTTCTGCCGCGCGCCACCGCTGTCGTCTACCTCGCCCGGCGCGCCATTCTCCCAGCATCATCATCGCGCAGATCCGCCTCCGGCCAAGACCCGACCCCACCTCCGTCAGCCGACGCTTCCCCGCCGCCCACCTCCGTCGAACTCGTCTGCCGCGCTTGTATTATCTATTACTAGTTTTTAGATAGTTTTTTAATTAGTATTTAATTAGTATTTTATTTAGATAGATTTTTAGATAGTTTTTTAATATAGTTTTTGATATATGTTAGATTAAAATGTATTATCTATTACTAGTTTATTTAATTTCATGTTAGATTTATTTAATTGGATTTACTAATTATATATTCTTTCTCTCTATATATATCTAGAGAGAGATTCTATATGTATACATACGTACTTAATTATTTCTATATGTATATATACATGTACTTATTTTCATGTGTTGAGAGAGAGAAAATTGTATCTAGAGAGACATTCTATGTGTTATCACATGCACATCTAAAGATATAGACATATGCACTTATTTCTATGTGTTGAGAGAGAGAGAAAATATATTGTATCATTCTATGTGTATATATATACATGTACTTATTTCCATGTTTTTGGATCGGAAGTGTTTTTGATTCGATTCCAAAGCCTATACCTTATTATTGTTTATCCTTATGAAATATTATGTATTATTATATTTAATTGGATTTAGTAATTCTATATGTGTAATCACATGTACTTATGTTATGTACCATAGTAATCCTATCTATGTGTTATCTTGAAGATACAAATGGCTGCTCCGGATGATGACATAATGGCGGATATTATCAACGCCGGCACCAATGTGGATGTAGATGACACGAGTCAGTACTTTGCTGATTATGAGGATATTCTGAATATGTCGGTGGTTGAAGATCAACAAATTGTTGCGCAAGAAAATACTGGCGAGGTATATTCAATTATCTATCATCTCTTATAGATGCATGCGTACGTATATTTATTGTTAATCATTGTGTTTCTACTCATGTAGCCGGTCTCTGGATCTACATCAACCACCGATAAAAGTAGGAAAGTCCGAGGGCCAAAAAAGCCATTAGAGGGCCGTTTCATAATATCAGAATTCGACACCGACACCGACAAACCATTGGGACTACATGCTCAGACATATGCCAATCAATGTGGGTTCATTGTAAGGGATAGGATCCCAGTTAGTGCTCGTGAATGGAAGCAGAAGATATCCGCTCCTAATGTTAGTTTTGTATCTGATCGTGACAAGAACCTAGCTTGGAGAGATATCACTCAGCATTTCACATTACAAGCAGATGATGCTTTGAAGGAGCTAGTGAGGGATTGGACAATGAAGAAGATGGCAACATTGTTCTAGAGTTGGAAGAAGACATTGTATAAAAAGTTTATCTTGAAGAATGCTACGCCGGATTTCAATGCTAAGGCGTTTGTCAAGTTGGAGTCCCATTGGGATGCCTTCGTAGAATACAAGACATCTCAAGACAGTGAGGAACGTGTGATGAGGAATCGGCAGAATGCCCGACAGAAGCAATACCATCATCGCATGGGATCAGGTGGTTATAGGAGTGCTATTCTCAAGTGACAGAACCTAGAAGCAGATATTACTGCCAAGGGAATCATACCTAAAACAATAGAGAAGAACTGGCCTCAACGCGTGAAGAATTGGTTCTACGCTCATGGGGGAAGCCTAGACCCAGACACTGGCAAGCTAATTTTCAGCCAAAAAATTGAGAGAGCAACACAGAGACTAGCTCGTGCTAGGGAAGAAGCTGATAGTGGTGTTTTCAAGCCCAATAGAGAGAAGGATGAATTGACATATGCCCTAGAGAATCCCGAACACGGTGGTCGAACAAGAGGCTATGGGGCGGTTCCGTGGATACACGCATTCCCAGTAGACAAGGATACCTACAGAAGCCGCCAGAGAAAGAAGGATGAGGAGGCAGAACGAATCCGTGCATTGGAGCAATTTGTTGATGAGTCACGACAAGCATTGCTTGAATCACGTGAACGAGAAAAATCTCTTGAGGCAAGAATGCAGGAGGAGATCAAGAGGCAAGTGCAGCTAGTAATGAGTCAAATGCAATCACAATCAACGCCGGGAGTCACCATTAGCCCCGTTGGTCAGATGAAAAGCAGTTGTGCTTCTATGGAGCTGCCAGTTATTCAAGACGACGCTGGGTTGCGCTTCCCTGTTGATGACATTACCGAGCCTCTAACAACATGTGAGCTGCACATTCCAGATGGTAATAATGCATCAATCATGGTGGCTATCGGGGTTGTATCTCCAATAGACCGAACGAAGACACCAAGAATCCATGGGTCAGTTATTCAACCTGGATATGCTAGCGTCTCTGTCGATAGAGTGCTCAAAGGTTACAGCAATGTTCCTCTTGACATTGAACACGGTGATGGGGAGAAGACACTAGGAGAAGCGGAGAAGACATTTATTCAATGGCGCAAACGCTTCATCATCATTCCTGGGGCGCCACCGCTTCCCCTACCTTACCCTAGGTACGAATGAAAGTGAATGAAATATTATTTTCCATTAATTTTGTATTGGCTTCAAAAATAATTGACACACAACTTGTTTTTGTAGCAGGGTCTCCCCCCAGCCTAGCCTAATCATTCATTCCCCATCTCATCACAGCGTCGCGGGGGGCGAGACGACTTCATCCCCACGGCGATCGCCAACTCCTACATCGGCCCCATCGCCTCCACAACGATCTCCAACTCCAACACCGGCCCCACTGCCTCCACAACGATCTCCAACACCTCCACGCCAGTCTCCACCAACACCGGCCTCATCGCCTCCACGTCGATCTCCAACACCGCCCCCACCCCCTCCACAGCGACGCACTACAAAGACGTCTAAGGTTCCGGCGACAAAGAAGACCCCGAGAAAAAGAGTTGTTTCTCAAGAAATACTTCCTGAAAAGACTGATGAGCAAATATCAGCTGAAGAAGATAAAAAAGTGAAAGATTTTTTTATAGATATCAAAAACAAGAGTCAAGCGAAGCTTAAGGAGAAGCCATACTTTTACATACCATGAGATGTGCTGAGGCAGAAGGTCGATGCTCACAAGAAAAAGATGATTGAACTTCGTAAGCCTTCGCCACTATCAGACTATGACCGCTCCCTCGTGAAGTCACATGATGCAGATAAGAAAAGGAAAAGAGCATCAGGGAAGGATGTCCCACAGCTCGGACAACAGAAGCAACCAATGCAAAATCTTGTTGTTGCTAATGAATATGGTTCCAACATAGAAGTTTATCGACCAGACAACTCTGGAGAAGTGTCGGTTCAAGCCCTTAATGCTTTTTTTGAAGATACTGGTTTAACCTTGGATCAATTGACAGGCAAAGCTCCAATCTAGAACCTGGAAGTTGATACCTGGAAGACTTATAAATATGGCAAAAGTCTGTACAACCCTGCGGCTCTAAATGAATTGGGTACGCAAATATACTTGCTCAACAAGTGGTACATGCAGGCGTGTGGCAGGGGTGAGCAGTGGATCTTTGTCAGATTTAGAGACCATCATTACTTCTGTGGTGATGACATCTTACATATTAGTTTCGAATAATTGCATCAACTATACCACTTGGACGCTCTGGATAAATCAATCATTAGCTCCTTTTGTTTGTAAGTGATTCTTACTTTTATTTAATAAACTCACTTCCATGCGTATGTGTATATAATTATCCTCACATGTAACTTATATTTATATACAGATTCCAGATGTCAGAGCTCCAAAGAATACAAGACACCAGTGTTGGCTTCATTGATCCTTATATCGTATTTAAAACTGGTATTATTATCAAGGAGCGGTGGGTATCTAAAGCACAGGAGAATATCATGATGTTCTTCGTGAAGCAGCACGACAAGACAACAATACTTTTCCCGTACAACTTTGAGTAAGTGTTCATAATAATATAGTCTACACATTTTATGTAATATCAATACAACTTATATGCATGTACGTGTGTGTATAAACCAATGCAGTTTTCACTGGATACTCATTGTCATTGAGTTAAACTCAAGTCGGTTAGTAATCTTTGACTCGTTGAGAAAAGAGCGGGCACTATACCAAGATATGATAGACATTATTCAGGGGTAATTTCGATCTCTCGCGCACAACTATTATTGAATAGACTTTGCCATAATTTATTAACGATCGTACATTATTGGTCGCACAGGGTTTGGAAAGAGTTTATTCGACAACATCGCAAGGATTGCAAGGCACCACTTAATGTAGTTGAAATACAAGTAAGTTGTACTATATACACTTCCCCACGTGTTTAATTACTATATCGTACTTCAATTTACGTGTGAGATGATGAGAAAAATCTTCTTCTCGTATAGTGGTGTTTGCGGCAGCAACCAGGTAATAACTTGTGTGGATACTACGTTTGTGAATTTATCACTGCACACGTAAGAAGAACTCCTAAAGATGTCCTCAGAGTACATATATATATATTTTTATTTATTTTTAAATGAATATATATATATATGTATTAATACTTTTCCTTTTATTTCAAATGCAAGACTGAATGGTTGAAACGAAGGGTCATGCAAAAAGACCATCTGAAAGCAGTTCAAGAGTCAATAGCAGGATTTCTTCTAGAAAAAGTGCTAAATCCCAACGGCGAGTTCTACTTTGATCCTAAGGAATAAATGGTGTAAATTAAATGTTTATTGATATCGTTATTTTCGAGAACAAGATTATAAAGTGTTGTATATATACATATATATATCTATAATATATATAGGTTCATACTTTATTCGAATATAATAATGCTCGAGATGAGAATTAGATGTAATTATATGCGTGCGTGTATTTATATTACTAGCGTATAATACGTACATAAAAACATATTATATATTAAATAAATACGTGTAACTGAACTGAAAACAAATTAAACAAAAAAAAGAAAAAGAACCTTTAGTCCCGGTTGGAGTTACCAACCGGGACTAAAGGGTGCGGACACGTTTACTCGGCTGGAGGGCCTTTAGTCCCGGTTGGTAACACTAACTGAGACTAAAGGTCCCTCTTTAGTCGTGGCTCGATGACCCAGGACTAAAGGTGACACCTTTAGTCCCGGGATCGTTGTCCCGGCACGGTAACCGGGACTAAAGACCGTTACCGCCCGGGACAACAAGTCCATTCTGTAGTATTCTGTAGTAGTGGCCTTATCTGTCTCCCTGTGTCTACGTGGCTTGTGTGTGGACTCAAACACGCGCGTATATATACGTAGTATTCTACTATATATTCTTGGAACGAACCGGCTAGGTGCTGCGCTGCGTGTACGTCGTAGCGTATAGCAGCTTTCCTTGAGTCGATCTAGCTATACGGTATATTCGGTCAGCATGCAGTTCATGGAAGGCCTCTGCCTGTGCCGGGAGGAGAGCTACCATTGATTGAGAGGCACGTCCAAGTGGCAGCTGGATTTTCTTGCGAAGCGATGCAATGCAAATATGCAATGAAAGGAGATGAGATGATATGAATATGATGATCCGTTGCCCTGTGCAACGAAAGGAGATGAGATGATATGAATATGATGATCCGATGCAATGCAAATACGCAATGAAAGGAGTATGCCTGATCAACAATGTGCGGTATTAATAAAAACCATTGCTCTGTGCCGGCCCATGACTCCCCTGTCACTGCAGTAGCAGCGCCATCATACGGCGCCAGACGGCGTGCGCATCATATCACCTGCGCGGCGCACGTCTCCTCTCTCCTATGCGGCCTACTCCAACCGTAGCCCCTCCTAGCGCGGCGCACGTCTCCCCTGGCGCGTCACGAGTGCGGACCATGCCTGAGCCCTGGAACAGTGCGCCGCTCGAGCTGCCCGTGGAGGAGCTACTGCCATACAGGTCTGGTCACGTCGAGCTTTTGGTGGGCCCCATGCGCCTGGAGTCAACGATGCATGCATCGCCGTGCCCATCTGTCGCTCCACCGGATGGTACAGAGGCGCCACACCCGCCATCCGCACGTACAGGCTGAGGCATGGTCCGCACTCGTGACGCGCCAGGGGATAGACGTCAGGCCCTAAAATATCTAACCTGTCATCTTCTCTCGCTCTTTCTATCTCGCTCCGCACCGGCGCGAGGGTGCTTTAGGCTCGCCGCCGGCCGCCGGCACATGGTAAGCGTACGCGGCACGAGTGTCGATGGTATCTACGTGTTGTCGGTAGGGCGAGCGACGCGTGCGGTCCGGGTGGTGTGGGCCCCCGCGTGGGCGCACCAGGTGTAGGTGCGGCAAGCAGGATATATACTGGCACCGCCGGACGTCCGGTCAGACGTCCAGGTGCTAGCATTCTCCGAGAAGACACGAGTAGCAGCGCGGCCTTCAATTCCTGGCTGGTGCGCTGCCGATTTTTTTTTGAAATAATATTATTTTAATAATTAATTGTAGATCTATAAGCTGTAATAATAAAAGTGCAGATTTAGGTGTCAATCGGTGAACTAGAAGCCGATAAGAGTCTAATCGGCGTTCTAGGAGCCAATACGATCCTGTCGGCTTTTGGGACGCCGATAGGAGGACTCACATAGTATGGGCATCCATTGACGTGGGTGTTATCATTGCCGATAGAGTAATCGGCATTCCAGGGTCCGATATCTCCCAGCCACACACGGCCACGCGGGATTATTGGACGGATGTGTTTTTTCATTCTTTTTTCTATGGTTAGTTATTTATTGATAGTTGGATAAAAAATAGTATATATTTTAGGCACATATTTTATACGTATAAGTATTTACATGTTCAGAAGATGTAGAATCACAGTTGCTTAGTTAGGAAAATTTACTTTATTTGTTCGATAATTTGCTATAGGACACTCTTTAATGGCGGTATTTGCTGATGGACATCGCTCAATGCTGTCTTTGCTAAAAGTTTAAACCATACATTTAAATGATTTTAATTTTTAGGTTATTTTAGGTCTAAACAGCTTACTCGTAAACTTAAATGTAGAATTATAGAAGAAAATACTCCATCAGTCATAAAATAAGTGATTCTCATTTCTCAAGAAGTGAAACTTTTTTAATTATCGATCTGAGTATTGTAATAGATATACAAATTCTAAATTTACAAAAGGGCATGTCACATAAAAAAATTACGTCCATTTCTTATAATGGTTTATGTGTAATATTAAAATCTTTTAGACGTGCACACACGCTCATTCTTATAAATGCATGCATGCACACCTTAGCCTTACGAGCACCTGCGAGAGTAACGAGTTGGATCAGCAAGGGGCCGTTTGTTTGCCTAGTCCAGATGGGCTATTGAGCCCAGGGGGTGCAACCCAAGCTGTTTGTTTGCTTGGACCAGCCAACGAGCCAGGCCGGCATGCCCTCAAAACACCCCTGGGCCTGGCCCCGGATCAACGAAAAATTCTTTCGTACCCGCCGGGCTCGGCTATAGCGGGCGCATCGTGTGCGAGCAGCGACGTTCTCGTCACCTCCGTTTTCTTTACCGTGAAAGCCTCCCCGCCGCCGCCGCAACCCCGTCATTGAGTGCACCAGCTCGGCGCGGCGACTTCCCCTCCCTCTCCGACGACTCTTCGGCCACCTCTGACCACAGGCTGGCTCATTCTCATCCAGGAAAACAAACATGGCTGGTTGCACCACCACAGGCTGTATCACAGGATGCAGGCTTACTTAACACAATAGAACCGATAACTTTGATTAATATCAAATCTAGCAAGAGATCAAACGATCGATGTAGCCTACCGAAGAACTCGCCTAGAATTACGTTACTCCTACTCCTAGTGCGATGGCGTGAAGCTGGAAAAATAGATTGTGTATTGATCGAGAGATGAAAAATGTAACAGTAGCCGAGGTCTATATTTGTACCCTGGGCCGATATAGAGTCCTTGACAATACGACTAGACAATTCATGTGTAAAAAGGAAATAATCTAATTTGAACTCCACGATTTTCACGATCCTTTCCAAAAATTTGTTGTAAACAAAAAGAAAAAAACAAAACATCCTGAGTACGCCGAAACTTGTGTCACACCACCATTACAAATTTACCATGCTTCAAGTTTGAACGAATCATCCTTGATTTAAAAATAATATATAGAATCATATTAGAATGGCATACCCATGGAATAGGCCTCTTAGGATTTGGATTAGTGGTAATAGGATAAATAAGTCGGTGTGCAAATTGAATTAGACGAGCTGCGAAAAAAACAAAAGGCCATTGGTAAAGCCCTGTCGGCACACCACGAGCCGACCAATCGGTCTGCCAGCCGATTAGTAGCCACATCAGTTGTCGGCTGTCCAGTGGCCGACAGCGGACTAGATTTGCAGGACCCCGAGCCGATAGGCCTAATCGACCTGCCAGCTGCCGAGAGCCGATTATTACCATGCTACTGTTGCCACGTCATCTTGTCAGGTGGCGAGTGGCCCACAGGGTACTAGAATTGAAGTGTCTTAAAAGTAGCATGTAGATTTATAATTATTTATTTAAATAACATTACATCAAAAAAAACTTCTTCAAGTGACTTTAACCTGCGTCCGACGGCTTCAAATCCACCGATCACCATAGCCTATTTTTTTTTACTATTTAGCACTTTTTCTGGAGAAAATTTATGTTTGGCCTCCTGCGAGACTTAAACTCATCTTTGTACCCTGGGGGTCGGCGCTATGAGTCCTGGCGCCGAAGTGCCTGACCGTGCACAGAACGGAATCCTAGGTGGCGTTGACGTGGCCGGTACCTCGACGCCAGAATATATGGCGCCGAGGTACCGGCTTCAAAGCGTGCGGCCAAGTGAAGAGAGAGGGAGTGAGGTCGGGCCCCGGACAAAGGCAACGTTCTTGGGCGGGAGACCAGGCGCGTGCGGCGCGCGCCACATGCGCGCATAGCCTAGATGGCTAGACCCGTCTGTCTCTGTGGGCTGCGTTAAACTGTTCTTCAAACTGTTGCTGCTGTGGTACGTGTACGTCCTAGCTGTGGTACGTGTCAGGGGCTAGCTGTGGTGGAGCCTTATCTGTCTCCGTGTCTACGTGGCTTATGTGTGGACTCAAACACGCGCGTATATATACGTAGTATTCTTCTATATATTCTTGGAACGAACCGGCTAGGTGCTGGGCTGCGTGTACGTCGTTGCGTATAGCAGCTTTCCTTGAGTCGATCTGGCTATACGGTATATTCGGTCAGCATGCAGTTCATGGAAGGCCTCTGCCTGTGCTGGACTGGCAGAGAATCGGGCTTTACTCCCGTTGGGGAACCCCCTTTAGTCTCAGTTCCCCACGCGGGAGCAAGCATCCGGGACTAAAGGGGGTCCTTTAGTCCCGGATCTAAAGGGGGTCCTTTAGTCCCGGGTCAGGAACCGGGACTAAAGGGTCCCGGTGGTAACAGCAACCAGGACTAAAGGTCCTTTCGGCTTTAAAAAAAATAATGTCTCCCACCGCTGCGTCCCGTGAGATTCGAACCCAAGATCTCATGCATTGCCTCGCGCGTAGCTTACCACCCCACCTACACAACACATCTAACAATGGATGGGATGCTTCCCTTTTGAACTAACCCATCTGGGGACCTTTAGTCCGGGTTGGTGTTACCAACCGGGACTAAAGGGTCTACCTTTAGTCCCGGTTGGTGTTACCAACCGGGACTAAAGGTTGGAGGACTTTTAGTCCCGGTTGGTGGCTCCAACCGGGAGTAAAGGTCCATCTTTAGTTCCGGTTGGTGTCTCCAACCAGGACTAAAGGTCCTCTGCCACTGTGCCGAGCGCAGTAGACGTTGGGCAGAGACCTTTAGTCCCGGTTGGAGACACCAACCGGGACTAAAGATCTTTCTAGTCCCGGGCGCAAAACATGCCGAGACTAGAGCCCATTTTAAACTCGGATGAAAGGTCTGTTCTCTACTAAGAGCTACCATTGAATGAGAGGCACGTCCAAGTGGCAGCTGGATTTTCTTGCGAAGCGATGCAATGCAAATATGCAATGAAAGGAGATGAGATGATATGAATACGATGATCGGTTGCTCTGTGCAACGAAAGGAGATGAGATGATATGAATATGATGATCCGATGCAATGCAAATACGCAATGAAAGGAGTATGCCAGATCAACAATGTGCGGTATTAATAAAAACCATTGCTCTATGCCGGCCCGTGACTCCCCTGTCACTGCAGGAGCAGCGCCATCATACGGCGCTAGACGGCATGCGCGTCATATCACCTGCGCGGTGCACGTCTCCTCTCTCCTATGCGGCCTACTCCAACCGTAGCCCCTCCTAGCGCGGCGCACGTCTCCCCTGGCGCGTCATGAGTGCAGACCATGCCTCATCCCCGGAACAGTGCGCCGCTCGAGCTACCCGTGGAGGAGCTACTGCCATACAGGTCCGATCACGTCGAGCTTTTGGTGGGCCCCATGCGCCTGGAGTCAACGATGCATGCGTCGCCGTGCCCATCGTCGCTCCGCCCGAATGGTGGTGCAGAGGCGCCCACACCCGCCATCCGCACTTACTGAGGCTTAGGCATGGTCCGCTTTTCTCGCGGACGCGCCAGGATAGACGTCAGGCCCTAAAATATCTATCATCTTCTCTCTCTCTCTCTCTCTCTCTCTCTCTCTCGCTCTTTCTATCTCGCTCCGCACCGCTGCTGGTGTTTTAGGGCTCGCCGCCGGCCGCCAAAGACATGGAAAGCGTCACGTGGCACACAGTGTCGATGGTATCTACGTGTTGTTGGTCGGGCGGCGACGCGCGGCGGTCCAGTCCAGTGGTGTGGGCCCCCGCGTGGCGCACCAGTGTAGGTGCGGAGCGGGGATATATATCGGCACCGCCGGACGTCCGCCAGACGTTCAGCACTAGCAATCTTCGAGAAGACACGTAGTAGCGCTGCGCCTTCAATTCTCGGGCCGAAGTTGCGCCGATTTTTTTTTTGAAATAATATTATTTTAATAATTAATTGTAGATCTATAAGCTGTAATAATAAAAGTGCGATTTAGGTGTCAATCGGTGAACTAGAAGCCGATAAGAGTCTAATCGGCGTTCCAGAGCCAATACGATCTCGCCGGCTTTTGGGACGCCAATAGGAGGACTCACATAGTACGGGCATCCGTTGACGTGGGTGTTATCATTGCCGATAGAGTAATCGGCATTCCAGGTCCGATATCTCCCACCACACACGGCCACGCCGGGATAATTGGACGGATGTGTTTTTCATTCTTTTTCTATGGTTAGTTATTTATTGATAGTTGGATAAAAATAGTATATATTTTAGGCACATATTTTATACGTATAAGTATTTACATGTTCAGAAGATGTAGAATCACAGTTGCTTAGTTAGGAAAAATTACTTTATTTGTTTGATAATTTGCTATAGGACACTCTTTAATGGCGGTATTTGCTAATGGACATCGCTCAATGCTGTCTTTGCTAAAAGCTTAAACCATACATTTAAATGATTTTAATTTTTAGGTTATTTTAGGTCTAAACAGCTTACTCGTAAACTTAAATGTAGAATTATAGAAGAAAATACTCCATCAGTCCTAAAATAAGTGATTCTCATTTCTCAAGAAGTCAAACTTTTTTAATTATAAATCTGAGTATTGTAATAGATATACAAATTCTAAATTTACAAAAGGGCATGTCACATAAAAAATTACGTCTATTTCTTATAAAAGTTTATGTGTAATATTAAAATCTTTTAGACGCACACGCACGCTCATTCTTATAAATGCATGCATGCACACCTTAGCCTTATGAGCACCTGCGAGAGTAACGAGTTGGATCAGTAAGGGGCAGTTTGTTTGCCTAGTCCAGATGGGCCATTGAGCCCAGGGGGTGCAACCCAGGCTGTTTGTTTGCTTGGAACAGCCGACGAGCCAGGCCGGCACGCCCCTCAAAACACCCCTGGGCCTGGCCCCGGAGAAACAAAAAATTCTTTCGTACCCGTCGGGCTCGGCTATAGCGGGCGCATCGTGTGCGAGCAGCGACGTTCTCGTCACCTCCGTTTTCTTTACCGTGAAAGCCTCCCCGCCGCCGCCGCCAACCCCGTCATTGAGTGCACCAGCTCGGCGCGGCGACTTCCCCTCCGTCTCCGACGACTCTTCGGCGACCTCTGACCACAGGCTGGCTCATTCTCATCCAGGAAAACAAACATGGCTGGTTGCACCACCACAGGCTGGATCACAGGATGCAAGCTTACGAAACACAATAGAACCGATAACTTTGATTAATATCAAATCTAGCAAGAGATCAGATGATCGATGTAGCCTACCGAAGAACTCGCCTAGAATTACGTTACTCCTACTAGTGCGATGGTGTGAAGCTGGAAAAATAGATTGTGTATTGATCGAGAGATGAAAAATGTAACAGTAGCCGAGGTCTATATTTGTACCCTGGGCCGATACAGAGTCCTTGACAATACGACTAGACAATTCATGTGTAAAAAGGAAATAATCTAATTTGAACTCCACGATTTTCACGATCCTTTCCAAAAATTTGTTGTAAACAAAAAGAAAAAAACAAAACATCCTGAGTACGTTCAAACTTGTGTCACACCACCATTACGAATTTACCATACTTCAAGTTTGAACGAATCATCCTTGATTTAAAAATAATATATAGAATCATATTAGAATAGCATACCCATGGAATAGGCCTCTTAGGATTTGGATTAGTGGTAATAGGATAAATAAGTTGGTGTGCAAATTGAATTAGACGAGCCGCGAAAAAAAACATAAGGCCATTGGTAAAGCCCTGTCGGCACACCACGAGCCGACTACGTGCCACTGTTGCCACATCAGTTGTCGGCTGGGCAGTGGCCGACAGCGTACTAGATTTGCAGGCCCACGAGCCGATAGGCCTAATCGACCTGCCAGCAGCCGAGAGCCGATTATTACCATGCTACTGTTGCCACATCATCTTGTCGGCTGGCGAGTGGCTGACAGGTTACTAGAATTGAAGTTTCTTAAAAGTAGCATCTAAATTTATAATTATTTATTTAAATAACATTACATCAAAAAAATCTTCTTCAAGTGACTTTAACCTGCGTCCGACGGCTTCAAATCCACCAATCACCATAGCCTATTTTTTTTTACTATTTAGCCATTTTTCTGGAGAAAATTTATGTTTGGCCTCCTGCGAGACTTAAACTCATCTTTATACCCTGGGGGTCGGCGCTATAAGTCCTGGCTCCGAGGTAACACGTCTCGGCGCCACAGATCTTGGCGCCGAGGTGCCTGACCGTGCACAGAACGGAATACTAGGTGATGTTGACGCGGCCGGTACCTCGACGCCAGAATATATGGCGCCGAGGTACCCGCTTCAAAGCGTGCGGCCAAGTGAAGAGAGAGGGAGAGAGGTCGGGCCCCGGACAAAGGCAACGTTCTCGGGCGGGAGACCAGGCGCGTGCGGCGCGCGCCACATGCGCGCACAGCCTAGACGGCTAGACCCGTCTGTCTCTGCGGGCTACGTTAAACTGTTCTTCAAACTGTTGCTGCTGTGGTACGTGTACGTCCTAGCTGTGGTACGTGTCAGGGGCTAGCTGTGGTGGAGCCTTATCTGTCTCCGTGTCTACGTGGCTTGTGTACGTGTGGACTCAAACACGCGCGTATATATACGTAGTATTCTACTATATATTCTTGGAACGAACCGGCTAGGTGCTGCGCTGCGTGTACGTCGTAGCGTATAGCAGCTTTCCTTGAGTCGATCGGGCTATACGGTATATTCGGTCAGCATGCAGTTCATGGAAGGCCTCTGCCTGTGCCGGGAGGAGAGCTACCATTGATTGAGAGGTACGTCCAAGTGGCAGCTGGATTTTCTTGCGAAGCGATGCAATGAAAGGAGATGAGATGATATGAATATGATGATCCGTTGCTCTGTGCAACGAAAGGAGATGACATGATATGAATATGATGATCCGATGCAATGCAAATACGCAATGAAAGGAGTATGCCAGATCAACAATGTGCGGTATTAATAAAAACCATTGCTTTCTGCTGGCCCGTGACTCCCCTCACTACCGGAAATAGAGACTTTGCCGAGTGCAAAATTCTTTGCCGAGTGTCAAAAATCGGGCACTCGGCAAAGACCTTCTTTGCCGAGTGCTGCACTCGGCAAAGAATTGCACTCGGTAAATATTTCTTTGCCGAGTGCCGGGCACACGGCAAAGGACTTCTTTGCCGAGCGCCAGACTCTCGGCAAAATCTCAACACTCGGCATAGGCTGCCAGTGAAAACGGCGTCCGGTCACGGCCTTCTTTGCCGAGCGCCGAATCAGAGAGGCACTCGGCAAAAATTTGTTTTTTTTAAATTTCTTTGTCGAGTGCCAGATCTCTACATGTGATATCATCGTACGTGACAATGTGCATGACATGATTTGTCCTGGTTTGTAAGCATCGTATGTGACAACGTGCACGAAATCTTTTGAAATTTTTATCATAGCCTCCACATATGATATCACGACATCTCAACAAGTTTCAAGATTTTCGGACTTCGTTTACTTTTTATAGAATTTAAAAACACTTCACACACAATTTCGTGGACATGTTTCGTGAACAAGATGTTCGAAATTTCAGGTCCGTTTCTGGATACGGCCTCTCACAACACTCACTAACATGACTATCAATTTTCGAATTATTAAACTCCATTATTCGTACTACGTGCAGTTCAAATTTCTAATTTCCGGAAAAATTCAAGTAAACGAAATAAAGTAACTAAATATAACAAAAAGCCACAAAGAATCCCCAAATTGTAACTAGGACTTTCTGGTGCTTTAAAAGGGCTGCACAAAAAAATTGGAGGCCAAAAACAAAAAAAAACAAAAAAAACTTTGCCGAGTGTCGGAGCATAGCACTCGGCAAAGGGTGTCTTTGCCGAGTGCCAGCCATCAGGCACTCGGCAAAGAATGTTTTTAAAATTTCCTCTTTGCCGAGTGCATCCACAGGAGCACTCGGCAAAGAAATAATAAAAAAAATTAAATCTTTGCCGAGTGCCGTCCTAGGGGCACTCGGCAAAGTATTTTAAAAATAAAAAAAAATTCTTTTTGCCGCGCCCGATCCGAGACGCCTCGGCAAAGAATTAAAAAAATCTTTGCCGAAAGTGCGGATCCGGGGCACTCGGAAAGAAATTTTAAAAACAAATCTTTCCCGAAAGTGCCTCCACGATCCGGCACTTTCGGCAAAAGCCAGCGCTGGGACTTAGTGGTTTTTGGTGGCCGGCGACACCACCAACCCAGCCCGCAGCCATCGCCCGCCCGCTTCGCGTCGTCAAGGCCGCGCCCACACCGCCCACTCGTCCGCCTGGCTGCCGTGCCCTCGTTGCCCCGCGCACCAGCCACCACCGTGGCTGCCTCTCCGCCGCCCCCCCCGCCCGCCAGCCTTCGCCCTCGCCAGCCCGTCTGCCGTCGCCTGCCCACGCCACGTGGTCCCCGGCCGCCTTTCCCCACCAGCGCCGCCGTTGCTGTCTTGTCTGCTGCAGTCCCGTGCCCACTGCCCTTCCCGGCCAAGGCGCTTATTGACCGGCGGTGCCCTGCGCCTGGCCGCACTTTTTTTCCGGCGCGCTTGCCTCGGCCATGCGCCCGTGGACCGCCCTCCCGACACCGTCTGTGGTTCACCCCCCCCCGACTCCGCCCGATCCCGACGCCGCCCGCCCCTGCCCCGTCGCCCGTCAGGTATGCCTTCTCACTTATTATTGTCGAGGTAGTGGTAGTAGTAGTAGTACAACTAATGGTAGTAGTTGTAGCAATAGTGGTAGTAGTAGAAGAACCAATGGTAGTAGTAGTAGCAATAGTGAAAGTAGTAGTACAAGTAGTGGTACTACCTGGATATATTCTTCTGCATGGATTGATATCCAAACTACATGGCTTCTGTTGAGCCATATGTGCTTCTCGGCCATCATGCCGTTGTTTTTTGCAGGTTTTGGAAACTTCACCGTGCAGGGGAGGTTCTGCCGAATTTTTTTTGTAAATGACAGTATTTTGTTCCATTTTTGTAGAGAAGAGCCCGTCGGAGTTGAGTCGGAGTTCTCACCACCGTGCCGGTCTGCCTGCACCGCGTTGTCTCGCCACTGCACCGACCCACCATGGCCCCGCTAGCCTGACTCCGTCGCCACCCTAGGTATAACCCCTCTTTTCGTATCATTATCGTAGATCGCGTAACCCAGTTAGGCGTCTCCCGTTTGAAAGAGATACGGTTGGAGGTATGCAGATCTTTGCATATCTATGACCGTATCTATTTCGGATTGTCCACGCTTTTTGGACAGCCCGCGGATGCATAGATGGGTTAGTTCCCATGTTTTGCTCTGGTCCGAGATAGAGTTTCGGCATCACCTCCCTATTGTTCTCCGGATACACACTCTTCTTTGGCAGGATGTGTATCTGGAGAACAGCGGGGAGGTGCTGCCGAAATTCTGTCTTGGATAGGAGTAGAGCATGGAAACTAACCTCATCTACGCATCTGCGGGTGGGATTAGGACCTATCCTCACCTATTAGACAGTAGAAACACCATGTAGATGCAATTGATGGTTACATTACTCGCCGATACATATGTTAGAGGATGGATGACCATCAGTGGATGTACACGGGTTGGAGAAGTCAGAGTGATTACACCACGGAATGGATGAACAAGATCGATGCTTTCTTGAACAGTGCATTTGGCAACGCTGCTAAAGGACATTGCCTAGTTTTGTGTCCCTGCAGCAAATGTGGAAACAGGAGAAGGGTAAACAAGGTGGAAATGGGTAAACATCTTGTGAAGAATGGATTTACGCCGGACTACACCCGGTGGGTCCACCATGGTGAAGCCCATCGTATGAGAGAGGAGGTGGTGAGACCATGGGTGGAGGCTTTTGATGCTGATGCCGGGGTAGCAGACATGTTAGATGACTTTCACCAAGGACAGTTCGATGAGGGACGTGAGAAGGAGGAGATGGAGGCAGCAGCACAGGCGTTCTACGATATGATGGACTCGGCACAGAAACCCCTTCACGATCGGTCAACGGTGTCTCAACTGGATGCCATTGGACGCTTAATGGGGTTGAAGTCCGAGTTAAACTTGAGTCGACCTGGCTTCGATAAGATGTTGGCCGTGATTGGCACCCTGCTTTCGGAGGGCCACATTCTGCCAAAGAGCATGTACGAGTCACAGAAACTCCTTCGAGCACTTAAGATGCCGTATGAGCAGATACATGCTTGTCCGAAAGGGTGCGTCCTATTTAGGAAAGAACACGAGCATGCAAAGTTCTGTCCAAAGTGTAAATCCTCTAGGTACCTGGAGGTAGACTCTGATGATGGCCAGAAGAGGCAACTTACGATCCCCATGAAAATCCTATGGTACCTTCCGTTCCTACCGAGGATCCAACGGCTATACATGACCGATGAATCCGCGAAACAGATGACATGGCACAAAAATGGCAAACGGTACAATCCTGACAAGATGGTACGTCCATCCGATGGTGAAGCTTGGATCCGCTTTAATGACAAACATCATGACAAAGCAGATGAGGCTCGTAATGTACGTGTCGCGTTGGCAACAGATGGGTTCAATCCTTATGGAATGATGGCTGCCCCATACACGTGTTGGCTCGTCTTTGTTATCCCCCTTAATCTCCCCCCCGGTGTCTCCTTTCAATGACATAATGTATTCTTGTCGTTGATAATTCCTGGACACCCAGGGAGTAATATGGGTGTGTTCATGGAGCCCGTGTTTGATGAATTGGTCCGTGCTTGCGACGAAGGGGTATGGACATACGATCGAGCTACAAAGACAACCTTCAAAATGCACGTTTGGTACCACTACTCCTTGCATGACTTCCTGGCGTATGGGATATTCTGCGCCTAGTGTGTTCACGGGAAGTTCCCATGCCCAGTATGCAAGGAAGGTGTGAGGTTTATTTGGTTGTAGAAGGGTGGCAAGTATTCGTTGTTTGACAGCCATCGTCAATTCCTACCTCTTGACCATCCATTCAGACAAGACATTAAGAACTTTACGAAATGTGTCAAAGTGACAAACCCTGCACCGCGGATGATCAATGGTGCCGAGGTTCATGCTCAGATAGGTGCTCTCGTGCCCAATGAAGAAGGTGGTTTTGTGGGATATGGTGAGCAGCATATGTGGACTCATATCTCGGGCATGACGAGGCTCCCCTATTTCGATGACCTTCTTCTACCACATAACATTGATGTAATGCACACTGAAAAGAATGTCACCGAGGCACTTTGGGCAACACTCATGGACACTAAAAAGTCTAAGAACAACCTAAAGGACTAGAGTAGACCTAGCAACGTTGTGCGATAGACCAAATCAAGAGATGCAACCTCCTAGTCGTGGCAAGACCTGGAGAAGGCCTAAGGCCGATTTCGTCTTGAAAAAGGACCAAAGGAGGGAAGTACTTGAATGGATCAAGAAGCTAATGTTCCCTGATGGGTATGCAGCGAATCTAAAGAGGGGAGTTAACTTAGGCACTATGCGAGTCAACGGGATGAAGAGTCATGACTACCACATATGGATTGAGCGGCTTCTTCCGGCGATGGTTCGAGGCTATGTCCCAGAGCATGTCTAGCAAGTGCTGGCAGAGTTGAGCTACTTATTCCGCCAGCTTTGTGCCAAGGAGCTCTCTCGGACCGTCATTGATGACTTGGAAAAAGTGGCACCTGTGTTGCTCTGTAAGTTGGAGAAGATCTTTCCACCCGCCTGCTTCTTGTTGATGCAGCATTTGATTGTGCACCTCCCGTATGAGGCACGGATGGGGGGGCCCATGCAGAACCGGTGGTGCTATCCAATCGAGAGATGTCTGAAGACTCTTCGCAAAAAAATGTAGAAATAAAGCCAGAATTGAGGCTTCCATTGCAGAGGCATACATTCTAGAGGAGGTGTCGAACTTCACAGAGAAATACTACACTGAGAAACTTCCTAACGTTCATAATCCACCCCCTCGTTACAATGCTGACGAGAATGAATCGAACCTCAGCCTTTTCCAAGGGCAACTTGGAAGCGCAAGTGCATCGACCACTAAGCAATTGAAAAATGATGGGTGGCGCAGTATCATGCTATATGTGTTGACCAACCTTGTCGAGGTGCAACCGTTCATTCGGTAAGTTCTAAACGAACTTGTTTCATTTCGCCGTATGTCCTTGTTTCGTCGTCCAACCCCCTTGTTTCTCGTTGGTACAGGGAATTTCTTCGTCAATCCTAGCATGGATCAAGGCAACCTACCCCGCAAGAAAATGATATCCTTCTTTCACGGGGTGCGGGACTAGGGAGCCCCGATTTCATTTGTTGGTTCAAACAGAAAGCCCAAACTGATGCGCCTATAAGTGATGAGTTAAGACAGGTTGCAAACGGCTGTGCCGTTAGGGTCAAGTCATTTACCGGTTATGACGTGAATGGATATCGTTTTCACATAGCAAGCTATGAGCAGAGTCGGTCCAATCGACAAACCACAAACAACGGACTATTATGGAAGAATTGAAGAAATCTATGAACTATCATTTTATGGTTCCAAACCTCTTACTCCTGTCATATTCAAATGCCACTGGTTTCATCCTGGTGTAACGAGACGGACCCCTAAGCTTGGGCTAGTCGAGATTCGACATTATTCCGTCTATCTAGGAAAAGATGTCTACATTGTGGCTCAACAGGCCATCCAGGTTTATTATACGTCATACGCGTGCAAAGACGCTGAGCATCTTAAGGGTTGGTCTATTGTGCACAAGGTATCGCCACACGGTAAACTACCTGTCCCAAACGATGAAGATTACAACTTCAACCCAAACACATATGATGGAGAGTTCTATCAAGAAGAGGGGCTACAAGGGAGGTTTGACATAGACTTAACCGAAGAGATAGGAATGGAAGTAGACAATGAAAGGGCTGATGACGAGGACGCTGGAGACGAGGTGCGAAATCTAAAGGACATACAAATGCTTGAGCGATTACATTTGGGCAATGACAATGAAGACAACATTCCTCCTTCGAATAGTGTTGATGAGTTGGACAATGTTGATAGTGATGACGAGACCTATGATCCAGCTAATTTCAATCATGAAGATTATTTCTAATACATGTAATACTATGTTTTTTGTAATTATGTTTTGTTCATTTTTGCATATATTTCTAATACATGTAATACTATGTTTTTTGTAATTATGTTTTGTTTATTTTTGCACCTATTTCTAATTATGTCTTGTTTTTCTTTTTTATTGCAGGTGATTGAACAAAGATGGTGGGCGACCGTCATAGGTCTCTGTGAACTCGATTTACCAAAGACCACGCTTGGCCGGGGAGGGGGGGCAGAGAGGATCGAACAGGAGGAGGAGGACCGCTAGCCGAGGAGGAGGGGGCCGTCTCCTCCCACGCCATGTGAGGAGGACCGCCAGCCGCAGGAGGAGGTGGCGCCCGTGGACGAGTCAGACGAGGAGCTGGTTCGGCAGACAGAGGAGGAGGAGGAGGAGTCGGAGGAGGAGGAGGGGGGGAGGCGGCAGGCACGGGTTCCGCTTCCTCCAACTCTTCTTCGAGTGTCTACTTATGAGGTCCCCATGAGCCTCCCATGTGTTCTCGCTTCCTCACTAACGCCAAAGTGATTTGCCCCAAGGGCAAAAAGTAAGTAATCGTATATGTTATCACCACTACTTCATATGATATGATGAAAAAACTAATAATTTTTTAATCACTTGTGCAGGAACCGGGTGGTTGTGTCGGGTGGTAGCGCACGGCTAGTCAACGGCATCCACGGTCTTTCGCGGCAAAAGCACTTCCCGGCATTGTCACGACGCATCGAAGACGGAGCCGGCCTACTCGTTTGACCACTATATCGTCGCCTCCGATGCGGAGTACCCCAACAAGGCGGCGCGGGTGAAGGCAGAGTTTTGGGTAAGTCTCCCTTGCACAACATTGCTCAATACGTCGCATTCATTGGACTTTTCTTGAAATAATGAATGGATACATCGCTTTTGTATGCGGACTTATTACGAGATGCGAGGAGGATTTGAGGCGAGGCGGGAGCAAAGCGACTACCAAAGCTCGTAAAAACTCGTCATCGACATGCATCATGAGGCGCGCATCCAGGCCATCGTAACCTACTACGGATCAAAGCTTGGAGAGAGGAAACCAAGAAAGACGCAAGAGAGATGCAGCTGACCCGGGAGCAGTACCTTGAGGTAAATGAAGAACATCAATATTGATTCGTTTTGAGATTAAGTTGGTTTAATTTGATCTTCTTATATGTCCAATACTTGATGACGTGTAGGTGATTCCCCGGTGGTGCCAAGCGTATCCCGAAGTCTTTGGCGATGATGGTGGTGGTGTGGTTCACGGAGGAGTATCTCAAGATGCACAGGATGCCCGGACTCGTTGTTTGTTGATGCAAGGTCCAGCACACCATCAAAGGCGTACCGCAACCTCGCCGGATACAAACAAGCATGGGTACGCGAATTGATTTATCTATTGTCACGCTTTCGATTCGCTCGATTTCTAATCATCGTCTTTGTCTTTCTCGTAGTCGGCGTCACATAGTGGCCAGGCTTGATCAGACTTCCAGGCATGGTGTATGGCCCACAAGGGCAAGGCGACGTCCGACGTCTCCTTCAACCTAGAGGACCCACCCGAGGCATACACGAACCCAAGCGTCCACTCCCGCATCGGTGAATACACCGAGGTGGCGAGGTCGCTCCATGGGGGGCGCACCACGATCCGAGCACCTGGGACTTCGATGGAGAGGCCGTCATGAGGGCGGGCAAGGCAAGAAGCATGGGCGGTTACGGCTTGGCGACGGCGTCATCGACGACACGGCCTCTACTCCCTCTCTCCCGAGATCCGAGCACGGAGCACGAAGCGAGAGTCCGCCATTCGCAGACACGGCCGGATCACACGACAAAGACCAGTCGGACTTTTCGAGGTTATTCTGTTTTACTCGTCATACATTGATCTTTACACACCTTAATTAGCTTTGCATTACTGAAACATTGGAGTGAAATATTGCAGGCCCGGCTGGAACAAGAAATGAAGGAACGTCAGGAGCTGGGGGCCCAGCTGGAGGCCGAGCAGGCCGAGCGGCAGGCCCAGGCGCAGAGGCTGATGGACATTACGGATTTCCTACAAGGGCTTGGGCAACGTATGGGCTTGTCTCTGCCACCTGGGCTGTTGGTTCCACCTCCGCCTTCGCGTCTTGCAGCTGCAGCTACTCCTGTGATTATCAAAGTTTTTTACTTTCACTTGTGCTTTGCTTGTATGGCCTCTATCGTCCTAGATTAGCTATCAAAATAATCTTGTCTCACATGCAATCTTTTCTTCTTTGTGCAGTCTCCATCTGACGGTGGTTCAAATAATCCACCTCATGCACCAACGAATGATGCATCTGGGCCTTCACCACAGTCGCAGTGGCCGAGATGAGTGCATGTTGTATTTTTTACATTTGTTGTTCACTTGGTGATGGACTTGTGATATACTTGTGATGCACTTGTGGACTTTGATGGACTTGTGGACTTATTTGGATGGACTTGAGCACTTATTATTATATATTGTGATGGATGTGATATGGGCAGATGGATGTGTGGATGGATGAGATATATATGTGATGGATGAGATATATATGTGATGGATGAGATATATATGCGATGGATGAAATATATATGCGATGGATGAGATATATATGTGATGGATGAGATATATATGTGATATATGTTTGTATGAATGTATTTGTCATGATGGAATGTAAAAAAAATTGCCGTTTTGGGTCACTTTGCCGAGTGTTGCACTCGGCAAAGGACCCCTTTGCCGAGCGCAATGGTCACAACACTCGGCAAAGCTGGCAAAATGGGCGATCAGAAAATAGATTTTCCAGCTTTGCCGAGTGCTGTGAGTATAACACTCGGCAAAGAAATTAAAAAAAAATTTAAACTTTGCCGAGTGCCTGGCGTGTTGGCACTCGGCAAAGAAAATTTTCAAAAAAAATAAAAGCTCTTTACCGAGTGCCTTCCGTGTTGGCGCTCGGCAAAGAATTAAAAAAAATCTTTGCCGAGTGCCTAGCGGTTGGCACTCGGCAAAGAAATTTTTTTTAAAAAAAATAAAAGCTCTTTGCCGAGTGCCTTCTGGGTTGGCGCTCGGCAAAGAATTTAAAAAAAAATAAAATCTCTTTGTCGAGTGCCTGGAGGGTTGGCACTCGGCAAAGAAAATTTTCAAAAAAAATAAAAGCTCTTTGCCGAGTGCCTCACGGTTTGGCGCTCGGCAAAGAATTTTTTTTTAAAAAAAATCTTTGCCGAGCGCCTCACGGGTTGACACTCGGCAAAGAAATTTAAAAAAAAAATTAAAAAATTATTTACTGAGTGTCTGCAGGGTTGACACTCGGCAAAGTGACCGTCAACGGGTCCGGCGACGTGACGGTCACTTTTCTTTGCCGAGTGCCTCCGGAGCACTCGGCAAAGCCTTTGCCGAGTGCCCGATAAAAGACACTCGGCAAAGAGTGTTTTGCCGATCAATTTTTTGTCGTGTGTGCTTTGCCGAGTGCCGCACACGGCAAAGGCTTTGCCGAGTGCAATATAGCCTTTGCCGAGTGCCTCAGGCACTCGGCAAAGAACCTGAATCCAGTAGTGCCTGTCACTACAGGAGCAGCGCCATCATACGGCGCCAGACGGTGTGCGCGTCATATCACCTGCGCGACGCACGTCTCCTCTCTCCTATGCGGCCTACTCCAACCGTAGCGCCTCCTAGCGCGGCGCACGTCTCCCCTGGCGCGTCACGAGTGCGGACCATGCCTCAGCCCCGGAACAGTGCACCGCTCGAGCTGCCCATGGAGGAGCTACTGCCATACAGGTCCGGTCATGTTGAGCTTTTGGTGGGCCCCATGCGCCTGGAGTCAACGATGCATGCGTCGCCGTGCCCATCTGTCGCTCCACCGGATGGTACAGAGGCGCCCACACCCGCCATCCGCACCTATGGGCTGAGGCATGGTCCGCACTCGTGACGCGCCAGGGGATAGACGTCAGGCCCTAAAATATCTAACCTGTCATCTTCTCTCTCTCTCTCTCTCTCGCTCTTTCTATCTCGCTCCGCACCGGCGCGCGGGTGCCTTAGGCTCGCCGCCGGCCGCCAGCACATGGAAAGCGTACGTGGCACGAGTGTCGATGGTATCTACGTGTTGTCGGTCGGGCGAGCGACGCGTGCGGTCCAGGTGGTGTGGGCCCCCGCGTGGGCGCACCAGGTGTAGGTGCGGGAAGCAGGATATATACTGGCACCGCCGGACGTCCGGCCGGACGTCCAGGCGCTAGCAATCTCCGAGAAGACACGAGTAGCAGCGCGGCCTTCAATTCCTGGCTGGTGCGCTGCCGATTTTTTTTGAAATAATATTATTTTAATAATTAATTGTAGATCTATAAGCTGTAATAATAAAAGTACAGATTTAGGTGTCAATCGGCAAGAGTCTAATCAGCGTTCCCAGAGCCAATACGATAGGAGGACTCACATAGTATGGGCATCCGTTGACATGGGTGTTATCATTGCCGATAGAGTAATCGGCATTCTAGGGTCCGATATCTCCCAGCCACACACGGCCACGCGGGATTACTGGACGGATGTGTTTTTCCATTCTTTTTCTATGGTTAGTTATTTATTGATAGTTGGATAAAAAAAGTATATATTTTAGGTACATATTTAATACGTATAAGTATTTACATATTCAGAAGATGTAGAATCACAGTTGCTTACTTAGGAAAATTTACTTTATTTGTTCGATAATTTGCTATAGGACACTCTTTAATGGTGGTATTTGCTGATGGACATTGCTCAATGCTGTCTTTGCTAAAATTTTAAACCATACATTAAATGATTTTAATTTTTAGGTTATTTTAGGTCTAAACAGCTTACTCGTAAACTTAAATGTAGAATTATAGAAGAAAATACTCCATCAGTCCTAAAATAAGTGATTCTTATTTCTCAAGAAGTCAAACTTTTTTAATTATAGATCTGAGTATTGTAATAGATATACAAATTATAAATTTACAAAAGGGCATGTCACATAAAAAAAATTAGATCTATTTCTTATAAAGGTTTATGTGTAATATTAAAATCTTTTAGACGTGCATGCACGCTCATTCTTATAAATGCATGCATGCACACCTTAGCCTTATGAGCACCTGCGAGAGTGACGAGTTGGATCAGTAAGGGGCAGTTTGTTTGCCTAGTCCAGATGGGCCATTGAGCCCAGGGGGTGCAACCCAGGCTGTTTGTTTGCTTGGAACAGCCGACGAGCCAGGCCGGCATGCCCCTCAAAACACCTCGGGGCCTGGCCCTGGAGAAACGAAAAATTCTTTCGTACCCGCCGGGCTAGGCTATAGTGGGCGCATCGTGTGCGAGCAGCGACGTTCTCGTCACCTCCCTTTTCTTTACCGTGAAAGCCTCCCTACCGTCGCCGCCAACCCCGTCATTGAGTGCACGCAGGCGCGGCGACTTCCCCTCCCTCTCCGACAACTCTTCGACGACCTCTGACCACAGGCTGGCTCATTCTCATCTAGGAAAACAAACATGGCTGGTTGCACCACCACAGGCTGGATCACAAGATGCAGGCTTACTAAACACAATAGAACCAATAACTTTGATTAATATCGAATCTAGCAAGAGATCAAATGATCGATGTAGCGTACCGAAGAACTCGCCTAGAATTACGTTACTCCTACTCCTAGTGCGATGGCGTGAAGCTGGGAAAATAGATTGTGTATTGATCAAGAGATGAAAAATGTAACAGTAGCCGAGGTCTATATTTGTACCCTGGGCCGATACAGAGTCCTTGACAATACGACTAGACAATTCTTGAGTAAAAAGAAAATAATCTAGTTTGAACTCCATGATTTCCTTTCTGGCAGAGTCCGATTCTGTTATGCCTGAGCCGATACCGTTGGCGTCGTGATTTTCATGATCCATTCCAAAAATTTGTTGTAAACAAAAAGAAAAAAACAAAACATCCTGAGTACGCCGAAACTTGTGTCACCACCATTACGAATTTACCATGCTTCAAGTTTCAACGAATCGTCCTTGATTTAAAAATAATATATAGAATCATATTAGAATAGCATACCCATGGAATAAGCCTCTTAGGATTTAGATTAGTGGTAATAGGATAAATAAGTCGGTGTGCAAATTGAATTAGACGAGCCGCGAAAAAAAAACAAAAGGAAAGCCCATTCAAAGGTGGCACGGAATGTGATAAAGCCTTGTCGGCACACCACGAGTTGATAGGACTAGTCGGCGTGCTAGCCGATTAGTACGTGCTACTGTTGCCACGTCAGCTTGTCGACTAGCGAGTGGCCGACAGGGTACTTGATTTGCAGCACCACGAGCCGATAGGCCTAATCAGCCTGCCAGCTGCCAAGAAGACTCCAGTCGGCAATCATCCAGCCGATTATTACGTGCTACTGTCGGCTGGCGAGTGGCCAACAGGGTACTAGAATTGCAGTTTCTTAAAAGTAGCATCTAAATTTATAATTATTTATTTAAATAATATTACATCAAAAAAAAATTCTTCAAGTGACTTTAACCTGCGTACGACGGCTTCAAATCCTAAAATCACCATAGTCAGTTTGCCTTCACAGGTCCAAGCAATTGCAGGTCTTAGTAGGCGGACGTGGGTCGGGTGTGTAGGTCATACGTATACCTCGAGCCATTCTGAATTATTTCGGGCTGCACACTAGAGAGGCCTCTGGAGCCAACTTGCGATATTTGTCATGATGCTAATGAAAACCAAATTTTCGATGCCTTCTAAGCCTATACACAATGTCTCAGCTGAACCCAACCTAAGTGTGTTCTCTATCTCGGAGAATTTTTAAAATAATATTTTTTAATGATTAATTGAAAATCTAGCATTTGGATTGTAAGAATTGTGTATATAGTGTATTGTTGGCTTGTGGCTAGCAGATAGAGGCCCTATCGGTAACTGGTGGGCCGACAGGTCCCTGCTGGCAACTCGTGGGCCGACATGATCCCGTCGGCGACCCAGCAGCCGACTAGGTACCTGACCAATCTAGACAGGACAGCCCAGTGGACCCATATTGGCCTGATAGGCATGTCGGCACCCGGTTAGCCGATAGGTCCCTGTCGGCCTTTGGATAGACGTCAGGCCCTAAAATATCTAACCGGTCATCTTCTCCCTCGCGCTCTCTCTCTCTCTCGCTCGCTCTTTCTCTCTCGCTCCGCACTGGCACGCGGGTGCCTTAGGCTCGCCGCCGCCGCCAGCGCATGGAAAGCGTACGAGGCACGATCGATGGTATCTACATGTTGTCGGTCGGGCGAGCGACGTGTGCGGTCCGGGTGGTGTGGGCCCCCGCGTGGGCGCACCAGGTGTAGGTGCAGGAAGCAGGATACTGGCACCGCCAGACGTCCGGCCAGACGTCCCGGCGCTAGCAATCCCCGAGAAGACACGAGTAGCAGCGCGGCCTTTAATTCCTGGCTGGTAAGCTACCGATTTGTTTTGAAATAATATTATTTTAATAATTAATTGTAGATCTATAAGCTATAATAATAAAAGTGCAAATTTAGGTGTCAATCGGCGAACTACAAGCCGATAAGAGTCTAATGGGCGTTCCAGGAGCCAATACGATCCTGTCGGCTTTTGGGACGCCGATAGGAGGACTCACATAGTACGGGCATCCGTTGATGTGGGTGTTATCATTGCCGATAGAGTAATCGGCATTCTAGGGTCCGATATCTCCCAGCCACACACGGCCACGCAGGATTAGTGGACGGATGTGGTTTTTCTTTCTTTTTCTATGGTTAGTTATTTATTGATAGTTAGATAAAAAAATAGTATATATTTTAGGCACATTTTTAATACGTATAAGTATTTACATATTTAGAAGATGTAGAATCACAGTTGCTTAGTTAGGAAAAATTACTTTATTTGTTCGATAATTTGCTATATGACACTCTTTAATGGTGGTATTTGCTGATGGACATCGCTCAATGCTGTCTTTGCTAAAATTTTAAACCATAAATTTAAATGATTTTAATTTCTGTACTGATGAAGAGCTGGTTCTCACGGCTGAGGTTCTCTCCTGTTCTATCAAGGCATTCCCCTGTACCTACCTTGGTCTTCCACTCACAATTGGCAAACCGACCAAAGAAGTACTGTTGCCTTTAGTGGATAAGGTGGCTGATTATCTTCCAGGATGAAAGCTTCCCTGTTAAAGAAAGCCGGGCGATTGGTACTGGTAAAAGTGGTTTTAACCGCTGCTCCCATTTATCATATGATAGTCATGGATCTGCCAAAATGGGTTTTCAAGGCTATAGATAAAAAAAGAAGGGCCTTCTTGTGGAAAGGACAGGAACAGGCCAATGGTGGTAATTGCTTGGTAGCATGGGAAAAGGTGCAGAGGCCTCGGGAATATGGAGGACTTGGAATTATTAACCTGGAACTGCTTGGCTGCGCATTAAGGGCCCGCTAGCTTTGGGCACAAAAGACAGACCCATCCAGGCCATGGGTGTAACAACCCGATTTTTTGGGGGAAGCCAAAAATACGAACTTTTTAAAAATTTCCCTGTAATCGTGTGAAGCATGTAAACGATAGGTCCAACATGAGTCAAACCCGCTAACGAAACGATGCAGGCATATAGAATTGCTTGTAGAAATTTGCCAGAGCTCTTTTGTTGCCTCGTGTTTGAGTCTTGGTTTCATTTTGGAGAAGCACAATCTATAGCAACTCCCTTGGATTCCTCGCGAGATTATTCCGACTCTCCCTTGAACCTCTCTCTCCAATTCTTCTCATTAAACAACCATAACCCGACACTGTTGTTGCCATGGACTTAACCCTAAACCCGTAGATAACCCCTAGAGGACCCCACTAGGAGCTGTACATGTTGGCCACGCGTGTATACCAATTTAGGAGCTTTTGGAACTAAATATAATAGAGGAATAAATAGATAAGGAATTAGAAAAGGGGAAAGGAAAATAGGAAAGCCAAACCGGCCCAACCATCTCAGCAGTTCGGCCTAATCGCGCCTGACCGGCCCAGCCCGCCCCGCCAGCCCATTCGCCCTTCCTCTCCCTCGTAGCTTGCCTCGCGCACGCAGAGAGCCCAGCTGCTCGGCCCAGCAGTGCGGAGGCCCGCTCGCGCGCGCACGGCCAAGCAGCCCAGCAAGATCGGCCCAGCTGCCCCCCTCGCGGCCGCCCTTCTCACCCTCTCCTTGCCCCGCCGGCCCATCTCACACCCCACAGGCCCAGCTCGCCAGCCGTGCGGCCCACCAGAGCCTTGGCCCAGCCTTGCCCCAGGCGCCCCTTGACAACCCTAGACGAGGGCAACTCCCAGCTCCGCCGCCGCCAGACCACGTGCGGGCGCCCGACCGCGCCCCTTGGCTCAGGTGCCAGTGATTCGTGCCGCGTGCTCCTCTCCCTGGCACAGACGTCGAGGATGGACGGCACCTCAGGAACCCTAGCCATCCACGCCCTTAAATAGCGCCACCCCTTCTCCTCCACATCTTAGCCACCGCCTCGCTCTGGAGCTTCTTCCAGCCGCCGCCGCCTTCACCACGGCCTCACCACGCTGGAGGCGCACCATGGCAACGCCGCCTCCCTGCTCCACGTCACGACCAAGCCACCGGCAGGAGCCCGTCCCTGCCTCACCGGAGCCGCGCGCGCTGCTCCGAACCTCGCCACCAGCGCGCCGCCCAAGCCAGCACCGAGGAGCGGTGTCGCCAACGCCGGAGCCGCTGCCGAAGCCGCGGCGCCGCCCGCGACGCCATGCTCCCCGGCGGCCCGACGAGCGCCGTCCCAGACCTGAGGCCGAGCCCGAGGTGCTGTCCTCCGTCTCCTCGCCGGCCACCGCGTCCACGCCACCCACCTCCGCCTCGGAGCCGCGACCGCGTCGAGCTTCGCCCCGTCGCCAAGCACCGCGTCCATGACAAAACCGCCGAAGCCGCGTCCACGCCCAACGTCGTCCTTGCCGTTCGAGCAGCAACCACGACGCCTCGCCTCAGCGTCCATGCTTCGTCGCCCTCTGCGCCTCGCCACGCCGGAGCCGCACGGACGCCGTCGAGCACGCCACCACCGCGAGCACCTCCCACCCTTCGGCGACTACCAGCAAGGCCGGAGCCCACTATCGCAGCACCAGCCGCGGGCTCCATCCTTGGCTACCGCGGTCACCACCTCGCTGTGCACCTCTTCATCCCCGTCGGGAGGCACGCCCCTGCTCGTGCTCAAAGCCTCCGGACAGCAGCAGCAGCCCTTCCTCGCTATGCAACACCGACCACTTCGCCGATGGACCGCAACATCTTCCCGGCGTCGACCGTCGTCATCTTCTGTGACCGGCCTTCGAGCCGTGCAACTCTATGTGCAGGGAAGAAGCCGGCCCCTTGCGGCATCCTTCGCGAACCGTGGCCGAGCTTCGTCCAACAGCCGCCACCTGTTCGGCAATCTATATCCTCCCCACTTTTGTGAACATGTGTTTATCTTTCATTCGCACATGACCATCATCTATGTATCATCTATCTATTCGTGATTAGTAAATGCCTGTGCCGACCATCGCCGCCGGTCTACTCCTTTGTTTCCATTTCCCTTCATGACGATCTATCTATTATGCGTGTCTATCTCTTGTACCTCGAATTCTTTTCCCAAGTGCTTCGATTAGGTGCTACATCTTTGTCACCCGATCACCCGGATGGGCCAAAGCCGTTGGATGACCACAGGTGCGACCAACTACAAGCTCCGCCAAGATCATGATGCCGAGCAACGCGGGTCACGTTCTTTCACTTCGACAAACCTCGGTGAGCCACCACCGTGCCCCTCTTTCCAACCCCGATGTTGCTTACCGGCCATGGCGTTCCAACCATGGAACGTGTAGACCGAGGCCACCTCTGGCCTCTGGACACCAGCACACACACACTTGACTAACCCAAGCCAAATCAAACCACCGGAGTTCCAAGAACACCGGTGTGGTTGCCGACTACCATTGAAGCATTCTCTAAAGCCATGTCTCGTCCACCGTGAACCACGCCCGAAGGAGTCAAGCCTTGATCACCGTCTCTGACGTTGCGACAGAGCTCTACCGCTCCTAGACACGCCCGCACTCACTAGCACGAGACCAGACTTAGCCAAACGGATCCACGGCGTAGGAGACGCCGGAAAGGACTTGTCGCCTGTAAAACCCGTCATGGCCAAGCCATGCCGCGGCGAAGAGTTACCATGACCTCATCGTGAGCCCCGAAGCCGTAACTAGACCACGTGGTATTGATCGCCGCATCATGGACTGTAGGATTCCCTTTTTGGCTGCCCTGACGGTTCTGTGGAACCCTGTGCCCGTGTTTCACCACTGTTCCAACAAACCTCGAGTTACGAGAACATGCCATCGAGATCTACCGGGATCCACACTAAAGGCCTTTTGAAGTAGTCTCATTGCACAACTCATGGTCAAAGCCATGGCATACACCGCTAGACCTAGCACCATGCTGTCATTGTATTGAGTTTGTTCCCAACATTCCGGCTGCCTCGTTAAACGAGGGCGAGCCGTTGCGAAACCGTGTGATCCCTAGCATCGTACCGATGACAAGTGGAGTCTTTCCGACATCCCGGTCGCCTTGCCCTGCAAGTGCGTGCTGTTGAGGAGATATCATGACCTCATCTACTACGAGCCATAACCCTGGACCATGAACCCTAGTCGTAGGTCTTATCGAGACCATGGAAAGCCCCATCTCGCATCTTTCCATTTACGCATATCTACCTTGTTGGGCCCTAATCTTACGACCTATCTATCCATGACTGTCTTACAGGATCTACCCATTCCCCAGCTATGGAATGTGCAACTCCACAGTTGTGTCGAGTTGTTGCGTCTTTTTGGTCATGTTTGGTTCTTATTGCTGGTTGTTGGTGTTGTTGCCTGTGTGCCGAGCCTTCGAGCCGGCTGAGGGATTGTACCTCGTTCGGACGTTATGATCGCGGGATCCGTCGTGCCATGACCATGATGCCGAGTGTAACTCGACCCCTCGCTTTTTGGTTGACTTCATAGTACCACGAGTGTTAGCACCTGTCTTCGGCCCTAGAACATGGTCGTGATGGATTCGATGTCGATACTAACATCGATGCGGATATCACCCGCATGCTTTGAGCCCTCCATGACCAAGTCCTATGGGAGATGACCTAGGAGATAACAATCATGGAACGATGGATGCCAACTCATTGGTGTAGCTTGTGGCCGCGAGTTCGCCTCGCCATGACCATGGAGCTACGCCACTCTTTTGCTTTTACTTGCCTCTTCGTGCTCAAACCCCCGTATGCTTGTACCTTGTATGACCATCGCATCTCTTTGATTCCCGCGGTGACAATCTCACCGCTATGAATTAGAGAGATGTCTTAGTGCCAGTGGCGCGAGTGTTGGAAGAAGTAGACCTTGTCCCTTGTTGTTCTTGCTCTTGTTGCACCGTTAGCCCGCTCTGTTCGATTCTGTCTTGCCCATGACGATTGGATCAAAGACTAGACTATTCTCTTTGGGTTAGCGAAGCTATGTTCTATGTCATACCTCGGACCCGTGCGTGTCGACCCGATTGACCATCTAAAACCATCTTTCCCGAAGATGTGTCTGAGAACATGACATGGATGTGCCTAGCTAACCCCTGCATCTTTTGTCGTGTTGAGCGACTCTCTTCTCGGCTCCCGACGTTATTGTGTCGTGTGGATCGAGGGGAAACCGTTGATGTCCAATCTCTTTGCGCTACCGCTTTCTACCATAGCAGACGAGCCAAAGTACATTAGAGCCAAGTTACAATAGTGTTACTCGTTCTTGTTTGCTACTCGTGTCCAATGGTGACTTGCAGGATAAGGCTATAAGAGTCGAACCCCGTCCTTCTTCTTCTTGGGGCCCGACTTCCAATCCCCGTCAAGTCAATGACACCAGATCGAAAGATCGTGAGCCGTGGTGTTGCTATGGATAAGCTTTGGCTTAAACCATCTATCCTAAAGCCATACTGGCTTGGCCATGACTTAAGCTTGTGCTTAGCAAATCACCACCTGTGATTCTTTGGCCCGAGGAAATTGGACAACCACCGAGAGGGCTAAGCCATGTATCTCTTATTGCCTCACTGTTGTTATTAGATTTTTCCTGCGTATTGACGTCTTTTCGAGTGTGGAGTGCTCTCTTGCCTTGCGTGTCGCTTCGCGGAGTAGCTGATGATCGGACCAAGAGAACATGGACGACGACAAGGACTGTGGAATGGAGTCAACGCAGGAGGAGGTGACCCCGCTAATGGAACACCAACGAATGGAGAATTGTACCACTACTACCTCTACATCGCAGGTGTCATGGCAGCACCCTCTTTTAGAGAATCCTATTAGACATTGCATAATATCTAGAACTGCTAGCGCTTTATAATTATTCCTTTGCTTGTACTTTGATGCATGCTACTACCTGAGCCATTATTACCCTGATGCAACCCACTCTACCACGTCACCCTGCTTTGCGCATTCGCTCGCTTAAATATGCTTACTTGCCCGCTTGCTTGCATATTACACCACTATACTTAATATTAACTCCACTTCGCATTATATCAGGGATGTGATGCTGGTGGTGAACCCCCTAGGAATGGTTTGGCCATGGGTGCCGGACTTGGTGGTGTGTGAGCATGCTGCGTGTGTCTTGGGTGTGTGGAGAGTGAGGGTTGTGTCAACCGAGCTGGAATAACGACGAGCCTGGGGCGAGTCTTGCCATATGGTGCTACCTGGGCACTTGGATATGGAATACCTGTGGCGGGTAAATGGTAATTGGAGGTGGCCTTGGGTGTGAACCTCAGAGAGGTGGAGCCCAGGGTAGAGGTGTTGTGGTGGCACGTAAAATGGAAACCCTGATGAAGACATTCTGGCTTGGTCATCCCTAAGGACTTACTAGTACTCAGATTCACCGGGAATCCTTTACATCCCACTCGCCCTATATGGTGCGGGACGGTTGGACTACTTGGTAGAGCGATGCCACTACTGCTAGGCGAACGTGTGCAAGGAGGTACGGGGTGCGCGGTTTCCCCCACACCCTTCCGAGACTTTAGGAGGCCTTGTGGACCCAGCTCTTGACATCCAGAGGGCCCCGGCTCTATCTACGACTCACAGTATCAGCCATCCCAGACTAGACTTGGGATGTTCCAGGGCTGAGAGGTAGGGTGGCATCGTTCTAGGCTAGCAAGCGACCAGAATTTTGCCTAGGAGATTCCAGACTCCAAGGATGGCTAATCTTGTGGGTATGTAAAACCTCTGTAGAGTGTATGGTTGATCGATCGATACATATGCCGACTTGTCGGCTATGGACCTTTTCTGGGTTTCGCTTAAACTAGATAGGAGATGAGTCCTTCTTTTCGCCCTCCAGGGTTGGGGTATTTTCCGGTCGTGAGCCTTGGGGCTACGGGCCGTTGAGACAAGGCCGAGAGGGAGTCGGCCTGTCGACCTGCGTGTGTGAGATGAGATAAGGTGTGATGGTGTGGAGATGGTTTGGGATGGATGGTTGGTGGATGGATATGGATGGTGTGGTGGTGAATGTATTAAAAATTGGATATTATTATGATAATACAATTGTTATTTACTTCTCATGCGCTAAGAATGCAAACCACAGCCAAATATTAGGATCGCCAGATCCCCTGTTTATCTTTTCCACTAAAGCTCATCGGTGCTGACCATGGCCTGCACACATCTGGCGGTGTGCAGATTTCCTGCTTCTCAGAGATGCTGACTTTAGAAGGATTAGGAGGTCCCGTGCCTACTCTCAAGTTTGGTTCGAAGATGGAATCTACGCTGCACTACGCCAACTCTGATGATGCCCGTGAAGGAGGAGCCTTCACTCGACAGTCTTCCGCTAGATTAACTCTGTAATAGGTGTGTTCCCTAGTGATGTAATATCTTGTATTTTTGTAATCTTACGATGTATGACTGTGACATCGACTGAAATATGATAATATGATGGAATCAGTTCTTGGTTTCATCATATTATAATTCATTCTGTGGAATTTTCCCTTCGCGGAAAATTGAGGATGTTTTAATGGGCTGGTCTCCCAATACAAATTTCCAGAAACACTCAGGCCCTTTTTAATGTTGCTGTGGATGCAATAGTTGGTAATGGGGAGAAAATCTTGTTCTGGACAGATCGCTGGCTGGATGGTCATACTTTGGATGAAATTGCTCCCAATCTGTTCAACACTGTCCCTAAAAGATTGACAAAAAGAAGGACTGTTGCTCAAGCGCTCCAAAATAATCGCTGGGTGGGTGACATCAAGGGAGCGCGTACAGTTCAAGTCATGTATGAGTACCTTCGGATCTGGGATATTGTGGAGAATGTTGTCTTGCAACAAGATACTCCAGATCAATACAAATGGAAGTTAAGTCAATCGCGGTCCTATAACAGTAAATCGGCATATGCTGCCTTCTTTGAGGGTTCTGTCAGAATTGGGCCTTGGAGGAGGATTTGGAAAAGCTGGGCTCCTCCGCGTTGCAAATTCTTCATTTGGTTAGTGTTTCACAACAAGTGTTGGACTGCTGATTGCCTGGCTAAGCGAGGTCTACCTCATCCAGAAGCTTGCCTCCTTTGTGACCAAGCTCCGGAGACAATCCACCACTTACTGGTTGGTTGTGTGTTCTCCTGCCAGGTTTGGGTGTTGATCTTCCAACGCCTGGGTCTGATACACCTAGCTCCTGAATCTCCCGAGACCCGTTTCTTTGGATGGTGGAGGAAAACATTCTTGGCTGTACCAAAAGAGATGCGTAAGGGCCTTAATTCTCTGATAATCCTGGTCGCTTGGGAGATTTGGAAACACAGGAATGATTGTGTGTTTGAAAAGGTCAGGCCGAACACTCAGGAGGTTCTTAGGGCTATAAACACTGAGGGCCGCCTATGGTGCATGGCTGGGGCTTCCAAGCTCCAAGAGCTAGTGCTCTCTGTTTGGTCACCTCTTCTCGATTCTGGCGCAGCCTGCATATAATGGCTGCTGAGGTGTTGGTGTGTGTTTTCTAACTAGGTAGGGGATACCCAAACCCGTTTTTTCTTCTACCTTAATGAAATGACGCGCAACTCTCCTGCGTAGTTCGAGAAAAAAAAGGTCTAAACAGCTTACTCGTAAACTTAAATGTAGAATTATAGAAGAAAATACTCCATCAGTCCTAAAATAAGTGTTCTCATTTCTCAAGAAGTCAAACTTTTTTAATTAAAGATCTGAGTATTGTAATAGATATACAAATTATAATTTTACAAAAGGGCATGTCACATAAAAAAATTACGTCTATTTCTTATAAAGGTTTATGTGTAATATTAAAATCTTTTAGACGCACACGCACGCTCATTCTTATAAATGCATGCATGCACACCTTAGCCTTATGAGCACTTGTGAGAGTGACGAGTTGGATCAGTAAGGGGCCATTTGTTTGCCTAGTCCAGATGGGCTATTGAGCCCAGTGGGTGCAGCCCAGGCTGTTTGTTTGCTTGGACCAGCCCACGAGCCAGGCCGGCACGCCCCTCAAAACACCCCTGGCCCTAGCCCTAGAGAAACGAAAAATTCTTTCGTACCCACCGGGCTCGGCTATAGTGGGCGCATCGTGTGCGAGCATCGACGTTATCATCATCTCCCTTTTCTTTACCGTGAAAGCCTCCCCGCTGCCGCCTCCAACCCCGTCATTGAGTGCACGCAGGCTCCAGCTCGGCGCGGCAACTTCCCCTCCCTCTCCGATGACTCTTGGCGACCTCTAACCACAAGCTGCCTCATTCTCATCCAGGAAAACAAACGTGGCTGGTTGCACCACCACAGGCTGGATCATAAGATGCAGGCTTACCAAACACAATAGAACTGATAACTTTGATTAATGTCAAATCTAGCAAGAGATCAAATGATCGATGTAACCTACCGAAGAACTCACCTAGAATTACGTTACTCCTACTCCTAGTGCGATGGCGTGAAGCTAGAAAAATAGATTGTGTATTGATCGAGAGATGAAAAATGTTACAGTAGCCGAGGTCTACATTTGTACCCTAGGCCGATACAGAGTCCTAGACAATACGACTAGACAATTCTTGAGTAAAAAGAAAATAATCTAATTTGAACTCCACGATTTCCTTTCTGGCAGAGTCCGATTCTGTTATGCCTGAGCCGATACCTCTGGCGTCGTGATTTCCATGATCCATTCCAAAATTTTGTTGTAAACAAAAAGAAAACAAGAAAACATCCTGAGTACGCCGAAACTTGTGTCACACCACCATTACGTATTTACCATGCTTCAAGTTTCAACGAATCATACTTGATTTAAAAATAATATATAGTATCATATTAGAATAGCATACCCATGGAATAAGCCACTTAGGATTTGGAATAGTGGCAATATGATAAATAAGTCGGTGCGCAAATTGAATTAGACGAGCTGAAAAAAAGGAAAGGCCTAATCGGCCTGCGAGCTGACTTTAACCTGCGTACGACGGCTTTAAATCCACCAATCACCGTAGTCAGTTTGCCTTCACAGGTCCAAGCAATTGCAGTTCTTAGTAGGTGGTCGTGGGTTGGGTGTGTAGGTCATACGTATACATAGAGCCATTCTCAATTATTTTGGGCTGCACACTAGAGAGGCCTCTGGAGCCAACTTGCGATATTTGTCAAGATGCTAATGAAAACCGACAAAGTAAATTTCCGATGCCTTCTAAGCCTGTACACAATGTCTCACCTGAACCCAACCCAAGTGTGTTCTCTATCTTGGAGATTTTTTTTAAAATAATATTTTTTAATGATTAATTGCAAATCTAGCATTTGGATTGTAAGAATTGTATATATAGTGTACTGTCGGCTTGTGGCTAGCAGATAGAGGCCCTATCGGCAACTGGTGGGCCGATAGGTCCCTGCCGGCAACTCGTGGGCCGACATGATCCCGTCGGCGACCCAGCAGCCGACTAGGTACCTGACCAATCTAGACAGGACAACCTAGTGGACCCATATTGGCCCGATAGACATGTCGACACCCGGTTAGCCGATAGGTCCCTGTCAGCCTTTGGATAAACGTCAGGCCCTAAAATATCTAACCGGTCATCTTCTCCCTCGTGCTCTCTCTCTCTCTCGCTCGCTCTTTCTCTCTCGCTCGGCATCGGTGCGCAGGTGCCTTAGGCTCGCCGCCGGCCGCCAGCGCGTGGAAAGCGTACGAGGCACGAGTGTCGATGGTCTCTACGTGTTGTCGGTTGGGCGAGCGACGCGTGCTGTCCGGGTGGTGTGGGCCCCCGCGTGGGCGCACCAGGTGTAGGTGCGGGAAGCAGCGCCGGATGTCAGGCCAGACATCCAGCCGTTAGCAATCCCCGAGAAGACACGATTAGCAACGTGGCCTTCAATTCCTGGCTGGTGCGCTGCCGATTTTTTTTGAAATAATATTATTTTAATAATTAATTGTAGATCTATAAGCTGTAATAATAAAATTGCAGATTGAGGTGTCAATCGATGAACTAGAAGCCGATAAGAGTCTAATCGGTGTTCCAGGAGCCAATACGATCCGATCGGCTTTTGGGATGCCGATAGGAGGACTCACATAGTACGGGCATCCATTGACGTGGGTGTTATCATTGCCGATAGAGTAATCGGCATTCCAAGGTCCGATATCTCCCAGCCACACACGGCCACATGGGATTAGTGGACAGATGTGTTTTTTCTTTATTTTTCTATGGTTAGTTATTTATTGATAGTTAGATAAAAAATAGTATATATTTTAGGCACATATTTAATACATATAAGTATCTTGTCTCTACTATTTTTTTACATGTTAGTATTATGCTTTGAATCTTCATCAACTTTGTTGTTCTTTGCAGCCGAGGTGGCAACAGCCACGGGTAGAGGCATGTACAATGCGTACATCGCTGCGTTGGACCAGCTCACAGCTGACAGGGTTCGGTGGACCCCATACACAGTAGTTGACATACAGTCCCATGCTCCACGTGGCTTGTCGGAGTTGTGCTACCGTGACTAGGAACTGTGGTGCATGAGGAAAAGACTGGTGTTCGACATCTTGGTCGAGCCATACTGTCCAGAGCGGGAGGCACGTTAGTTTGGGCATGCGCAGGTCTTCCCCCTTCCCCAACTTTAGCTTGATGGGTCCCACGGGTAAGCCTTGTTGCAATAAGCGTTCATCTAGATTCTGTCATAGTATTATTCAATTATTAATTCTATTGCAGACATTCAAGGAAAAGTCAAGGTGTAGCATTC
Organism: Miscanthus lutarioriparius; assembly: GCA_904845875.1. Classification (NCBI taxonomy): domain Eukaryota; kingdom Viridiplantae; phylum Streptophyta; class Magnoliopsida; order Poales; family Poaceae; genus Miscanthus; species Miscanthus lutarioriparius. Next base: position 80,960,286 of record CAJGYO010000018.1, read on the forward strand.
GAGCAGTCGTGGGTGGATAGGATGGTGCCTTGGGTCAACGACAGGGCACAAGCTGCCACCGACGTGCATGACCTTAGTGGGCCATTCGACAAGGCCACGTACCGAGAGTACTTGTGTTGGTTCCATGGAGCCACATGCGTCCGTTGCTTCCCCGTGCCGGTTGAAGTCGTGCCACACAAGGCCGAGATCACCGACACGTTCACCATGGAGCCACCAGCTGCTTTCCATGCGCTGGTAAGCAAAATTCTTACATATGTTGTCGTATCCTTACTTTGCAAATGAAGCATAACAATACATGAGACAATACATGCCTTACTTGCAGACAGAGATATCTCTGAGTGACGTGGGCAATGAGCTGCTTTCATATGCCCAGCGGTTCGAGCACAACCCCCAATGGTTGGTAGGCTGGAGTTGGTTGCCGCCCTTCGACGAGTAGGGCAATGTTGCTTGGCGGGAGTACGCCGAGCATGATGCGGCCACACCACTGACGTAGTTGTTCACACCCACCAGGGTGTGCCTCCACCTCTGTAGGTTGAGATGGTGGACTAGAAGGGGGTGAATAGTCTTTTCTAAATTTAATCATGGTGGCTAACCGAAACAAATGCGGAATTAAAACAACCGGTCTAGCCAAGACAACACCCCTCTATCAAAGTTCACAAACACCTTATAAAGATCCTAATTTAGGCAACAAAGGTGCTGGGTTAGCTAGAGCTCAACTATCCAATTCTAGGAGCAAGGTCACACAAACCTATGCCACTAGTATTTTTCACACCGGGGAGCTCCTACACAATTCTAGTAAGCAAAAGCACAAAGCTCATAAGCTCACAAGCAATGCTCAATAACAAGACAACCAATGCCAAATTAGAGAGCACAAATACTCATCTACACAAACTAAGCAATGTGACTTATAGGGTTACACAAACCAAATTAGCCACACAAGGGAGCTACTTCTATGCACACAAGCAAGAAGGTAACTAGTGAGCTACATAAGCTAACTAATTACAAGAGCAACTACACAAGCACAATGTATATGAAAGTAATTACAAGCTTGTGTAAGGGGATTGCAAACCAACAGGAAGAACAATCTTGGCACGGTGACTTTTCTTTTGAGGTTCATGTGCTTGCCAACACGCTACGTCCCCGTTGAGACAAGCTCCAAGGTTGTCGCCGGTCCTCTTGATAGTGGTGACCCGCAGGTCACGCTCTCCCATGTGGAGTGCTTACCACAAGCTCTAGCACTTGACCTCGCTAGACCACCTATCACCCTTCACATCTCGCTCTACTAGAGTTGCTCTTTGCGGCTCCTACGGGGTGAGCACAATGCCCCTCACAAAGCTCCTCTTCGGTGCACCACACAAGCTTCTTGCGGGCTTCGACGGAGACCACCACTAAGCCATCTAGGAGGTGGCAACCTCCAAGAGTAACAAGCACCACTAGCTTGCAAGATGACCACCTAGTGCCACTCGATGCAACCTCACGATGCAATCGCACTAGAATCGCTCACTCACTCGATCAGATGAACACTATCAAGCTCAAGTGAGTTAGAGGGCTCCCAAGCACTACCACATAATCCACCAAGGCTCTAGTGTGCTCAGTTCTACTTAGCTCTCAGCCAAAGGCCGACCAACACTTCTATTTATAGCCACACGGGCTAAAATAGCCGTTACCCCTTCACTGGGTAAGAATCATAGCGACCAGAGGCGCCGATCGAATTGACTTGACGCACCCTGCCAGCATCCGGTCAATAGATGACTGCCATGTCATCGCTAGATTCAAATACTGAGCGCCCGATCTCAACAGTTAAGTTGTGACCGAACACACCGTGAGGATGACCGGACGCTGCTACGCCAGAGTCCGGTCATTTCCAGAGAGCTCCCCGAGCCTCTATTTTGAGACTAGATCAGCTCTGTGCCCGTGCGCCAACTGTAGCGTCACCTATGTCACCATACATCACACACGACCGGATGCAAGCCCTGCGCGTCCGATCACCTTTACCGTGCAGCGTCCGGTCACTTGACCGAGACCACACCCAACTGCTGTCAATGACTGAATGCGCTGGTCCTGCTGAGGCCAGCATTTGGTCACTCACAGTGACCTCCTTTCGCCTTCATTTCTTCACCAAGTTGATCCGTTTTAACTCCAACTCCTTCTCCTTTGCAAATGTGCCAACACCACCAAGTGTACACCACCATGTGTATGTGTGTTAGCTTTTCACAGACATTTTCCAAAGGATTAGCCACTCAACTTGCCATGCCACTCGATCCTCACGATGATGCAAAGTTAGATCACTCAAGTGGCACTAGATGACCGATATGCAAACAAGTTTGCCCCTCTTGATAGTACGGCCATCTATCCTAAATCCGGTCATCAACTTCTCTACACACCTATGACCGGTGAAATGAAATGCCCTTGGTTATACCTTTGCCTTGTGCATTCCATTTCATCTCCTCTAATGTTGATGCAACACATGCACCAACACGATCAACAATGATATGATCCACTTCATATCATCACGTGATCATATTGGTTCATCGATCTTGACTTCACATGCTTTTCACCATTGCCTTCGTCCATCAGCACCAAGTCTTACTCAAGCTTCACCGCCATGCGGTCCATCGCTCCAAAGCCTCCAACTTGCCCTTCATGCTTGCAACTGGTCCATCAATCCAAGTCATGTCTTGATCTTCTCCACCTTGATCACATGACTCAATGTCATGTCTCATTGCAATGAGCTCCTTCATCATCACATGTGTGAGCTTTGCAACATCTCCGAGCCATCTTCACCTCCATGGCATATGTTGCTCACACACATGTACCTGTGGATTAATCACCTATGTATCTCACATAAACATAATTAGTCCACCTAGGTTGTCACTCAATTATCAAAACCAAACAAGGACCTTTCAATCTCCCCTTTTTGGTACTTAATGACAATACTACAAAGATATGGAAATTAAGCTCTTATGGATTCATGTTGCTTGCCCAAGCAATTTTACCATGTGTAAATGATTTTGGACAAGTACCACAAACCCGAAATGGTAGTATTAGCTCCCCCTACATATGTGCTAGAGTGTTTGGTTTGAAGCTCACACATATGCATAGATTGGAATTGTGGGAGAGTAATTACTACCAAATGATGCTAAGGTGTATAGAATAAACCTTTAAAGTGTGATATCAATTGGAGTTGCACTTTTAACACCATCCTTAGCACCATGAGTAGCTAGACAACAAAATACTAGAATCCTCATGAGATCAATCATTATAATCAAGTTTCTAGTACCACGTGTAAAAATATAAGTCTAGCTACTATCCTATAGATGCTAGTTATCAAATCTTCATTCAAGTTCTACAACTAGCATACACCACACAAGCATGCATATAAATTTCAAAAATTTATGCAATGCAAGCAAGCACATGACTATGCACATTTCAAATGCAACTAATCAAAGTTCATGAGCTTGCTCCCCCAACTTGTGTGCTTTTCTTGTCCAAGAATTTTGATCCATCTCTTTTCTTCAATGTTGCTCCCTCTTTGTCCATGTCCATGTCCAACCTCTACTTCTTTTCTTCAATGTCTCCCAAAGCTTTCATATCTTTGTATAATCTCTCTCCCTTTATCATCAATTTCCATAAAAGGTGTGCGTCTCATTGATGCAAAGGTTTGCATTTGGGGTAGATGGTTAAGGCTTGAATCTTGCATTTTTGATGGACATCACTTGATTGTTGGAATGACACCACTTGTAGCCCTTGAGATACCACACATAGGATCTTTGACCTTGATACCAATTTGTGGGACACCTCCCCCTATGTCATAGCATGGGTCATCCATTTGATAAACTTGAGCTCTTGTAGGTGAGGGATGCATTCTTCATTTGATGATCACTTAAAGTTGAGGATCACTTGTGGAACCATCGTCTTGCATGATTGATACCACATGTAGATGTGATACCACTTGAAAGAATTTTCTAGCATGGAACCACTTGTTGGATTTATCAATAAAAACCATTTCTTGAACCTTTGTTATCTTCATGAGTACCACTTATAGGATATCATTTGTGAGTTGATCTAGACATCACTTGTGAATTCTTGATGAAATACTTGAGTCTAGATACCACTTGAAATAAACAAACTAGATATCCATTTGCATTGTTGTCTTGTGCTTGTACTCTTACCACTATCATGAGGTTCTATGGTTGACTTGAACTAAATTGATTGGCCTAAGCTTTCAAATCTGGTTTGAACCCTCTCTAAGCTTCTTCACACTCATTTGGAGGTTATCTTATCGAGGTTGTACTTGTCACTTGTTGGCAATCCAAATTAAATCAAGTACTTGGGTTCACTAGCTCATGAACAAATTCATATACTAACCACTAGATCAACTAATCATTTATCATGCAATAGTGGTAGGCTATGAATTTAAACATTTCATTTGTTATGCATGATCCTATGAAGCATGTATTATATGCACTAATCGCATACTAGTAAGGGATGAAATGATCATGCACATTACAATGATACCTTTGCTATGTTGGAGTAGAGGATAGTCACATAGATTCCAATTTAGTACTCCAGTAGCAATGTAAAGTCCAATTATAAGCTTGGTGAAGACTAATCATGAATAATGAAATCCATTCTTTACCCACATGATTTGAGATCAAGTGTAGTATCTTGTTGTGGTTAGCTTGCTTCATCATTTGATCAATGCTTGCATGAGAGAACTATTTGGAATACCACTTGAATTGCCATGACTAGCTCTCTTTTGGGTGTTGCTTGCTTTTCTTGATCAACCCTTTTGATTGCTTTAACTAAGCATCTCAAATGTTTCTCGGATCACCACTTCCATGTTAGCCTTCCAAGTACCACACTTGGTTTACCTACACATTGGCGAGAAGCCCTACACTAGGGAGAAGTGACCTCTCTCCAAAGAACCATCCTTGATACTCATTTGAAATGAATTGATTGATTAATCCAAGTGATGGACTTAACTTGACGAATAACCTTGAATCCATCTTTAAGTCCTTTTCTTTCTAATTGTTTAAGTCATTTTCTTTCTTCCAAATGATCTCCAATCATCACTTAGAACTTAAACTTCATCTCCATCTTGAGTTTGATCTCGATCTTCCAATTTGAGTACCAAATATGTGCAAGGTACACTCCACAATCAAATGCCCTTGTACTCTTTGCTTGTCATGCTTCTAGACCATCTCAAAACCAAACTTAGGTGCCTTAATTACTTATAAATATGTTTCAACTTGAGGACCTTTCAATCAAAGTGACTCCAGATCAATCCAACATTTGTAACTTTTCTGGCAGATTTTTTACTCTTCAAAGAAAAATGCATATCTCCCAAAGTACAAATTAAAATACTATGAAATTTGGTGGAGATGTGATTCACTAAGTTATCTAGCAGCTGTAAAAATTTGAGCTTCATTTGACTTCTAGATTGCTATCAGATTTCATTTCTTCCACCACTGTTACATGCTAAAAACTGCTGCACTATAGCTGACAAGATCTACTCTAAAACCGAAGCATCTCTTATCCAATTCTCATGAAATTTGTACAAAATCTTAAACCATAAGTCTAGAGCATGTGTACCAATTTTTATGCCAATCCAATAAGTTTGGTCACTCAAACATGGCTAAGATCACAGCTAGTTCAGATTTTCAATATAGGACAGATTTCAATCACTTGAGCTATACTTCATCAAATGTGAATCAAACTTGAAACCAACTTGTTTGAATACTTTCACAAGTCATAAATCTATTCAACCATTCACTAAAAGTCATCTTACAAACTTATCCAACACAAATCAATCCAAACTTGATTACTAAGCTATTTATCCATTCAAACATCTCATAGCAAGCAACATTGCATATTTATCCAATTCAATCAACTCATATGCACCCAAATGAAATGATCAACAAGAGATATACATAGGTTAGCTCATGATCATCTAATTAGAAAGCTTCAACTCAAATATTTGCAAGCCATCAAATATATCCAATGAATCACCAACAACTTGAATTATAGCACTTGTTTGTTGATAGCACTTGGACTTCACTCAATTTGTCATGGCATTGGGATAATGATCATCATTTATCAATACTTGGCTCAACTACATAATCAACAAGATGAATACCATTTGAACCAAGCCTCCAATGCCAATGGTACCTATAAACAATCATCCACTTTTTGATGGTACCCAAACAAGTTTGGGTCCTCTCAAGTTAGGAGCAACATACTTAGGCATAGCCTTAGTATGAGTAGCGAGATGTTTTGCAATAGGAACCATAGAGATACCATTACCAACCTTCCTAAGCATAGAATCATCATCAATTGAAATAGGCTTAGCAGTGTTACCTAGGGGACATGAATGTGCCATGTGTCCCCTTTCTCGGTATGAGTAGCACTTTCTCTTTGATTGAGCCTTCTCTTCCTTGCTCATGTGGTGCTTCCCATTGCCTTGCCTCTAATGGATTGCTTGAACCTTCTTCTCAAGCTTGGTAGGACACTTAGAGACAAAGTGTCCCATATTTCCACACTTGAAGCACTTGATGTGAGCATAGACTTTCTTCTCATCTTGTGTCTTGCTCATCATCTTGGCATCTTGAGTTTGCATTGGATGCCTTGCCTTTCCACCCCTTCTAGTTTTCTTCTTCTTCATCATCAAGTCACCACCATTTTCATGATAGATCTTGACTTGCTATTGGGGTGTCTTCTCTTGCTCAACTTGTGGCTTTGGTTGAGGCTCTTCTAGTTGCTTTATCAATTGCTTGGTTGGGCACATGGAGGTAAGATGACCCCAAGTGCGGCACTTGAAGCACTTCACATGCTTGAGCCTCTTTTCTTCTTTTATCTTCTTGAGCTTCTCAATGTTAGGGCAACCATTTGCAAGGTGTCCCGCTTCATGACACCAGTAGCACATGGTATGAGAGAGCTTTCTTTGTTGTAGCTTCTTCATCTTTCTTTCTCTCTTTCTTTTGCCCTTTGTCATCTTCTTCTTGAAACCAAGGCCACACTTGTCACCATAGTTTCTTTGAGTCTTTAACATGTGCTCAAAGGTGACTTTTGAGTTGTAGCACCTATCTAACTTGTTGCTCAAATTCTTCACTTCATTTTTGAGCTCATTGTTCTCCTTCAAAAGGTTAGTCTCACAAGACATAGAAGTAGAACAAGCATCTATTTGTGAAGAACATGGCATTTCTAATAAATCATCACAAGAGGTGGATACATGCTTCTTGCCTACATCACAAGGGTTAGCAACAATATGTGATTGATCAATTGACCCATGTGATGAGCTCTCACTAGTTTTAGTTTTTTCCATTAGAAATCTCCTTAGTGAGAAAAGCATGGTCTTGTACCAAGTTATCATGAGCAATACTAAGTTCCTCATGAGCCAATTTTAGCTCCTCATGTGAACAAGTAGTAACATAAAGTAGATGTTTTTGTTGTTCACATGTGTTCTTTAGAAAAGAGTTTTCATTTTTCAATTTCTTAGTTTTAGCCATCTCTTTTTCTAAAGCTTTGATCATGCAACCATATCTATCTAGAAGCTCCTCATATGAATCAAGATCAACCACATTTGCATTAGATACCTTAGTGTCACCTTGTGAAATGAAGCAATGTGATGTAGTTGGAGAGCTTGAAGAAACATCACACTCATAGCCCGAGCATGATTCATCATTATCACCATCAAGTGTGCATGGAGTATCATCATCATTGGCATCACTTGTAGCATCATCATCAATCTTGTCAAGTGATCTTGTGGTATGATCATCATCATCATCACTTGACCATGAGGTGGAGCAATCTTCCACAATCACCAAATCGTGGTCATGCTCAACACACTCATGCGCCTCCTTCTTGGGCTCATCATCATCATCGGAGACCGTCCCATACTTCTCATTTAGATAACTCCAAATCTCATGAGCAGTCTTCATGTCAATGATCTCTCCAAATATGCTATCATCCAAAGATCTATACATGATGTCAATAGCTTGGGTGTCAAGATCTAGGCATTTCTCTTATGCTTGAGTTAGATTATTTTCATCCAACACATGAGAAAAGCCTACACCTACCATACACCACATTTGAGGGCAAATAAACTTAAAATTGCATATCATTCAATTTTTCCACCGTGCAAAGTGTGTGCCATCAAAAATGCGTGGATAATCAACATCTAGCCCATAAGTCGCCATCCTCTCGGGTCGGTGAAGACAAAAAATGAGAGACCTAGCTCCGATACCACTTATAGGTCGAGATGGAGGACTAGAGGGGGGTGAATAGTCCTTTCTAAATTTAATCACATCGGCTAACCGAAACAAATGCAAAATTAAAACAATTGGTCTAGCCAAGACTACACCCCTCTATCAAAGTTCACAAACACCTTATAAAGATTCTAATTTAGGCAACAAAGGTGCTGGGCTAGCTAGAGCTCACCTATCCAATTCTAGGAGCAAAGTCACACAAACCTATGCCACTAGTATTTTTCACATCGAGGAGCTCCTACACAATTCTAGTAAGCAAAAGCACAAAGCTCCTAAGCTCACTAGCAATGCTCAATAACAAGGCAACCAATGCCAAATTAGAGAGCGCAAATACTCAGCTACACAAACTAAGCAATGTGACTAACAGGGTTATACAAATCAAATTAGCCATGCAAGGGAGCTACTTCTATGCTACACAAGCAAGAAGGTAACTAGTGAGATACACAAGCTAACTAATTACAAGAGCAACTACACAAGCACAATGTATATGAAAGTAATTACAAGCTTGTGTAAGGGGATTGCAAACCAATAGGAAGAAGAATGTTGACACGGTGATTTTTCTCCCGAGGTTCATGTGCTTGCCAACACGCTACATCCCCATTGAGACAAGCTCCAAGGTTGCCGCCGGTCCTCTTGCTGGTGGTGACCCGCAAGTCACACTCTCCCACGTGGAGTGCTTACCACAAGCTCTAGCACTTGACCCCACTGGACCACCTGTCGCCCTTCGCGTCTCGCTCTACTAGAGTTGCTCTTTGTGGCTCCACAGGGGTGAGCACAATGCCCCTCACAAAGCTCTTCTCCGGTGCATTGCACAAGCTTCTTGCGGACTTCGACGGAGACCACCACCAAGCCATCTAGGAGGTGGCAACCTCCAAGAGTAACAAGCACCACCGGCTTACAAGACAACCACCTAGTGCCACTCAATGCAACCTCACGATGCAATTGCACTAGAATCGCTCACTCACTCGATCAGATGAACACTATCAAGCTCAAGTGAGTTAGAGGGCTCCCAAGCACTACCACATAAGCCACCAAGGCTCAAGTTTGCTTAGCTCTACTTAGCTCTCAGCCATAGGCCAACCAATACTTCTATTTATAGCCCCACAGGCTAAAATAGCCGTTACCCCATCACTAGGTAAAAATCGTAGCAACCGGACGTGCCGGTCGAATCGACCGAACACACCCAGCTAGCGTCCGGTCAACGGATGGCTGCCATGTCATCCTTATTTTCAAACACTGAGCTCCCGATCTCAACAATTAAGTTACGACCGGACGCACCGTGAGGATGACCGGACGTTGCTACGCCTGAGTCCGGCCGTTTCCACAGAGCTCTCCGAGCCTTTGTTTTGCGACCGAACGCATCCGGTGCTGCACGATCGCACACAGACCAGTGTCCGATCAGCTCTGTGCCCACGCGCCAACTCTAGTGTCGCCTACATCACCATACGTCACACGTGACCATATGCAGGCCCTGCGAGTCCGATCACCTTTACTGTGTAGCGTCCGATCACTTGATCGAGACCACAACCAACTGTTGTCATTGACCGGACACGCCGGTCCTACCGAGACCAGCATCCGGTCACTCACAGTGACCTCCTCTCACCTCCATTTCTTCACCGAGTTGATCCGTTTCAACTCCAACTCCTTCTCCTTTGCAAATGTGCCAACACCACCAAGTGTACACCACCATGTGTATGTGTGTTAGCTTTTCACAAACATTTTCCAAAGGATTAGCCACTCAACTTGCCACGCCACTTGATCCTCGCGATGATGCAAAGTTAGATCACTCGAGTGGCACTAGATGACCGATATGCAAACAAGTTTGCCCCTCTTGATAGTACGGCCATCTATCCTAAATCCAGTCATCAACTTCTCTACACACCTATGACCGGTGAAATGAAATGCCCTTGGTTATACCTTCGCCTTGCGCATTCCATTGCATCTCCTCTAATGTCGATGCAACACATGCACCAACACGATCAACAATGATATGATCCACTTCATATCATCACATGATCATATTGGTTCATCGATCTTGACTTCACTTGCTTTTCACCATTGCCTTCGTCCATCGGCGCCAAGTCTTGCTCAAGCTTCACCGCCACGCGGTCCATTGCTCCAAAGCCTCCAACTTGCCCTTCACAGTTGCAACCAGTCCATCAAGCCAAGTCATGTCTTGATATTCTCCACCTTGATCACATGACTCAATGTCATGTCTCATTTGCAATGAGCTCCTTCATCATCACATGTGTGAGCTTTGCAACATCTCCGAGACATCTTCACCTCCATGTCATATGTTGCTCACACACATGCACCTGTGGATTAATCACCTGTGTATCTCACATAAACACAATTAATCCACCTAGGTTGTCACTCAATTACCAAAGCCAAACAAGGACCTTTCAACCTCCACCTCCACCACCACCTCCAGTCGACGGATCGGGAGGACGTTCTCGTCCATCCCAGCATGAGCCGCAGTAGAGGGTTCAAGTCCTAGGTAATTCAACGATTACCTTCCTGATTTCTCATGTACTATGTACGTAACATGCTCTATCTAACCTAGCCTTTTTTATAGGTACACGTGCTTCTTGCAGTGACTACACTGAGGGTACTAGCAACTTTGGGACCTTTCACACGGACGACACTCCACCTTGGTTCCTCGAGGAGGTAGGGCCTCCTAGCTTTCTGGTGCACCTCTACCGACTCAGGGTATGGAGCATATGGAGTCGACCCCACCTGCACGACAGCGACGCCCTCCAGACCAGTGGACTTACCCTACGGCCCAGGTTCGTCACCGAGGTGCGCAGGCACCTAAGCGTGGTCGTCGTGTAGGTTAAGCGTGTAGGACTATATGGTTGTATGCTAGCATGGATGTATGCATGCGAACTAATGTACTCTTCGATTTGTGATGCGAACTAATGAACTAATGTGCGCACTTTTGCAATGGAAGAAACGCACCAATACAGTCTCTCGCCTGGATCGTGGCAAAGGACAATTAAAACATAAAAGGATATTAAAGTCTTTGCATCGAGTATTCTAGCCGAAGATGATTGTGTTCATCAAAAAGTATCACATCGGGTGATGCCTGTGTCTAGAAAAGAAGGAATACAACATGACCTGTCGGCCCAACTTCCCTGTTGGTGCACCAAATGCCAACTGACCTGTCGGCCTTCCATGGGCCGATTTGCCCTGCTGGCCCTCCAGCTGCCGACAGGGACCCTGTCGGTGACGACGTGGGCCTATCGGCTAGTGAGAAGCCGACAGGTGTCCTATCGACCATTGAGCGGCCGACAGGCTGCTATATGTCAAATTTTTGTATAACAGCTTCTAGATTTGCAATTAATCATTAAAAAAATATTATTTAAATTTTTTTCCTATTTTGGATGCCTTTCTAAGCCTATACACAATGTCTCACTTGAACTCAACCTAAGTGTGTTCTCTATCACACGTAATTGTCCACTGCTTGCCTGTCCTGTTTTCGTTTTATTTCTCGATCTGGAATTGGAGTTGAGCTGAAAATGAAATTTGTGAACTGGGAACAAAGATGGACTATCCATATTTTTGCCTTTTTAAGGTGTTTGGAGCCTCACGAATCATGACGACAGGATGCATGTGAGTGTCTGATCTGGTCGCTGTCGTTGCCCTTCCTTTTTCTGTTTGGCTGCCCTGATGTTTCTTTCTTGGTTTTTTCCCTTAAAAAACTGGGCGGTGTTTCGTACGGTGTGGTTTGTTTGTTCAGTCATCCGGAATGTGCGTAGCTAAAGGTAGTGCCGAAGAATCACTCTCTTTTTCTTGTGCCGTTTCTGTTTTCTGGGATGTACATCACTCCGATATACGGAGTACTACTCTTTTTCTTGTGCCGTTTCTGTTTTCTGGGATGTACATGCTTAAACTGAATAGGAGAAATAAAGGGTAGTAAAGACCAAACAAGAAAGAATATAGAACAGGGGAGTCAAAACTCAAAACCAGGGGCTAACTGGAAGGGCTCAACCACGTCGAATTCCTTTGGTGTAAAACTTCTGGTGTCTGGTGTAGTGAATAGCTGGCTACTCCAGTCCAAAGCGCTGCTGTCTATTTGAAGTTCACACTTAGATCCTGGAAGTTTGCCATCTATTGCACAGAAAGTGCTTCAGATTACAACTGAAATACTATACTGGGGAGCAGAACTAGTAGTTCTGAATTCTGATGCAACAATTCTCATGGGTGCAGCTTCTCAACAGTGTGCCTATTGCACTGGTACAGTGCCCCCGCGCATTTCGTGTCAGCCACTCAGCCCAGTGACAAGAGGGAGCAGCAGATCTCCACAGTGGGAATGGCGTCGCAATTGATCCCAGCTTTGCGCCACCGCGTAATCGTTGCATTTGATCTCCAATGGGAACCACGGATCCTTGCAGCAGGATGACGCTGTTGTGTGCAGGACGGCGCTGTAGCCATCCTGGATGGTTGTCTCAGAATGAGTATAATTCCCGACACCTTCTAAACCGACACAATGTCTCATCCAGAACTCAACATGGACGCGTCTGCATTCCATATGTATCCGTAATTCCGTATCTCAATCTGTTCAAAGAATTGGCACAGATTGTCTGAACCTACACAATTTCTCGATCCATTGAAAAGCCTGGATGGAAGTGGAAGCTGATTATGGAGTTATGGTGGCATTGTGGATGTGTGCCTCTTCCAATTCTGCATCCCGTTCCCTTATATCAGGCTCTGCCTGTGCCTTGAACATTAATAATGCAGCTCACCTAATTAAGCATTCAGCTCATATGAAGAAAATCAAAACGGAAGAAGCTCGAAAATTATTTAAATTGGAGTTAAGACAGTGGCAGATGCCAAGCGTTTCGCACGTGGTTGCTGCTCACAAATCACAATAAATCGCTAGGCTGACTGAATTTTGTAAGAGTACATATGGGGCTAGAGTACTTTGGGTAGGAATCGCATTCTCAGTCCGGTGATCCAGTCATTTGCACCAAACACAATTCAGCAATTTGGTTTTATTGGTAAATGCTAATCTGCTGTAAGGTACATATATATCGACCTCTACTGCTAGCGTGACTAGTGGTTCAATTTCAGCTAGGTTTAGAATTATCTATTCAATGACATGGTGTGGTTGGTGAATCCGAGCGAGCATATACATTCTGGCTGTGCAGCGCCATGCGCCTCTCCTATTAATTTCATTTCATATTGAAACTGAATGTACTGAATCTGAAAGTCGAGACTGGCTGTTGGGATTGTGGCAGATATGAGCAGTAAGCACGTGCTCGTACTGGTGTGGTTGGTAACAAGAGTGATGGATGCATCAGCCATCAGCAGATAGGCGCCAAGCTGCTGATCTTTGGCCATCACTTGGAGCTTGGAAGCATGGTGTTTCCTGTTGGCCAACAGGATCACCGGCTCAGTGAGTGAACCACTCACCGGTCTTGTCGAGTACCCACTAGTGTTGCCGAGCACCCACTAGCCGTGTCGACCACGAACAAGCGTTGTCCGTCCCCACACACTATGGCCAGAGCTAGATGAAGAAGGGAGAACAGAGCATGCACACACAATACAAGACACCAGCGTTGGCCGAATCCCTGTCTGTGAGATGGCAAATCTGAACTCTCTTTACTGAGTTGCCGTGGTATCCTATTTATATAACTATATCCTTCTAGTCCTAGTACAGCTGCCATGCTGCTACAAGAACTAGATAACATACAGGGCTGACTCTACGCCGGCCACTGCATGTGTCTAAAGTGCTGCAGGTGAGCCGTGCGGCGCCTGCACCTGCAGCGGCTACAGTAACACAATAGGGGGCCTTTCGACGCCGCCTTCCCTTGCTGTATTCACACAAGGTAGCAGTAGATTATCTAACAATCTTCCCCTAATCCTACTGTTAACCCTTGTACCCCCTCCATGCCGATCATCTCCTTTAGCTCCGTGAGTCGAAGACGTCCGAGCGGCTTGGTGAGGACGTCTGCGAGTTGCCGACCAGTTTTGACGAACTCGATGACGATCTGTCCTCCATCAACACAGTCCCTAAGGAAGTAGAACTTCACGTCGATGTGTTTGCTCCAGTCGTATAGAACCGGATTCTTCGTGAGGACGATGACGGGCTAGTTGTCCACCATCAGTACTGGTGGGTGAGCTTCCACGCCGGTTAGCTCGCCCAGCAGCCGGCGTAGCCACACAACTTAGCACGCCGCTGTGGCCGCTGCTACGTACTCTGCCTCGCACGTAGATAGCGCCACCACCTTCTGTTTCAGCGACAGCCATGAAATTGGGGTCGACCCAAGGAAGACGAGCATGCTAGAGGTGCTCCGTCACCCGTCGATGTCCCCTGCCATGTCTGCATCGCTGAATACAGTGAGCTACAACCTACTCCCGCCGGTCTTTGGGAAGATGATCCCATGATCTACCATCCCCTTGACGTAGCGTAGTAGCCGCTTCACTGCAGCCCAGTGATCCTCTCTGGGATCATCCATGAAGCGACTGACGTAGCCCACGGCGAACGCAATATCCGGCCTTGTGTGGATTAGATAGCGCAGACCGCCAATGATGCTCCGGTAGAGTGTTGCATCCACCTTCGCCGCGGTGCTGGCCTTCGTCAGCTTGAGCCGCTCCTCCATCGGAGTCACGCATGGCTTGCACTCAGCCATGCCGCTCCTCTCCAATAGCTTGGAGGCATACGCGCTCTGACCGAGCGTGAGCTCCTCCTTCCCCTGTCTCACCTCGATGCCGAGGTAGTAGGAGAGTGTGACGAGATCGCTCATTCAAAAACGAGCCGCCATCTCACGCTTGAAGCCGTTGATGTCCTCCGTGCGCGCGCCGGTGACGATTAAGTCTTCCACATACACGCCGACGACGAGCTCCTCCTTCCCCCGTCGCCGCATGTAGAGCGCGTGCTCGGTTGCGCACCTTTGAAACCCAAGCTCGCCCAGCGTGGCGTCAAGCTTGGCGTTCCATGCTTGTGGGGCCTGCCGCAGCCCATAGAGCGCCTTGCGCAGTCGGAGCACCTTGTGCTCCTCTCCCTTGACGGCGAAACCTATAGGTTGCCTGACGAAGACCGTTTCCGCCAGCTCACCGTTGAGGAAGGCCGATTTAACGTCCAGGTGATGGATGCGCCAGTCCTTTGCTGCTGCCAAGGCTAGTAGCAAACGGACCGACTCCATGCGCGCTACCGGCGCAAAGACTTCCTCGAAGTCGATGCCCTCGCGCTGTACAAAGTCTCGGGCCACGAGGCGCGCCTTGTGCTTGACAACGGCACCGTGCTCATCCCGCTTCACCTTGTACACCCACTTCAGCCTGATCGGACGACATCTTGGAGGTGGATCGACGAGCTGCCAAGTCTCGTTTTCCTTGATCGCCTTCATCTCCTCCAGCATTGCCCATCGTCAGTTTCCATCCCGCTCGGCCAGCGCAAACATGGGTGGTTCCTCTGCACTAACGAGCAGCAGCTCTAGGTCATTGAGCAGCCTACCCGCCAGACCTGAGGGACTTATGTCGTCGACGATGTCGTCCAGCCTACGGAACCGCACCTCCTCACCTTCGTGGTAGGCGTCCACGAACTCAGTGATGTCACTTGGAGGTGACGCAAACTCGATCGGCATCGATGGAGTTCCCTGTTCCACCTGAGTGCTCGGCAGAGCACCTGGACAGTTCGTCACAACTCCTGCAGTGTTTGGCCACACTATAGGAGAGCCTAGCCTCAGTCTTGGAGTGGTTGGCACCACTGTAAGACGTCTTGGCTCCGCCACGGGAGTGCTCGACACCCATCCTGCAGTGGTCGCCGCCACTGTAGAACCTCCCGGCACCACTCCTGGCGTGCTCGGCATCCCTCCAAAAGTGCTCGGCACTCCTCTCGGAGTGCTTGGCATCCCTCCCAAAGTGCTCGGCACTACCCCAGAAGTGCTCGGCTCTACTGCCGGAGTGCTCGGCGCTCCTCCTAGAGTGCTTGGCACCTCTTTCCCAGCGTCTCCACTCTCGTGGATGACCAAGTGCTCGATGACGAAGGTGTTGGTGAAGCTACTAACTTCCCCTGTGCTTGGACTGCTCTAGTCCCAAGCCGCCTCCTCGTCAAACACAATGTCGTGCGAGACAAGTACCTTGTCTCCACGTGGGTCGTAGAGCCGGTACGCCTTGGTACCCTCCGCGTAGCCCAGGAACACCATGGGTGTGCTCCTATCCTCCAGCTTGGTGAGGTTCGGCTTTGTCTTCCTGACGTGGCCGATGCAGCCGAATGTCCGGAGAAAAGACACACTCGGCTTCCGCCCATACCAAGTCTCGAACGGCGTCTTGCCCGTTAGGGCCTTGGTCGGAGCGTGGTTGAGGATGAACACCACCGTGGTCACTGCCTCACCACAGAACCTTGCCAGCATACCTTTGGCCTTCATCATGAATCGGGCCATGCCGACAACCATCTGGTTCCACCTCTCCACCACGCCATTCTATTGTGGCGAGTACGGCGCGGTGTGGTGTTGCCCCACACCCTGATCCGCGCAGTACGCCGCGAACTCCACCGAAGTGAATTCATCGCCGTGATCAGTCCTCAGCACATGGAGCTTCTTGCCGCTCTCGGCCTCGTGCGCGCATCTTGAACTTCTTGATCGCCGCCGCCGCTTCGTCTTGCTCGTCAGGAGTTACAGCCACATGTAGCGACTGCAATCATCCATGAGCAGGAGGAAGTACCGCCGACCACCGCCAGTGGCTGGCGTGATCGGCCCGCTGAGATCGCCATGGATGAGCTCGAGAGCGTCCTTCGCGTGATACTTGGCCGCCTTTGGGAACGGCAACCTTCTCTGCTTCTCGGCCAGGCAGCTGTCTCACAGCTCACCTCCGTGCGCGATGTGGGGTAGCTCTCGGACCATCTTCTCCAGCCAACCAAGCGCGTCGAAGCTGAGATGTCCGAACTGAGCATGCCACAGCCATGGCTCCTCGGTATGCCTTGCCGCCAGGCACATCGGCTGCTCTACCTTTAGGTCGAGCAGGTACAACTAGTTCAGAGACCTCTTCACCTTGGCGAGAAGTCGCTGCTCCCGGTCCCTGATCCTAAGGACCCCGTCCTTGATTAGTACCTCACTACCGCACTCATTCAGCTGACTAATGTTGATGATGCTGGAACGCAGCTGCAGGATGTAATATACATCCGTTAGCGCGTGGTGCTCCCCGTTCTGGCACCTAAAGATAATGGTGTCGTGCCCTTGGATAGCCACCCTTGAGCCATCACCAAACTTCACCGTACCGGTAACATCGTCGTCGAGCTCGGAGAAGGATTCTTTGGAGTCCGTCATGTGGTTACTAGCACCAGAGTCCAGATACCACCGCTGCTCCTGGTCGGCGCCCACACGTCCGAGGTGGACTTGGGCGCGTGGTTCGTCAAGGTTGACGGTCTTAGGGCCTTCCCAAGTCCTTCCACTGTAGTCGCCTCTTCCCTCTCCTCGGCCTCAACGTCGTGCAGTGCACAGAACGTTGACATCAGAATAGTGGCCTCATCCTCATCGTTGGCTTGCGCCAGATGAGCTTCAGCCTTCTTCTCTTGCTTGCGGTTTGGGCACTCCGTGCCCAATGGCCCATCTTCCCACAGCGCCGACATGCGTTGGGGTCAACCTACTTCTTCTCCGAAGAAGCCTTACCACGGCGCTTGCCATTTCCACCGCGGCTGGAGGAGGTTGCCTTCCCGGAGTTCCTCCGAGCAGCCCACTCCTCTTCCGTCAGCAGGAGTTTCCCGCTGTCCTTCGTTGCTGTCACCTGATCCAGGCGCTCATCCACCGCCCGTAGATGACCTGTCACATCCTCAATGGTGAGGGTGGACAAGTCCAGCATCGTCTCTATGGAGAGAGCGATCTGGATGTACTTTGCCGAGCACGGAGTGGAGGTACTTGGAGACCGCCTCCTCTTCGTCGATGGTGACGCCATGGCTCTTCAGCTTGCTGATGAGCGTCTGCAGGCGGAGGGAGAAGTCCTCCACCGTTTCACCATCATTGAACTTGAGGTTGGCGTACTCCTGCTTCAGAAGCTGGGCCGTCGCCTTCTTTGCGCGGTCGGAACCGACGCGCATCGCCGCAATAGTCTCCCACGCCTCCTTAGCAGAGCTCTTCATCCCCAATGGCTCCCTGTACTCTGTCGGTACAGCAGCAAGGATAGCCTCCAACGCTGACATGTCATCTTCTTCACAGTCGGTGCCCTTGTCAACAGCATTCCAGAGCCGTCGGGCTCTCAGCTTGACCTTTCATGCTCACCGACCACTCTCCATAGTTGGTGCGAGTCAGCGTCGGCCAACTGGTGCCGCTGACCTCTCACACCGTGCGAACAATGACCTCCGGTCGTGGTGGGATAGCCACAGCAGTGCCACTGCTGTCGCCCACTTTCGAACCGCCCGTCATCGCCAGCGGTTGGTCTGGCGACGGTGCTTGTACGGCTCGATACCACTTGTTTGCCCACAGGATCATCGGCTCAGGTGAGTGAATCACTCACCGGTCTTGCCGAGCACCCGCTAGCCGTGCCGACCACGAACAAGCGTTGTCCGTCCCCACACACTATGGCCAGAGCTAGAAGAAGAAGGGAAAACAGAGCATGCACACACAATACAAGACACCAGCGTTGGCCGAATCCCTGTCTGTGAGATGGCAAATCTGAACTCTCTTTACTGAGTTGCCGTGGTATCCTATTTATACAACTATATCCTTCTAGTCCTAGTACAGCTGCCATGCTGCTACAGGAACTAGATAACATAAAGGGCTGACTCTGCGCCGGCCACTGCATGTGCCTACAGTGTTGTGGGTGAGCCGTGCGGCGCCTGCACCTGCATCGGTTACAGTAACACAGCAGGGGGCCTTTCGGCGCCGTCATCCCTTGTTGTGTTCACATAAGGTAGCAGTAGATTATCTAACATTTTCTAGGGTGGGTGAACCGAGCTTGATTTCACTTACTAGTACATTGCATAGGTAAGGCATAAGCTAGTGCTGAAATCGCCACTTGATATTCCTTTTGTGTCATTTATGTTTAGTTGTAGTATGTACAAGCTTAAATTGAATAAGGGAAAGGGACATGGAGAGGAGTGAGAACCTCGCAAATCAAATTATTGTGCCTTTCACCTGCATATGATGGCTTGAAATCCACCAATAACTACCAATCACTGTAACCAGTTTGCCCTCACTGAGTCCAAACAATTGCAGTTCTCAGTAGGCGGACGCGGGTCGGGTTTGTAGGTCATATGTATAGTCATCCTCAATAATTTCGGTCTGCAAGGCTTCTCTAGCAGCCATGATAAATTGGTTAATGTGCTAATTGTTGATGCAGGTGCTGGTCACACACGGACCATAATGGTTGATCACACGGCGGGATCAGAGGAAGAATACACGACAGGGGAGTCAACCGGGTATACACGTACGGAAGAGCTCAACCACACCAAATTCCTTTGGCTCTTGCAATGCATTCGGCAAAGTCACCTGGACTTAATGAGGGCAGAAGCAAACGTGGATGCTGTTGTGTGCAGCTCCCATATTGCTGTCATGACGAATGAGGTCAATTCCCAATGCCTTCCAAACCTACACAATGTCTTATCCAAAACTCAACATGGATGTGTCTCTATCACTCATGTATCCGTATCTCAATCTGTTCAAAGAGTTGCCACAATACATGGTTTCTTGATTTATTGAAAAGCCTAGGTGTGGAAACTAGAAGCTGATGCTTCTGGTAGCTGGCATCATGGATGTGTGGCCATTCTGTTTCTGCATCCCATTGCCTTATATCGGCCTTTGCCGCTCTCCATGTCGTCGAGCTTTAATGCAGCTCACCTAAATGAGCATTCAGCACCTGTAAAGGGATCGAAAGTGAAAGAAGCTCAAAAATTACAATGGAGTTAAGGCAGTTGCAGACACCAAGACTTTTACACGTGAACGGAATTTGTAAAGAGTAGATATGGGGATAGAGCACTTTGGGTTGGATTTGTATAATTGTATTTGATGTGGATGCATGCCGGCTCTGGGAGAGACGATGCAACAGAAGGTGGGAGGAGGAGAGATGGAACACCCGATCTACTTTTGAAACATCCAAATATAACGGTTGCACCATATGTTTGAAGGCAGTTGAAACACTTGAAACATCCTTATGAAACACTTGAAAAACACACCTGAAAACACACTTAAAAACCATTGCAACCATACGCAACATCTGAATAAAACACATGCAACATATGTGTGAAACATATGCAACATCGACATAAACACAATTGCAACATGCATCCGGAAAACATAGATGAAATATTGGGAAAAAAAGCTTGAAACATACGTATACAACCACTACAACATATGCAACATCTCGATCTACTTTTGCAACATCCGCATGAAATAATTGCAACATACCTATGAAATGTCTGAAATACTTGAAACAAATGGTTGCAACATGCACTTTCAAGCGCAACATCTGCTCAGACGAATGGCCAGTACGACTCCACCGCCTGCCGGCTCTGATCCATAGCTGTTGCCCCCGATAGAAGGAGAATCGAAACCACAACGACCGCGGCCGGATCGGAGGGTGGGATCTAGGTTGGGAAGTGGAAGGCGTGGACCGGGGCAACGCTGCGCGCCCGTGCCGGAGTTGTGCGTCCCATGCCGGAGCAGGGCCACGCGCCCGCACCAGATCTGCACCCGCGCTAGGGCCGCCGCCGGGGTCGCACCCATCCTTTCACCGGAGTTGAGGCCGGGGGTGGCCGGCCGGAGAAGAGGAAGGGGGTGGCCGGGGGTGGCCGTGTGGATCAGAGCTCATGCTCGTGCCGGGGCCGCCGCCGCACGCTGGAGCAGGAGGAGGGAGAGGGAGGCAGCGGGGGGGCGTGGCTCGTGCGACGCGCTTGGGGGCGGGGCGGGGGCGCGGCTCGGCAGAGGAGCGTTGCGGCGTGGGTGCGGCGGGTGCAGAGATGCCGCGGTGGGGGAATGAGCAGGTGCAGAAATGAGCGGCCCGATCCAGACGTATGATATGTATCATTATCGTTATGCAATACCGTAGACTCTCTCTGTTTGACTCCTCTTCTGTCCATTCCTTCCTTTTGTGTTCATAGATTTTTTTTCCTTCCGTGACTCACGCGATCCTGTGGGCAACCTCTACTCTGTCTCGATTTCCACCAAAACAGTACGTACGTGCTTTTCACCTTGATAACGAAGAAAGACTCCAAGCCATGCACGTATGGCCCACAAGACAGCAACAAGAAAGAGAAAATCAATCCGTTGACATACATGCATGCACCCAAATTTTCATGCAACAACACGGCATGCCTTTCTAAGTCCTTCCGCCTCACGCATGTAACTTGGCATGTGCCTCCAATTGCTTGGCCATCGCTACATGCCGGGACTCCGTCTTTTCCAACCAGATCCAAAAACAGCACGCTAGCCCGTACTTCCTGACCAAGTGACCAGTGACCACCAAGAAAACCTGAGGATGCCGCACGTCTCCACCGGTCGTTGTCACGTATTCTCTGAAAAACCAGGACACACGAATGAAGCTGTCTCTCTTGGTCAATTTTGTGTGGCCTGGATGCTGTTGCTCTCAGCTGAGTGGAGGTGAGTGTGGACGGCCGCTACCGTACCCAGTATGGCTAAGATGAGCTCCCTCCGTTCCACTCCACTCCACTGCTTGCGCGCCGTGTTTTCGTTTTTTTTCTGGTTCTGGAATAGGATGTGATCTGAAAACAAAATTTGTGAACTGGAAACAAAGATGGGCTATCCCATATTTTTGCCTTTTTTAAGGTGTTTGGAGCCTCACGAAGCATGACAAAAGGATGTGAGTGTCTCTGGTCACTGTCGTTTCCCTTCTTTCTCTCGTTGGCTGTTCTGAACCTGCGTTTGGTAGTGTGGCTGGTGCTGAGGACGATGTTTCTTTCTTAATTTTTTTTCCTGAAAAAAACAAGTGGTGTTTCGTACGGCGTGCTTCGTTTGTTCAGTCATCCTGAATGTGTATAGCTAAAGCCAGTGCCAATTCACTCCGATGTTCTCATTCTTCTCGTGTAGTTTGTGTT
This sequence comes from Miscanthus lutarioriparius, assembly GCA_904845875.1. Lineage (NCBI taxonomy): Eukaryota > Viridiplantae > Streptophyta > Magnoliopsida > Poales > Poaceae > Miscanthus > Miscanthus lutarioriparius. Next base: position 80,982,537 of record CAJGYO010000018.1, read on the forward strand.
TTCTAGGATGTACATATTTAAACTGAACAGGAGAAATAAGGGAAGTATGCCACCAAACAAGAAAGAATAAAGAACAGGCCGGGGAGTCAAAACCCAAAAGGGCTAATTGGGAGAGCTTAACCACGTTGGATTCGTTTGGCTGATGCTATGCCTTCGGCGAAGTCACTTGGCCTTAGTGGGGACAGAAGCAAAGCACGGACCCACAGCAGCAGGACGCCGCTTGGGTGTGCAGAGCGGCGCTGTAGCCATACTGTATCGCTGCCACAGAGAATGAAGGTAATTCCCGGTGCCTTCCAAACCTACACAATGTCTTGTCCAAAACTCAACATGAGTGTGTCTCTATCGCATATGTATCTGTATCTCAATCCATTCAAAAGAATTGGCACAGATCGTCTAAACCTACACGATTTCTCTGATCGATTGAAAAGCCTCAGTGGAAGGGGAAGCTGAAGCTTATGGATGATGGCATTGTGGATGTGTGGTTTCTGCATCTCGTTGCCTTATATCGGCCCATATCGTTCTCATGTCCTTGACCTTGAGCATTAATGCAACTCACCTAAATCAGCATTCAGCTCCTGTGAAGAGAAGGAAAGCAGAAGAAGGTCGAATAATTACACTAGAGTTAAGATTGGCAGATACCAAGCAGTTCACATGTGCTTGCTGCTCATAATAAATCGCTTGGCTAACTGGATTTCTAATAATACATACCGGGATAGAGGACTTTGGGTAGGATTCGTATTTGATGTGTCTCGATCCTGTGATCCAGTCATTTGCTCCAAATACAATTCATCAGCAATGTGGTTTGATTGCTATTCTGTTTATATGGTGGCAGATATGTGCACAGTCATACTGAAACTCAAACTGAAACTACTGAAGCTGAAAGTACTTTCATATAGAAACTCTCCTACTAATTTCATACTGAAACTGAAAGTCGAGTCAGGCTGCTGCGATTGTGGCAGATTGTGCAGTAAGCACGTGTTCATACTGGTGTGGCTGATACCGAGAGTGATGGATGGATCAGCAGATGGGTACAAAATTGTTTGCCCACCATGTCCAATTCCTTTGCCTCTTGCTATGTGTTCAGTGAAGTCACCTAGCCTTAATGAGGGCAGAAGCAACCGTGGATCCTTAGCCGTTGGTAATCACAGTGTGAAGGACGCAGCTGTAGCCATTCTATATTGCCGTCATGACGAACGAGCGAGGTTAATTCCTGACGCCTTCTAAACCTTCACAATGTCTCATCGAAAACTCAACATGAATGTGTCTCCATCACATGTGTATCCATATTTCAATCTATTCAAAAGAATTGGCACAAATCGTTTGAATCTACACGATTTATCAATCGATTGAGAACCCTCAGTGGAAGTGGAAAGCTTATGCTTATGGTGGCAAGCATTGTGGATGTGTGGCCCTTGTTTCTGCTCCCCGTTGCCTTATATCGGCCTTTGCCTCTGCCTCGAGCATAAATGCAGCTCACCTAAATGAGCATTCAGCTCTTGTAAAGATAAGGAAAACGGAAGAAGCTAAAAAAATTACACTGGAGTTAAGGTAGTGACCGATACAAATCGTTTTCACGTACCTGCTGCTCACAAATCACACTAAAATTCACAATACATCGTTCGCCTAACTGAAGTTGTATAGATTACGTACATATGGTGATAGAGCATTTTGGGTTGGATTGGCATTTGATGTGTCTCAGTCCAGTTATTTGCAATACAGTTCAACAATGTGGTTTGCTTGCTATTCTGCTCTAAGAGTGTTATATGGAGATTTGCTAAGTACTCCAAGTAACTCTAAAAAGATAAGATTTCAAAGAAATTAAAGCCCTTGTTTTTTTAATACTGTAGATAGATAACTTTAGTGTTTTAAATAATAAGGAAAAGAAAAAAAATCCTTTAAGATCTCAAGCCAGCGGACCCTACTTTATCTTTTCTGTTTGGTCTATGCAACATATGTGCTAGAAAAAATATATATTCTAGAAATTGAGAGACTTTAATGTCTGTGAGATTAGTTGGTTACCTTGATGGCCTCTTCTTCACGCAAGTGCTTGATTAAAAGTATTCCAGAAATATTAATATTATAATCCAAAATTGTCCACCACATTATGAGGCGGCGAATAGAATTTCAGTGAGTTTGTAATTCAATATTTTATTGCACTAATCACACACCTATTATGATAGCGTCTTGTAAATTCTTTTAGCAAGTTTTTGTCATGTACTCCTCCGTAAAAAATATAAAGGATTTAAGTTTGTCCTAAATCAATTTAACTTAAATTTGACTAAGTGCATAAAGATATTAACATGTACAACGCCAAAGTGGTAAATTATGAAACTGCATTTCATTACATATCTAATATAATGCTAATTTTGATGCCATGAATATTATTGTTCTTTTGCGTAAACTTGGTCAAACATAGGATGGTTTGATTTAAGATAATTTAAAATCTATGTATTTCAGGACAAAGAGAGTACACAATATTATGTTTAGATACATGTTTTTCTGAAGTTGTAATGCACATCAAATTTGTCATTGTTCTTGCCAAAAAGCTTTACACAAGAAGTTACATGTTTGGCTTTGATCACATTATAAAGAGATGACAAAATATATACTACCTCCTTCTTGAATATAATTCCAGCATACTACCAAATCAAACCATCTGAGTTATATTCTAGCATAGAACCAAGTCAAACCATCTGACTTTGACCAATTTCATATAAAAAGTATCAATATTTATGATTACCAAATAATTATAATTAGATTCATCATGAAATTTATTTTTATAGAACATAAAATTGATGTCATAAATATTGATATTATTTTTTTTAATTTTTTTTTCAAACTTTAGATAGTTTGACTAAGGATAGAACTAGAAATTTAGTTTCATTCTTTTTTCGATGAGAGTAGTAAGCCATGCATATATGCAGTTAGAAAAATTTTGCACACTCATACATATCTCGCGCTAAAAAAAAAGACCATTACGACGGTCATATGTAGAGTTTGACCTGTGTATGATGGCTTTGGTTCTAAATGCGGTAGCCGCCAAATCGGCAAAAAAAGAATTTTTTTTTGAAATGTTCTTTTTTTTCGCGCTTCGCAAAATCAATTTAATCTCACAGGTCCAATTTCCACATTTTGCAACGCACAACATCACATATATTCTCAGTGGACGTCCAACACAGAATCGGCATTGAGGTCATAACAAGTCTAGGTCCATTGAATTATGGATACATGATCAATTACCTTTTCAAGCTCGCTAAACCGGAAAAAGCCGAGGCGCTACAGCGTCTTGCCACCCTAATGTGCCACGAATACGTCGGAGGAGGGCCCCGTGGAGGTGGATACGGTGGATAGGGTGCGGTGGTGGATCGACATCATCGATGGCGGGACCTCCGAGAGCGGGTTCGAACCGCCCTGCCATCACTACCTGAGATTAAACGCCAAGTGATGTCATTAGTGTCTCGCAGACATGGACGCACAAGTTAAAGCAAGTCAATATACTCAGAGGGGTCCCTCCGGGAGCGGCGAGAGGCGAGCACAGGAAAAAACTACGGAGGAGGAGGCGGTGGAGCGAACATTGGAAGAGGAGAGGCGGTGTAGACGCCGGCGTCTGTCATGGGACCGGAAGAAGTGGCCATGTTACGCATATGAGTGTTGTAGTCTTGCTTGTGAGCTTTCTTTGGTAAGCCATCCATTGCGCCATCATCTGCGCCATCGTCATCTCTATCACTATCGTCGTCATCGCTATCAATATTGTCGAGCTCCCTTAAGTCATCACTGTCATCATCATCCTCATCGTCTCCATAGTCATCATCATGTACCTCCTCCTGGACAACTCCATAGTCATCATCATGCCACAGGACAATCTCAAGCATTCTTAAGTCCACATCGCATCCATTCACCTCCATCCCGCCTCGTCCTCATCCTTTCGATTTGTCTACTTCCATGCCCATGAGCGAACCAATGTCGATCTCAAGGTACCTTCTAGCCCCTCGGGTTGATAGAACTCATCGGTGCTTGGGTCAAAGTTTGTAATCGTCGTCGTTTGGGAGGCGCGCTTTCTTGTGGCGACACCAAATGCACAAGGCTCCACCCCGCAAGCTTCTCGTCTTTTGGCACGCCCATGGGAGGTAATAAACTTGCGTGGCGTCTCGGTTAGCCACAAATAGACATCGTCTCCTTTATATTTGGAGTCACCGTGAATCTCGACTTGACCTATCGTAAGGTCTTTCCTCATGATATCGAGGATCGAACCAATGGCATTTGAATACCACCGGCGCTAAAGTCCCGGCACCCTTAAAGTTGAGCTCGTATATCTCTTCGACTATGCCGTAGTAGTCCTTCCCATCATCTTATGATTGTACGAACTCCATGACACATGGTTTTTAGGTTGGTCGACTCTCCTCGTAGCTTCTCGTGGAAAGCGATAGCCATTCACATCATAAGCGGTGAATGACTTCACCCCTCTGGGAGAAGCCACGGCATTTTGTTTCAATTCATCGCTCATTTCTACATCCGTTCGGGCTGCAAGGAAGTAGAAGATCGTTACATAACTTCGCGGAAAGGGAGCAAAGTGGAATCAAAAAGTCGGAAGAAGGTTAGTTGGTTGCCCCTATTACCTTTATGCAAGAATTCCCGGGGAGATGAAATCAGGCACAGAGTGTCTAAGAAGATTGTGACGTCAGATGTACTCAATGAAGGCCCTTGGTGAGAGCCCTATTGCCTCTCGGTATTGACTAATAAATTCCCTAAAGAAGAAAGAAACTAGAGGAATGAGGACCATGATAGATGGAGGATAGTAGACAGACGTAGGTAACAAGCTCATTGAGAACTTACTTCCGATAAGGAATCACTTCATCAAGGTTGATCAACAATGTGAACATGATAGTCGCCACTCTCGATGGTTCAAGCGCTTGTTGGTACTGCGCTTCCACTCCAGAGATCCCCTTGGAAAAGGTGAGTATCGATGAGTCTCGTCGGCGTTGTAACGAGGGGTTGGATTGTGCATGTTGCGAAGCTTCTAAAGATAGTAATGCGCATGTGAAGGTCGACACCTCCTCTAGAACGGAGGCCTCTCCCACGGAAGCCTCAATCTTGGCTTTATTTCTACAATTTTTCCGAAGAAGCTTTAGACACTTGTGGAGATGTCCAAGTTTTAGCCACCCGACGCCGCCACTTGCTCGAAACTTTCTCAAATTTTTACCACACACCTCGCATGCGATGACAAGACACGTCGTCAAGTTTCGTCATTTCGAGGACTCCGTTTGATTTTATAAAATTTAAAAACACTTTTCACGCTGCAGTGGTGGCTCGGCGTGTTCACACCAACAACATCGAAATTTCACGCGAGGCCCTTTGCACGACCTCAACATGCTCCAAACATCATGAATATCATTTTCTCAATGGCCGGATTCCATTATTTCATGTACTGCAGTTCAAATCTGGCCCAAAAAAATCAAGGAATATAGCAAAATAAATCAAAATGACCCCAAACTTGGAATATATCATGTACTTACTGTAGAGCAAGGCAACACAAAAAAGCTGGGATCAAAAATCGAAAAAACAAATTAATTCTTTGCCGATCGCCGGGGAGGATGGCGGATGGCATTAAGCTTTTGCCGCCTCATTTAGGTGGACGGAGGGCGGCAAAGGTGACGGTGTGGATGGCGTCAACCATGGCCTGCCTTTTGCCGATCTGCAATTCTTTGCCAAGCGCACGGCATTCGGCAAATCCATAACTTTACTTTGCACAGCGATCGGCAAAAGTCAAGCGATCGGCAAATCCTGCTTTGCCGACTGCAAGAGGAAATTCCAGTTGGCAAAGGGACCTCTTTGCCGAGTGTCGAAAAAAAACAGTTGGCAAAGAAAATTGCAGTCGACGCAAAGAGCCAGTTTCAGGAGTGTCTCGCGCTAACACAGAATCGGCATTGAGGTCATACATTGAATTATTCTCAATTGCAGTTCTCAGGACGACACAGAATCGGCATTGAGGTCATACATTGAATTATTCTCAATTATTTTAAGCTGCTAAACCAAATCAAATAATGTAAATTCCCGATGCCTTCTAAGCCCTACACAATGTCTCATCCAAGTTAAATGTAAAGTATGTTCTCTATCACGTAAGTATCCATATCTATACCTGTGAAGGGTTGGAAGGAACCTGATGCTCATATGGTGGCATCATGGATGTGGTGGCCTTTTTTTATCGATCATATCACCTTATATTGGCCTCTGCATGTCTTTTTGGGCATTAATGCAGAACATATGGAATTCTTAATAAGCATAAGGTTCAATAAAGTGAAGGAAAATAAAAGAAGCATGGAAATTACATTAGCGTTAAAACTTAGTCCTATCAAGTGGCTGATACCAATTACCAAGCAGTGGCAGCCTGTCATGTGGGGCCATCATTACTCCCGCTGGCAGCCCAAGACCAGGGCCATTGATGGCTGATTGCGCCCAGATGACGCCCATCAATGATCAAGGATGGCGACCAGCAAGGATCAAGGAGAGCAGCATGCAAGGAAGGCATGGTTTAGGGGATTTATGGAGTTTAATCCCTGATATGTAGCTGGCCAGAGTGCCTATATACTGGTTGTACCCAGCCCTCTTTGGATTAAGCAATAACAAACCAATTTCCCTAATCTACCTATTCTGTATTAATCTCATCCCCTTCACAATTGGGCGTCTAGGTTATGAACTTCGTAGCCGTGGTCCTGCTACCCTGAGTGCCAATGCCCTTGACAACCTAGTATCGGGTTCCAGGCGTTCCTCCACCACCACTCCGCCGCTAAACCCCACCGCGCCCACGCCGTCGCAAGCTATCCCCACCGCGCCGTCATCACCCACTAGCTCGGTAACATCCACAATGGCCGAACCAACCACCACTGAGCTGGCCGCCATCATCGCCAAGCTGGCTGCGACTGTTGACACTCTGCAGGCCAAGGTCGACGCTATCCAGCAGCCACCTCCTGCTGCTTCCTCATCCGCCAACAAGGGGCCAGTCTCGGGCGAACACCACAATGACCGGCCACCACGTCTCCAAAAGATGGACTTCCCCCAAATATGACGGCAAGTCTAATTCATTGGCATTTATCAATTGATGTGAGTCCTATTTTCATTAGCAGCACATCACGGAGGAGGAGAAGGTGTGGATGGCCTCCTACAACCTGGAAGCCGGTGCACAAATGTGGTACATCCAGGTCCAGCAGGACGAGAGCACACCACCATGGCGCCGCTTCACCGAGCTGCTGCACCTCCGGTTTGGGCTGCCTCTGCGCTCCAACCCCTTGGCGATCAAGGATGGCGACCAACAAGGATCAAGGTGAGCAGCATGCAAGGAAGGCATGGTTTAGGTGATTTATGGAGTTTAATTCCTGTTATGTAGCTGGCCAGAGTGCCTATATATTGGTTGTACCACCCAACCCTCTTTGGATTAAACAATAACAAACCAATTACCCTAATCTACCTATTCTGTCTTAATCTCATCCCCTTCACAATTGGGCGTCCAGGCTACGAACTTCATAGCCGGGTCCTGCTACCCTGAGTGTTGACGCCCTTGACACAGCCGGTTCGCATGTGCTGGCTGCTTGACTACTAAGTATAAATAGCTTTGGCAACCAATTGCAGCTTGGAAGCATGGTGTTTCGTAGGGTGGATGAACTGAGCTTGGAAGCCGCCAATCTTTGGCAATCCATTTGTTTGTTCATTATGCTTGTGCATAGATAAGACACTGCTGAAATCGCCTCTGTTATATAATCCTTAGGGGTATGGAACAGATGAGTGAAAACCTCTCCACTCAAATTGCTTCATATCTTGAAATGCCTTTGACCTGATTGACTTTCTGTCATTTTTGTGAGTCTGCTTTAAACATGAGTGTGAGGAGTTCTTTGTAATAATGTGGTCTGACTCCTCACTTGCGAGCGAGGATGAAGTTGGATGTTTTTATTCCATTATCTAAAAAAATGCCTTTGACCTGCGTATGACAGCTTCAAATCTACCAATCACTGTTGTTAGTTTGCGCTCACAAGTCCAAGCAATTGCCTGCAGTTCTCAGTATGCGCGGGTCAGGTGTTTAGGTCATACTTAGAGTCATTCTCAATTATTTTGGGCTGCACACAATGCTAGCCCCTCTAGTGGCCTTGAGATATTGGTCAAGATGCTAACGAAAACTGAATCAAACAAAGTAAATTCTCGATGGCTTCTAAGCCTACACAATGTGAAACCGATACCTTCTAAGTTTACACAATGTCTCACCCAAAACTCAATGTAAGTGTGTTCTCTACCACGTAAGTATCCACATCTATACCTGTGAAAGGCTTGGGAGTAACCTGATGCTTATATGGTGGCGGCGTGGATGTGGTGGCCCTTTTGTTTCTGCATTCTGTCACCTTATATCGGGCCCTGTTCGCTTCGCTGAAAAAAGAAGACAAAACACTGTTCCGGCTGATTTGTTGTGAGAGAAAAACACTGTTCCGGCTGGAAAAAGAAGCCAAAAAGCCGAATTATAAGAGAAGCGAACAGAGCCTCGGCCTCTGCTTGTCTTGGGACATTAATGCAACGCATCTGACTAAGCATTAGCTTATGTAAAGCAGACGAAAATAAAAGAAGCATGGAAATTACAGTAGCTGTTCGCACGTGCTGGCTGCACAATATAAACTTGATAGAACAGTTTTTTTTTTTTTGAGGATAGAGATAGATCGAACACTTGGGTAGCATTGCCTGTGCAAGTTTGCATAGACAAAGTTAGTGCCCAAATCACCACTCTGATATTCTTTTTTATGTTGATTAGGCCAGTACTTAGATCGAGTAACAAAAAGAGAAGTCGCTAAACAAGAAAGAATATAGAACAAATGGGTGAAAACCATGTCAATCAACAATAACTCAACCACGTCTAATGGTTCCTATTTCCTAAATATGCGTGTGATGCATGTGTCGTACCCACGAGATTTAGACGTTTACCTTCTCTTATGCACGGGGAAATGCTGGACACCATGCCATTACAGGGATAAAGTAATCGTGCTCGCACTCTTGGCTCAGCGTGCGCACATGACACACCATTGGCCTCTCTCAAGCTTATAACAAGTGCATACACAAACCACCTATTTGAGTTCAGTCAACTATTAGTCAAAATCTGACACGAGATTAAGATTTTAATGGACCTAGCATTTAATATGGGCAATATGATTTATTTGATTTAGGATTAAATCAATTTTGACCCCTCAACTCTTCCCTTTATCTAATTTTAACCCCCAACTACAAAATGGCCCTGTCCCTGCGCTTGGTGGTGTGGCTGGTGCCAAGGGCGATCTTTCTTTCTTTCTTTCTTTCTTTCTTTTATTTTTGCCCGAAAAAATTGAGTGGCGTTTCGTTTGTTCATTCGTGCTGAATAATGTGCATAGCTAAAGCCAGTGCCGAATCACTCCCATACACTCATTGTTCTTGTGTCATTTATGTTTTCTAGGATCTACATGTTTAAATTGGATAGGAGATATAAAAGAAGTAAGTCACCAAACAAGAAAGAATATAGAAAGAGCTCAACCACGTTGAATCCTGTGGCTGTTGCGATGTGTCCGGCGAAGTCACGTGGCCTTAGCATGGACAGAAGCAACCGCGAATCCTCAACAGTAGGACGCCGCTTGGGTGTGCAGGACGGCGCTGTAGCCATACTGTCTCACTGCCTCAGAGAATGAGGTTAACGACGCCTTCTAAACCTACACAATATAATGTCTCGTCCAAAACTCAACATGAACACTGTCTCTATCAAATATATGTATCCATATATCAACCTAATCAAAGAGTTGGCAGAGATCGTCTAAACCTACACGGTTTCTCGGTCGATTGAAAAGCCTCAGTGGAAGGGGAAGCTGATGCTTATGGTGGAAAGCATTGTGGATGTGTGGCCCTTCTGTTTCTGCATCCTGCTGCCTTATATTGGCCTCTGCCTCGAGCATTAATGCAGCTCACATAAATGAGCATTCTGCTCCTGTAAAGAGAAGGAAAACGGAAGAAGCTCAAAAATTACACTGTAGTTAAGATAGTGGCAGCGTTTCACACATGCTTGGGTATAGTGTACTCTGGATATGGATTCATATATTTGATGTGTCGTGATCCAGTCATTTTCTCCAAAATACAATTCAGCAATCACTACAGGAAACCGGGACTTTGCCCAGTGCTGGAATCTTTGCTGAGTGCCAAATATCGGGCACTCGGCAAAGGCCACCTTTGCCGAGTGCCGCACTCGGTGAAACTTGGCACTCGGCAAATAGGTCTTTGCCGAGTGTCTGGCACTCGGCAAAATACGACACTCGTCAAAGCCAAACTTTGCCCAGTGCCAGACACTCGGCAAAGAGGCGCCCGGGATAACGGTGCCCGACGCCGGCCTCTTTGCCGAGTGCCTTCTGTTTGGCACTCGGCAAAATATTGGCTTTGCCGAGTGCCTAGGGCTAGCACTCGGCAAAATATTCACTTTGCCGAGTGCCAAACCTTAGCACTCGGCAAAATAATTTTTTTTTTTGTTTTTTGCCACCAACTTTTTTTATTAGATTTTCATTTGTACCATGAACAACATGTTCAAATTTGGCACAATTTCATTGCTGTTTGCTATATTTCTTCACTTTATTTTGTTTTCTTGCAATTTTCCGAAAAATGTAGGTTTGAACTGTAGGTGCATCGAATAATAGTTTTGATCCATTCCAAAAATGTTATTCTTGTTTGTTAGTGTCACTTTATGCTAAATCAAGGAACTGTCTCCGAATTTCGATCAACGTGCTCACGGGGCAACGTCGCGAACTTGCGTGCGAGTGGTTATTTAATTCTATAAAATTCAAACGAATCCTGAAAATCATGAAACTTGGCGAGATGTCGTGATATCACATGCATATGCGGTGGTAAAAATTTGAAAACGTTTGGAGGGCGTCATCACGTATGGTGTTCACAAACCAGGACATCATCACATGTGACGCCCTAATGTTAGTATTAGTTAGTAAGTAGTAGTGTTAGTAGTAGTAGTTAATTAGTAGTGTTAGTATTAGTTAGTAAGTCGTAGTGACAGTAGTAGTTGTAGTTGTTGTTCATAGTTTTAGTGTTAGTAGTAGTTATTGTTGTATTTATGTGGTTGATGGCCTTCGTGCCTATGTTTGGTATACATGTGGTTGTTGGCCTTCGTGCCAATGTTTTTTGCAGGTTTTGGGAACCTCTCCGTGCAGGGGAGGTGCTGCCGAAATTTTCAATGGAGTCTAACCATTTGCCTTTTCTTTGCAGGACGAGGACCGTTGGGAGGCACTCGGTGACCCCGATCGTCTGCGTTGGCGTTGCGGTTCTGCCTGCACCGCGTCGCCTCGCCACTACAGCGAGTCGCCACCGCCCCACTAGCCTGACCTCACCGACACCCTAGGTATAATCCATCTTGCATACTTGCATCTCGTGTAACCCCAGTTAGGCGTCTCCCGTCCGAAAGAGATACGGTCGTTGGTATGCAGATCTTTGCATACCAAATTCTGTACCTGTTTCGGATTGTCCACGTTTTTTGGACAGCCCACGGATGCGTAGATGGGTTGGTTTCCGTGGCCCACTCCTGTCCGAGACAGAGTTTCGACACCACCTCCTCGTTGTTCTCCTGATACACAATCTCCCTGCCAGGACATGTATCGGGAGAACAGTGAGGGAAATGTCTGCCAAAATTGTCTTGGATAAGGAGGACCATGGAAGCCAACCTCATCTACGCATCCTCGGGTGGGATTAGGACCTATCCTTCACCTATTAGATGTATAGTAGGAGCGCCTTGTGGATTTACTGCAGTTTTTTATTACTCGCTTACATATACATGTGCCAGAGGATGGATAACCGTGAGTGGATGTACACGGGCCACGCAAGTATGACCCCAGAATGGATGACCAAGACCAATGCTTTCCTGGAGCATGCATTTGGTGAGGCTGCTAAAGGGTGACTGGATGCCGTGTCCGTCGTGCAAAGAGATGTGGGAACAAGAAAAGAAAAATTAAGAGGCTCGTGGGGAAGATCTTATCAAGTATGGATTCACGACAAACTATACCCGCTGGATCCACCATGGTGAAGCCGATCGTATTAGAGAGGAGGTGGTGAGACGGCGTCTCGAGGATTATGATGGAGATGGCGGGGTAGCGATGGATGGATGACATTCAAGCGAGCACGGTTTGGTGAAGGATTGGAGGAGAAGCGGAGGAAAGCGCAAAGGCGTTCTATGATATATCTTTGTCTTCAGCGCAGCAGAAGCCCTTGCACAAAAGACAACGGTATCGCATTTGGATGCAATTGGACGCATCATGGGGTTGAAGTCGTGATTTAGCATGAGTCGGTACAACTTCGATGGTATGTTGGCAGTTTTGGATCCACGCTTCCGGAGGATCACATCCCGCCAAGAACTTGTACGAGTCACGAAACTTCTTCGTGCACTTAAGATGCCGTATGAGCGAGATCCATGCTTGTCCGAATGGATGCGTCCTTTTAGGAAAGATCACGAGGAGCAACACACCTTGTCCAAAGTGCAAATCCTCTAGGTACACGGAGGTCGACACTAGTGATGGCAAGAAGGAACAATTTGAGTATCCCCACGAAGGTCTCTGGTACCTTCCTTTCATACCAAGGATCCAACGGTGTACATGATAGAGGAGTCCATGAAACAGATGACATGGCACAAAAATGGCAAAAGGTACAATCCGGACAAGATGGTACACCCATCGGATGGCGGCCGCTGGACCCATTTCGATGGCATACATCGTGTTTAAGTGAGGAGGCTCGCAATGTACGTGTAGCGTTGGCAGCAGATGGGTTCAACAACCGTATGGATTGTCCATGGCCCCATACACTTGTTGGCCCGTGTTCGTGATACCCTGAATCTCCCCCGGTGTCATCTTTCAACCCAAGAACGTATTTTTGTCATTGATAATTCCACGGACATCCGGGGAACAATATGGGTGTGTTCATGGAGCCATGTTCGATGATTTGATCGATGCTTGGGAAAAGGGGGTACTGACATACGACCGAGCTACAAAGAGAAACTTCACAATGCATGTGTGGTACCACTACTCCCTGCATGACTTCCTGGCGTATGGCCTATTCTGCGGGTGGTGTGTTCACGGGAAGTTCCCATGCCCAATATGCAAGGCAGGTGTGAGGTTCACTTGGCTGAAGAGTGGTGGCAAGTTTTCTTCGTTCGACCAACATCGTCAGTTCCTCCCCCTTGACCATCCATTCAGACGAGACATCAAGAACTTCACGAAAGGTGTTGAAGTCACCGATCCTGCACCTCAGATGATGACCGCTGCCGAGATCCGCTCTGAGATAGAGGCTCTCAAAGTTGATAAAGAGAAAGGTCGTTTTGATGGATATGGTCAGTACCACATGTGGACTCATAAATCGGGCTTGACTAGGCTTCCCTATTTCAACGATCTTCTTCTTCCACACAACATTGATTTAATGCACACAGAGAAGAATATCGCCGAGAAGCTTTGGGGAACGCTCATGGACACAGAAAAGTCTAAGGACAATGTTAAGGCAAGAGTGGACCTGGCAGCACTGTGCGATAGACCAAAGCAAGTGATGAAGACTCCCGCGCCTGGCAAGAAATGGAAAAGGACTTCGGTCGATTTCGTTTTGAAGAAGGACCAAATGAGGGAAGTATGTCAGTGGGTTCAGTCGTTAATGTTCCCTGATGGGTTTGCGGCGAATCTGAGGAGGGGAGTGAATGTGTCCACTTGCCGAGTGTTAGGGATGAAGAGTCATGACTTCCACATATGGATTGAGCGGCTCCTTCCAGCGATGACTAGAGGTTTCGTCCCCGAGCATGTGTGGTGCGTCCTGGCAGAGTTGAGCTATTTCTTTCGCCAGCTTTGTGCCAAAGAGCTATCTCGGGCCGTGATTGATGACTTAGAGAAAGTGGCACCTGTGTTGCTCTGTAAGATGGAGAAGATCTTCCCCACCCAGCTTCTTCCTCTCAATGCAGCATCTGATTTTGCACCTGCCTCACGAGGCATGAATGGGGGGGCCCGTGCAAGCCCGTTGGTGCTATCCAATCGAGAGATGTCTAAAGGTTCTTCGGAAAAAGTGTAGAAATAAAGCCAGAATTGAGGCATCCGTGGCAGAGGCATTCATTCTTGAGGAGGTGTCAAACTTCACAACATCATACTATAAGGATAGCCTTCCCAGCGTGCACAATCCAATCCCTCGTTACAACACCGACGAGAGGTCATCAAATCTCAGCCTTTTCAAAGGTAAACTTGGCAGGGCAAGCGCTTCGAGCACCAAGACCTTGCGGAATGATGAGTGGCGCACTATCATGTTGTATGTGTTGTTGAACCTTGACGAAGTGAACCCTTATGTGCGATAAGTTCTCAATGAGCTTGTTACATCATTTGTCACTATCGTCTATCTATCCAACCCCTTGTCTCTTGCTTTTTCAGAATTTCGAATACACATCTTTGGACAGAAATAGGAATCCTTCCCTCAAGAACAAGATAGTCTTCTCAAAGGTGGTGTGCCCGATTTCATTTCATGGTTCGAAAAGAAGGTACCATCCAATTTACATCGTTCCATCTGTGACATCCCACTTTGCTCCTACGAGCGAGTAATGATCTATCTGCCCTCACCTTACAGGCACGCACGGATGCGGAAATGGATGAAGAGTTGAAACAGGTTGTCAAAGGCTTCCCCTATAGGGTCAAGTCATTCACCGTATATGATGTGAATGGCTATCGCTTCCACACAAGAAGCCACGAGCTCAGTCGGCCCAATCGAAAACCACGAATCTTGGAGTTAAATGACGCCAAAGACCGATGACCGCGACTACTATGGCATAGTCGAAGAAATATCTGAGCTCAACTTTGAGCTTCAGCGGAGGTCATAAGCCGATCAGTATTCAAATGCCATTGGTTCGATCCCAATGTCACGAGAAGAGCCCCTGAGATTGGACAAGTTGAAATTCGACAAGATTCCCTCTATCAAGGAGACGATGTCTATATTGTGGCTCAACAGGCCACGCAAGTTTATTATCTTCCATGGGCGTGCCAAAAAGATCCCACTCTTGAGGGTTGGTACCTTGCGCAGTTGGTATCACCGCATGGCAAAGTGCCTGTCCCAAACGATGAGGATTACAACTTTGACCCAAACACATATACAGGAGAGTTCTATCAACCCGAGGGGCTAGATGGCATGTTTCACATAGACATGTTTTCGCTGATGGGCATGGAAGTAGACAATGACATTGATGAGGACGATGGAGATGAGGACGATGGAGAAGAGGTGCAAAATGCCAAAGACTTAGCACTGCTTGAGCGATTACGGTTTGGCGTTGCCATTGATGACAACGATGGAGATGAGGCAGAAATGTTAGACAATATTGTTAGTGATGACGACACTTATGATCCGGCCGCTGCCAATCCTGAAGATTATTTCTAATTCATGTAATACTATATTATTATTATTTTCTAGTTATGTTTCGTTCATTTTGCATCTCTATATTTGTCTATATTGTCAAAACTGGTTTACTCTTTGTATTTGTAGGCACTCGACAAAATGCCGGGCGGAAGGCGGACCCGGACCTGCAACTCGCTCTACGCGAGGACGACTCAGGATGCGGAGGCGGAGGCGGAGGCGTCGGCGAGGAGCCGTCCGGCCCGCCGCCCCCGCGGCCGTTCGAGGAGGGCGGTGCAGTCGTCTGCCGTCCCCCCGCCCGAGGAGGACCGGATGACGACCACTAACGACGAGGACCTCATCCGGCCCCCCAGACAGGAGGGGGTGACACTTCCTCTAGGGGGGTGGCGGGGGGTTCCACTTCGAGCACCTCATCGGCACCGTACTTGCGCGGGTCCTCGCAGCTCCCGACGTGGCCGATCCCGTTTCAGAGGAGGCCGGTGATTCGTCCCAAGGGTGACAAGTAAGTATCCGTTCATTTTGCATCTCTTCTTGTTCATATGCTGAAAACCGAACTGCGAACTAACAATTCTTCTTACTGACTCCTGTAGGAACTGGGAACTTGTGTCCGGGGGCGATCATCGGCAGTGCAATGGGATCCTCGGTGGCCTGATCCGCCTGCACTACCCTGGTTTGGTCACCCACGCCTAGGTTGAGTCGCCTCCCTGGACGTGGGACCACTTCAACTCCGCCGTGGACGCCGTGTACGGCACCATATAGGAGCGGATCAGGCGTGAGTTCTGGGTGAGTCTACATCACACTACATTGCTCAATACTATGGAATCATTAGACGTTCTTGAAATAATGAAAGGACACATGATGTCTGTATGTAGGACTTCTTCATGTTGGAGGAGGGGCATGACCCTGCCTGGGTGATGAAGGTGCAGGACAGGGCATGCAGGGGCCGAGTCATGGACCTGTACTACGAGGCGAGGCTGCAGTGCCACATCAACCACTCGTGCGACGTCCTTGGTCAGTACCCAGGAAGAGCGAGGCTAGGACCATGACACTCACCAGGGAGCAGTACCTCGAAGTAAGTTATAAAACATTGTTGCTGACTCATTCCATGAAGAATAGGTAGCCTTCATTTTATATTCTAACATTTCTAATACAATACTTGATGGCATGCATATGTGTCCTTCTTGGTGCGCCAGGCACAGAGACTGTTGGGCGGCCATCGTGGACAAGTGGGTTTCCGATGAGTGGAGGGAGAGGCACGCCCTCCGTCGGGAGTGCCGCCTGCAGATGGGTGGGTCGGCGCACCACCAAGGCAACCGGCCCCTCAGTTCGTACGCCTAGGCCTAGGTACACGCTACGCACTTATTTATTTATTTGTTCTAACGCTCAATTCTCATTACTTCTAATCGTCTTTGTGTTTTCCTCGCAGTCCCAGTCGCATGATGGCCAGGAATGCAACGAGTTCATGGCGTACGCCATGGCACACAAGGGCAAGGCGACAGCCCCGGACACCGTCTACAACCCGGAGGATGGGCCCGAGGCGTACAGCAACACGAGCATCCACAGCAAGCTCACCGACTACGCCTCGGCGGCCCGCGAGCGGCATGGGGAGGACTTCGACCCCGCCACCCAGCCCCTTGATACCGACCTCGTGATGAGGCTCGGAGGAGGGAAGCAGCACGGCCGGTACTGGATGGCCTCCAACATGGTCGACTCGACCTCTGTGCCCAACCTCGCCCAGATCCGAGCACAGAGCACGAGCTCCTCCGTCCCCATTCGACCTCGTGAGCGACTGCACTGCTGCAGCAGATGGCGGCACTCCGAGTTAGTTCTATTTCATTCGCCGTTCATTACTTTTACACATGTACCTTGCATTTGCATTGTTTAAGCGTTGGTGATTGAATATTGCAGCCCTTTGTGGAGAGGATGGAGGCCGAGAGGGAGGCCGAGAGGGTCGAGAGGGAGAGGAGAGGGCCCGGAGGGAGGCCGAGAGGGGCGAGTGGGAGGTCCTGAGGGCCCAGAGGGCGGCCCAGCGCAGAGGATGCAGGACATGTTCTCATTCATGTCGAGCCTCGGCACCACTCTCCGGGTGTGTGGTGGTGCCCCGATCATTGCCTCGCTCAGTTGTGCCTCCTACTCCTCCGGCTCTAGGCACTCCGGTGAGTATATATATATGGTTGATCAAGTCCTTTAGCTTGTGTAGATACTAATGAATTCAATTCTCCTTTGTGCAACAGTCGTCGGGTTCGAACCCGACTCCTTCGCCTCAGCACACACACCCCGGCTGGACAGGTCCACCACCGCACGGAGGTGCCCCTTCAGGCTCCCATTGGGATCAGTGGCAGTAGGTGGTGCCCCTTCATGTTTCATTGACTTTTCTTGATTTAGGACTTGTGTTGGATGAAGACTTCTTAGATGTTGTCATGGATTTGCACATTGGATGTGCGTGTGATGGATTATGCAGGAGGATGTGGTTGTGATGGATGTTGAATGTGCTTGTGATGTATTATGGATTATGTATGCGTTTTGTGTGATGCTAAATGCCTGTGTGCTGTCTCATGTATTATATATGAGTTTTGCGTGTTTGCTTTCGAAGGAAAGCAACAAACAAAAAAAATTGCAAATTTCCCAGCTTTGCCGAGTGCCAACACTCGGCAAAGAAGTCTTTGCCGAGTGCCAGGGGTGTGGCACTCGGCAAAGCTAGGAAAAAATGCCGCAAAAAACAGCCACTTTCCCAGTTTTGCCGAGTGCCACAGCCTGACACTCGGCAAAGAGGTCAATTTTGCCGAGTGTCACATCCTGGCACTCGGCAAAGAGGTACATTTTGCCGAGTGCCACAGCCTGGCACTCGGCAAAGAGGTCAATTTTGCCGAGTGCCAGATGGTACCACTCGGCAAAGACTATTTTTAAAAAGATTTTTTTTTAAAAAATTGTTTCTTTGCCGAGTGCTCAGTCCTGGCTCTCAGCAAACATTCAAATTTTGCCGAGTGCCAGTCCCTAGGCACTCGGCAAAGCCGGCGTTAAATGTTGACGGCAGTTATTTTTTTGCCGAGTGCGGGCTTGGCACTCGGCAAAGACTTTGCCGAGTGTCGATTTTTGGCACTCGGCAAAGAAATTTTTGCCGACAAAGTCTTTGCCGAGAGGCCTTTGCCGAGTGCGGCACTCGGCAAAGCCTTTGCCGAGTGCTTGCCTGGCTTTGCCGAGTGCCCCCAGCACTCGGCAAAGAGGGCGTCTGCAGTTGTGAATGTGGTTTTATTGCTATTCTGTTTATTTGGTGGCAGATATGTGCAGTCATACTAAATCTGAAACTGAAAGTACTTTCATACTGAAACTCTCCTATTAATTCCATACTGAAGCTGAAAGTACTGAAGCCGAAGGTTGAGCCTGGCTGTTGCGAGCGTGGCAGATATGTGTAGTAAGCAAGTGTGCATGCATGCTGGTGCGGTTGGTACCGAGAGTGATGAAATGGTACCAAGCTGCCGGTCTCTGGCCACTACTTGAGCTTGGACGCATGGTGTTTCCTAGGGTGGGTGAACTGAGCTTGATTTCACTTACTGGTTAATTTGTTTGTTCATTCTACTGAGAACCTTGCGATATTGGCCAAGATGCTAGTGAAAACCGGATCAAATAATGTAAATTCCCGATGCCTTCTAAGCCTATGTACACAATGTCTCACCTGAACTCAACCTAAGTGTGCTCTCTATCACGCTTAATAAGTATAAATATCTATACCTATGAAATGCTTGGAAGGAACCTGATGCTTATGTGATGGCATCATGGATGTGGTGCCCGTTTCGTTTCTGCACTACGTCGCCTTATATCGGCCTCTGCATGCCTTGGGTCATTAATGCAGCGCATCTGAGTAAACATAAGCTCCTGTTAAGCTAAGGAAAATAAAAGAAGCATGGAAATTACCCTAGTGTTAAAACTTAATCCTGTCAAGTGGCTGATACCAATTACCAAGCAGTGGCCGGTGGCTGGTTCACACGTGCTGGCTGCCTGGCTACTCAATATAAATAGCTCAACCGCTAACTGAAAATTCCCAAGAGCATATACGGTGAGAACTTTTTTTTTGCAAGGATAGAGATAGAACATTGAGTAGTATAGTTTGCTCAACCTGCCTGTGCAAGTGTGCATAGACAAGGCTAGTGCCAAAAACACCACTTTGATATTCTTTTTATGTCGATTAAGCTTGTACTTAAATCGATTAACAAAATGGGAAGTCGCTAAACATGAAAGAATGTTAGAACATATGGGTGAAAACCACGTCAATCAACAAGAGCCCAACCATGTCTAATGGTTCCTAGTCTTTCTATGCGTATGATGCATGTGCGAGAAGACGGTTTTTCTAGGTTTACAAATATAATTTAAATTCATTTTTAGTGTCACTGTTAAGTTGTTTGTTAAGGGACATCTTCCAGTTCTTTACAAACTATTAAGATATGTACTTATTTGCTCTACATGGTTATTGAAATACTTTTATACATACATTTGTGGGATATTTTAGTTTTTTGTAATGGAAGAGGTGGGTAATTTATATACAAATTAAAGGGGTTACTTCATATTATGCTTCATAAAAGATGTGGATAGTTTAAAAGGTTACTTTGTGTTAAATGACACTGAATTGGACAAACTTATATGGAAAACATGGGCACCCCTGAACTGCAAGTCTTCGCCTGTCTAGCAGTTCATCACCTATGGACGATAGACCGGCTTCGGTCTCGTGGATGGCCAAACCATGACATATGCACTTCGTATCAAAATTCGACCAACAAATCCGTGATCCACCTCCTTGTGCACCACAAGTACACGAAGAGGATCTGGAGTGATATCCAATCATGAAAAATATGAAGTGAGATTTTGGTGCACATTGGGTGCTATAACGTTAGTACGGATACATTTTTCAGACGAGGGAAAAACAAGTTATCAGAGGTGGGCAATCCGCCACCTCTACCAAGGTGCCTGTGTCAATCAATATTTCACAAGCGAGGGACTTCTCGTCTAATAAAAATGAACTTGGCAAATAAAAAAGTGGCCAGCCTGATGAGCTCAACGTGCAAGGCCACTGACTGCCATGCTAAACTACATGTACCAAACAATGAAGATTACAATATAGAACCCAACACATATGACGGAGAGTTCTTCCAAGAAGATGGGCTCAAAGGGAGTTTTGTGATAGATTTAACCGAAGCGATCGGAATGGAAGTAGACAATGAAGGGGTTGCTGACGAGGATGCTGGAGACGAGGTTCAGAATGTGAAGGACTTAGAACTACTTCAGCGATTATAATTAGGCAATGACAGTGATGACGACATTCCTCCTTCGGAGCACGGGCATGATTATATCGACACGCGTGATAGTGATGATGAGACTTATGATCCAGCTAATCCCGATCATGACGATTATTTCTAATACATGTATGAGTTGTACTAATTTATTTATTATTTATCATACCATGTTATTTTTAAAGTATGTTAAGTTAATTTTGCATATCTTTCTAAGTATGTTTTGTTTATCTATGCTGATTGGGTTACTCTTTTTATTTGCAGGTAATTGAGCAATGGTGGGCGCTACGAGGAAGCTCACGGCGATTTGCGAGAGAATCGCCGCTGTAGGGAGGGGTTCAGGTTCAGGTTCAGGGTCAGGGTCAGGTTCAGCTTCAACTTTAGGGAGGGGTCGAGGGAGGCGTCGAGGCAGGCCTCGAGGCAGGGGTGAGGGGGAGGAGGAGCAGGAGCACGAGCACGAGCAGGAGCAGGAGCAGGAGCAGGAGCAGGGGCAGAGGCAGAGGGGTCGAGGGAAGGGTAGGGCGAGGCCCCCATCGCCTGAACCTGACCTCCCGACGTCTAAGGAGGAGGAGGTACCTTCCGCACACACCTCTGGTGAGGAGGAGGAGGAGGAGCAGGAGCAGGAGCAGGAGCAGGAGGGGGAGGGGGAGGGGGAGGAGGCAGGGGATGCCCAATCCAAGATCTGGTTGCGAGGTCCCTCGTCCCTCCCGAGGCGTCCGATACCTGAGCATAGACGCCCGCTGATTAAACCGACAGGGACCAGGTAAGTAACTTTAAATATTCGCAATAATTTTGATACGTTGAAAATTACAAAAGAATCTAATAATTTATATTAATCACTTGTGCAGGAGTTGGATTAAGCTTAGTGGGGGTGATCACAACCGCAAGGTCAACGACATCCTTGGCCTTTTGTGCAGAGAACACTTCCCTAGCTTGGTGGCGTACGCCGGACAGCAACCGGCCTACACGTGGGACCACTACGTCGCCGCCCCCGACGTCCCTGATCATGATCGTAGGAGATTCACCAACATAGCGGAGCGGGTGAAGGGCGAGCTGTGGGTAAGTATTCCTCGCACTACATTGCTCAATACATCACCTTCACTGGACATTCTTGAAATAATAACTTTATACATCGCCTCTATATGCAGGACTTCCACAGATGCCAAGAGGGGTTCGAGGCCAAGGCGAAGTCCATCTCTAAACAAGCCGCCAAGAAGCTCGTGAAGGACATGCACTACGAGGCGCGCGTCGAGGCCATCATCGAGTTCTACGCTCAATACAGAACCATGAAGGTTAAAAAAGAGGAGGCAAGGACAATGAACCTGACCAAGGACCAATTCATGAGTGTAAGCAAAAACATTGATACTTACTTTATTTGAGATTAATTATGCTTAATTTCTTTTTTCATAAGTCACATGCTTGATGATGTAGGTGCCTCCATGGTGGTGCCGAGCGCATATCCGGTGCTGGGAAATGATGGTGGATGAGTGGTTGCAGCCCGGGTGGTTGGAGCACCACCTTGCTTGCCGGGAGCGGCGTTTGCAGATGCCAGGTGCATCACACCATCAAGGCAGCCTGAGCATTGATGAATATAGGGAAAAATGGGTACGCAACTTCATTTCTTTATTCTAACGCTCAATTCTGCATAATTTCTAATCATTTTGCATTGTTGTTGTAGTCGTCGTCACATGATGGCTAGCCTTGCTCCCAGCTCAAGGCATGGATTCTGTCCAAAAAGGGCAAGGCGACGACCGACATCGACTTCAACCCGGAGGACCCGCCTGAGGCGTACAGCCATCCAAGCATCCACAGCCGCGTCACCCAGTATACAGTGATGGCAAGGGAGGTTCACGGGCCAGAGTTCGATTTGAGCTCCTAGGATATTGACGGAGAAATCGTGATGAGGGTGGGAGGAGGCAAGAAGCATCGTCGGTATTGGATTGGCGACAGCGTAATCGACACGGCCTCTACTCCCACTCTCTCTCAGATCCGAGCAAGGAGCACGGACTCGAGCCCAGCGATACGCCCACGGCCGACCACTGCACAGTTCCAGATAGAGGCTCTCCAGGTTCTTTCTCGTCCATTCATCATTCGTTGGTTCTTATGTACTTTAGCTTTGCATTGCTTTGCATTGTAACATTGCGATGAAATATTTTAGGCCCAGGTGGAAGCAGAAAAGAAGCAACGGGAGGAGATGGAGGCGAGGGTGGAGCGGTTAGAGGCCGAGCGGCAAAGGATGGAGGAAGAAAATCGGATGAGGATGGACCAGATGTTCCAATACATGCAGAATTTTGCTTCGAGCATGGGTCAATCTTTGCCACCACCACCGATGCTATTCCCTTCACGTCAGCCACCCACAACTACTCTTGTGAGTCACTTGACACATTAGATTGAATACTTTAACTTAGACAAGTTCCTTAGTTAGCTCAAATGATATCAATATTGTCTCACACATGTCTTCTCCTATGTGCAGAATCAATCGGTGGCTTCGAATACTCAACCACAAGACCCGGATCAGTCGTAGTGGTTCCAAGAGCCTCCTCCTCAATGACTTGTGGATTATTTGTGCATTACTTGTTTAAACTAGAACTTATGGATTACTTTCTCGAATAAACTAGAACTTATTTGTGTGCCTGTGATGCTTAATATATGCCTGTGATGTAATATACATGCTTGTGATTTTTGTTGGAGAGGGGTCCTTTATACGTAACAAAACAGTAAAAACAGGGGGTTTTGGACAGTTTGCCGAGTGTAACACTCGGCAAAGAGGCCAGTTTCTGTTTTTCTGGGAATTTTTTGCCGAGTGTGCAATGTTCTCGGCAAAGAGGCCAGTTTCTGTTTTTCTGGGAATTTTTTGCCGAGTGTGCAATGTTTGCCGAGTGTTAAAGCCCAAACACTCGGCAAAAACGTAGATGCTTGCTAAGTGTATTGGCTTTAACACTCGGCAAAAACGTAGTAAAATGGTGCGGGGTGACCCCTCTTTGCCGAGTGTCGAGTCTTGGCACTCGGGAAAGTTGAATATGTTTGCCGAGTGTCTTCCGTCTAACACTCGGCAAAGTCTCCGTTACCGTGGACGCTGTTAGCCCCCTTTTCACCGAGGGATTAACTTCGCCGAGTGTTTTTTGACACTCGGCAAAACCTTTGCCGAGTGCCCGATATTTGACACTCGGCAAACATCTGTTTGCCGGTGGAAAATTCGCCGAGTGCTAGTCGCCGAGTGTTACACTTGGCAAAGTCTTTGCCGAGTGTATTTGGGGCTTCGCCGAGTGCCTGGGGCACTCGGCAAAGTAACTGTTTACCGTAGTGTTGGGTACGGTTTATATTTGGTGTGTTTCCAGTGATCCAGTCATCTACTCCATATACAATTCTGCAAAGTGTTTTTTTTCTTGCTATTCTTCAGTAAGATTTCTTTTTTGGGGGAATCAGGAGGAGCCAGGGGCTCCTACTGTAATTAAATTAAAACAGAGAGTACAAATTACAAACAAAACAGAGAGGGAGAACAAGCAGACAGAGAGCAGAGTCTATCACTGCTTTCCTTGTATAGTAAATACACTTTTAAAAAAAGCATAAATGCATATTAGTTAGCTGGAAGGAAGTTCTGAATGCCTTTTAATCATTTGGATGCAGTGTGATCTCTACTAGTTGAATCCTGACTATCGTCTACCGTACGAAATTGCTTATGGAGGCTTTAGCATCAGCATAGTTGGTAGCCTTTTCAATTTCCATGAATAAAACAAGGGAGGAATCAATACCCAGTGAGCTCGGGACACCCTAGCTAGCAGTGGTACTAGCCACAAGGACACCTGATTGCTTCAAGACTTTATAAATGCCCTTTGGTTGGGTATAACTGAGCTTAGCAACATCAATATTCTCTTGAAATAGATTTTAAAATCCCAGAAAACCTGAATCAAATGTCCACGATCAAGCTCCCGATGCTTTCTAATCCAACTGCCGGATGTATATTTTTTCTTTTGCTGTCGCCCACTAGAGGAATTATCACTGACTGCCTCACCATTGCGTTATATGGGCATATGTGTTGAATGCCTAGGTTTACTCACAGTAGCTGGTTGGTGGATCCTGATCATATGAAGCCGCAACTAGCCGTGCAGGGTCGGTTCTAGAGAGGTGTAGTTGGTGCAACCGCTTAGGGCTCAGCCGAGAGAGGGACCCAACAGGTATGCAACCTCCATAGCCCATTAGCCAATATGTCTTCCCAACGCCCCAGCCCACAAGAGCCCAAAAGTTAGCAAGCACTGTCTAGCCGTACACAACATATATGCTCAACGTGTGGTCCAACTGCATGCCACGTAGCCGCACCATGCCAGCGCATCCGAACATTGGTGTGTGTGTAGGACACACCTGTATTTGCTCCCGCTGCATGGATGGTGGACCGCACGTGCCCATGAGGATCACTTTGCTTGACTCTGATTCTGCTCACGAATGAGGTTGAACCATGGGTCGAGTGAGGTTGATTATGACGCCTTCTAAGCCTACACACAATGTGACAGAATTGGGCACTGACTGTGTTAACCTGGCATGCCATTGTAGAATATATCGAGATGCTGGCATTACTGACGAATGAGGATGATCCTCAATTCAAACGAGGTTGATTCCTGACGCCTTCTAAGCCTACACACAATGTGACGGAAATATTGGGCACTGACTGTGTTGATGAGAAAGGCATTGTGGAATGGATGTGGTGGCTCTTAGCTTCCATTTGTGCATCCCTCTGCCTTATA
Organism: Miscanthus lutarioriparius; assembly: GCA_904845875.1. Taxonomy (NCBI): domain Eukaryota; kingdom Viridiplantae; phylum Streptophyta; class Magnoliopsida; order Poales; family Poaceae; genus Miscanthus; species Miscanthus lutarioriparius. The sequence goes on from CAJGYO010000018.1 coordinate 81,007,960, forward strand.
TTGGCCTCTGTTTGTCCTTCAACTTCAATGCAGCCCATGTAATTAAAGTAAGCACAAACGCTGTAATAATGAAATTAAATGAGCACCAACTCCTAGAAACTAAAGGAAATAAAGTAAAATAAGAATGAAAATTACACTAGAGTAGAATTTAAGTTAGTCAGATGACAGATAAACGACCTCTAAAATAGACAAGGGGCCTCACTAACAGCAAATGCAACGATACTCCCTTTAACTTACTCACTAGGAGATATACCATAAAAAAATCTGTGTCATGAAGAAAAAAATTAACTAACCTAAGAAAAAAGATCAAATCCCTTAATCACGGGAGAAGACACGGAAATGTTGTGGGTAAAGCGTTCGTTTCGTCCGGACATGTGTTGGTGGGCCTCGATGCCCGCCCGAACGGCCCAACAGGCAACACCGCCATCAGCACAGAAATAAAAATAAAAAATCGCCGCTCTCACCTTCCTCTCGATTCGCCGTTGTGCCCACATCCATTCTCAAACCCACTCACCGTGCCCGCATCGCTGCGGCGTGCTCCACTGTGACCGCGCTGCCGCGCCCGCACCGCCACGGCCGCAACGCAGCAACGTGCTGCACCGTGCCCGAGCGCCAGCGCTTGCCTTCCTGTTTCCCCACCACCACTCACCACTCGCCGCCGAGTTCTCCGAGACGACACGGCATGGTCCACGACGACTGCTCCTGCGTGGCGTTCTTCATCGCGTCCAGCCACTTGCCTACCGCCATGCCCTTCTCCATTGCACCCAAGCGCCGCTTGTTGGCTACTATAGTTCCCCAGGCCACCAGGTAGGCCATGGCTGCTAGCGACGTCATGTTTCAAGTGTTTCATGTGTTTTAGAAGTTGTTTTCAAGTGTTCCATGGGGATGTTGTGTATGTTGCAATGGCTATTTACACATGTCGCAAGTATATGTTTAAGTGTTTCAGTTGTTTCAGACGTATGTTTTAAGTGTTTCATCTGGATGTTGCAGAAGTATAACTTGCATGTTGCATAACTTGCATGTTGCAAGTGTATGTTTTAAGTGTTTCAGGTGTTTCATACGTACGTTGCAAGTGTTTTATCTCGATGTTGCAAAACTAGATCTCGATGTTGCATGCATTTGCAATGGCTTTCAAGTGTTTTCAGGTGTTTTGCAAGTGTTTTAGACGTATGTTGCAAGTGTTTCAACTATTTTGGACGTATATTGCAAGTGTTTAGTGTTGTACATGTTGCCATGTTACCACCTGCCGCAGCCGCCCACTGTAGTTGCTGGGGCACTAGAAAGCGTACGAGGCACAAGCGGTCCCCGCTTGCCCACGCATGGAAAGTGTACGAGGCATGAATGTCGAGTGGTCTCTACGTGTTGTCAGTCGGGCGAGCGACGTGTGCGATCCGGGTGTTGTGGGCTCACGCGTGGGCGCACCAGGTGTAGGTGCAGGAAGCAGGATACTGGCACCGTCAGACGTCCGACCAGACATCCAGACCCTAGCAATCCCCGAGAAGACACGAGTAGCAGCGCGGCCCTCAATTCCTAGCTAGTGCACTGCCGATTTTTTTTGAAATAATATTATTTGAATAATTAACTCCGCCTATGTTGTCTCAACATAGCAGGTCCCAAGCCCTGGTAAAGGAGGAGGGTTGTGATAGGCGTGGTGAGCCAACATTAAATCTAGCCATTCTAATGGAGATGAAATCCGAAAAAAACCGTTGGGGCGTAACCCTCTTAGCGACACGCCATATCGGAACCCGGGTATGGTGTTAAATGAGCAAGGGCCGGGTCGTCACCCCCATGACGCATCGTGTCACGATCTGGGCACGGTGTCAAGTGAGCAAGGATCGGGTCATCGCATCCTTAGTGGCGCGCTACATCGGCGCCTGGGTGTAGTGAAAAATGAGCAAGGGTCTTCACATCTGAGTCGACGGGTGCGAAGGGTAAGGAAGCTAGTCGAACCAACTAGGATCCATTTAGGTAGTTGGAATGTAGGGTCGCTTATAGGTAAGCTAGGAGAATTAGTTGATATCGTGACTAGGAGGCATGTAAATATATTATGTGTTCAAGAGACTAAATGGAAGGGTCAAAAGGCGAAGGAGGTGGACAATACAGGTTTCAAGCTTTGATACATAGGGACAGTTGCGAATAGAAATGGAGTAGGAGTTTTGATTGAGAAGAGCCTCAAGAATAGTGTGGTGGGAGTGAGAAGGTAAGGAGATAGGATTATCTTAGTTAAGATTGTCATTGGTGATATGGCCTTGAACGTAATTAGTGCGTATGCCCCCCTAGTAGGCCTCGACGAGAGTGCTAAGAGACAGTTCTGGGAAGACTTAGATGGCCTGATTAGAGCTGTACCTAGTGGTGAGAAGCTTTTTATAGGAGGAGATCTTAATGGGCATGTAGGTACTACAAGCGCAGGTTTCTAGGCAGTTCATGGAGGTTTTGGGTATGGTAATAGGAATTAGGAGGGGGAGGAAGTTCTAGACTTCGCGGTAGCTTTTGACCTGATGATAGCCAACACTTTCTTTAGAAAAAAGAGAATCTCATCTAGTGACCTTCAGTAGCAGACAACACTCTAGCCAGATTGACTTTGTCCTCACAAGAAGAAAGGACAAACGAGCATGCTTGGGTTGCAAGGTGATACTAGGGGAGTGTGTTGTTTCTCAACATAAGCTTTTGGTGGCAGACTTTCATTTTCAGGTGCGTGCCCGTAGGGATAAACCAGCTAAGATTGAAAGAACAAAGTGGTGGAAACTAAAAGGGGAGACGTCAGAGGTATTCAGGGAAAGGGTTATCAAAGAGGGCTCTTGGAAGGAAGAAGAGGACATAAACAACATGTGGGAGAAGATGGCAACCAACATTCGGAAGGTGGCCTTAGAGGTGTGTGGAATAACCAAAGGAAGCGGAGGCGAGGCTAAAGATACTTGGTGGTGGAACAAGGAAGTCCAAAGGGCTATTAAGGAGAAGAAAGAATGCTATAGACGCTTGTACCATGACAGGAGTGTGGACAACATAGAGAAGTACAAGGTGGCAAAGAAGACTGCAAAGCGAGCTGTAAGTGTGGCAAAGGGTAGAGTGTACGAGGATCTTTACCAATGTTTGAGTACAAAGGAAGGAGAGAATGACATTTATAGGATGGCTAGGGTTCGTGAGAGAAAGACAAGGGACTTCAACCAAGTTAAGTGCATTAAGGATGAAAGGGAGCATCTCTTGGTGAAGGAGGATGAGATCCGACATCGATGGCAAGAGTATTTTGATAAATTGTTCAATGGTGAGAATACGGACACAACCCTTCAGTTGGATGACTCTTTTGATGACACCAATAGGTGCTTTGTGTGGAGAATCCAAGAATCTGAGGTCAGAGAGGCATTGAAAAGGATGAAAGGAGGTAAGGCGATGGGACCGGATGGTATCCCAATCGAGGTGGGGAGATGCCTCGGGGACATAGCTATAGTATGGCTAACCAAGCTGTTCAACCATATTTTTTGATCGAACAAGATGCCTAACGAGTGGAGGAGAAGTATATTGGTACCGATCTACAAGAATAAAGGGGATATTCAAAGTTGTACTAATTACCGGGGAATTAAGTTGATGAGCCATACTATGAAGCTATGGGAGAGAGTTATCGAGCATCGCTTGAGAGCAATAACGTGGGTCTCTATGAACCAATTTGGTTTCATGCCCGGAAGGTCAACCATGGAAGCCATTTTCTTAATAAGACCAGTTATGGAGCGGTATAGGGAGAAGAAGAAGGACCTACATATGGTTTTTATTGACTTGGAGAAGGCTTATGATAAAATACTAAGGAATGTTATGTGGTGGGCTTTGGACAAACATAAAGTCCCAATGAAGTATGTCGGGCTCATTAAGGACATGTACAACAATGTTGTGACTAGAGTTCGAACAATTGATGGAGACACGGATGACTTCCCGATTAGGATAGGACTACATCAAGGGTCAGCTTTGAGCCCTTATTTGTTTGCCTTAGTGATGGATGAAGTCACAAGGGACATACAAGGGGACATCCCATGGTGTATGCTTTTCGCAGACGATGTAGTGCTAGTTGATGAAAGCCGAACAGCAGTGAATCAGAAACTAGAGTTATGGCGGGAGACTTTGGAGTCCAAAGGTTTTAGACTCAGTAGAACTAAAACTGAGAATATGAGATGTGACTTCGGGACTACTACTCAGGAGGAGGAAGATATTAGTTTGGAATGTCAAGTAGTGCCTAGGAAGGATACCTTTCAATATTTAGGATCAATGCTACAGAGAGACGGGGATATTGATGAAGATGTTAGCCATAGAATCAAAGCAGGGTGGATGAAGTGGCGGCAAGCATCTAGTGTCCTATGTGACAAAAGGGTACCACAAAAGCTAAAAGGCAAGTTTTATAGGACGATGATTAGACCTGCTATGTTGTATGGTGCAGAATGTTGGCCAACGAAAAGACGACATGTTCAACAGATAAGTATCGCGGAAATGCGTATGTGTTGGATGTAGGGCACGTTGCCTGAACCAGTATAAACTCTGTGTCATTGAGTGCTAGGCCACATCCGATCACAACATACGGCAAAACTACAAATATTTATGTGTTGGTCACTTTCTGCACCGACAGTTGGCGCCGTCCATGGGGAAGACGCCGTACGTTCATGCTTTTGGTCATCAGATGGCCAACCTTTCTGCCACCTTCACCATAGCGGGCTCAAGCGATACGACTCGCTTTGGCTCACTGGAGTTTCCCACACTCCCACCTGTTGGGATGTGGGTTCCACCTATCTTCGAGCCATCCCAGGCCTTCCTCTTCAAAAGCCTGGACTTCATCGCCGATCGGCTCGGTGTGCTGCACCTCCACGAGGAGGCACTTGTTCTAGCACCCGCTGGAGGAGGCACATCCTCCATCGGCTCTGGGACACCCGATGACTTCAACGACGAGGTGCCTGCGCTTCGTTCCAAGCATACGCTCTGCTCAAACCCCACTGTTATTTACTTGCTATTTACTGTCTTTCGCCAATCCTCCAGAGGGACCCCATTGTCCCTGCTGCGAACATCATGTGACCGGTTCCCCTACGGCCTCATGTCCCCCCCCCCGGACGCATACGCCCGGGGGCTCCGAAGGATGCTAGCAGCCGCCCCTCTCACATCCGAATTCGTGGGGATGGCGAGCTACGCTCCTGTCTCTTTTCACGACCTCATGGATGGCGATATGGAGAGCGATGACTCCAGCATCGGCGACGTCGTGGCACCCAGCCACCCTCTATCCTATGAGTGTGCTATGGCCGATGCTCCGTGACAGCCATAGGTGGTGGCAGAGTCTCTATAGACCCACACCCCTCTAGACCCTCGCGCGGATGCCCTCGCGTGTGCCCAGGCGCACAGCGAGGAGCAAAGACAAAGGCGGTAGAACCAGCCACCACCTGTGTTTAGACACATCGCTCCATCCACTCGCCTCTATAGCCACCGGGCACGGAACATGAGGGCGTAGCTATGCCATAGCCTGACCCAGCACCTGCTCCACACCGACCGCCTATGCGTGAACACCTCGGGCCCAACCAAGATGCTCGCAGCAGCATCAGCAACCAGTGTTAGGCCTGACATGATGATGACGTCCATCAGGCGGCAGTGAGAGTAGAGGACATGGGCTCTGGCTGGACCATCGAGGAGACCGGTGAAACACACCCTAGGCGTAGTCACCAACTCAACAACCAGAGTCCCAGCCCAGATGGGCCAGGACCACAGGCCTTTGCCTCACGCATCCAGAGAGCACCGTTCCCATAGCGCTTCCGACCGCCTACCAACATCGCCAAGTATACCAGGGAGACAAACCCTGGTATATGGCTTGAAGACTTTTGGCTCACCTATCGAGCCGGAGGAGTGGATGATGACCACTTCATCATTCAGTACCTCCCCATCTGTGTAGGGGAACATGTTCGAGCGTGGCTCGAATTCCTCCTGCACAACAGCATCCATGACTGGGCGGACCTCAAGAGGGTTTTCATCAAGAACTTCCCAGGGATGTACGTCCGCCCTGGGAACTCCTAGGACCTCAAGAGCTGCTAGCAGGAGCCCAACGAGTCCCTATGGGATTACATCCATAGATTCTCGAAGCTGCAACTCCCTTCCTAATGTCATCGACACGGACATCATCAGTGCCTTCCTCTCTGGGACAACCTGCAAGTCTTTGATCCACAAGCTTGCCTGTCTAAAGCCCCGAACCACCCGCGACCTGCTCGACGTCGCCACGAACCACGCCTCTGGCAAGTAAGCGGTCAGAGCAGTCTTCAATGGATGATAGGACAAGGAAAAGGCCAATCGCAAGGACCAAGACAAGGGCCCCTCCACGCAGAGGGGCAAGAAGAACAATAAGGATCGGCACCAAACGGCCAACTCCACGTTGGTTGCCACAACAGATCACGCAGGCAAGCAGCCCCAGCAGGCCTGCCTGACCACTTCAACAAGCTCATGGATAGCCCATGCACCAACCATGCTTACCCCATCAAGCACCTCTACAAGGACTGTGAGCTCCTCAAGCGTTTCCTCCGACCGGTCGACGGGCCGAAAGAAGGAAAGGACAAGGAGGCAGCAGCCAATAAAGGAGGCGTGATGGGCAAGGATGGGGATAGCTTCCCTGACCCTGAGGAATGAATCTTGATCTTTGGGGGATCCGATGCCGTCTACTCCAAACGCCAGCACAAAATGCACCACCGAGAGGCGTGCGTCGCCAAAATGGCCATCCCCTCCTTCCTTCGCTGGTTAGAATCTCCGATCATTTTTAATCGGAGGGACCATCCATCCCACATCACCAGACCAGGACGCTACCCACTCATCGTTGACCCCATCATTCGCAAGAAGTGCCTCACCAAGGTGCTGATGGACGGAGGCAGTGTCCTCAACATCCGACCGATGAGCTCTCCCTTCCACGGTGTGATCCCGGAAGCGCAGGCATACCCACTCGAGCAGATTGACCTACCTGTCATGTTTGGCAACCGAGCCAACTTCCGCTTGGAGGTGCTCACGTTCGAGGTGGTGGACTTCGTGGGGTCTTACCATGCCATCTTGGAGCGGCCATGCTACGCCAAGCTCATGGCGGTCCCCAACTACACCTACCTGAAGCTGAAGATGCCAGGACCGAACAGTGTCATCACTGTGGGTAGCACCTTCTCGCAAGCCTTCATGTGCGACCACGAGCATTTCGAGCTCACCACTGCCGTCATCAAATCGTCTGAGCTCCCACGGCTCAAGGAGTCATTGACACCAGCAGTCCTGGACTGCAACAAACCAACCCCCTCGATGACCTTCCTCCCACTCGAGGAAACTAAGGCGGTGGGGACCGACCCCACTAAGCCAACCAAGACGGTGAGAATCGGGACCTAGCTCTCGGCCAAATAGGAATGCGAGCTCGTCGACTTCCTGCGCGCCAATCATGATGTCTTCGCATGGAAAACTTCTGACATGCTGAGCATACCGCGGGAGGTCACCGAGCACGCACTATGCCTCATCCTAGGCTCGAAGCCCGCCAAGCAGCGCCTGCGTCACTTTGACAACGAGAGGCGCAGGGCCATAGGTGAGGAGGTCACCAAACTCTTGGCAGCCGTATTCATCAGAGAGGTATTCCACTCCAACTAGCTTGCCAATCATGTTCTTATTAAAAAGAAGACAGGGAAATGGATAATATGCGGTGATTATACTGGCCTCAACAAAGCGTGTCCAAAGGATCACTTTCCTTTGCCGCGCATAGACCAGATAGTCAACTCCACCTCAGGATGCGAGATCCTCTCCTTTTTGGATGCCTACTCAGGCTATCACCAGATCACGATGAAAGAGACTGATCAGCTCGCAACCTCATTCATCACCCCATATGGTTCGTACTATTACGTAACCATGCCCTTTGGTCTGAAGAACGCTGGCGCCACCTACCAAAGGTGCATGCAGCAATGCTTCGCCGATCAAATCGACCCGCTCGATCAGCCTGATCAAGCCGAGCGGCCAAAACTAACAATCGCCGTCTATGTTGATGACATAGTGGTCAAAACGGCTCAAGCTTGCGACCTGATCGTGAACTTGGCCGCGACGTTCATGAACCTTTGAAGGTTCAACATCAAATTGAATCCCAAAAAAATGTGTTTTCGGGGTTCCGAAGGGGAAGCTGCTTCGATACATCGTGTCCGAACGCGGTATCAAATCCAACCCCAAACAAATCGTGGCCATCTCCAACATGGGCCCTATACGCAATGTCAAGGGCGTACAAAGGCTCATCAGCTGTCTGGCCGCCTTGAGCTGGTTCATCTCCTGGCTCGGTGAGCGAGGGATGCCTCTCTACAAGCTACTCAAAAGGACAGACATGTTTGTCTGGACTAAGGAAGCACACCAGGCTTTGGAGAGCGTCAAAGCATCACTGACGTCGGCCCCAATCCTTGTCGCTCCCGAACAGGGAGAACCCCTCCTCCTCTACATCGCGGCAAGCAACCACGTGGTAAGCGCCACCCTAGTCATCAAAAGGGAGGAGCCGGGACACCACATTAAGGTCCAACAACCCATATACTTCGTCGGAGAGGTACTCACCGACCCCAAGGTCCAGTACCCCTAGGTGCAAAAACTCCTATACGCCATGCTGATGGCGACCTGAAAGCTCCTGCACTACTTCACCAACCACGAAGTCACGGTCATCACTTCATACTCGCTTGGGGACATCGTCCGCAACCATGATGCTGTGGGATGGATCTCCAAGTGGGCACTCGAACTCATGGGCCACGATATCAGGTATATCCCCTGTACCGCTATTAAGTCTCAGGCTCTCGTGTATTTTGTCGCTGAATGGACGGAGGTCTAGCTACCGACCCCAGACGTCACCCATGAGTACTGGACAATGTACTTTGATGGGTCTATCATGGCGCCCGGCTCGAGGGCTGGAGTGGTTCTGATCTCCCCAGACGGGAGCAGGCTCTGCTACGCCATTCGTCTCCACTTTTTAGCCTCAAAAAATGCCGTAGAGTACGAGGCCCTCATCAATGGACTACGCATCGCCATCGAGCTCGGCGCTACGCGACTCTATGTTCACGGCGACTCAGAGCTAGTCATGGACCAGGTCATGAAGGAGTCCTCCTGCAAAAGCCCCTCATGGTAGCATACTGCCAAGAGGTGCCAAGCTCAATGACAAATTCTAGGGGATCGAGCTACATCACGTCCCCCGAAAGGACAACGATGCCGCTGATTTTCTCGCAAAATTTGCCGCCGGGCAGGATCCGTTTCCGAGTGGGGTCTTCATCAATGACCTCCACGAGCCATTCGCCCACATCCTAGAAGGTCTGGTCCAGACATACCCCCATGCCAACCCGGTGCTCGAGGGCTCTGACCCTAGTGCCTCCATGACGATGTCGCCTGACGACGTCACCGTATTGGCACTCGATGAAACCGACTGGCGAGTGCCGCTACTCACCTACCTCCTCGAGGAGGCCCTCCCATCCGAAAGGACTGAAGCTCGATGGATCACTCAATGCGCCAAGACGTTCGTCGCCATTGGTGATGAACTCTACAAGCGAAGTCCATCGGGGGTACTCATGAAGTGCATCCCTACCAACCAAGGGAAACACCTCCTCCTCGAGGTCCATGCCAGAATCTACGGACATCACGTGGCCCTGAGGTCACTAGTTAGAAAAGCCTTTCACAAAGGTTTTTACTGGCCCACTACACTACGATATGCAGAGGAGGTCATCCGTAGGTGCGAGGGATGCCAGTTCTACTCTCGACAAACTCATTTGCCGGCACAGGAGCTCTAAACCATCCCCATCACCTGGCCGTTCATGGTCTGGGGTCTCAACATGGTAGGACCCCTCAAAAAAGGCCTAGGTGGCTTTACTCACCTACTCGTAGTGATCAACAAGTTCACCAAGTGGATAGAGGCCAAGCCCATCACCAACATCCGCTCATAGGAGGCAGTCAAGTTCTTCCTCGACATCATCTACCGGTTCGATGTTCCTAACTGTATCATCACTAACCATGGAACTAACTTCACTAGAAAGAAGTTCCTGGACTTCAGTGATGGATACGGCATCAGGATAGACTAGGCCTCGGTCGGACGTCCATGTACTAATGGCCAGGTCGAGCGTGCCAATGGCATGGTCCTCCAAGGACTTAAGCCATGCATCTTTGACTGACTCAACAAGTACGCCAGGCGATGGGCTACAGAGGTCCCAGCGATCCTCTAGAGCCTGAGAATGACCCCGAACCGATCTATAGGGTTCACACCCTTCTTCTTAGCCTACGGAGCTGAAGCAGTGCTGCCCTCCGACCTCAACCACGGTGCCCCCAGAGTGAAGGCCTTTGACCGTGACCGAGCTGTGGAGGTTCAGCAAGACATGATCGACCTACTCAAGGAGGCCCATGAGACGACCGTCATCTGCTCCGCTCGCTACCAGTAGACGCTCCACAGGTACCACGAGAGGAAAATCAGAGGAAGGATCCTCGTGGTCGGAGACATTGTGCTTCGAAGGACCCTATCGACCAAGCAGAAGCACAAACTCTCTCCGTCATGGGATGGACCCTATACGGTGACCGAAGTTATCCGACCAGGCGCCTACCGACTGAAGGATGAACAATGGCGATGTTCTCACAAACACTTGGAACATCGAACAGTTACGTCGTTTCTTCCCCTAAAATTTGGTCTTTACCGTTTTCTTTCATCTAAACGTTCGCTCCTGCAAAGCACCCCGACCCAAACACTTTCAGCCCGGGTCGCTCGGGAGCTCCACCTCTTTCTTACCAACATATGGTAAATATATTTTTACCCGAACGAAAGGGTAGTCCATTCCTTTAATTACCTTACGTAACATTGCTTCAATATTCTGACCGATCGCACCCCGCCTCTACCTACAGTTACAAGCAGCCGAGCCTCATGGGCCATGCCGGGCTCTTAAGGTTGCAGCCTATGGGACAAACGGGCTGGTGCAAAAAAGAAAGAATAAAAAACAAAGCTATACTAAGGTAAAAATAAGGAGCGGACGGGACAGGCTTCCCCGAACAAAGTAGTTTGTCACAAAACAAAAATTGATGTGTTCATCAATACAACTGTTCACACGAGGGCTCCCCCACAAGCTTAAATTGTTACATCTGCTGGCTACTTCTACTTTGGCCGCTCGCCGGCATCGGCTGACGACACGACAGGCGAAGATAAAGGTTGCTCGCCCTCTGACAGTGTAACGCTCAGCTCGGACGGAGCTTCGGACTCGACCTCCACTCCATCCGTAGGCTAGGTGACATCTTCTTTGCGCACGCCTTCAGCCACGCTCGCACGGCAAGCCTCCATCACCCACTATGTGGAGACTTGTTTGGCCACCAAACTATGCATGTGGCAGCAAGCTTTCCCCAAGCGCATAGATGGCATCCGCGCTCCAGTCGTCGGCATACCCACTACAGATAGCGACAAAGTCCAGGCCCAGGCGTCTTTCGGTGGCAGGCACCAAGTACCGCAACAAGTTCATAAGTTCATGAGCATCATCCAAGAGCATTTACTACCACCAGGCATAACCACCACTGCAAGGGCCCCGCTCGATTTCGCTCCCTCAACTTCGGCGAGCGCAACGAGTACCTCAAGGGCGTCACACCCATAGATGCTCAGCAGAAGAACATGGAGCTCCAGACTTTCCCATATAGATAGGGCAACTCCTGGATAGGGACGCTGCCTGCCATAGTATGGCCGCCAAGGCTGGAGGATGTCTCTGACATCTCATCAAACTTTATGAACTGACCGACCTGAGCAACTATAAGGGCAAAACCTTCCACCAACGTGGTCCTGAGCGGCTTCCCCTCCGACAAAGCTCGCCCGGTGAAGATCCGCCAGAAAAAGTCCACATGTGGCTCCATCCTGAAGAAGGCCTCGTAGACAGTGACGAAACTGGCGACGTGCAGCACCCCAGTCGGATTGAGGTGTTGCAACTCCAGGCCGCACTCATTAAGGAGCCCGCGCAGGATCCAGTGCACCACTTCCTTCGGTGGAAGCCGCCCCTTCTTGGCGAAGGCGGCCAGCACCGCCTCGAATGACCTCTAGCTCGACATTGCGCTCTGGATTCATGAATGGATCGGTGAGTTCTCCCCATCACTTACCCTCTCTCTCACTAAGGAACCGCCACGGCACACAAACACTCTTGGCGAGAAGGAAGAAGGAGGAGAGGCGGCAGATGGGGAATAGGCGAAGGAGTGGGACGAAATCCCTCTCCCTTCCCCTATTTATGGAGGAGGCGCAACAGTTGGGGAAATGTGAGGGATTGGGGTGAAAACCCTCTCCCTTCCCCCATTCAATGCGGATGGGAAACAACGGGACGTGCCCTGACCGATGGGACGCACCCTGCCCGATGAAATGATGCTTGGTCAGACGGGATGTGGCATGGGTATGGCCCACCACTACTGCATGCTGAGCGTGAGAAACAAGGCGCAACTACACGCAGGCAGCCCTCCGCTTTCCTAGGTGGGACTTGGAAAGGCCCAACAATGGGATCTTCGCCCAGGAGAGACCAACGGGCTTCCTGAGTGGATCGGATGGCTCAGGCGAACACCAAGAGACAGGTAAGGAGTAGAGGGATGCCCCATGTGGGCCATGATGACTCCATCATGAACGACGAGCGTGGATCCTAGTCGGACATATCCGATAGGAGCTCCTCAAACCCCCGTCACTCGAGTCATCAAGGTAACATTACCAAACCCCACTATTTCTTTATATGATCATTCATACACACATTCATCCATGCACGCATTCATTCATCCTGTGCATCTGAAGCATCACATATGTAGTTAAATGCATCACAACGCTACGTATTGCGTCACAAAGCGGTAGTTGCCTCATTCAACATGAGGAACGACTGACCAGGGTTCGAAGCGTGGCCCACGAAGGGCTCCAGGCTGCCCCGCGTCAAATAGAGCCGGGGAAAAAATGCAGATGAGCCCCGAGCAGCCCTTGCCTAGTCTGCCCTGAAGTAGACAGGGTCATTTCAACCTTCTCATTCGATCCTAACCTCGAGCCATGCCCACAGAATCTCCATCAAGGGGAGGTAAGCGGGCCACCTGGGTCGGTCTCCAGAACGACTCGGGCATCTGTAGAGACGCGGGTTAAGGAGCAGTGGAATGCCACATGAGGGCTATGTCGACCCCGTCACGAATGATGGACCTAGATTTCACTCAAACATGCCCGTTAGCGAGCTCACCAAGCGCATCACTCGAGCCATCGATGCAACCGACGTTAGCTTAGCCCCTTCGGTTGCGAAAACCGTGGACGGGGTAACGCACAAAACTCAACAAACCCCTTCTGAGCCCAACGGGGCTTAGGACGCCCAACACCTGCCTGCCTCGGCTGCCCCTGGATCCGCGACTCTAACTCCACGAGTCCGTCTCGCCCGATCCCTGGCTACGCCCGACGCCTGGATCCGCGAGTCCGTCTCGCCCGATCCCTCGCTTGCCTTGGCTGCGCCCGCCACCTGGGTCCGCGAGTCCACCTCGCCTGATCCCTTGCCTGCCTCGGCTACACCCAACTACTGGGTCCAGGAGTCCATCTCGCCTGATCCCTTAGCTGTGCCCAACGCCTGGATCCACGACTCCGTCTTGCCCGATCCCTCGCCTACCTCGGCTGCGCCTGATACCTGGGTCCACGAGTCCATCTAGCCTAATCCCTTGGCTACACCCGACGCCTGGATCTGTTAGTCCATCTCGCCCGATCCCTTGCCTGCCTCGGCTGTGCCTGGATCCATGACTCCAACTTCATGAGTACGTGTCGCTCGATCCCTTGGCTACGCCTGACGCCTGGATCTGTGACTCCGTCTTGCCTAATCCCTCGCCTGCCTCGGTTGTGCCCAACGCCTGGGTTCGCGAGTTCGTCTCGCCCGATCCCTTGGCTGCGCCCGATGCCTGGATCTGCGAGTCCTTCTCACCCGATCCCTCGCCTGCCTCAGCTGCACCTGGATCCGTGACTCTGACTCCGTGAGTCCATCACGCCCGATCGCTTGGCTATGGCCAACACCTCGATCCACGACTCTGTCTCGCCTGATCCCTCGTCTACCTCGGCTGTGCCCGACGCCTAGGTCCATGAGCCCGTCTCACCCAATCCCTTGGCTGCGCCCGACGCCTGGATCCGCGACTCCGTCTTGCCCGATCCCTCGCCTGCCTCGACTGCACCCGACGCTTGGGTCCGTGAGTCTGTCTCACTTGATCCCTCGCCTACCTCAACAGCGCCTGGCTCCGTGACTCTGACTCCATGAGTCTGTCTCGCCCGATCCCTTGGCTACGCTCGATGCCTGGATCCATGAGTCCATCTCGCCCAATCCCTCGCCTGCCTCGGCTGCGCCCAACACCTAGGTCCACGAGTCCCCTCGCCCAATCCCTTGGCAGCGCCCGACACCTGGATCCACGACTCCGTCTCGCTCGATCCCTCGCCTACCTTAGCTACGCTCGACGCCTGGATCCACGAGTCTGACTCACCCGATCCCTCGCCTGCCTCGGCTGCGCCCGATGCCTGGATCCATGACTCTATCTTGCTAGATCCCTCGCCTGCCTTGGCTACACCTGATGCCTAGGTCCGTGAGTCCATCTCACCTGATCCCATGGCTACGCCCAATGCCTAGATCCGCGACTTTGCCTCGCCCGATCCCTCGCCTGGGATCACGTTCCTAGAAATGATGGGTCAAAAACTAGAAAAAGAGGTTGCACCCACCAAGGTGCACACACTCACACCCGCTGACAAAACCCCCCAGGCGATTCTGCTTAAATAGCCTAGGGGCTCGGGGCCACACCCGCGGGTGCGCTCGCGCGCACCTGCTGCCGAAAACAAAAAATTCCCCCGCTGGCAACACGAAAAAACCCCAGACGATTCTACCAAATTGCCTAGGGGCTTGGGAGCTCGGGGGCTACACCCAAGGGTGCGCTCGCGTGCACCCGCTGTCAAGACCAAAATCCCCCAAACAATTCTACCTGAATCACCCGGGGGCTTGGGGGCTCCTGTCAGGTTCAAAAACCCGGGGTCCCACATGGACTTGCTTCCTAGCAAAAAGCTTGGCCCAGCAGGTGACGTTGCAAATGACGTGCAACTCCTGGGCCAGCCCAAATACCTAACGATAGGCTAGAAGGGTGATCCAATCTCCGGCCGAATGGCCTGGCCAAGGAGGAACGGTGCCCGCTTCCGACTCCAGCCGGCCTCTCTGACCGGAAGGCCTTGCTTCCGACTCCGGCCTGCCTATCCGACCAGAGGGCCTCACTTTTGACTCCAGCCCGCCTCTTCGACCGGAAGGCCTGGTCGACGAGGAACAAGGCCCGCTTCTGACTCCGACCCATGTCTCCAACAGAGGATGCACCGGACCTCTACTTACATCTCTTCTCTGACTGGCGCAGTCGGAGCCAACTGGGACCAACCGACCGGGGACGCCCACTTGGTGAGGACCCAGGAAACGAGCGGAGTAAGTAGAGGCAGGACGCTCAAGTCAACCGTAATACAAAAGGGTATGTCACATAAAAAAATACATCTATGTCTTATAAAGGATTATGTGTAATATTAAAATCTTTTAGACGCGCATGCACGCTCATTCTTATAAATGCATGCATGCACACCTTAGCGTTACGAGCACTTGCGAGAGTGACGAGTTGGATCAGGAAAGGGTCGTTTGTTTGCCTAGTCCAGATGGGCCATTGGGCCCAGGGGGTGCAACCTAGGCTGTTTGTTTGCTTAGACCAGCCCACGAGCCAGACCGGCACGCCCCTCAAAACACCACTGGCCTGGCCCTGGAGAAACGACGTTCTCAAAAATTCTCCCGCGCCGCCACCGCCAACACCATCATTGACCCACGGGCTCGACTCACGCGACCTCGACCACAGCGCTCATTCTCATCGAAAACAAACATGGCTGGTTGCAGCACAGTTGGATCACGATTCTCATCACCTCTTTGATTTTTCTTTATCGTGAAAGCCTCGCCCCGCCGCCACCGCCAACACCATCATTGAGTGCACGTGAAAAAGGCTCCAGGCGAGGTCTATATTTGTACCTGGGCGACTTCCCCTCCCTCGACTAGATGACTCTTGGCGACCCTCTCGGCGAGTCCGACGACTGGTGGCTCATTCTCATCCAGGAAAACAAACATGGCTGGTTGCACCACCACAGGCTGGATCACAAGATGCATGCTTACTAAACACAATAGAACCAATAACTTTGATTAATATCAAATCTAGCAAGAGATCAAATGATCGATGTAGCCTACCGAAGAACTCGCCTAGAATTACGTTACTCCTACTCCTAGTGCGATGGCGTGAAGCTGGAAAAATAGATTGTGTATTGATCGAGAGATGAAAAATGTTACAGTAGTCGAGGTCTATATTTGTACCCTGGGCCGATACAGAGTCCTAGACACTACGACTAGACAATTCTTGCGTAAAAAGAAAATAATCTAATTTGAACTCCACGATTTCCTTTCTGGCAGAGTCCGATTCTGTTATGCCTGAGCCGATACCGCTGGCGTCGTGATTTTCACGATCCATTCCAAAAATTTGTTGTAAACAAAAAGAAAAACAAAACATCCTGAGTACACCAAAACTTGTGTCACACCACCATCACGAATTTACCATGCTTCACGTTTCAACAAATCGTCCTTGATTTAAAAATAATATATAAAATCATATTAGAATAGCATACCCATGGAATAAGCCTCTTAGGATTTGGATTAGTGGTAATAGGATAAATAAGTCGCTGTGCAAATTCAATTAGGCGAGCTGCAAAAAAATGGAAAGTCCAATCCAAAGTGGGTACGGAAGGTGATAAAGACCTGTCGGGACACCACGAGCGGATAGGACTAACCGGGCTGCCAGCTGCCGAGAAGCCCATCCGGCAAACCTCCAGTCGATTAGTCCGTGTTAGCGTGTTGTGTTTGCCTAGTCAACTTGTCGGCTGTCGAGTGGCCGACAGGTACTAGTTTTGCAATCCCTAAAAACTTGAATTACGTTACTCCTACTCCTAGTGCGATGGCGTGAAGCTAGAAAAATAGATTGTGTATTGATCGAGAGATGAAAATGTTACAGTAGCCGAGGTCTATATTTGTACCATGGGCCGATACAGAGTCCTAGACAATACGACTAGACAATTCTTGCGTAAAAAAAATAATCTAATTTGAACTCCACGATTTCCTTTCTAGCAGAGTCCGATTCTGTTATGCCTGAGCCGATACCGCTGGAGTCATGATTTTCACGATCCATTCCAAAAATTTGTTGTAAACAAAAAGAAAATACAAAACATCTTGAGTACGCCGAAACTTTGTCACACCACCATCACGAATTTACCATGCTCCAAGTTTCAACAAATCGTCCTTGATTTAAAAATAATATATAAAATCATATTAGAATAGCATACCTATGGAATAAGCCTCTTAGGATTTGGATTAGTGGTAATAGAATAAATAAGTCGCTGTGCAAATTGAATTAGACGAGCTGAAAAAAAAAGGGAAGTCCATTCGAAAGTGGGTACGGAAGGTGATAAAGACCTGTTGGGACACCACGAGCGGATAGGACTAACCGGCCTGCCAGCTGCCGAGAAGCCCGTCCGGCAAACCTTAGTCCATGTTTGCCCAGACAACTTGGCGGCTTGCGAGTGGCCGACAGGTACTAGTTTTGCAATTTCTTAAAAGTAGAATCCAAATTTATAATTATTTATTTAAATAATATTACATCAAAAAAAATCGTGCGCTGCCTTCCTTTCAGAGCATGGATACCGGGGTGCCGGGCAGGATCTCTAGCCATCCTTCCCGTGCATGCGTTGCACAAAAAATAAGTTACATTCTTAAAAAAACATGTTACATGCGTGAAAAGGATCGATAAATAACACGAAAAAAGATACGATCCTGTCGGCGTCTGGGCTGCCGATAGGAGGACTCACATAGTACGGGCATCCGTTGAAGTGGGTGTTATCATTGCCGATAGAGTAATCGGCATTCCAGTGGCCGATATCTCCCAGCCACACACGGCCACGCGGCATTAGTGGACGGATGTGCTTTTTTCTTTCTTTTTCTATGGTTAGTTATTTATTGATAGTTAGATACAAAATAGGATATATTCCAGGCACATTTAATACGTATAAGTATTTACATAGTCAGAAGATGTAGAATCATATTTGCTTAGTTAGGAAAATATACTTTATTTGTTCCATAATTTGCTATAGGACACTTTTTAATGGTGGTATTTGCTGATGGACATCGCTCAATGCTGTCTTTGCTAAAAATTTAAACCATAAATTTAAATGATTTTAATTTTTAGGTTATTTTAGGTCTAAACAGCTTACTCGGAAACTTAAATGTAGAATTATAGAAGAAAATACTCCATCAGTCCTAAAATAAGCGATTCTTATTTCTCAAGAACTCAAACTTTTTTAATTATAGATCTGAGTATTGTAATAGATATACAAATTATAATTTTACAAAAGGGTATGTCACATAAAAAAGAGAGCTAAATGCACCTTGGGCCCTCGACCTTGTAAGCGTGTGTCACACTACTACAGAATGTTACTGTAGGGGCGGCTCTAGAGCCTCTGTAGGGGCGGCTGCGCCAGCCGCCCTTCCCAGGGTGTTCCTATAGAGGGTGTCTCTGTAGGGGCGGTTTCCTGACCGCCCCTGCAGTGCTCTCTGTAGGGGCGGCTGGTGTTTTCAGTCGCCCCTATAGTGCCCTCTGTAGGGGCGGCTGGTGTTTTCAGCCGCCCCTACAGTGGACTTCTGTAAGGGCAGTTGTATCACCAGCCGCCCCTGCTGCGTGTATTTGTAAGGGTGGTTCAATCAAGAACCGCCCCTATAGTGGATGTTCCAGCAAAAAAAAATTCAAATTTAAATCTGACCACATATATATATAATTCAAATTCGAATCTAACCGCCACAAATATACATATATACATCCACAAACATAAGACCATTATTTAGAACATCATCACAAGTCATAATTCACAAAAGTATCAACTACAGCGCTAGTCGTATGTCACAGTTTCACAAGTGTGACGTGCATATACAAATTACACGCATCAATTGGTTGATCAATGCAATCATACAATGGCAGTGTTGAGGAACTCTTTCCAACAAAATAGATGAAAACTTTCGACATATTAAACGAAAGATCCAATAAACACTTCAGACACCGATTAGCACAATGGTTTACCACATAAATTTTTAGATCCAGACTCCTGTGAGGAAACAAGTTCAAAACTTCAAAATACTAAAGTACAATCAAGTACATAAGCCAACATAGCAGATAACTTTGTCTCGGGTACGAATCACAAGCCAGAGAGTCCACCGGGCATGTTAAGTAGATCCATTAGAAGCATTGCCGTAGGGTTCTCTATCTTCTCCTCGAACCAACACTTGAGCTCACAGCAAGTCACAAGCACAGGCAAACGATACAGATAGAGTCAAGGGATAAAAGGCTTTACCTGCCGGATACACAATGCCACGGGTTCCTTTTACCTGACGCATCTAGGGGAAGGTGAACTGCTGCTTCGGCTGTCACTAGAGATGCTTCTTCCTCTAGGAGGCCTGCAAGCAAGAGATATTTTCAGTTATGGAATACTCTTGGCATATGCAAAAACACCATAAAAAACTATCATTACAAAACAAATACATATGTTACCTTCTAGGGCTAAGGCTCCTTGATACCCTTCTTGGACCCTATACAAGAAACACATTAAAGCACTTAGTCAATATTACCATGCATGCATGACCAGTAACAGAGGGGGGAAAACAGCATTACTTTGTGTTTGATACTACAAATACCATATCAGTTGTAGCACTCACCTTTCTTGGCGGTGGAGTAGGTGATCGAGAATATGATGAGTCTGACCTACCACACCTCAACGGAGGCCCTCGTCCCCTGCGTTATACAAGAGAATCAGAATTGTCAGGGTGCAAAAGAGTAACAGCATCAGCTGGTAGATTTCAGCAGATCCACTACCTTCTTGGAGAAATTGATCTGGAGTGGGAGCAAAGGGGTCGGCGAGGAGGAGAGCGATGTGGAGGTGGTGGCCTTCTTGGTGGGCTCCTCAACCGCCTTGGAGGTGGCAAGCTAGAGGGGGGGGAAGAAGGAATGAGCACAACAGTTAAGCAAGCATAATAAGGCAGAGGACTAAAAAAGTCAACAAAACTTTAATACGAACCCAAGACATGAAAAATAAAAGGGGCAAAACAAGTATCCAAATACTATAAGTGTAATGAGTACAAATCTTAGAAACCAATCACAGGATCATGCATAGAACAGCAATTAATTATAAACATGGGATACATATATCTAATCCACTTGTATTATCTAAAAAAGGTACATCTAATCCACAGCTATGAAATATAAAATAGAGAATACTTGATACATTTAGCAGGGATAGGCACGTGTAGTCCACAGCTATGGAATATAAAATCATCATGAGCTGAACAATTAAATCATCATGAGCTGAACAATTAAATCATCATGAGCTGAACATGCACCTTTAGGGGGGAGTTCTTTGATACGAGCAGAAGTAACAAGCGAAGAAAAAGGAATAGTGATTATATAGTTTCAAAGCTTCAGAAGCTTACATTCCCTAGGACGCTGCTGGGCATCCTTTTCAGCACTGCTAACACCTTTTTCAATCTGGGGAGCGTCTCTTTTTGGAGGAGGGGGCAGAGCTTTCATAGGTGATGCAGCCCTTTGGCGTGGTTGAAGAGTGAATCTCAGCTTAACAACATTTCCATCAATTTGACCCTGGACAGATTTTTAGAAGAACTTGTTGGTCATTTACTTTTCAACAAAAAAAGACAGAATAAGCATAGGGTAGAATGCATACACCATCCATGTAAAGAAGAGCCTTCTCAGCATCATCTCTCTTCTTGAATTCAATATATCCATAGCCACGAGGAAGGTTAACCTAAAAAAACAAATAGTAGGTGTTAAGGAGAGCACAAGGCACAGATCCCAGAATAAGAGAATAAGAGAGCAACACATTCACTTACCATTCGGTCCTTTGATAGCTCCACATTCACAACTTCGCCAAAGTTTCCTGAAAATACAGATAATTACTCGAATATAGTGTTTGGATTCATTTGGCAACATGACGACTTTTCAAAAGCACTTGTTTATTTTTAATTTGTATGTAAGAGTTTGTTAAATGCACATTATGTCTGGAACAACAGTAAAATCCTACTAGAATCAGCAAGCCAGTTGGCCGATTACTATAGAAAGAGGATCATCCCCACTGCATGAGGCTACTAGTGGGAAGATCAGTGTGTTTAACCAACCTAACATGTGTACATCATGCAACACATGATTGTTGGAGTTAGATACAAAAATATATAATGGCTGCAACCATAATGTAGACCGTAGAAATTTGAATACTAAAAATGCATATTATCAGCATTTTCCCTAAACGCTAAGAGGCTACCTGGTTTGCTGTCTACCCTTGAGTGAAATTACAATCAAACAGAAACTACAAGTTCCAACAAAAAGCAAATGGAAACAGCCACAGTGATATCACAAGACATCTAATGAATCTACTCGAGTCAACAGAACACCAGGCCCAAGTGTACAAGTAAATGGACACATAATTGTTACAAAGGCACATAAAGTAGCTGGACCAATTGTTTCACCTAATCAAGATGATTACAATCATTTTAAAGAGATTTTATTATCCTGTACAAATCAAGAGATGGACAAAAGAAGGGGAAGAGAGCGCTACCACTGCAATATTTGCAGCATAAAAAAGTTTTGGTTAGTTCATTTACAAAGTACAATCAAACAGATCAGGCCAATTCTATATAGTATAAGGGTTCGACCATCTATGACAAACAACTCTCATTTTTTCCCAGAAAAGAATGTCCATCTACAGAGTGAATGAACCTGACTAGTCATCGGCAAGCATTGTATTATTTAGAAGAAAACCAAAAGGAAACGAGAACATCCCCATATACACCAAGGTCGTTCTCGTCCCAACCTATCAACGAACCAAGCGCTAATCCACCAAAGCTAAAAAACCATCCAAACTGCCTTATTTCCCTTAGGGTAGGAAATCTAACCCTAATACCACGCCGCAGATACAAAACAATCTAGGTCGAAGATAGACATTCACATGAGCAAGAGGGATATGAACAGGGGGCTCACTATGGAGGTGATGTACTCCTCGAACGACTCCCGATACTTGTCGTAAAGCTGCTGCGAGTAGTCGTGTGGCGGCTTCTGCGTGCACATGTTGTATATCGTCCTGCGACAAGGGAACCAAAACCCTAGATCAGAACCGGATCGAAGCGGATCGAGTTGGGAAACCCTAGCGGCCACCGTCGCGAAGGCGACGGCGGTGAGGAGGAGGAGGAGGGAGGGGAGAGGGAGACGTACGTGTAAAGCATCATGTAGTCCTCGGAGCTGAACTGCGGCTCTGGCTTGCCCTCGAGGATGTTCTTTAGCTTGATGATGCCCTTCTGCATGACCGCCCATCCCTCCTCCAGATCGATTGTCCTACGCTCCTGCCCCGCCATCGCCGCAGGCGGAGGTTGCGGTGTCGACACGCGGAGAAGCAAATCTTAGTGCCGCCGCTGGGGGTTTGGTGGTGCGCCTGGGGAGGATGGCGAGCGCGAGAGGCGGAACGGGGGGAGGAGGAGAGAGGCGAGCGCATGGGCGTAAGGAGAGGGCTGGGATGGGGGTTCTGTTGTATACCACCGCGGTGCCGCGGCTGACCGCCTTCCAGGCGGCCCCCTCCTCGTCGTGTGATTTAGACTCTGTCCCCGTCGTCCGATCGCGAGGTGGACGGCCCAGATGATGAGCCTTGCGCTAGATGTGGATGATTGTATGAAATCAAATCAAATTATAAAAATAATTTTGAGACACTAAATGATCTCAAATGAAAATTTGATAAACATCAAAGTTGTA
Source organism: Miscanthus lutarioriparius (assembly GCA_904845875.1). NCBI lineage: Eukaryota > Viridiplantae > Streptophyta > Magnoliopsida > Poales > Poaceae > Miscanthus > Miscanthus lutarioriparius. The sequence continues at coordinate 81,030,823 of CAJGYO010000018.1, forward strand.
GAGGTCATGAAGATCTACAACTTTTATTTTGGTCATCTTGTCATTTGACAAAATTTGAACCTTTTAAATTTGAAATTTTAAAAAATGACAAGTTCAAACCAAAATTTGAGACCCAAAATGATTTCAACATAAAAAGTGATGAATACCAAAGTTGTTCAACTCATTAATATCTACAACTTTTATTTGAGTCATCTTGTCATTTGACAAAATTTGAACCTTTCAAATTTAGAAGTTTGAAAAACGACAAGTTTGAACCAAAATTTGAGACCCAAATTGATTTCAACATAAAAAGTGATGAATACAAAAGTTGTTCAACTCATGAATATATGCAACTTTTATTTTGGTCATTTCTTCATTTGACAAATTCTTAGCACACATTGTTCACTAATCTTACACATGTCTCATATAGTTTATAAAACCTTATGAGAGATGTGTCACATTTGTGAACAATGTCATTAAGACTTTGTCATATGAAGAAATGACCAACACAAAAGTTGTAGATCTTGATGAGTTATTCAACTTTGGTATTTATCACTTTTTCAGCTGAAATCATTTAGGGTACCAAAATCTTGTCTGAAGTTGCATTTTTTTTTAAATTCAAAATTTAAATTGCTCACACTTTTCATATGTATATATTGACAAAACCAACAAAATAAATTGATAGAGAATGATTTTAGAAAATTTTAGAAAAAAAATCATCAGATTTGGAGTTAGTATGAGGAAGAAAAACTAGTTACAAAGTTGACCCACAGATTAAAAAAAGAAATCACACTGTTCACTATGATCATATAAGGATCATATAGAATAGTATGATTTATCTTTTTAATCTGTGGGTAAACTTTATAACTAGTTGTTCTCCCTCGTGCTAACTCCCAATGTGATGGTTTTTTTTTCTAAAAATTTCTAAAATCATGCTTCAGCATTTAAGTTTGATCAAACTTGGATGTCACAATGTTTTACACATTTTAAATTTTGAAATTTGAAATTTGACAAGTTCAAACCAAATTTTCAAACCCTAAATGATTTCAGATGTAAAAGTGATGAATACAAAAGTTGTTCCACTCATCAAGATCTACAACTTTTATTTTGATCATCTTGTCATTTGACAAAATTTGAACATCTCAAATTTGAAATTTTAAAAAATGACAAGTTCGAACCAAAATTTGAGACCCAAAATGATTTCCACATAAAAAGTGATGAATACCAAAGTTGTTGAACTCATTAATATCTACAACTTTTATTTTAGTCATCTTATCATTTGACAAAATTTAAACCTTTCAAATTTGAAATTTTAAAAAACGACAAGTTCAAACCAAAATTTGAGACCCAAATTGATTTCAACGTAAAAAGTGATGAATACCAAAGTTGTTCAACTCATGAATATCTGCAACTTTTATTTTGGTCATTTCTTCATTTGACAAATTCTTAGCACACATTGTTCACTAATCTTACACATGTCTCATATAGTTTATAAAACCTTACGAGAGATGTGTCACATTTTGTGAACAATGTTATTACCATTTTGCCATATGAAGAAATGACCAATACAAAAGTTGTAGATCTTGATAAGTTATTCAACTTTGATATTTATCACTTTTTCAGCTGAAATCATTTAGGGTACCAAAATCTTGTCTGAAGTTGCATTTTTTTGAAATTCAAAATTTAAATTGCTCAAACTTTTCATATGTATATATTAACAAAACCAACAAAATAAATTGATGGAGAATGATTTTAGAAAATTTTAGGAAAAAAAATCATCAGATTTGGAGTTAGTATGAGAAAGAAAAACTAGTTACAAAATTGACCCATAGATTAAAAAAAAATCACACTGTTTACTATGATCATGTAAGGATCATTTAGAATAGCGTGATTTCTCTTTTTAATCTGTGGGTAAACTTTGTAACTAGTTGTTCTCTCTCGTACTAACATCAAATGTGATGGTTTTTTTCCTAAAAATTTCTAAAATCATGCTTCAGCATTTAAGTTTGATCAAACTTAGATATGACAATGTTTTACACATTTTAAAATTTGAAATTTAAAATTTGACAAGTTCAAACCAAATTTTTAAACCGTAAATTATTTTAGATGTAAAAGTGATGAATATAAAAGTTGTTCAACTCATCAAGATCTGCAACTTTTAATTTGGTTATCTTGTCATTTGACTAAATTTGAACCTTTCAAATTTGAAATTTTAAAAAATGACAAGTTCGAACCAAAATTTGAGACCCAAAATGATTTCAACATAAAAAGTGATGAATACCAAAGTTGTTCAACTCATTAATATCTACAACTTTTATTTTAGTCATCTTATCATTTGACAAAATTTAAACCTTTCAAATTTGAAATTTTGAAGAAACAACAAATGGACACAGCAGAGACGGCTGGTGATTGAGCTGCCCCTACAGATCAGCCCCAACTGTAGAGGCGGCTCAAGTTACCAGCCGCCCCTATAGTGCCATCTGTAGGGGCGGCTGGGCTGCTGGGGCCCGAAGACGCCCACTGTAGGGGCGCCTCCAACTCCAGCTGCCCCTACGATAAAAATGCTCCCGTTTCTCAGAGGGAATCTGGCGTAGTGTCACATAGGTTCATGAACTTTGAAAATGTATTTATGGGTTTCTAAACTTGTTAGGTGATGCACCGTAAGCTCATGTCAGCCATGTGGACACTTTTTGCTGATTTGGCATGCTATCATGGCATGCATTTTTTTCATTTAACCCCTTCGCTTTTATTTTTCTCATAAAAATAGACCCTACCTCCTCTCTCTCTCTCTCTCATCTCCCACGGCAGCGCCATGTCTGTGCGCTCCGCGGGGAACAGGTGCCCACACGCGGACACGCCGGCAACGGCCGCACCCTCTCGGCGGCCCCTACGCCCTCCAGTCATACACACCGCGTCAACGAGGCCATACACCGTGCGGGCACGTGCGGTTGGCGGCGTCACCACCGTCGTGGGCAGCGCGCGGAGCCGCTCCAAATGCCGCTGACCGCTGGGAGACGCAGCCAGCGGGACTGAACACCACCACCGCGCGGACGAGGGCGCAGGCCTTGACGACGAGCCGCTCCATGTGCGGGAACGCCTGCATGCAGTCAATCCTTCCAGTTCCAGGTTTGAAGTTGGAACTGTAACGTACGTACTAGTAGTAGCTGTAGCCATAGTCGTCAGCGAAACAAAACCCGGGGACGAGAATGAAAAGGGCCGGGCCGCAAGAACGCTGTTCCCGTCTGGCTGCTTAGCTCTGCGGCACGCAACGCATACGGTACACTCTGAGCTAAGTGTTTTCCATGTGTTTTGCAAGTGTTTCAGACGTATGTTGCAATTGACTCGGCTGTTTTGAACGTATATTGCAAGTGTTTCACTTTTTTTTTAAACCTGCAAGTGTTTCACGTTGCAAAAGTAGATCTGGTGTTGCACACGTTGGATTGAGATCCACATGCTGCAGCTGCTGGGTGACGTTCGGGTAACACAGGCCCCCTGCTGGGGCGCTGCTGGGCGGGCGTAGAGAAACCGAGTGCAGGTGTGGGGGGGGGGCACGCAGTGGGTGGCGTGAAAAAATAGGCGGTGCGGGCTTCTTCTCTTGCGCGTGGGCACTATCCAATGCTAGGGCCCCGGATCAGACATGCTAAGGTGATTAATTGACTAATTAATTTAAAATTATAAATGTAAATGACACCGTAGTAGTGGTACTAGCCATAAGGAGATCTGAAGGTACTTCAACAACTTGAGTATCTTGAACTAAATATTAAAACACCGGCAAACCCGAATCGGTTGTTCATGATCAAGCTCCTGATGCCTTCTAATCCTACTGCACGATGTGTATTTTCTTTTCTCTTTTGCTGATGTCCCCTTTGACTAGAGGAACTAACACTGATTTACATGGTTGCATGAATGGCCCTCAGCCTAAGGTCATGTAGACATGGAGCTGTCGCTTCCGCGCCGTTGCGTTATATAGGCATCTGCGTTTAGCACGGCGTAGTTCATGTGCAGGCTGTCTCTCCTCCTGGCAATGCATGCACTTGATGGCACTGAAGCTGAAATTACGTTCCGATCGAAACCTATGTGTCAGAATAGCTATAGTGGCATGTATCGATCTTGCAGCATGCATGCACATGCATATGTCCTTGGGCTCTGCATATGCATATGAGAATTTATCTGTATGTGAATTTGATCGACACAGAGTGACACGGATTCAAAAACAAATAAAAGAGTGACAGACGGAGCTAGCTACTACACAACAAGTCCGTAGTTAGCAAAGTGATAATGTAAATGAGAGCTTTGGTCATGCATGATCGCCACAACCAAGGTTTTCATTATCGGAAATAAAAATTTATCGGAGGTCATGGATAAATAGGATAAGCAAGATATATCGGAAATATCGGATCAAATTCAAAAAAAATTCAAATTGTTTTGAAAAAATTCCGTAGAATTTGACTTGAAACTATTCCTAAGCTATTAAACATCACTTGTTCACAGATAAAAACAAGAATAAAACATTATAGTGTGGGATTGTCGCACGGCTGAATTTAGGTTGTCTGTGTAGAAGCAGGAAAGAAGGGAAAAATTTAGCCGATGCCAAATTTTATCGGACCCTGTGGATAGAAAGGAAATTTCAAAAATTTCCGTGAATTTCGGCCGATAAAAAAAACCTTGGCCACAACAACCAAACCCTGTGTGGTTCATTCATGTGCTTGGGAAAAACTTCATAGGCCAATTGCGCAATATGCTGTGACGCCACTACAACCAAACCATGAGTGGTTCGATTCAGATGATAAATTTAAGCCATTTCAATCCACAACCGATGGATTTCATCATTAGTTTTGATTATATATGTGTCTTCGTAGTGATGTCCGTGGTTGGAGTCAAAAACATCATTGACAAGCAATTTAGTTTTTCAATCAATTGCTTTGGATGGTTGATGAATCCAAATAAGCAGATTCTGGCTGTGCGCTTGCATGTGCCTCTCCTGTTAATTTGATACTGAAAGTGATGGGTGCATGGGTGCCAATGCAAGCTGCCGATCCGTTGAACTTCGGAAGCACGGTGTTTCTTAGGGTGTAGACTGATGAGTTTGATTTTACTTACTCGCCAAAAGGAAACATATTTGTTTTTTTACTACTTGGTGACCTGGCCTGCGGTTGATTTCACTTATACCAGTGGCTACTGGGTGATTTGCTTGTTGATCCTGCCTGTGCATAGAGATACCAGTGCTGAAATCGGCACTTGTTTTATTTGTCATTTGTGCATGTTTGGTAAGATGTACATGTTTAATAACTTGAACAAGAGAAAAGGAAGCAAGTCACAAGAAACACGTAACTGAGGAGTGAAAACCGTATCGATCGCCAACTTATCAGCCTATCCTCCAATTGCTATGTATCCACACCATGGCACTTGTACGTACCACCACCTTGGTATGTGTCGGACACACCTGTAGTCAGTCTGTATTGCTTGCATAACATTACAGACGAGAGGTGCTGGATTAAGGATGCTGCACTACTGATGAATCAGGTTGATCCTCGATTCGATTGAAGTTCATTCAAGTTCATTACTGACACCTTCTAAGCCTACACACAACGTCACGGGCACTGATTTCTGTTAAGAAAGTCATCGTGGATGTGGTGGCTTTTCCATTTGTGCATCCCACATTGCCTTATATTGGCCTCCGCTTGTCCTTGAACTTCAATGCAATACATCTAATGAAATAAGTCAGCTCCGGCGCTGTAAAGAAAATAAATGAGCACCAGCTCCTATAAATTCAAGGAAATAAAATAAAACATGAAAATTACACTAGCGTAAAATTTAAGTCAGTCAAATGACAAATAATCGATCTCTGCAATAGACGAGTGGTCTAACTTATATTGTTTTGGCTTTTCTAGATAGCTATCATGTAGCTCCCGCCATTTCCAAATTATATTGTTTTGACTTTTGTAGATAGCTATCATGTATTCATGTAGTTCCCTTAGTTCAAAATTATTATGTCATTCTAGCCAAACTAACCATGAACTAACATTAACACCATCCATGATCATAAATGCTCACTGGGAAATCAATTTAAACTGACAATTCGGTTTGGTTTGTTCGGGGTTGAGAAACTTTGATGTGCCAAAAACAACAGCTGATTAGTGCAAGTCAAAAAACGACAACTGACCTGTTCGGTTGTTGGTTTGATCGGTTCGGTGTTTAGTGGCACTGACTTTCAGTAGCTTGTCTTTGTGCCGTGCCGTGCCCCCTTATACGCTTCTTCTCACCTCTACCCATTCACCAAGATGGCAACATCCAACAAAATCAACTCCACAATAGCAAAAATCAGTACTCAGTACCTATTTACTGTCACATTGCCTGCTTCATCGTCGACTATCATGGCTTGCTCAATGGCAAGATCTGCTGCGCAGGCTCGTGGCTTACCACGAACTGTCAAACCCCGAGTCGTCAGGCGACTACCGAAGCTTGAAGTACCGGAGCGAGCCAGCACCTTTCCCTTTACCGACACCCGGGTTGCTCGCCCTTTCTCCCTTCTAAGCGCGGCCACTCGGCCCAGTCGTCGCCTTGCACTGTTTGTTGCCGCCGCTAGGTGCTAGTCGGGAGGATAGAAAGCAAGCGAGAGCTGAGGCCTGACGTGGGCTTGATCGCTTGAGGGCCTCAGTTTTGTTGTCTTGGGCCAAGGTGGGCTAATCTGGTGCACAGGATGAGGAGATGACCAGCTGAGTTGCAAACTTGATGGACTGATTAATCTCGCTAGCTAATAGATAAGATCGGTTTCATGGGTGGATTGCTACCTAAAAACTGACATAGCCAATGAACACTGAGCTAAGGAAAAAATGGAACCGACAATGAAACAAAAACCGAACAAACCGATAGTTAAGTTCGGCTCAGTTAGATTCGGTGTACGGTTCTCTCGGTAGAAAAATCCCCAACCCTACCTCCTAGTGACTTGGGGCTGCTGGTGTGCAGGGTCTCATGCTCCTAGTTAGGAATGAAAATGGATTGAATATGAATGGACATCTCACTAATATTACATTTGTTTTCATATTTCTGTCCGGATTCGGATTCAAATACGGATAGTGTCAACCGTGACGGATATGATACAATTGGATATCGACATCTTAAATATGCGATTTGAGTATTTGGATATGGATATGGTATCGGATATTGAATATCCGGACTCAGATACGGACAGATCTGAACCCCTCTAAACAGAGTCGGTCTCGACTACGGTCAGAAAATATCGGTATCGTTTTCACCCCTACTCCTAGTGAAGCTGCTGCCTCTCCTCTTCCATCTCCCCCATTGCATCCCTAGCTCAACCAATTCAATCCGTAAGACCACCATGCTGTCTCCCTCAAATCACCTGGTTGATCATTTCAAGGTTGTGGTCGCACAGTAGACATGCTGGCCAAAACAAATACAGTCGAATGAGGTTATATTCCTGACACCTTCTAATTCTACAAATGTTTGATCCAAACCTAACACAAGTGTGGTCTCTCTATATCGGTCTGAGAAACAAAGGCTTGGAAGGAATCTAATAATGCTTGTGGTGGCATCGTGGATGTGGTGATGTGTGGCCCTTTAGTTCCTGCATCTCATTGCCTTATATCAGCCTCTGCGTGTCTTCAGGCTTTAAAGAGAATGGAAATAAAAGAAGCACATGAAAATTATGATGGAGTTAAATTCGGGCCAGTGGCCATACCCATACCAAAAAGTTTCACGTGCTGGCTGCTCACAGTAGAATGAATCACTCTGAAAATTTGAAAGAGTACACATATGGGATAGAATACTACGATTTGTATTAGATGTGTCTCCAGTGGTTCTGTCATTTGCACCAAATACAGTTTGCAAAGTGTTTTTTCCTATCATGTAAGAATTGCGCAATCCTGTAGGAAAGTCTGTCATTGCTTCTCCACCCTTCTATAGCAAACTTCAGAAAAAAGCTTTAAAAAGGAGAGATAGCATGTAGGAAATTGTGAGTGGAGGAAAATTGCATGCAAATAGGAGTTTGCATATGTACTAAGGGCGGGCTCGTTTGGTAGGTCTCCATATTCATGGAGAATTATTTTAGTTCCAGGTTGTTTGGAGAAATGTTTCTCCGAGAAACAGAAACACTTGCGGAATCGTCTAGCTAATTGTCTGAATTCAGATTAGAGAGGAGAATATGGTTGAATACACTACTGGAAACTCGAATTGTTCTGTGGGTGTTTAATTTTTCTGTGCGTTTTTTTCGGTACACACAGAAAAATTACGATTTTTCTGTCGGTTTCAAAATATCCCGACAGAAAAATACGAAAACCCACAGAAAAATACAAATTATTATGTCGGTTCTTAAAAACACACAGAAAAATATACGTACGCACAGAAAAATTCAAACGAGCAGGGCCCCTCCCTTCTTCTTCCCTTCCTCCGCACCTGAACCCCAGCGCCCCCCCTCCTTCTTCTCCACCTTGCCTCCTTTCTCTCTTCTTCCTCTTTTTGAACCCTCCCTTCTTCTTCCTCCTTTTGAACCCCAGCGCCCCCTCCCCTCCCTTCTTCTTCCTCCTTTTGGGACCCCAGCGCTCCCTCCCCTCCTTCTTCTTCCTCCACTTTTGAACCCCAACCCCCTCCCCTCCTTCTTCTTCCTCCAGACCAACCCGGTGCCCCTCCCCCCTTCTTCTTCCTCCTCCTTTGAAGCCTAGCGCCCCTCCCCCTTCTTCCCGGCACCCGGCCCCAGCGCCCCTCCCCTCCCCCCTGCCCCTCCCCGCCCTTCCCTCCACTTCTTCCTTCTTCCCTGGCCCCCCCCGGCCTTCTTCTTCCCAGACTGCCGCCCTCCCTTTCCCCGGATCCAGCCCTCCCTCTCCCGGATATGGCGGTGGAGGCAGTGTGGCCGGATCTCAGGCTCACAGTGGTGGCGGGCGGTGGGCAACGAGGCGTGGCGGCGTGGCGAGAGCCGTGTGGGCGTGAGTCTTTGGCGTGGTGGTGGTGGTCCCCGGCGCCGCCCATCCCTGGCCTTCTTCTTCCCCGGCGCCGCCCCTCCCCGGCCTTCTTCCCCGGCGCCGTCCCTCCCTCTCTCGGATTCGGATCTGTGCAGATGAACTACATCGCTCTTCAAGAAAAGCTGCAAAGCACTATATAGGTAACAGAGTTGTAATCTAACAAGGGAATTTGGATTAAACTGCATATCGGTTGATTTGCTTATTATTCTTGTTTTTTCTGCTTTGGCCATGTGAAGTTATTCACTTAAATGAGAGTTCTGATCTGAAAACTGTACAAACAATTAACTCTGAAGGATGCCATTACTGTGCCTGTGTGGATAATAACCTTTTAAGTATGCCATTTTTGTATTTTTGTTCTTATTATCTATGGTTCACCGTAGGATTATGTATAATGGCTAACCACATCTTGGTTCTGTATACCTTTTGAATTCCCGAACACTCTACTTGCACTTAATATGCATTAGTGCATATGCACTACAAAAAGTATGCATACTAATTCGAGAAAAGTGTGCATGCTAATTGCCATTTATAATTTATATATGGTTTGGATACACAGTCAAGCTTGAACTCATCAGATATTTTAGAAACTGCATATGTTAGGTCAAAGCAGCTAAAATTGAGTCTGTAGAAAATAATTTCAATTTAATACATCCTACGTAGCAAAGCTAGGTGAGACAAGCTTCGAAATATGTTCTGGAGGCTGCAAACCTCTTTCATTTGAATCATTAATCTATTGTACTATAGTTCTTCAATAGACTTGAATATATTTTTTATGTCCTACTCCTAACATGGATTTTTACTGTTACAGATTCAAATAGATTTTCAAACTAGCAACATCCAAAATTAGAACTAAGTGTCTTATTAGAGCCACCACCACAATACCAAACAGAGCCCTAATCAGCAACTTGGATGCTACACCCTACATTCTCTTGCAGAGTGGATGATTTATTACATTTTTTCCTGCAAAGAGGCTTACTGCATTTGTTCAAAGGTTTATATTACTAATTGAGCGTTGTTGCTTTGTTGCTCGCAGAATTCTGGAAGCAAGTTTGCTCTTTTTTCTGTGATATACATATTAGTGACTACAGCCATCATACTTATAGTAATCTAATTACCACCTTCTATGTTGCAGTTTCGTGCCGCGTTGCTCTCCCCTTCCCTAACAATGCCTTGTGACTTTTTTTGTTTTGTACTACTCTTGAGTGGCTGTGATAAATCAAGTTTCCATTAGAGAACTTCTGCACTTTAGCACCTTATGAGCTGGTACTTGGGATATTTTGTTCTGTTTGCTGCTTAACTAGGATGGCTTGTACCAGTACAAGCAACCAGTTCTGTGGCCAGTTCAATTCCCATTAGATAGAGATAATTAAATTAAGTTCCAGGTGAAATTAAGTTGCAGTTGTCATGCTGATAATGGGTAAATCTGAGCTATTTTTCGAGTTCTTTTGCTCTTGTTCTTTTGCTCCAGGTGAAATATATGTAGTTCTTGTGCTTTTGACATACTGCTCTCTAATGGATCTAGAATGACCAATAGTTTCTTTTCTATTAGCTCAGTTCAATAGAGCTCTGTGATTTTTGCATTGCTATTTGTAGAAGAACATGACTTTTTTGCATGCAAATCATATATTTGTTGCCTTAGACTGTGAAACTTAGGTAATACTTTCAAATGTGAAATTTCTGGAGATGGTCAACTTCTAGAAGAATGTTCTTCTCCTCTATTGTTAGTTCAAACCGTTGTCTTGGTGGAGGTGGACCCCTCTTATCCGGTCTCCTTGGGGTCTCCCAGGATTGTTAATTTGGTTGCTCCTGTTATCAGATTTGGCACCCCATCCATCTGCTTTCCAGTCCTTGTTACTAGAATCAGCTGTCTCTTTCCATTGAGCAGTACCTTGTGAGTTCTCAGCAGGCACATCATTCCATCTTATCTTTCTCACCCCAAGTCACGCTCGCCTCCCGTGCTCACCTTTGCCCTTGTCGTCCTGGTAATTCTAGCTCTCTGTCTGTTACCCGACTGCTACTGCTGTTAGTTGTAATTTTCCAGATGCTGATGGTGTTATGTGCTCATGTTTGCAGGGTGTCATCCTTCTCATCGCCTACTTCAACAGCGGCTCAGGTCGCGGTTAAAGATTCTCGGTTAGACTCACTCACTCAATTTTCCTGATTAATGTTGGATTACGAAAAGTCTGTGCTTGCTACTTGGCGATAGAACATGGCTTGTGACATGTACAAATCAAATTATTTTCTGTAGGGTGGCGAAAGAGTTTGTAACTTTTTAAATCAAATTCATCAATTGTTTTGTAGTCAGTACATGGTCTGATAGTGGGGACACACCAAGCATGCACAATTGCTATTTGGTTGTTAAAAAGTAATAAATGCATATGTATTATTATGCAATTTTGAAAGCAAACTGACTTGAGTTAGTATGTATTGAATTGACAGCTATGAATCATGACCGTTCTATGTTATTGGCATGTACTGGTTTGTTCCAAAAGACCAAAATAAAACCAATCAGTGTTTCCTTGTACTTCTAGTTTGACTCTTTCTTTAATGGCCAGGTGTAACTGTTACAAGCAGAGAGGCTGTGACCAGGTCTGAAGGTATATTTCCCCCCCTCCCTTCCACTTCTCTTTTTGGGTGTCAAATCACCTGCTGATGTTATTTTTTTAGTCATCCAAATTTCTGATTTCTCTCTTAAACTTGCTCTTCAACGTGTCATTAGACTTGCAGCCTGAAATATTTTTTTTGTTCTCTCTGATTACAAGGTTGCACTTGCTATTGTAGTTTGCAATTAAGACGCTCAACTAATTTTAACAATATATCTTATTCGTGGCTATGTTATTGTTATCTTAGCATTGTTTCTCAAGTATTATTATCAGTAATACTATTTCAACTGAGTAGTATGGTTTTTGTGTTATCCTTGAGTTTTTGTAGTGGGAAGCGAGAACCAAGTAGTCAATTATGCTGGTATTCATGCCTTCATGGACATGTGGTTTAGTTTTGATTTATTCTATATGTTCATATTGCCTGTGGTTGGCTCCTTTTGTAGAGCAGTATCATTCGATCTCTTTTTTACATAACTAGGTTTAGTTGTTGTCTTGATCTGATACTATTCTCATGTTGTAAAGCCAACTCTATGCAAATACATCTTGAGGCCATTTTAGTGCTTGAATAAAAAAGGTTACATATTAGGTTTGGGAGAACAGAGCATTGTATACTCTGCATCTAAAAATACTAATTCGATGTGCAGGAGCATGCCTCTCATTTACCTTCCCTTTTTTTCCGTAACAGCTCCTGAGCTCTGAAGATACATGGATGTACGCACCTCTTGCCTATAACCACATGAGCATGGACCTCAGTCCAAATGTTGTTGTGAAGCAATCATGACCGTCCGAAAAGAGTTGTCTGAACTGATCAGATGGGAGCTAGAACACAGTGCATGGTCCATCTTTTCATAAATCTATAATTAGCACTGACTTTACATTCTTCAGTTGCTTCTTGCAAGTATGAGCAAGAAGTTCTTTTGAAATAAAAATTGGACCATGGGTTCCCTTGTCATATGAGATATCAACAGTTCACGGAAATGGGAATTTTTCTAGGGTGCACTAATGAATGTGCTGAACATTTGGATCTTTATATGTATGATATCTATTATGTTGTGATGAAATTATAGTATGGACAGTCCATATTTAATATGTTGTTGCTACTGTTCTGTTTCTATATAATTATTGTATCAAATTTGCTGCATGGTTAAGGGTTTTTCTGTCGGTGGTCTGTTATTTTTCTGTGCGTTAACCGAGACCGACACAAAATTTAAATTTAATCTGGGCTAACGCAATTTTTCTGTGCGTGTAACACGCACAGAAAAATCATTTTCCTGTCGGGCTTTTCTTTTTTTCTATGATGATCAACGCACACAACATTTAAATTTAATCTTGGCTAACGCAATTTTTCTGTGCGTGTAACACCCACAGAAAAATTCTTTCTGATGGCGAACACACAAAACAATTGAATTTTTCTGTCATTATATTTCTGTGGGTATTTTTCTGAGGGTACACCGTCAGAAAAATATTTTTCTGATGGTATTTGCATTTTTCTGTGTGTTTTCGCACACACAGAAAAATGCGAGATTCCAATAGTGATAGACCAAAGTGCCCTTGACATGTGATGGGTTTTTCTTGAGTAATTACAGGGCAAATAAAGCCAATATCTTCCTATAAAAATATATTACAAATTTCATAAGAATGTTTTTGAGAAAACATTATTCAAGCAATTAGTGATTTTGCACATATAGGCGATAGATCTCTGAAAGGAATCTAGAAAAATGTTGGTCCAGATCATGAACTGTCAGTGTAAATTTATTTTTATTGGTTGTTTTCTTAAGTTTACTGCCAGTAAAAATACATGATTTCTACTGATGGTAGCCTTAAGAAAATAGCTAGTAAAAATGTATTTATAGTGTCGGTTTTCATAACCTAACGTTACTACAAATAGACGCCGAATATTAAAAATTAAGTACTAAAATTTAAATTTTTCAAACGACCTCAGATGAAGAAATGACCAAAATAAAAGTTGTAGATCTCGAAAAGTTATAGAACTTTGTTGTTTACAATATTTCCATTTGAAATCATTTGATGTTTCAAAATGTTGTTTAAAATTTAATTTTTAAATGGTTGAAGAACTTTGATCTCTCTTTTTAATCGTTGTGTAAAACTACGTTGACAACTTTAGAGTTGACAACTTTTGCATTTAAAGTCATCTTGTCGAGGAAAACTACGTTTAGATTTCTCAAATTTGAAATTTGAATTTTTCAAATGAGCTCGGATGGAGAAACAACCCAAATCAAAGTTGTAGATCTCAAAAAGTTATACAACTTTGTAGTTGATAACTTTTTTATTTGAATTTGTTTAGGGAATCAAACAATCAATTTAAACTCAGTTGAGGATAATACGAGGAGAAAGAAAATCAATTATAAACACAAGTGAGTGTGAGGTGCAGTGGTTAGAGGAGTATCGTGCGAGGGGGAGGTCGCGGGTTCGAATCCTGCTAGCCGCGAAGTGCGTGAAAAATGCCGTGACTTATCAATTCGATGGAGCGGGCGGGTGGCTGATTAGTGGGTGCCTCATTGGATAAAAAAATGCTATTTTTTGAGCCCGATTTGCAAATTTTGAAAATTATTTATAGTGGCGGTTTTCTTAAGAAAACAACCAGTGTAAATCATTTATAGTGACGGTTCTCTAGAAAATGCCCGTGAAGTTAGCGATTTTCACTGGCATTTGCCACTGGCGGTACTGATAGACGCATGTAGAAATAGCTTTGGAGCCGCCAGCAGTGAGCTCTGCTGTACTAGTGGCCATTCTTATATTTCTAAACTGTTTGGAGCCAATTATGGATTCACATGAGCAGCGGAATCGTTTTAACGAGCCAAACACACCACCCTAAATCAAGTGTAAATACAATTTCGGTATCCATCATCATCTGCATTCGACCTCTCCATTCACTTTGAAACAGATGCAAAACCGGGCAATGTTATCTACCTGTCTCAACCATTGCAAACGGCAATCCACAGGACATGATGTGCGCTCATCCAGCGCCTCACTGCGCAAGCCTTTGCGCTCCACCTGATTCTAGACCGAAATCAACACCGGGGCTGAGGATAGGTGCAATGGATTTTGAGTGTTAGAGTTCGTGCTCTCTCCCATCACCATGCTCTATACTACACCAAGGGCAAGGTCTCTGACATCAAGAGGTCATGCAGTAGACACGTTGGCCCAAATGTTGTCATGACTCATGAGGTTCGATTCCTGATACCTCCTAAGCCTACACAAATATATGAACCAAACTCAAAACAAAGGCTTGGAAAGAATCTGATGTTTATGGTGGCATCGTGGGTGTGGTGTGTCGTGTGGCCCTCTAGTCTCTGCATCCTGTTGCCTTATATCAGCCTGTGTGTCCTGAGCCTTTAACCTGGCACATCTAATTAATGAGGCATGTAAAAGTTACATCTGGATGCTGTTTTCCATGTTTGTCATATACATTAACGGTTACAAAAACAAGTTAGGGACGTTAGTTTTATCATATGAAAATGAAATGAAGAAATGTTACAAGTATGATGACTTTTGGGAGTTTTGTTAGGGATGAGGTTTTATACCAAGTCTAAAAAAGAAATTGTTAGTTTTACCATGTCAAAAAGTAAAAAAGTTTCAAGTTATACCACGTGTGCAACATAAATTAGGGAATAGGGATCAAGTTCTACCGTACAAAAGATTTATAACAATCACTAATAGAGAAACGACTTTTGATCTACTTCGAAATTTAGCTTTAGTCCCAGTATTTTTCGCACCCGGGACTAGAGAAATCTTTAGTCCCGGTTGGTAGCTCCAACCGGGAATAAAGGACCCTGTACAACGGCTACTGCGGTAGGCTTTTGCTACAAGGGACCTTTAGTCACAGTTGAAGCTACCAACCAGGACTAAAGGTTAACTTTTACTCCCGGTTGGTCCCTCCAACCGGGAGTAAAAGTCTACTCCCGGCTGGAGGCTCCGTCTGGGACTAGAAAGGGACCTTTAGTCCTGGTTGGTGTCTCCAACTGGGACTAAAGGTCCCCTCCTATATACCCCTTCTTCCTTCCTGAGCCCGAGCCACTTCGACCTCAGTGTTCTTGCTTCATCGCCGGCCTCTCTTCTTCCTCATCGCCGGTAATCACAAGATTTCTTTATTTCCTCCATCGATTCTTCGGTTCTAAAGGTTACCAACTTTATACTCTCATGTTTCATCAGTAGCATATCTCATTTTGTGGACTAGATATATGTGGTTTTTTATGATGGATTTCTTTATTTGTAAGCCATTTAAGCTCAAAATCACTTTAAAGTTTGCATATTTTGATGAAGGAAGGTTAAAGTAGTTATTCAAAACTAGTATTCAATTTTCATTTCTAGCATGCATAGCACACTTCATGGTTTAGAGATATAGAGAATTTTAGAGTTTTTTTAATTTTATTTGTTTATAAAATGAGAAATTTATATTATATTAAAAATGAGTATATAGAGTAGATGGCAATTGCTTCCGGGTCCTCGGCCTCTCATCGGGTTCCAAAGCGACCGAGGCCGGACCTCCCTCTCATTGCATGCGGCAAGTGTGAGGAGAAGATTGTGATGGAGTACCGGGTGAGGAAGGAGTGTCCCAACAAGGGTCGTATCTTCTACAAGTGTCCGGATCGTAATGTGTGTTATTTTATCGCATTTGATGATTATGGTTAATTTATACTTATTTTCATGATGATTGTGATTAAAGTTCTAATTTTTTGTTTTAATTTCAGTGGGATGGCACTGGATGTTCAGGCTGGTATTGGGAGGAAGAGTATGCTGAACACGTGCAAAACTCTCTTGCATAGGCGGCTATGGCAGCTGATGAGGCAGTGATCCTGCGGAAGAAGCCCATAGATATTGAACAAACGCATGATCTGTCTGTTTTAGTTGGAATTGGTCGCGAAATCCTTATACTACTGAAGTAAATTTTAGCTTTAGTTTTTTTAGTGGTAGTTGGGATTGTCTACATTGTAGCGAGACTTTCATAAATTAATACCTTGTGTGGTGACATGCATGCCGTATAATTAACTAATTATGTTCTAGGTTTTAATATGGTATGTATGTCATGTAATGCAGATGAGCCGGCATTGGATATACAATGCTGATTGCCGCTCCCAAGAGTTCATTGAGGGCGTGCATTCTTTCTTACGTGTGGCCGAGGCAAACAAACGCGATGGTTTCATGTGCTGCCCATGTGCCATATGTAAGAATTTGAAGGAATATGCTAGCTCAAGGAGTCTTCATTCACACTTGTTGAAGTCGGGTTTCATGCCAAACTATATTTGTTGGACGAAGCACGGAGAAACCGGGGTTGTAATGGAAGAAGGTGAAGAAGAACAATAGGACGATGATGACATTATTGCTGAATATGGTGCCTTCAATGATACTACAATGGGGGAAGCTGAAGAAGAGGTGGGGGCAAAAGATGAGCCCACTGATGATCTTGATCAGGCCATTCGTGACGCACAAAGAGAATGCGAAAGTAAAAAGGAGAAGATCAAGTTCGAGCGCATGCTAGAGGATCACAAGAAATTGCTATACCCAACTTGTGATGCGGGGCAGAAAAAGTTGGGTATCACACTAGAATTGCTGCAATGGAAGACATAGAATGGTGTATCTGACAAGGGATTTGGGAAGTTACTAAAAATCCAACAGAAGATGCTTCCGAAGGATAACGAATTGCCCGCCACTACGTACGAAGCAAAACAGGTAGTCTGCCCTTTGGGATTAGAAATCCAGAAGATACATGCATGTCCTAATGACTGCATCCTCTACCGTGGTGAGGAGTACGAGAAGTTTGATGCATGCCCGGTATGTAATGCATCGCGGCATAAGATCAGGCGAGATGACCCTGGTGATGTTTAGGGCGAACGTCCCATGAAGAAAATCTCTGCCAAGATTATGTGGTATGCTCCTATATTACCATGTTTGAAACATCTGTTCAGAAACAAAGACCATGCAAAGTTGTTGCAATGGCATAGAGAAGACCGTAAGGTAGACAATATGTTGAGACGCCCTGCTGATGGGTCCCAGTGGAGAGCAATCGATAGAGAATTCGGAGTTTGCAAATGACGCAAGAAACTTAAGGTTTGCTTTAAGTACGGATGGTATGAATCCTTTCGGGGAGCAGAGCAGTAGTCATAGCACTTGGCCTGTTACTCTATGTATCTACAACCTTCCTCTTTGGTTATGCATGAAGCGTAAGTTTATTATGATGCCAGTGCTCATCCAAGGCCCAAGGCAACCTAGCAACGACATCGATGTGTATCTGAGACCACTAGTTGAAGAACTTCTACTTTTGTGGAATAGACCAGGTGTACGTGTGTGGGATGAGCACAAACAGGAGCACTTTGACCAACGAGCATTGTTATTCATAACAATCAATGATTGGCCTGCTCTAAGTAATCTTTCAGGACAATCAAACAAGGGATATAATGCATGCACGCACTGTTTCGATGACATTAAAGGTATATTCTTAAATAAATATCGAAAGGTCATGTACCTTGCCATTGTCGATTTCTTCCTATGAATCACCCCCTAAGAAAGAAAGGCAAACATTTTAAAGGTAAGGCAGACCACCAGACCAAGCCGGGCAACCAAACTGGTGAAGATATACTCAATATGGTCAAGGATGTGAAACTAGTATTTGAAAAGGAAAATGGCAGCGAACCTGTTCCGAACGACGCCGACGGTCACGCACCCATGTGGAAGAAGAAGTCCATATTTTGGGAGCTACCCTATTGGTAAGTCCTATAGGTCCGTAGCGCGATCAACGTGATGCACCTGACGAAGAATCTTTGTGTGAACCTGCTAGGCTTCATGGGTGTGTATGGGAAGCCTAAGGACACACTTGAAGAATGATAGGACCTGCGGTGTTTGAAAGAACAAGACAACCTGCATCCAGAGAAGACAGATGATGGATGCCATTACTTAAGTCCTGCCAGCTATACTCTTAGCAAAGAAGAGAAGGAAAGCATGTTTGAATGCCTAGCAAGCATCAAGGTACCATCTGGATTCTCCTCGAATATAAAGGGTATGATAAATGTGCCAGAGAAGAAATTCCTAAACTTAAAGTCCCATGACTGCCACGTGCTCATGACGTAATTGCTTCCAGTTGTATTAAGAGGAATTCTACCTCCAAATGTACGTCTAGTCACCGTAAAGCTATGTACATTCCTCAATGCAATTTCTCAGAAGGCAATCGATCCAATGGATCTAGCTAAACTACAGAATGATGTGGTTCAATGTCATGTCAGCTTTGAGTTGGTGTTTCCTTCTTCCTTCTTTAATATCATGACACACCTCCTAGTTCACCTAGTCAAGGAGATTAGCATTCTCGGTCCTGTGTTCCTGCACAACATGTTTCCCTTTGAGAGGTTCATGGGAGTCCTAAAGAAATATGTTCACAACCATGCTCGGCTAGAAGGAAGCATCGCCAAGGGCTATGGAACATAGGAGGTCATTGAGTTTTGTGTTGACTTTATTCCTGACCTTGACCCGATTGGTGTTCCTAAATCACGACACGAGGGGAGACTAAGTGGAAAGGGGGCACTAGGGAAGAAACCATATATTGGTACGTAGGACAATTATTTTAATAAAGCACACTACATAGTTCTGCAAAACTCCTCCTTGATGGATCTGTATATCGAGACACATAAAGAGTTGCTCCGATCCGAGTTTCCAGGGAAGTCTAAAGCTTGGATTACGCGTCAGCACATGGAAACTTTCAACGACTGGTTGTGAAAAGAATGTCAGGGTGATGAGAGTATTGATGAGCAACTGTATTTGTTGGCTAGGCAGTCATCGTGGCATATCCTCACATACAAAGGGTACAAAATAAATGGGAATACATTTTACACAGTAGCCCAAGATAAAAGGAGCACCAACCAAAATAGTGGTGTCCGCATAGATGCCACCGACCCTAATGGAAATAAGCAAACATATTATGGCCACATAGAGGAGATATGGGAACTAAACTATGCACCTACTTTTAAGGTACCTCTGTTCAAGTGCCAATGGGTAAAGGCGACTGGAGGCGGGGTAGCAGTCGACAACCAGTATGGAATGACAACCGTGGACCTCAACAATATTGGGTACAAAGACGAGCCGTTCGTCCTTGCCAATGATGTGAATCAGGTGTCTATGTCAAGGACATGTCTACAAAACTGAAGAGAGGGAAAAACAACAACGACCCAATCAATGAGTCAAAGCGCCACATAGTTCTTTCAGGGAAAAGAAACATCGTCGGAATTGAAGACAAGTTAGACATATCAGAAGATTATGAAAATGATGAACGAATTCCACCCTTCATAGTGAACAAAGACCCAAGCATCCAGCTAAATGATGAGGACACTCCATGGTTACGGCGCGATCATAACCAAGGGATATACGTTAAGAAGAAGTTCACTACTGTGCCCGCTTGATATATATAGTGATGTTTAATAGTGTGTATTAGAGGTATTATATAATAATTGTGAATTCAGAGATGTTTATTAGGCGTTTTCTTTTTTCTATGTTCATATTAAATTTGTGTTTGATGGTGGGATTTCCATGTCGCTTTTGGACAATGAGTGATGAAAAAATGAAAAGATTTATGTTAAAATGATGTGAAAACAAATTTCCAATCGAAAACAAAAGTTTTAATGATTTAAATTAAACACTACATTTTTGCATTAACAAAATAGTAATTATATATGACATTATGTTTCAATATTTATAAGAAAAAACAAAAAACTTTAGGTCACATAATTTTCCTGTGTGCAATAAAGCAAAAGTGAATCCATATTCTTTTAAAATAATTTTATGCCTTGTATTTAATTTACTGTGCAATTAACAAGACTTAAACATTTTATAGAAAGAAATATATAAAAAACAAATAGAGCTTGAAACGGGCGGAAAGTGAAACTGCAACCCAACTTTAGTTCCGGGTAGATCTACCACCCGGGACTAAAGGTGGGCTGCATTTTTTACGGCCCACCAAAATACACCTTTAGTCCCGGCTGGTATTACCAGCCGGAACTAAAGGTCTTTTAGTCCCGGGCGTTTACAGGAGCTGTGACTAAAGGTCCCTCCACTATATGAGGCGATTATTTCTTCTTCCTCCTCACTCTTCGTCTTCATCTTCGTCGCCCATCGCCACAGCCGCCGCCGCCGCCCTCGTCACCCTGGACATCTCTCTGCCTCCATGCGACAGGCGACAGCCCTAGTTGAAGCGCTGCCGCACCTTCCCCGTGCCCGAGCCCGATGCCGCAGCGGAGGAGCCGCCCGAGCCGACGCACCGTCGAGGACGAGGATCCCCGGAGCCGGCGACAAGACCCCCTCCCGTCCCACGGGCCTCATCTTCCCCGAGACCGGCGGACCTGAGTCCAGCGCTGCCACTGAGGAGCACGAGCACGTCTGCGTCGATCCGGACCCTGAGTTCGGCCACACGGTGCCCCATACGTCCACAAGCTGTCAGCTACCCCCTCGACAACTCCCCCAACGTCCCCGACGGTTGAGCTCGATGTCGAGGCGCACCGCGAGCCAGCATCGCCTAATTCGGCGACCGAACCACGAATCTCCACCATCCCTACATCTGCATCAAGCCACCACGGTGACCGTCTTTTCTTCTTATTACCCCTTTTATAATCGGATGGATGCGTGTGCCGAGCCCTCGTGTTGGCAATCTTGTAATGGGATATGGCTCTTCGATTTTTGTTGCGCGATTTTGCGCTGAGCCATCGAGCCGGCTCTTGTGCCTGCTGCGCCATGGCCATGGCATGCTGCTCCACTATGCTGCAGATCCGTCTTCTTTCTTTGTGTATATGGGTACACTGGTTGTGGAGCACCGCCATGGCCGAAATATACCACTGCTGTTTTCGAAACTGGATTGAATACAAATGGATAATACTAATATCATAAGTACTAGGTAGCGTGCCTGTGCGTTGCTACGGGACAACTAAACTTTTGTACTAAAAACATATGGATCACACGTTAAGATAGCAATACTATAAGATATTAAACTGATATTTAATCCAAAAAAGCAAATTTATACTATTTGTATACCGAACCGTGGGTCAATTTTTATGCTACTTCACCGAATTGTTATACATACATCTAAATTTGTTATACATATATATTAGAGTTATAAATTTATATTGTTATATATATAAATGTGTTATACATACATATTAGAGAGTTATAAATTTGTATTGTTATATATATATATTTGTTATACATATTATAGAGTTTTAAATTTATATTGTTACATATATAAATTTGTTATATATATCACTTGCCAATAATTATTTCTAGAAAATAAGAAATCAAAGTTATGCTTTGGAGACTTGAATTTCGAGTGCAGTTATTTAATTAATTTTAAGCACATGACTCGATCTATTTTATAGATATATGGTTTTTATTTTTTATAGATATATCTAGTTGTGTAAAAGCTAGATGGTTGCCCCGAGAGACAACATGGATGAAGAAATGATGGATATTATCAACACCGGCACTCAATTTGCCGATGGTGACCAGCAAGATGTAGATGACGGGAGTCAATACCTAGCTCTTGAAAATAAGCAAGAAAATATTGTGCAAAAAAATACTAGTGAGGTATATATATTTATATATATATTTGAATATTATATATATATATTTGAATATCTATCATCTATTATGTGTACACATGATATTTATTTATTCTTTTCTTATACGTAGCCCTCTGGATCGACGACCACAACGACGAAAAGCAAAAATATTCGAGGCCCAAAAAAGCCATTGGTGGGGCGCTACATAATATCGGAATTCAATATCGAGACAAGCGAACCACATGGTCCACATGCAAGGAAATTCGTGCAACACTGTGGGTGCCTTGTAAGGGACAGACTTCCGATCAGTGCCCGTGAGTGGAAGCAAAAGATCAATGAGCCTCATGTTAGTTTTGTCTCTGATCTTGATAAGAATTTAATTTGGGATGATATCCTTCAACATTTCATGTTGCAAGCGGATGATTTTGATGCTATCAACGATGATGAATTGAAGGAACTAGTTCGAAAGTGGGCTATGAAGAAGATGGCCACATAATTTCAGACTTGGAAGAAATCCCTATACACGAAATACGTCAAGAAGAACCTAACGCCCAATTTCAATACTAGTGGCCCACTCGTGAAGTTGAGGCCCTACTGGAATGATTTTATACAGTACAAGACATCGAAAGAGGGTGAGGAATGGGTGAGAAGGAACTAAGAGAATACCCAACAGAAGGTATACCACCATGGCATGGGATTAGGTGGCTACGCGACTGCCATTCCCAAGTGGGAAAAATGGAAGCGGACATTCTTGTCAAGGTATCACACCAGAATCACTCAATTGGCCTAAACGCGCGAAGAATTAGTTTTTCGTTCATGGGGAAAGACTGGACCTAGAGATCGGGAGGCTGGTTCATGGCCCAAAACTCGAAAGAGCAACACAAAGATTTTGTTATGCTCTACAAGCTAAAGCTATTGGTGCATTTAGGCCCAATAGAGAGAAGGGTGAACTGACGTATGCCATCGGGACTGCTGAACATAGTGGCCGAACGAGAGGTTTAGGACGGAACATTTCTTGGGAGCATGGTTTTCCTAACAACAGAGATACCTACAGAAGCTGGCAGAGAAGGACGGATGAGGATGCAGCGCAGATCAGCAGGTTGGAAGAATATGTTCGTGAGTCACGGGAGGCGTTGCTTCAAGCACAGGAGCGCGAAAAAGACATGCAAGCTAGAATGCAGGACGAAATCATAAAGCAAGTGCAAATAGCAATGAGTGCCCAAAGGCAGGCATCAGATCCAGGAATCAACATTAATATTAGCCCCTTGATCAGTTGAAAAGCAGCTGCGCTTCCACGGAGTTGCCAAATCAAGTTGACGCAATGCTATGTTTCCCCGTGGATGACATCCCTGCACCGTTTATATCATGTGAGCTACATATTCCAAAACAGAGTACCAAGACATGATAGATATTATCCAAGGGTAATTTGGTCTCTCTAGCAACTATATATACCCCGATCTCTTAACTGCAACAATTATTAAAGGCCAAATTAATTTTTTATTTTATTGGGCGTAGTGTTTGTAAAAGTTTCATTGAGGAACACCACATGAAACATTGCAAAGCGTCACTGGATGTAATCGCACACAAAGTAAGTACTAGCTACATTTATATATATATAATTCAATTAACACCATGCATACTTTCAATTCACCGGATCTTTTTTCTCGTAAAAGTGGGTTCTGAGGCAAGAACAGGGGACCAACTACTACGGATACTATGTTTGCGAGTTCATTATGGCGTACTCAAAAAGAACTCCTGAAGAGATCCTGAAAATACGTTATATAAATATATTCATATAATCACAATTTCTTTTATTGCTCATATATATAAGTAATCACGTGACCCACACACACACATATATATATATATATATATTAATACTTTTCCTTTAACTTTTATTGAAGACTCTATGGTTGAAAGAAAAAGTCATACGACGTGATCAACTGAAAGCAATTCAAGAGACCATAGCAAGATTTCTTAATGACCAGGTCTTAAACCCCGCCGGTGAGTTCTACAATGACATGAACGAAACATGAAAGCCAAACCAGATGGAGTGAATTTGTTATCCCAAGGATACGATAGAATATACAATACAAGCTTTATTTATAATATATATATACATATTACATGTACATAAAATAACATACAATATATGTATATGCATGTAATATATACATTAGTTTCATACTTTAGTTTGTACAAAATGTTCGAACATTATAAACATGTAGAATACGTATATTATTAGCAGCGTAGAATGCGTATTCGAAAACCTATTCGAAAACAAAAACGAATCATCAATTGAAAGTAGAAAAAAAAAAAAAAAGAAAACCTTTAGTCCCGGTTGGTATTCCTTTAGTCCCGGTTGGTAATACCAACCGGGACTAAAGGGCCGACCCACGTGACCAAGCCGGGAGGCCTCTTTAGCCCCGGTTGGTATTACCAACCGGGACTAAAGGTCCTTTATTCCCGGACGAAAAGCCGGGACTAAAAGAGGGACTCTTTAGTCCCGAATTCGTGCTCCCGGTTAGGAAACCGGGACTGAAGGGGTTTCCCAACCGGGAGTACAACTTGTTTCTGTACTAGTGAATCACATTTGGATATATCATGCCCAAAAGAAAAAAGTTACAACTATACATACCACATTTGGATACCACATCTAGTGGAAAATGTTACAACTGTCATGTTCGGATAATATCCATGCAGATTGGATGCTCCACAGGGTTTCCTAAGCACTGTAGAATTTCCTGCCTGATACACAGAATTGAAGTAGATCAACGATTTCAAAATACCAGCAAACCAAGACTGAAGGTCCACGATCAGTTCCTGATGCCTTCTACTCATATGGACAGTGGATAACCATTCGGATGCCATGTCAGGTCGATCCCTGCTGCATGCACGACGTATATTTTTTTTTCTTTTGCTGTCCCCTTCCACTAGAGGAATTATATTGGCACTGATACTGATTTAGGATGCCGAATGGAATGATATATATATATATATATGGACCAGCTGCGTAAGGTTATGTGGATATGGGCATGTTTGTTGAATACCTACTCACATCAGCATGCATTGCATTTATATATGGACCTACTCCACAGGGGTAGCAGTGCGCATATATAGGTCCATGAGCTGGTTGTCTCTCCTAACCTGCTGACTCCGGCACTTGATGGCACTGAAGGCCTTGTTTAGATTGTAAATTTTTGCAATCTGGACACTGTAGCATGTTTCGTTTGTATTTGACAAACTTTGTCCGATCATGGACTAACTATGCTCAAAAGATTCGTTTCGTGATTTACAACCAAACTGTGTAATTAGTTACTTTTTTTACCTACATTTAATGCTCCATGCATACGTCAAAAATTGATGTGATGGAGAAAGAGTGAAAAAACTTGGAACTTTGAGGGAATCTAAACAAGGCGGAAGAGCTGAAATTACGAATTGAAACCTGAGTCAGAATAGCTGGAGCCTGGCATGTATTGATAGGGCAGCATCCACATGCAGACGTGCTCTAGTTGTGTAAGATGAATTTCTCAGTGTCACTATTCGCATGTGCAAGTGCAACAAGACAGAATGACAGATTCAATATATATATATATATATATATATATATATATATATATATATATATATATATATATATATATATATATATATGTGGTTACCTTCTTTGGCGCTCGATAGAAGCGCATTGTATATTTCTTTAAATTCTTCTACTTAATACAATGATACGTAAATCTTTTGCGTATTCGAGAAAAAAACTCTGAGTGGAGAGCATTCCTCTGATGTTTGTAGAATTTTGTTTGAAGTGTCCAATTCCATTGTGGAGGGTTTAGCGGAGATGGCAGTATCATCCGTGTATTGCGAGCATCTTAGATTAGCTGATTTTGGAAGGAGAGGTAGCAGCAGAACTTCTCGAGCCACACAAGTTCAATAACGCATTCAACGGGGTCTGTTTGCTAGCATAAAGAGCATTGGAGAGATAGCGGGTCTCCCTGGCATAGACCCCGAGACGATGCTGTGTTCAGAATGGAGGAGATCCAATCGCGCCATTTCCTGCTAAATCCTAGTGCAGAGAGAACATCTAGGAGGAAAGGCCAGCTGGTGAAGTCCAACGCCTTGGAAATGCCCAGCTTGATGGAAAGGACGGCTGTTTTTCTTCTGTATAATATTTGTATCACTCTTTGAGCATAGATGAAGACATGATGTTGTCATGGATGCATCTTTTCTTGATGAATGCATGCATTAGCTGTAATCTATATTTTTGCTTCAATAATGAGCACTAGCACTAGCACAAGCGGCGGGCCATAGTGGCTCTAGTCCCCCTGAAGCTGTCTGCGTTGCCCTTCATCTCATTTGACATGGCATAAAAAGTTCACATTGATCCTACGCTTAAACCTGTTGCTCACTATCCTTCCCGGTTGCACCTGGACCCTGAAAGCCTCTCAATCCTAATCCTAATATGTAAATTAGTCTACAATTGCAGGCTGAACAACCAACTAATGCTTGACGTAAATGGAAAGAACAGTCTTGGTGGTGTGGCCATGACGTGTGCATGCTTTGGATACCACAGGCTTGTGAGTGTGGTTGAGATGGTTGGGATGCAATCTCATATATATCATGGTCAGGTCATTGGGTGGATATCTGTTGATGCTGGTAAAAATGGAAGCACCAGCATTTACTGTGGTTCACAAGGAACGTACTGCCTTGGTTGTTTGTATGCATATACTCACTCCATCCATTTTTAACTGCCATTGTCGCTTCCTAAGAAATAACTTTGACTAAATTTATAAAAAAATATAAATATTTATGATACAT
The DNA here is from genome assembly GCA_904845875.1 of Miscanthus lutarioriparius. Lineage (NCBI taxonomy): Eukaryota > Viridiplantae > Streptophyta > Magnoliopsida > Poales > Poaceae > Miscanthus > Miscanthus lutarioriparius. The sequence continues at coordinate 81,057,748 of CAJGYO010000018.1, forward strand.
AATTAATATCAGTAGATAGTTCATCGATTCTATTTTCATAATAAATTTACTTGGAGATGATATATACAAATATTGCTAATATTTTTTATAAATCTAGTCAAACTACCGGCACGCAAACCAACGGCGATAAATATTTAGAGACAGAATGCCCAACTGGTTGGATCAGCTCAAGAACTTAGAAATCTGTGTTTTTATTATATACTGTCATACTGGGACAACTTAGAAATTTGCGTTTTTATTACATACTCCGACAGTTTCTAACTTAGAAATTTGTGTTTTTATTACATAGTGTCCCTTGTCGACGACAGGTGGTAATAATGGTGGGATATGTGATATCAAAGATGGTGTCATGAGCTAGTTCACTAATCAATGTACACTAGAGACCAAAGAAAATGGTCATTGTTTTTTATGTATTGCCACGTGGAAAGAAGATATATGCGCATGCTATCATGCTCTCGCGTCTACAATATTGTTATGTAAATCTCCTACTTCCAAATTGTTATGGTCATTGTTTTTTATGTATTGCCACGTGGAAAGAAGATATATACGCATACTATCATGCTCTCGCGTCTACAATATTGTTGTGTAAATCTCCTACTTCCAAATTGGCTACTATATATTTTTCACTTTGTCTATTGGTTGTCTCCAATTGAATTCAACACTGAAGGTGTCCGGTGTGTAATTTCACATCAACGTGAAGGGAAACAGTACCGATTACGCAAGAAAAATTCTTATATTCTGGTTTCAATAAAAAAAGCACAGAAATGAGAAAGAGTTTGTCCTGCTTTGGCAGGTTTTACACAAGTGCTCTCCTGTATCTCTAGTATGGGCTTCGAGAACATGTGGCCTTCCAAAAATGTTGTTAAGAGCATCTCTAGCACGCTCTCTTTGTGTCATTCCCAACTGCCATCGGTAGCTCGATGACTAGACCACATTTCTTTCCTCAACCAGTGACCAATATGGGTCCCAATGCCACTTCATCAACCCTTTCACCCACTAATCCGCCCATCGGTGTGGCACCACCACCCTGGCTACACTCATCAATCAAAGCCTCGCCAGACCACCATAGCTGTACACATCTCTTGAAGGTATCCCAGACCACCGCTGAGGAATAGAGGTCTGTATCGTGCATTGCCACAGGAGGCAAATAGTGGTGGATGTTCCGAAACAATGTAATGCACTGATTCACAATGGCTTCAGGAAATGAGGTATATGCCATGCAACAATTGTTCAAATATAGGGGGCACTTGAAGTGTCTAATCACCTTCATTGAACGGGTCCATGTCACCTCTCTTGTGATCATGTTTCATATGAACAAACTCTTATCCTGTCCACAATTGTCGAGCCCATATCTATATATATCTCTTATAAAATAATCCCTACTACAAGTCTATCTAAACATGCAAGCCACCCATATCATCCTCACTAACTATCCATATATATCATCTACTAACGATAGCCATGTCATCCAACTAACTTCCAACCACTTAATTGGAAGCTATATATATCATCTCCACTTACTTTCCTTCCAAATCGAAATCCTGCAGCAATGCGTGGGATATCTTCTAGTTTATTAATATAGGGATAACTGCTAATTCAGAAATGACACCCAACCACCTTAACGCTTGTGCGCCCGTCCACCCCGATGCCCGACAGCCGCGACTCGGTGGCCCGCCTCCACGATGCCCCACGCCCTAGCGGCTACGCCTCGGCGGCCATGCCCGATGATCCACACACCTATGGCATCATCCGTCATCCCTACTCGTGCCTGGTGTGCCAAATCTGACATCCACGCATGGGTGGGTCCACGAGCACAGGTGGAGCGCTAGAAGCTACTAGTTTCAGCTCTATTCTAACATCAAACCTATATGAGAGTAGGATTTGAGGAGTTCTATATGGGTGGATCTATTTTGTTTTACCTCATTTGCCACAAAATGACCCCAAATAGCTTTAGGAGTTGGTGGAGGAGATGTGCTAAACGGGGCCTTTGTTTTATAATAACAACAAGTAAAATGTTAAGTTGTTTCACTTTTTCAAAAAAGAGTACGGATCATGTTATCATGCAAAAAGAAAGTTACAACCATCACATTTGGATACCATGTCCAAAAGAAAAAGTTACAACTACCATGGCTGATGAAACATCCAATGAAAAATGTTACAACTATCACGTTTGGAAGATAGATGATATCTATGCAGATTGGATGGTCATCAATGAGCTACAGTACTACAGTAGACAATGCTTCCCTTGAAGGAGATCAACTATTTATAAGCACTGCAAAACCAAGACTTAATCTCTAGGACTAGTTCCTGATGCCTTCTAATCCTACAAACAGCAGTAAACCAAGCAGATGCCATGTGAGTTTTGTCCCGACTGCACGACATGTATTTTTTTTCTTTTGCTGTCTCCTTCAACTAAAGGAATATATTGGCAGGCTGCATGGAATGGACCAGCTGAGTATTGCTCATGTGGATATGGATCTGTCACTGCATCGCCATTGCGTTATATATTGGGCATCTGTGAGCAGGTTGTCTCTCTCCAGACAACTGCACCACTCGATGGCATTGAAGCTGAAATTAATTAGTTCAGATTGAAACCTGAGTCCAGCTGAACTTAATTATGAATGGATGGGACGACATGCACATGCAAGTGTCCTCTGATTGTGGAAAATGCATTTCTCAGTCTGACTATTTTATATGTGTGGACCCAAGTTTTACTTAAGACTAGGGCCTCTAAGAAACTGAGAATGTTTCTTGATCTGAACCAATAAGCCGAGAAAATATGATTGCAAAGTATTGGTCCTCTTCGTTGTGAAGAACCTGTAGATGAGTACATCCATGAATCCATCATCCAATTGAATAGAACTCATACCACTACTAGAGAACAAACTTTAGAACGATGTCCCAATTTGGCATTAGCCTCGGTATTTTTTGCTCCCCCGGGACTAAAGGTTCATGCCCAACGGTCGTCCGTGGGGCAGGGATCTTTAGTCCCGGCTGGTATTACCAACCGGGACTAAAGCTTTTAGTCTCGGTTTGGGTGATGCCCCGGGAATAAAGATTAATCTTTAGTTCCGGTTTGGCCCCCTAACCGAGACTAATTATCCCAGCCTATAGACCTGCTCATTTCTTCCTCCCCGAGCCCGAGTCATTCCATTCAAACTCACTGCCTCTGTTCTTCAGCTTGCTGTTGTTTTTGCTCTCTCCCCCTCCATTGGTGTTGCTCTTCGATTTTGGAGGTAACAAACTTAATCCTCTTATGTTTTAACAGTAGCTTATCTCATTTTGCGATGTAGATGCATGTGTAACTTTATATGTTGGACTTTATTATGATTTTATGTCATTTTTAGCTCAAAATCACATGATGATTTGCATATATGTTTGGATAAACAAAAGTTAAATTAGTTCATCAAAATCACTTGATAGTTTAGTATTGCTAGTATATGTAGTACATTTCATGGTTTAGTTAGATAAATAAATATTTTTATTTTTTTAATATATTACTTTAGAAATGAGAAATTTACAATAGTTTGCAAAAATAAGTATAGAAAGTAACTTGATATGGTGGATTTGATTATGATTTCTATGTCATTTTTAGCTCAAAATCACATGATGATTTACAATAGTAAAATCACTTGATAGTTTGGTATTTTACTATTATACATAGTACATATTTCATGGTTTAGTTAGATAAATAAATAATTTTAGTTTTGTTTAAATATATTATTTTAGAAAATGTGAAATTTACACTAGTTTGCAAAAATAAGTATAGAAAGCAGATGACAAGCTGGTACGGATCCTCGGCCTCTCGTTCGGTTGCGAAACGACTGAGGCGAACTTCCTCTCATTATCTCGGCAAGTGTAAGCAGAAGATTGTGATGGAGTACCGAGTCAAGAGACAGGGACCCAACAAGGGTCGTGTTTTCTACAAGTGCCCGGATCGCGATGTGAGTTTCTTATGTATTTGATTATTATGGCTAATTGACTGCTTTTCTTGAATATTTTTGACTAAATATTTTTGGCTTTAATTTCAGTGGGAGGGCAATAGATGCGATGGTTGATCTATGGGAGGAAGATTATGCTACATACGCGTGAGAATCTGGTGCGCTTGAGGTAGCGGCTGCATGATGATGAGGCAAAGTGAGCAGCAGGAGAAGCTTATTGATATTCAACAGACGAATGATTTGTCTGTTTTAGTTGCGTATGGTCACGAAATAATTATGTTACAGAAGTGCATTGTAGTTTTAGTTTGTTTAGTGATAGTTGGGATTGCTTACGTTGTAGCCAGGCTTAGTTAATTAATCAACCGTGTGTGTGTCATCTATGTTGTGTAATAAAATACTTAATTATGTTCAAGGTTTTCATAATTCGTCGTGTAATGCAGATTGTGTCGCGCCATTGGATGTACAATGCCGATCGCCACTCCCAAGACTTTATTGAGGGCATGCACTATTTCTTAGGTGTGGCCAAGGCAAATAAGCGGGATGGTTTCATGTGCTGTCCATGTGCCATATGTAAGAATTTAAAGGAATATTCAAGCTCAATGAGTCTTCATTCATATTTGCTAGGTTTCATGTCAAACTATATATGTTGGACTAAGCATGGAGAAAGTGGGGTCATGATGGAAGAAGGTGAGAAGATTTAGACATTGATGACATTATTGCTCAGTATGGTGCCTTTGATGATACTACAATGGGGGAGATGAAGAAGAGGTAGCGGCAGAAGATGATCTCGGTGATGCTCTTGGCGATGCCATTCGTGATGCACAACAAGAATGCGAAAGTGAAAAAGAGAAAGTTAAGTTTGAGCGCATGCTTGAGGATCATAGGAAGTTGCTATACCCGACGGCCGGAGAGTGGCAATAAAAGCTAGGTACAACACTGGAATTGCTACAGTATAAGGCAAAGAATGGTGTATCCGACAAGGCATTTGGGAATTTATTGAACCTCATAAAGAAGATGCTTCCGAAGCCAAATGAATTGCCCACCACTACGTATGAAGCAAAAAAGGTTGTCTGCCCTTTGGGATTAAAAATTCAGAAGATACATGCATGTCCTAATGACTGCATCCTCTACCATGGCAATGAATACGAGAATTTGGATGAATGCCCGGTATGTAAAGCATCGTGGTATAAGATCAGGCGTGATGATCCTGGTGACATCAAGGGTGAACAATGTCCTAGAAAGAAAATCCCTGCCAAGGTTATGTGGTATGCTCCTATAATACCACGCTTAAAATGTTTGTTCAGAAATAAAGACCATGCAAAGTTGTTGCGGTGGCATAAAGAAGACCATAAGGTAGACAATATGCTGAGACACCTAGCTGGTGGATCCCAGTGGAGAGCGATAGACAGGGAATTTCTAGAGTTTGAAAATGAGGCTAGAAACTTAAGGTTCGCCTTAAGTACAGATGGTATGAATCCTTTTGGGGAGCAGAGCACTAGTCATAGCACTTGGCCAGTTACTCTATGTATCTACAACCTTCCTCCATGGTTATGCATGAAGCAGAAGTTCATTATGATGCCGATCCTCATCCAAGGTCCGAGGCAACCTGGCAACGACATTGATGTCTATCTGAAGCCATTAGTTGAAGAACTTCTAGTTTTATGGAACAAACTAGGTGTACGTGTCTGGGATGAGTACAAACAAGAACACTTTGACCTACGAGCAATGTTGTTCGTAACAATCAATGATTGGCCTGCTTTAAGTAATCTTTTAGGTCAGACAAACAAAGGATATAATGCATGCACACATTGTTTTGATGACCTTGACAGTATATATTTGAAAAGATGTCGAAAGGTCGTGTACCTTGGCCATCGTCGATTCCTTCCTTTGAATCACCAAGTAAGAAATAAAGGGAAGCATTTTAAAGATAAGCCAGACCACCGGAAGAAGCCTCATAACCGAACCGGGGAAGATGTACTCGCAATGGTCAAGGATGTAAAAGTAGTATTTAAAAAGGGACAAGGCAGTGAATCTGTTCCCAAAGATGCTAAGGGACACGCACCCATATGGAAGAAGAAGTCCATCTTTTGGGAGCTACCCTATTGGCAAGTCCTAGAGGTCCGCAATGCAATCGTCGTGATGCACCTGACAAAGAATCTTTGTGTGAACCTGTTAGGATTCATGGGTGTGTACGGGAAGCCAAAGGATTCACTTGAAGCACGCTAGGACTTGCAGGGCATGAAAGAATGAGACAACCTTCATCCAGAGAAGACAGATGATGGACGTCATTACTTAAGTCCTGCTAGCTACACGCTTAGCAAAGAAGAGAGGGACAACATGTTCGAATGTCTAAGCAGCATCAAGGTCCCATCGGGATTCTCCTCCAATATAAAGGGTATAATAAATGTGCCAGAGAAGAAATTCCTAAACTTAAAGTCCCACGACTGCCACGTGCTTATGACGCAATTGCTTCCAGTTGCTTTAAGAGGAATTCTACCTCCACATGTACGTCTAGTCACCGTGAAGCTATGTGCATTCCTCAATGCAATTTCTCAAAAGGCAATCAATCTAGTGGAACTAGCTACTCTACGGAATGATGTGGTTCAATGTCTTGTCAGCTTTGAGTTGGTGTTCCCTCCATCCTTCTTTAATATCATGACACACCTCCTAGTTCATTTGGTGAAGGAGATTAGTATTCTTGGACCTGTGTTCTTACATAACATGTTCCCCTTCGAGAGGTTTATGGGAGTCCTGAAGAAATATGTGAAAGTTCATTCTAAGCCTAAAGGAAGCATCGCCCAGGGCTATGGAACAGAGGAGGTCATTGAGTTCTGTGTTGACTTTATTCCTGACCTTGCCCCGATTGGCGTTCCCGAATCACGACACGAGGGGAGACTCAGTGGTAAAGGAACTTTAGGGAAGAAAACATATATCGGCATGGAAGACGATTATTTCAATAAAGCACAATACACAGTTCTTCAGAACTCATCATTGGTGCATCCGTACATCGAGATACATAAGGAGTTCTTACGATCCAAGTTTCCAGGGAAGACTGAAGCTTGAATTAGGCGTCAGCACATGGAAAGTTTCAGTGGTTGGTTGCGAAAAGAATGTCAAGGTGATGACAATATTGATGAGCAACTGTATTTATTGGCTAGGCAACCATCGTGGCATATCCTCACGTACCAAGAGTACGAGATAAATGGGAATACATTTTACACAGTTGCCCAAGATAAAAGGAGCACCAATCAAAATAGTGGTGTTCGCATAGATGGCACAGATCCAAATGGGAATATACAAACATATTATGGTCGCATAGCAGAGATATGGGAACTAGACTACGCACCTAATTTTAAAGTCCCTTTGTTCCGGTGCCAATGGGTGAAGCTGACCGAAGGAGGGGTAACAGTCGACAAAGAGTATGGAATGACAACAGTGGACCTCAACAATATTGGGTACAAAGACGAACCATTCGTCCTTGCTGCCGATGTGAGTCAGGTATTCTATGTGAAAGACTTGTCTACAAAATCAAAGAGAGGAAAAAATGAAGGCATCAACTCAATGATCAATGAGCCAAAGTGCCACATAGTTTTTTCTAGGAAAATAAATATAGTGGGAATTGAAGACAAGTCAGACATGTCAGAAGATTATGAAATAAATGTCCGAATTCCACCCTTCATAGTGAAGAAAGATCCAAGCATCATGTTAAATGATGAAGACACTCCATGGTTACGACAAGATAATAACCAAGGGTCATACGTCAAGAAGAAATTCACTGTTGTGACCGCATGATACAACGATGCATGTTTAATATATATTTTAAATTTCACAAGTGTGTGACATAGTTTCAAAAAGTCTATATGAGATTCAAGAATTTGTGACTAGTGTTTGATAAAACTTTCTCAAATGGGAAAATGAGCTATGTAACAATTGTAGATCTTGTTGATATGATTCAAACTTGGTATTCAGAGTTTTTTCATCTGAGGTCATTTAGTGTCTCATTTGAGCAAGTTTGACCAAGTCAAATTTGGTCAAATGAAAAAACAACACTTTGACTCTAGTATTATGAACTCTAAATTACTTCAAATTGAAAAGTTTTGAATACCAAGTTTGTTAAACTCATCCAGATCTACAATTGTTGTTTTGGTCAACTTTCCATTTGAGAAAGTTTGGACAGTTCAAATTTGTGATTTTCAATTTCGACGCCTACAAACTAGTTTTCGGAACCCTAAATTGTCTCAAATTGAAAAGTTTTGAATACCAAGTTTGTTCAGGTCATCAAGATCTACAATTCTTATATAGGACATTTTTCGTTTGAGAAAGTTTGAACAAAATATAGTTCAAATTTCACAAGTGTGTGACATAGTTTAAGAAAAGTCTATATGGGATTCAAGAATTTGTGACTAGTGTTTGATAACAGTTTCTCAAATGGGAAAATGAGCTATGTAACAATTGTAGATCTTACTGAGATGATCAAACTTGGTATTCAGAGATTTTTCATCTGAGGTCATTTATTATCTCATTTGAGCAAATTTGACCAAGTCAAATTTGGTTAAATGAAAAAACAACACTTTGACTCTAATATTATAAACTCTAAATGACTTCAAATTGAAAAGTTTTGAATACCAAGTTTGTTAAACTCATCAAGATCTACAATTGTTTTTTTGGTAAACTTTCCATTTGAGAAAGTTTGGATGGTTCAAATTTGTGATTTTTAAATTTTGACGCCTATAAACTAGTTTTCGGAACCATAGATTGTCTCAAATTGAAAAGTTTTGAATACCAAGTTTGTTCAGCTCATCAAGATATACAATTGTTGTTTTGGTCAACTTTCCATTTGAGAAAGTTTAGATGGTTCAAATTTGTGATTTTTAAATTTTGACGCCTACAAACTAGTTTTAGGAACCCTAAATTGTCTCAAATTGAAAAGTTTTGAATACCAAGTTTGTTCAACTCATCAAGATATACAATTGTTGTTTTGGTCAACTTTACATTTGAGAAAGTTTAGATGGTTCAAATTTGTGATTTTTAAATTTCGACGCCTACAAACTATTTTTCGGAACCCTAGATTGTCTCAAATTGAAAAGTTTTGAATATTAAGTTTATTTAACTCATCAAGATCTACAATCCTTATATATGCCATTTTTTTATTTAAAAAAGTTGTAGAACAAAAATACTACATTTTCTTTATTTTTATAGGTTCAACAAAAATTCACTGTCAATTTTGATAAAAAACCGAGAAAAAATTTAAACATTGACGTTACAATAATGTGATAATAAATTTCCTATCGAATAATATTAGTTTTATTAATTTTAAGTTACAAATATATTTTTGCATTAACAAAATACTTAGTATTAGTAACATTTATATTCTATATTCATAAAAGAAATTAAAAACTTTAGGTTACAAAATTTTCCTATTTACAATAAATAATTAGTTAATCAATAGTATTTTTTAAAATAAATATTGCAAAGTATTGAAGTTGCTATAGAATTAATTGATTAACCTAGTATTAAACAAGGAGAATAAAATCAAAATCCCAGGCCTTTCCAATTACTTTGGCGGGCAGCCAAAAATTTCAGGCCTTCAGTCCCGGCCTAGGCTAGGAACCGGGACTAAAGGGTGGGCGGCAATTTCAGTGCCCGCCCAAAAATACCTTTAGTCCCGGCTGGCAACACCAACCGGGACAAACGCCATTTAGTCCCGGCTGGTAAGCCGAGCCGAGACTAAAGGGTTGGACATAGTCCCGGCTGGTAAGCCGAACCGGGACTAAAGGTCCAACCCTTTAGTCCCGGCTCGGCTTACCAGTCAGGACTAAATGGCATTTAGTCCCGGCCTATATATATCGAACGGTTCCTGTTCTGTTCATCTTCTACTTTTTGATCTACACGTCGATCATCGCCGCCGCCACCGCCATCTTCGATTCGCCTCCATCGCCCAGCCCCGCCCGGCCGTCGAGCTCGTCTCTGCCGCGCCGTCGTCATCTTCTACCCTCGCCCGGCCACGCCATCCGCCTGCCCGCATCATCGCATCTCTCCGTCGCATCCGTCTCGCCGCCGCTTTTGAGCCACCACCTCCTTCGACCGCTTCCCTTGGCCTCGTTGTCGAGCCCCGCCGTCGTCCCGCCAGTATGTCATCCTCGCGCGAGGTGGTGCTCGGCTCGGCCCCATGGTCGGCAAACCGCATGCCCCAAACCCAGCGCCATCCATGACTAGCACCTAGCTAGCTAGCTAGCTGCTCTCGGCCATATTTTTTTACAAAGTTTCTAGTTTTTTTAAGATTGTTTTTGATATATATGTTAGATTAAAATGTATGTTAAATTTAATTACTAGTTTATTTAGATAGTTTTTTAGATAATTTTTGATATATATGTTAGATTAAAATGTATTAAAATTTAATTAGTAGTTTATTGTTAGTTTTTAGTTAGTTTTTTAGATAGTTTTTGATATATGTTAGATTTAAATGTATTAAAATGTAATTAGTACTTTATTTAGATAGTTTTTTTAGATAGTTTTTTATTATAGTTTTTGATATATGTTAGATTAAAATGTATTATCTATTACTAGTTTATCTAATTTCATGTTAGATTTATTTAATTGGATTTAGTAATTATATATTCTATCTCTCTATATATATGTTAATTAGATTTAATTTTGATTTATTAATTCTATCTATGTATATATGTTTATTATATTTAATTGGATTTAGTAATTATATATTCTATCTCTCTATATATATGTTAATTAGATTTAATTTTATTTTAGTAATTCTATCTATATATCACTTGGATATTTTATTAGTAATTCCATCTATATCACATGCATATCTAGAGAGAGATTCTATATGTATACATATGTACTTAATTATTTCTATGTGTATATATACATGTACTTATTTCCATGTGTTGAGAGAGAGAGAAAATTATATCTAGAGAGACATTCTATGTGTTATCACATGCATATCTAGAGATATATACATATGCACTTATTTCTATGTGTTGAGAGAGAGAGAGAAAATTGTATCATTCTATATATACATGTACTTATTTCCATGCTTTTGGATCGAAAGTGTTTTGATTCGATTCCAAAGCCTATACCTTATTATTGTTTATTCTTATGAAATATTATGTGTTATTATATTTAATTGGATTTAGTAATTCTATATGTGTTATCACATGTACTTATGTTATGTGCCATAGTAATTCTATCTATGTGTTATCTTGAAGATACAAATGGCTGCACCAGATGATAACTTGAATGATGACATAATGGCGGATATTATCAACGCTGGCACTAATGCGGATGTAGATGACACGAGTCAGTACTTTGCTGATTATGAGGATATCCTGAATATCCCCGTGGTTGAAGATCAACAAATTGTCGCGCAAGAAAATATTGACGAGGTATATTCGATTATCTATCATCTCTTATAGATGCATGCGTATGTATATTTGTTGTTAATCGTTGTGTTTCTACTCATGTAGCCGATCTCTGGATCTACATCAACCACCGGCAAGAGTAGGAAAGTCCGAGGGCCAAAAAAGCCATTAGAGGGCCATTTCATAATATCAGAATTCGACACTGATACCGGCAAACCATTGGGACCACATACTCAGACATATGTCAATCAATGTGGGGTCATTATAAGGGATAGGATCCCAGTTAGTGCTCGTGAATGGAAGCAGAAGATATCCGCTCCTAATGTTCGTTTTGTATCTGATCGTGACAAGAACCTAGCTTGGAGAGATATCACTCATCATTTCACATTACAAGCAGATGATGCTTTGAAGGAGCTAGTGAGGGATTAGACAATGAAGAAGATGGCAACATTGTTCTAGAGTTGGAAGAAGACATTATATAAAAAGTTTATCTTGGAGAATGATACGCCGGATTTCAATGCTAAGGCGTTTGTCAAGTTGGAGTCCCATTGGGATGACTTCGTAGAATACAAGACATCTCAAGAGAGTGAGGAACGTGTGATGAGGAATCAGCAAAACGCCCAACAGAAGCAATACCATCATCGCATGGGATCAGGTGGTTATAGGAGTGCTATTCCCAAGTGGCAGAACCTAGAAGCAGAGATTACTGCTAAGGGAATCATACCTAAAATAATAGAGAAGAACTGGCCTCAACGCGCGAAGAATTGGTTCTACGCTCATGGGGGAAGCCTAGACCCAGACACTGGTAAGCTAATTTTCAGCCAAAAAATTAAGAGAGCAACACAGAGACTAGCTCGTGCTAGGGAAGAAGTTGATAGTGGTGTTTTCAAGCCCAACAGAGAGAAGGATGAATTGACATATGCCCTAGAGAATCCCGAACACGGTGGTCGAACAAGAGGCTATGGGGCGGTTCCATGGCTACAAGCATTCCCAGCAGACAAGGATACCTACAGAAGCCGCCAGAGAAAGAAGGATGAGGAGGCATACCGAATTCGTGTATTGGAGCAATTTGTTAATGAGTCACGACAAGCATTGCTTGAATCATGTGAATGAGAAAAATCTCTTAAGGCAAGAATGCAGGAGGAGATCAAGAGGCAAGTACAACTAGCAATGAGTCAAATGCAATCGCAATCAACGCCGGGAGTCACCATTAGCCCCGTTGGTCAGATGAAAAGCAGTTGTGCTTCCACGGAGCTACTAGTTATTCAAGATGACGCTGGGTTGCGCTTTCCTGTTGATGACATTACCGAGCCTCTAACAACATGTGAGCTGCACATTCTAGATGGTAATAATGCATCAATCATGGTGGTTGTCGGGGTTGTATCTCCAATAGACCGAACGAAGACACCAAGAATCCATGGGTCAGTTATTCAACCTGGATATGCTAGCGTCTCGGTCGATAGAGTGCTCAAATGTTACAGCAATGTTCCTCTTGACATTGAAGGCAGTGATGGGGAGAAGACACTAGGAGAAGCAGAGAAGACATTTATTCAATGGCGCAAATGCTTCATCATCATTCCTGGGGCACCACCGCTTCCCCTACCTCACCCTAGGTACGAATGAAAGTGAATGAAATATTATTTTCCATTAATTTTCTATTGGCTTCAAAAATAATTGACTCACAACTTGTTTTTGTAGCAGGGTCTCCCCTAGCCTAGCCCAATCATTCATTCCCCATCTCATCACAGCATCGCGGGGGGCAAGACGACTTCATCCCCACGGCGATCTCCAACTCCTACACCGGCCCCATCGCCTCCACAACGATCTCCAACTCCTACACCGGCCCCACCGCCTCCACAATGATCTCCAACGCCTCCACGCCGGTCTCCAACACCGACCTCATCGCCTCCACGCTGGTCTCCAACACTGCCCCCACCCCCTCCACAGCGACGCACTATAGAGACGTCTAAGGTCCCGGCGGTAAAGAAGACCCCGAAAAAAAGAGTTATTTCTCAAGAAATACTTCCTAAAAAGACTGATGAGCAAATATTAGCTGAAGAAGACAAAAAAGTGAAAGATTTTTTTATAGATATCAAAAAGCAGAGACAAGCGAAGCTTAAGGAGAAGCCATACTTTTACATACCACGAGATCTGCTGAGGCAGAAGGTCGAAGATCACAAGAAAAAGATGCTTGAACTTCGTAAGCCTCCGCCACTATCAGACTATGACCGCTCCCTCGTGAAGTCACATGATGGAGATAAGAAAAGGAAAAGAGCATCAGGGAAGGATGTCCCACAGCTCGGACAACAGAAGCAACTAATGCAAAATCTTGTTGTTGCTAATGAATATGGTTCCAACATAGAAATCTATCGACCAAACAACTCTGGAGAAGTGTCAGTTCAAGACCTTAATGCTTTTTTTGAAGATACTGGTTTAACCTTGGATCAATTGATGGGCAAAGCTCCAATCCAGAACCTGGAAGTTGATACCTGAAAGAATTATAAATTTGGCAAAAGTCTGTACAACCCTGCGGCTCTGAATGAATTGGGTACGCAAATGTACTTGCTCAACAAGTGGTACATGCAGGCATGTGGCAGGGGTGAGGAGTGGATCTTTGTTAGATTTAGAGACCATCATTACTTCCGTGGCGATGACATCTTACATATTAGTTTCAAAGAATTGCGTCAACTATACCACATGAGTGCTCTGGACAAATCAATCATTAGCTCCTTTTGTTTGTAAGTGATTCTTACTTTTATTTAATAAACTCACTTCCATGCATACATGTATATAATTATCCTCACATGTAACTTATTTTTATATACAGATTCCAGATGTCAGAGCTCCAAAGAATACAAGACACCAGTGTTGGCTTCATTGATCCTTATATCGTATTCAAAATCGATATTATTGCCAAGGAGCATTGGGTATCTGAAGCACAGAAGAATATCATGATGTTCTTCATGAAGCAGCACGACAAGACAACAATACTTTTCCCGTATAGCTTTGAATAAGTGTTAATAATAATGTAGTCTACACATTTTATGTAATATCAATACAACTTATATGCATGTACGTGTGTGTATAAACCAATGCAGGTTTCACTGGATACTCATTGTCATTGAGTTAAACTCAAGTCGGTTAGTAATCTTGGACTCGTTGAGAAAAGAGCAGGCACTATACTAAGATATGATAGACATTATCCAGGGGTAATTTCGATCTCTCGCGCACAACTATTATTGAATAGACTTTGCCATAATTTATTAATGATCGTACATTATTGGTCATACAGGGTTTGAAAAGAGTTTATTCGGCAACACCGCAAGGATTGCAAGGCACCACTTAATGTAGTTGAAATACCAGTAAGTTGTACTATATATACTTCCCCACGTGTTTAATTACTATATCGTACTTCAATTTACATGTGAGATGATGAGAATAATCTTCTTCTCGTACAGTGGTGTTTGCGGCAGCAACTAGGTAATAACTTGTGTGGATACTATGTTTGTGAATTTATCACTGCGCATATAAAAAGAACTCCTAAAGATGTCCTCAGAGTACGTATATATCAATTTTTTATTTATTTTAAAATGAATATATATATATATATGTATTAATACTTTTCCTTTTATTTCAAATGCAAGAATAAATGGTTGAAACAAAGGGTCATGCAAAAAGACCATCTGAAAGCAGTTCAAGAGTCAATAGCAGGATTTCTTCTAGAAAAAGTGCTAAATCCCAACGTCGAGTTCTACTTTGATCCTAAGGAATAAATGATGTAAATTAAATGTTTATTGATATCGTTATTTTCGAGAACAAGATTATGAAAGTGTTGTATATATACATATATATCTATAATATATATAGTTTCATACTTTATTCGAATATAATAATGCTCGAGATGAGAATTAGATGTAATTATATATATGCGTGCGTGTAT
This sequence comes from Miscanthus lutarioriparius, assembly GCA_904845875.1. Lineage (NCBI taxonomy): Eukaryota > Viridiplantae > Streptophyta > Magnoliopsida > Poales > Poaceae > Miscanthus > Miscanthus lutarioriparius. The sequence continues at coordinate 81,073,008 of CAJGYO010000018.1, forward strand.
TTATATTAGCAGCGTAGAATACGTACATAAAAACATATTATATATTAAACAAATATGTGTAATTGAACTGAAAACAAATTAAACAAAAAAAAGATAAAGAAAAGGAACCTTTAGTCCCGGTTGGGGTTACCAGCCGGGACTAAAGGGTGCGGCCACGTTTGCTCGGCTGGAGGGCCTTTAGTCCTGGTTGGTAACACCAACCGGGACTAAACGTCCCTCTTAAGTCCCGGCTCGATGACCCGGGACTGAAGGTTCCACCTTTAGTCCCGGGATCGTTGTCCCGGCGCGGTAACTGGGACTAAAGGCCGTTACCGCCCGGGACAACAAGGTCATCCTGTAGTAGTGTACATACCAGTTCAGAACTGAAGAGGGGCCGGATGGAGGGAGTAGAGTAGCAGGCAGGGCGAGCACTGAAGAGGGACGACAAGGCGGGCATTGTCGGCCGCAGCAAGGGGCAGGGGTTGACCTAGGCCCTGGCCACTAGCTGCTAGCGGCTGGCCGCCTGGGGCCTCAGCAGTGGTGGCTAGCGCGGGCCTCATGGCGGCCACGGCGACGGTGGGCGGTGGCCGCCTAAGGCCTCGGTGGTGGCGGTGTGGCCTGGCGGCTAGCCGTCTGGGGCACTAGCGCTTCCTGTTTGGTCAGGCGAGTGGGCGACAAACCGTGCGGAGCCGTGGACGGGTGCAGGTTTAGTGGCGCAGTGTCGGTCGCTCACGAGTTAGAGGACTGCCCTAATCTTCGTGATGGGCTTAATTTGTGGCCTTATTGGCCTAAAAGTTATATGGACTATAGAGTGTTAGTTGCCTAATAGCTAGGGCCTGGGCCCTAGGGGCTTGGGTCATAGATCCACCAGTGCATTTTGACATATGCTTGTATGATGACTTAGCACATAACTTATTGAATTGCTCAAAAAAACATAACTTATTGAAAGCTGGACCATACTAGTGGCACACAACAGCTAATTGTATAGGACGCACGTAAGAGATTATGCATTGGAGGATTTTATCTTTTTTTTTGCTTCATTTCAGCCATGGATAGTCTCACGGGGTCAGAATAGCGGCAAGCATTATTGTTCGAGTCGGTGTCAGAGTACGTGTCTCTGGTGACTCGGGTGGACTCAAGAACACAATAACCACAGAGGGGACGCAACGGTTTGTCCTAGTTCGGGCCAATCGGTGCCCTACATCCAGCAACTAATGATCCTTATACACAAGAGCACCCAAAATCAGGGGGTTACTATAGAGTGTAGAGAGATTTGGTAGGGGGTTAGCTCGGTGCTAATCCTAAGGTTGCCTCACCGCCGATGGAGTCTTCCCCTCGTCGAAGAGGAGGAAGATGATGGGATGTGGTGGAGGAGCTCTCGGTGCCCCTCCTCTCGGGTGCCTCTGCCCTCGGTGCTAAGTAGAAGCGGGTCGAATGCAGAGTTGAATGATCTATCTCGGATCCTCCTCCCCCCTAAGGTTTGACATTATCCCTTATATACCGAGATAGGTCTGGTACATGGCGGTCTGGGGTGAAGTGTCTACGATCTACATGCGTCGGAGTCTAGGAGGGTCTTGCAATGGTGCTCTATGGACCATCGCGGTGTTGTGGAACCAAAGAAGCTATGGGCATCGTCCAGCTGCTCTGTTCTGATACTCTACGTGTCAGGCTATGTCGGCTTGGACCAGCCTCCCCCAAGTGGATCTTCTAGAGTCTTCTTGCTGACGAAGGAGGTTGGCTCCAGGGGCGGATGTGTGGGCCCAGGAGCCGCCCAGCCCCTAGAGGCCGAGGGGACATGTCTTCTTGTGTCATGCCCCATGCGTGACCCTATCACGGGAGCGGCCGGCAAGGGCGCACCCAAAGCACAGCGTCTGGGAGCCCCCAAGCCTCGATGGCCCAGGGCTTGTCTTGTTGCACCCGACCCTTGGCTGGCGTCATAGATCGGGCGGGAGCCAAGGGCCAAGCACGAGCGCATCATCGAGCGGGAGCCTGCCCTTAGCGGGGGCTGCGGCATTCCTAGACTCGATCGGGTCTCTTCGGTCTGGAACCATTGACCCCGAGGCTTAACATACCCATATGTTAGGATCTCATCAGGAGCCCTTGAGCCCTTCGTGGCCTCACTTGGCCAAGATTGTGATGGCAGCGAAGGGATGAATTCAATCATCTGGTGACCGATCCAGCCATGGTGGGGACGGCTTCTGCTGACGAGAGTGTGATGTTGTTGACGGTAGTTACCATCCATCATGAATCATCAACATAACTTGAATAAATGCATAAAAATGATCACCAACATAGACTTAGGGGTTTAAACTAACAATTTCCATGAGTTTTGGTGAATCTGTGTTTTTAGCAGGGTTTATCCAAAAAAACCGTCAAGCGGGATCAAAACGTCAAATAAAATCACGCTTGTTCGCAGCGAAAACAACTCCAGAAGGTTCCAGAGGACACTAGAAGCCACGCCACTAAAGCAGACCTACAGAGGGTGACATGTGGGGCCGGCCGGCCCCACCTACAGGCTAGTCGCCCTCCTGGCCTCACCTGGCAGCCTCCACTTCGACGTGGGTTCCTCCACCGCCTCTTAGATTGCATCTATGCCGTTTATTCAAGTCGGTTTAATTAGAAGGTCTAGAATTGACACTCTAGCCTATATATTCTAGCCCCTACCCCCCTCCTTTAGGGAGATCTGCCATAAGTCAAGAGTAGACTAGAAATTAGGGTTTCCAGAGAGAAGAGAATAGAGCTCCAATTCTTTAAAGTTCTAGTATAGGCTAGCTAGCAAGGTTTAAGTAGAGTTTGGGCTATTGCTCAGGATTTCAGATTCATCGTCTGGAGGCCGGTATATCCATTGTATCCCTCTTTATTTATGACTTTGTGCTACTTCAATATTATGTTGCTATTAATTATGTTCCTAGTTTGCTCTAGTTATATGCTTGATATAGTTATGATTGATTATGAATATATGCATATGTTCGCAAAGCGCTTAGCTCAATACTCGAGTGAGTTAAGTGGTTGACATTATGTAAGCATGGTGCTTAAATATTTTTTACCTACGGATGCATTCTACACTCTGGGTCATGTGGTAGATTGTGGATGTGATACTCCTGTTTATCCTTTGTAGTCCACTCCCTGTTTGTAGAGCAAGTAGAACCCAGTTGCGAAGAGAGACAAGCTCTGTTCTTGATCTTCTTTAGTAATGTTCCTTATGCATAGATACAAATTTATTTATTCTATAGATGAGAGTGTACATACTTGGGTGTACAAAAGACATAGTAAATAAGGATTGACTTAGGAATCTTTTGCTCTCAACTAATCTCCTGCCTAGCCATACTATATTTATGAGTATCTATTTCTATCTCTGGAATACTATCAATGCCTTACACATCATTTATTTATCATTTGACTTACCCCTGCTATAGCATGAGAGTCAATGATCCTATCATAAGTATGCATATTTGTCAGTATCTCTTGCCACCCCATCGCTCCTCCCTGTTGATAAAATATAAATAACGATACCTGGTATACTCTTGGGTGAAATGCTACAATGGTATATCTTCTGTGTGCTTGCGGATACTTACTATATATATTTCCTCAATTACAAAGTGACATGATTAAATACCAACAACACATTTCTGGCATCATTGCTAGGGATGACAACTTAGTAAAGAAGTGATGCTAAGAAATGCCAACAAATGCCCTACGTGGGGCCCTTCTCCTGGTTTGACGGGGACGTTCGGCTATCGAGGTCGAGCGGTAGAGGTGCTGACCCCTTCTAGCCCTATGTCATGTCGGCCTGTGGCTCGAGCGAGGGTTCGGTGAACTCATCTAGGAGTTACCGACTCTAGGCTCAGGGGCACCCCTCCTTTCTGTCAGAGCCTACCGTGGGTCGGGTGATCGAGAGCGTCTAGGCTCTAGCTCGGGGCCACCTGATCACCCGGCACACCATGCCCTTCTAGGGGCTTCGGTAGCAGGCCCCGACTATCTTGGGCTAGCCTTCTGGGGCCGACCCTCTGCGGCAATAGGTCGGGTTGCGGGGAGCGCGCCGAGCTCAAGCAAGGGACCCTCGTTGGTTCCACCGCTCAGCGGCTCCTGGCCTAACTCAGTAGGGTTAGTTAGTTTTGGGGGTGCACCACCTGAGCGCCCGTCGACCAGGGGATCAGGCTGCTTTGTCTAGGGAGTCAACGCAACCCCCGAGGCCGCCGTGGGGCCTCCTTGTCAGCGGACGTGGCAGCTTCTAGCACTGTTCGCCTAAACGGCCATTTAGCCCATTTAAACACCGTGTAAACACTACATAGTGGTATGCTGTCTCTGTTTAATCATCCATTTATCCTATTAAATTGGCCGTTTAGCCCGTTTAATGGACTATTTTGCTTCAACAATGGCTAAACGGCAAGTGACCGACTATTCACCGTTTAGCGTTTAGGAAAACATTGGCTTTTGGGTGCGTCCCTTCCGCTGACGCCTTGAGCAGGCGGTTTGATGGCGCCTGGGTCACCATGCCTGGCGGAGGAGTTATGGCGTGCACTCCTGCGCTGTCCCACTTTGTCTGTGAGATGGGACGTCAGGCCATGTGGAGTAGATCTGGTGGAGGTGGAGCCGCAGCACCTGGTGCTCGTAGATCCAGGCCATTGATGGCGTCTAGTGGGCTCAAGGAGAGTCGAATCCCCTCAAGTCCCATGAGGTGGCATGCGCGGAGTGGGCAGCACGCTAGGTGGAAAGTTGAGCGGGGACTTGACTCATTGTCAATGCCCTCCTGACTCTGCCTTTACTATGTGGCCACCATCACGCACCCACTCTGGGGCATGCTGCGAGGATCGAAGGGGCGCCTGGCCAGTTCCCCGGGTCTCTTTAGTCGTCGATGGCTGATCGGAGGGCTCAGAGCCGCTCGCAGCTCATCGACTTGGGCTATAAAGAGGGGCCCCGGGGACACGGTGCCTTCTATCCCTCCTCTAGCTCCTTCTCTTCTTCCTCTCAGATCTAACTCCTAGCGTCCATGGTGATGATGAAGTGCGAGGCTTCCCTTCGAGTGAGCCTGGCTCCCCCCGTTGGGCGATTGCTCCCACGAGGGTGGAAGGATTCCATCGAAGGAGGGGCGACGACACGATGCTAGACGCGTCTGTCGCGTTCCTCTCTGTTTAGGGTATTTAACAATCATTATAAATTGTTAATATAATATGCACAAGGGCATAAATATGATCACCAACAAAGGTCTAGGGGTTTAAACTAATAAATTCTATGAGTTTTGGTGAATCTGTATTTTCTACAGGGTTTAACTAGAAAACCATCAAGGTAGACCTACATGTCAGATTTAATTGCACTTATCCACCGTGAAACAGACACTAGTAGGTTCTAGAGGACACCACGCCGAGGCAGAGGCTGCCAGGTGGGGCTGACCGGCCTCACCTATAGGCCGCTCAGCCCCTGGGCCCACCTATCGGTCTTGGTGTTGTAATGTCGGTTTTCCACCGCCTCCTAGGTTGCATCTACGCCTTTCCTTAAGTCGGTTTAATCAAAGGGCTCGCATTGGATGCTTTGGCCTATATATACCAGCCCCTGCCATCCCCTAAGGCATCAAGTCATTTGAGAAGACAAAAACCCTAATCATCCTTAGAGCTCCATCAATTCTAGGGCATAGCTAGTTAGGTTAGATCTAAAGGGAGGCAAGCAGGCTTCGCTTGGATTCCCGATCGTGTCAAGAGCGTGGTTTGGTATAATCCTTGTGCCCCCTCTCTTTTGTATCTTCATTTTTTATATGCTTGCTACAATTGTTATGACAATAGTAGTATTCATCTTATTCATGTTTTTGTTATAATATTCTTCGTCTACTTTGATTATATACTTAGTATAGCTAGTTTTGCATTATATTTATGCATACGTTCGTATAGCGCTCGCTCCGAAGTACACGGGGTGAGTGGTCGACATGTTTAAGCGTGGTGCTTATATGTTGTTTACTTGTGGATACACCCTATATTCCGGGCCATGTGGTAGATCACGGATGTGATACTCCCGTTGAATCCTTTGTAGTCCACTCCCCGAATATAGGTATACAAGTAGGATCTAGTTATGAAGGAAGACAAGCTCTTTTCTTAATCTTCCTTAGTAATATCCCCTATGTGTAGATATAAAGATGATCTTTGCCATGATTACTAGGTGTAATTGTACTAATCAATGTATGCTTTGACTTGTAATTAAGAATGACTTAGGAATTATTCCTCTAATATTCTACCTGAGCATGCTAATGCCATAGAAAGGAGTACTCTGAGTGATTAATCATTATTGATGATCAATACTTATCATACAAATATCTTATCCTATGACTTACCCCTGTTATGAGTAGAATATTGGTTATGGTTTACTTCTCCATTAATAGTATAAGTTATCAATACCTATCCATGCTAGACCTTCCATGTGGTAAAATATAAATAACGATACCTGGAATACTCCCGGGTGAAGTGCTATAATGGTATAATTATCTGTGCGCTTGTAGATTCCTTTTCATTCATATATCTTTATATTCTTTCTAGTCACATAAAATGATAAAAAACTACTTAGTATGATTCTAGTAGTGATGCTGGGCAGTACCAACAAGCATCTCTAGCACCATCACTAGGGATGACAACCTAGTAAAGTAATATTAGGAGATGTAGGTAATTAATAGGTGGCTACTAAAATAAGTGACAAGTTAATAAATACCAACACCCTCCCCTGGAGGGCAGAAGGATTTCAGTGACGTCGCTCGAATCCTTCCTTCCTCTGATGGGGAGGGGGAACCGCGACACATTGGTCGCTGCCCCTTCCCACCCCGACGAAGGCGGACGCTCAGGCGGGTCACCGGTCTAAGCCATACGTGCCGCAGGGCCCCAACCCAGAGGTCGAGTGCGCCCTGCGGTCTCTGTCGCCAGATAGGCGGCAGCAGATCATGGTTTTTGCCGCCGTATATTGTAATCGGGTCGTTCCCAATTAATGAAATGAAATTACTTTCATTTGTAACCTTATTGCTCATGAGTCATGCAAGGAGACTTAGGCCCCTCGTTGGGATGGTCTGTTACGATGATGGCTTCGGTGGCCAAGATCGCCACACCCATGCTACTAACGGGTTAGTCCGTGAGAACCCTAGGTTTACGGTCGTTCCCTGCCCTGGTCATGTCCCCTAGAGCGGAGATCCTCAGCTTCCCAACCAAACCACTCGTATAGTTCCTGAGCCCGTCTGTCGGTGCTCGGGGGCTCTTTGCCTCCCTCGTTGGGTCACCACGAGCGGCTCTAGGTTTGTACTCGAACATCGCACGATGGTCGGCCGGCTTTGCTTCTGAGCATTCGGCTAAGGCCTCTAGTGCCCGACCATGGGCGTCCCTCGCACTTTAGGTGCCTCGGGAAGCCTTGAAGCCTCTTAGGCCAGCCTTAGAACCCTTAGCGATGCCCCTCTTGGGGCCCCAATACCATCATGCGGCTAGGAGACACGATCTGATGAAGGATCAGGAAGCACAGAGACAGCGGTAAATGAACAAAATGGACACAAGAGAAGGGAAAGAGGACATAGCTGGTAATGCGGCGGCCGAGGCCATTCCATTAGAGCCTTGCTGACCTTTTCTCTCGTTCCTCCTGCTCCATTCATCCGGTCCTTGGCTCGCCCGGGGGCCTTCTGCTGCGATCCTCCTTAAAAGGGGGCAACATATGGTTAGCTTAGTCAATCCTTTGATGTGGCCGAGCCACTGCTGGAGTCGCTCACGATGAAGGCGACAATAATGAGGGCAAGCGAAGTAATAAGGTCGGGAGGATGGGACTTATCTTGGTTTTTGTTGTTGGAGAGGTGGGCCTACGAAGGAGGTCGGCAGGCGGGCACTGGCTCGGGAGGTAGGGATTCTGGGTAGATGGCTTAGCAGTGGCCTTCCCTCATGGGGAAAGGTCAAAACTCACCTCGATTGGATCAACCCCTTCTGGGGTAGAGCGAATGGATGGAGGGGCCAGCCGAGTCATCGCTGCCGCCAGGAGTCGTGGTCACCTTGCCGGGTGTTTGGGCCCTTCTCGTGTCGCGGTCGGGGCCATTAGGAGCACAGTGGACGACAAGCGCGGCTGCTTGGGTGACACAGTCCTGCTCACAGTAGTAGGCTTGTTCGAAGCTACCTTCGACAGTGATGACTCCCTTGGGGTCGGGCATCTTCAGCTTCAGATAAGTGTAGTTGGGGACAGCCATGAACTTGGCAAAGCATGGCTAGCCCAGGAGAGCGTGGTAGACACTGGGGAAGTCGACCACCTCGAAGGTGAGCGGCTCCTTGCGGAAGTTGTCCGGCTGGCTGAAGGTGACATTGAGAAGGATGCGCCCGAGGGGCACAGCTTCCTTCCCTAGGACGATCCCATAGCCCGATGCCTTGCTGGGGTGCAGGCTGCTCCGCGGGATGCACATCCTATCTAGGGTGCTGGCGTAGAGTATGTTGAGGCCACTGCCGCCGTCCATCAGCACCTTGGTGAGGCGCGTGGTGCCCACGATCGGGCTAACCACGAGCGGGTAGCGTCCTGGGTGGGGGACATGATCAGGGTGATCCCCCTAGCTGAAGGTGATGGCTATCTAGGACCACTAGAGTCGCGTTGGGGCAACGAGGGTGCGGATGGCGTTCACCTCCTACTCGGTGATGCGGCACTACCAGCGGGACTCGTACACCCGAGAGCCCCCGAAGATCATGAGATAGCGATCGGCCTCATGGAACTGGGCGTCATCCTCTGGGGCAGCATCCGCTAGTCCACTGGCATTTGGGGCTGGCTTCTAGGCATTGCCCTGCTGGCCGAGGGTGCCACGGATGTAGCCCATGATGGTGGCATAGTCCTAGAGGAGGTGCTTAGCCTACCCTACATGGAAGGGGCAGGGGGCTTCAAGTGCCTTCTCAAGATACTCGAGACATGCGGCGCACCCACGGGGTTAAGGCCTAGCAGTGCGGTCGGCTGCTACCACCATCTCCTCCCTGTGGCACTTTTCGGTCCTTCTTCCTCTTGTCGCAGCGACGCTAGGATGATGCAGGGTCATCACCGCCATCCCCACCGCTGAGGTGGGTGGAAACTTTGGTCTTGCTGCTAAAGTTGGCCTGGGCTGCCTCTCATTGGTGGCATACTGGGTGGCGATGTCCAGGAGTTCCTGCATTGTGCGCGGGGTCTCACGGCCGAGCGCGCGGACGAGCGCCTCGTAGGTCATGCCGCAGATGAAGGCGTTGATCATGTCGGCATCGGTGATGTTGAGGAGCTCATTGCGATTCTTGGAGAAGTGCTAGATGTACTCCTAGAGGGTCTCGTTGGCCCTCTGCTGTAGTTGCAGAGGTCCCAGGAGTTCTCGGGTCAGGTGAACGTACCCTGGAAGTGACCAATGAAGACGGAGCGTAGGTTGCCCAAGCAGAGGATGCTGCTGGGCTCAAGCTGCTCGAGCCAAAGTCTGGTTGAGCTCGACAGAAGTAGGGGAAGGTACTGGATGGAGATGTTGTCATCCGACCCCCTAGCCCTCATGGCGAGGTGGTAGTCCTTGAACCAATGGTCTAGGTTGGTCTCACCGTCGTACTTGGAGATGTGCGTCGGTGGCTGGGATCGCCTGAGGTAAGGTGCCGCTCGGATCGCTTCCCCAAACGCCTGGAGGCCGAAGTGATCCGGGGTGGCGCCCTCGCCCCTTCGCTCAGGAGTGCGGGACTATGCATGAGTGTGGCGCCTAGCCTCGATGGTGTCGCGGGACATCGCAGTCATTGCTGATCCGGTGGCATGCAGGGGGATGCCGAGGGGAAGGCTCGCGCCTTCGCTCCTACCAGGGCTTGGCGTCCTTGGTCCGTAGGCGATCGGAGCTACTGTCGGAGGAGTCGCCATCGCTTCTGGCCACCGGCGGGGTGTGCGCGTCGAAGCGATCCCCGTTAGCATTGGTCATCGGCTAGGACGGCCTAGAGGGCACAGCACGATGCTAGGAAGCGGAGCTCTTGGCCTACTGCCAATTATAAGGAGGCACAATGGAGAAGTCACCTAGCCTCGTGCAGCCGCTCGTTGGTCTTCGAGTCTGGCGTGTCGGAGATGTCCTCCAGCCGGCAAGCAGCGTCGCCTTGTTGTAGGCCGCCCGGGGTAAGTGTAGGGTGCTGGGTGCCCCCATGCGGGCGTCGTCATCATTGATGGGAGGCTGTGGGAATTGCTGTCGTGCAAAGTCCTACCTTTGGAGCTCGAGCTCTACCTGCCAAGCTCACAGGTGATCTGCTATCTCCCGAAGGTAGTTTGCATCGTTGCGAGGACTCAGGTCCGGTGGCGTGAGCTCAGGCGCCTCATCGGCAGGAACCTCGCCATCGATGTAGTAGCACATGTGCGGCGGGCAATAGCAGTCGATGTCATCGGAATCATACTCTAGGCCATTCCCCGAGAGGATCTCGAGGAAGGTGCACAGCGAGGGGACGTCAGCCCCCGCGGCGCCAGAAAGGACGGTGCTTAGTGGCGCTTTGCGGCTAACGAGGTGCACTAGCTCCAGCTGGAAGGATGCCACCGCATTCTGGATCCCGAAAAGCAGGTCTGGGAGGTAGTACCAGAAGTGGTCAGGTGGCGGGAGCACCTCGCCAGTGGTGATTTGGTGCTGGACATTGTCCAGCATGTAGAACATCTGGCGGCTGGCGCCGGTCTAACATGGTGGGGTGCAGGCCTAGACCGCACCGGATCTGCTGGGCTAGGACCTCGAGATCTGCTCCTAGGAAGCTCGCCGGAGGGGGCGACGCGGGGGCTCGTTGCCCGCCTGTGTAGCCCCGTCAAGCGGACAAAGCTCACCGTAGCAGTCGGTGACATAGGCCAAGCTCCCAAAGTTGAGGACCTGGCCTAGAGCGAAGGCATCGGCTGTGATGAAGAACTTGCTAGGGAAGCGGACACCGCCGTCTGGGTGGTGCCGCTTGCTCCGGCGAGGAGGTGGGAGGCTTCGGCCATCGTAGAGCCTAAATCACACTTGACGCTGCACCCTACCTGGCGCGCCAGCTGTCATGGGGTCGAAACCGCGACAACCATTGCTGTTTGAGTCGGTGTCAGAGTGCATGTCTCTGGTGGCTCGTGGACTCAAGAACACAAGAATCACAGAGCGGACGCAACGGTTTATCCTGGTTTGGGCCGATCGGTGCCCTACATCCAGCAGTTGATGATCCTTATACTCAAGAGCACCCAAAATCGGGGTTACAACAGAGTGTAGAGAGATTTGGTAGGGGGTTAACTCGGTGCTAATGCTAAGGTTGCCTCGCCACCTGTGGAGTCTTCCCTTTGTTAGAGAGGAGGAAGACGATGGGATGCGGTGGCGGAGCTCTTGGTACCCTTCCTCTCGGGTGCCTCTGCCCTCGGTGCGGGGCAGAAGTTGATCGAATGAGGAGTCGAATGATCTGTCTCAGATTCTCCTCCCCCCTAAGGTCCGACCTTATCCCTTATATACCGAGATTGTCGGGTACATGGCGGTTTGGAGAGAAGTGTCTACTGTCTACATGCGCCTGGGAGAAGTGTCTACGGTCTACATGCGCCAGAGTCCAGAAGGGTCTTGCAGCGGTGCTCTGTGGACCGTCATGGTGTTGTGGAGCCAAAGAAGTCTTGGGCATCGTCTGGCTGCTCTGTTCTGACACTCTGCATGTCAGGCTGTGTCGGCTTGGACCGGCCTCCCCAAGGTGGACCTTCTGGAGTCTTCTTGGTGGCGAAGGAGGTCGGCTCCAGGGGCTGACGTATGGGGCCAGGAGCCGCCCAGCCCCTAGAGGCCGAGGAGACTTGTCTTCTTGTGTCACGCCCCATGCGTGACCTTGTTGCGGGAGCGGCCGGCAAGGCCACGCTTGGAGCGCAGCGCCTAGGAGCCCCCGAGCCTCGATGGCCCGGGGCTTGTCTTCTTGCACCCGACCCTTGGCTGGCGTCGTAGGCCGGGCGGGAGCCAAGGGCCGAGCACGGGCACGTCGTCGATCGGGAGCCTGAGGCTTAGGCGAGCACCCGAGCCCTGAGCGGGGGCTGCGGCGTGCCTAGACTCGATCGGGTCTCTTCGGCCGGGAACCATTGACCCCGAGGTTTAACATACCCATATGTTAGGATCTCGTTCGATAGTGACAAGATACAAATCATTAATTGGGAATAGTGAAGATTGTTCTCTATGCTGTTGTACAAAGGAGTAGTCTTCTATACCTGCTGCTTCTATTGGACACTGCCTGCTGGTCTTCTACGTGCACTGAAGCTCCTTAGAGCCCAACTGTTCACATGCTAGCTGTATTTAGACTCGAACTCTATATATTTGTAACTCCTGTGTTAATGTGCTGTGGAATGAACAATATGCTTGAATCCTTCCGCACATATCACATATCAATTTTATATATGTTCAACTGTATATCTGAACTCATAATGTCCTCTACTCCTCTTGGGTTTCAAATAGCTCTGATGTAGTGCATTTGACCACCAACGTACCATATGTTCAGATTTCTCGGCTATTATGAAGAGGGACAGAACGAGTTCAGTTCCTGACACCTTCTAAGCCTATACAACATCGAGGATTTTTTTTTTTACCCTCATTCTAAAATTCGATGCAATGGAAAGTGAAAGCCAGGATCTGAGAAGTGCTACTAAGCCACCTAACCAACTCAGCTAGATGCCCAATCGCATGAGTATGCACTATCTCTAACCGTTTGAGGAATCTGCGACAGTTTAAAATGAGTATATGTATTTAGTGGTGCTTCCATTGGTGCATCCCGATGCCTTATATATCTTGGGATGTGTCCTGGGGGCTCTAATGCATATCTGAGTATTCATTAGAACGTGGAAGGAAAAATTAAAATCACGGAAATAAAGCTGGAAAATCAGCATCATCTGTTACTTTCTAGCACTGGTTATAGTACTAGTAATTAATTTCTTGACAACCTTTTATAGTACTTCGCTAGCAGATGCCAGTCACATTGACGTTATTACCTTTACTTATTAGCTCAACTTTTTTATACTGGTTTGTTAGAACAATCTTGTGGTAGCTTTTTCTTCCAATTGGTTCCACTGAGTCACGGAGATTTTCTTAGGTACTCCGAGTTAACTTGGACCATTCAATTTAAGTTGATTCAATCACTACTACATGACTAATTTGTAGAGGCGGCTCCAGATGATTTCTAGGGGCGGTTTTGGCAGCCGCCCCTATGGCGTCGTTGCTACAGATCGCCGATTTGTAAGCCGCCCCTACAAATCAAATCGGTTTTATAGGGACGGCTGCTGCCCCTACAAATCATTTTTTTAAAATCACGATTCTAGACCCAAAAAATAGTAATTTTTTTAATCCGGGAAGGCCCCCACAGGTCAGATTACAATCGTTCTTGAGAAAATCTAAGGCACACGCAGGTGCTCCATGCCATCTAACCTCAGAACTTTTACACTGCCTAGCTAAACCAGCCAGAGCATTAGCTACTGTATTTCCTTCTCTCTTTACTTGAGCTATTCTCCAATCGCCCTTGGCCACAGCAATAACGACTTCGATCTATCCGTTTCCGGGTTTTTCAGGGCCGACATGATTCTTGCGCAGTCCATTTCTATGATTATCTGTGTTAAGCCCGCTTGGAAGGCTCGCTGTAATCCTTCGACACAGGCCAATGCCTCCGCTTCTTCAGCACTTCCACACTTGCTGAAATACTTCCAGGACGAGAAGACAACACGGCCATCTCCATCTCTGGCAATGACACCCGCTCTAGCCTCGCCCGTGGGATTAAGAAAATATTTAATTAATTAAATGCTGCTTTGAGATTTGTATATAGTTTTTAGAAAGAGGAGCATTGGAGCAGTGGCCTGTTAACATTTTTGTGATGACCCCACCCAGATGCTCTACATAATTAATAAAACGGTAAATTAATTAGAGTTTTCTATAGGATTCGCGAGCGTAGTTTTAGAAAAGAGGTGTATTGTATCAGTTTCTGAATGCAAGGGTGAATGGGAATGATGATGGTCACATGACGCCTTGGTCGTCATAGTTTGAACAGAGCAACGGCGAACACGTCTTCAGAGGTGGCAGAGCAGAAATGACCACGGCACGGGAATAGCACAGCTGCTTTGTGCGTCCCAAATCTTCCAAGTCTACGCAGCTGCCATAGGCTTGCGTATGCGACTATGCTTCCTTGTGGAGCATTCGTCTTCAGGAGTGATTGATAAACTGGACCACGAAACCAATAACCCCCTTCATGTCCTGGCTTCTTTCTTGATGCCTCCTATACCCACTGCATGCAACCTTTAGTTTTGTTCTTCTTGTCACCACCGTTCGACGTGCTAACATTTCTCAACATATCCGGACAGTGATACTTAAGAGTGCGTTGAAATGGAACAATATGGCTGGCTGCCTATTGTAGTGACGTTGGTATAGTATTTGTAGATCTCTTTGGTGGAGCGTCACATTTTTGTAGTATGAAATGGTTTGGTGGCTACATACTGAAATGTACTTATTTTATTGTTGATGAGCATCGTTACTGACAATCTTTATCGTGCAACTTAATTAGATAATATATATCAGACGAAAAGAAGCAGCTGCGTGGTCTATATAAATGAACTGGATGGTTTAAAAACCACATGGTTCTATGACAGTCGTCCTGGGCCAAATAAAGATCCATGATGTCCTCAAAGTCAAGATTGATGTACCCTTTACCGTGACATTTACGGTACATGACATCTTGGTCAGTTAGTTTGATGACCAGGGAGAGCAGCAGGAAATATCTGCAGCGGTGGCCAGCAGAAAGACCAGACTCGCGAGCAGCGGTCGGTATAGCCGTGAGTAGCATCTAGGAGTGACCCTTTCAAAACTGATGAGCACGCGATCTGTGCGGTGTGGGAGGGCAGGCAAAGGCGCGCAGACTGTGGAAGCATGCTAGGCTGGATCAAGAAACCAATCAGGTGATTCATCTGCTGATGTTCTGGTTTCTTTTCTGATGCCTCCTATACCCACACGGATTACCCTATCTTTGGTTCTTTTGTTTTTGTCTCATTTTTTCTTGTGGCCACTGTTAGACATGCTCACACGTTTCAATGTATAACCGGACAATGATACTGGTACCCAAGAGTGCGTCAAATGGAACTGGTTGGCGTGGCTGCTTATATATATATATATATATATATATATATTCAAGTGAAGTCGGTGCAGTATATATATATATATATATATATATATATATATATATATATATATATATAGATATTTATATCTTTGAGACGCCACATTTACGTACACAATGGTTGGTGACTGCTCACATGTATTTTATTTCTGAGCATTGTCACCAACAATCTTTATCGTACAACTTTGAGATCAGAGGATTAAATAAAAGCAGCTGCATTTGGGTGTCTCTACATAAACTAGATGGTTTAAAAACCACATGGTCCTGCGGCAGTCAGTGGGCCAAAGGTTGAAGATGTCATGGCAAGACCTCTTCTTGATTTTGGTGTCCATAAATTTATTTTATTTGCTTTATTAATAGGAAGTGTTAGGTTACAAGCCCCTATTGATTATATGTTTCCATCTTTACCTAATATTTAGCCTGTTCGGCATGACTGAAAAATAAGCCAAAATACTGTTCCGGCTGATTGGTGTGAGAGAAAAATACTATTCCGACTCACTGTTCATGTGGCCAGTGTTTTTCTGAAAGCGCTGGCCAGCCCAGCCGAATGCGGCCAGCCAGCCGAACACGCGGATTAAAAGCAGGAGTGTTTCATCTGTCCTTCCTCCTTTCCACTCATGAGAGAGGTGGGCCCGATCGAGCTGCTCCTCGACCTCTCTAGCTCTCATGGATTGCCGGACTCCGTCAACACTGTTGGATTTTATGATTATTTAATGATCTATATTAATTAATTAGCATGTACCAAAACTCGTTGAGTATAATGGTGAATCCTGACATTTTTTTTGAACAAAACCGTGGGGCAAAAGCCCCCCGGAGCACAAAAAAAACTTAAATTAACCAGAACCAGATTACAGAGGAGAGCTATCAAGAAGATAGCTCAGGAAAGTGGGGAACCCCGCCGCTCAACACAAAGAAAGAAGAAGAAAACAAGAGAGAAAAGACAAACAAAGCCTAATCTAAACAAGGAACAGGCCACTAAGCAAACTGCCAATTATAAGGAATCTAACCAAGCCATAGTACTTCTGTGCAAGGAGGGCCGAAATCTGGCCAAATGAAGAAGCACTTCCTTTTTGAAACTAGTCTTCCAGAGACTAACACTAGGAATTTTTCCATCGAAGATTACACTATTTCTGTCTTTCCAAATGCACCAGGCTGGCACCATGAAAATCTCCATGAAGAAAGGAGAACCAAATTCAGCTTTCTTATTCTCAATTTTCTGATTGATGTCCAAAGAATCATTGCAAATAATGGCAATAGAGAACCACCTTGTGATGGATGCTGAACAATCAAACGAAAGACGTGATGTTGTCTCTTCCACATTCTCTTGGCAAAGAACACAATTATATCCTTCATCCAAATATTTGCTGCGTCTTCTAAGGAGATTTCTAGTATTAAGTCTATCATTCAGCAATAGCCAAGCAAAAAACTTGATTTTTGGCATACATTTCGACTGCCAAATCCATCTCAGAGATTTAGGGGGTTGAAACAAAGGAACTGGTAACATTACGATCTCTTCCAGGTGTGGCGTTTTTCGTTGCTTTGTGTCCATTGATGGGATTGGGATGCAGGCCACCGTCAAATAGTTATCATGAGTTGGCCGCTACTGCAGGCCGCTCGTCATGGCAAATTCATTGCCCAAGCTTTGGTTTCAGACTTAAGATCCATGAGCATTTGATGTCAGTAGATTTGCCAAAAGAATAGAATAATCAATATCTCGAAAGTTAGCTGTTTCCTTACAGGTTAGTTAAAAAAAACTCGTCTGAATCGGAGCAATACTAACAATTTCATCTTTGTACGTAACACGGAACATGCAAGGATTTTTCCCATGGAGCCAAGGACTTGCGCCTATCACATTGCTTATTAACGACTTTAGAACATGGCCAATGGCAAAAAATATTGGCGAGACATACAAATGCTCAAGTGTTGAACGTCTTTCACTTCGTCATAGGCTTCTGGCAAACATGCACTGCGTAAAAAACGATTTTTAGCAACGGGTCGAATTTTTTGTAGGGGCGGCTGGTGATGGAGCCACCCCTACAGTGCCATGCTTGGGTGCTCCGACACCAGCCGCCTCTACAAATGGAACATAAGGGACGGCTGGTGATACGAGCCACCCCTACAAATAGGTCTGATTTGTAGGGGCGGCTCACTCACCAGCCGCCCCCGACGATTCTATTTGTAGGGGTGGCTGATGATTGAGCCGCCCCTACAAATATTGTAGGGGCGGCTCAATCACCAGCCGCCCCTATAAATGGCCCCCGTATAAATAGCTCCGATTTGTAGGGGCGGCTCAATCACCAGCCGCCCCTACAAATGACCCACATATAAAACAGTTGTAGCACATTTTTTCTCCTCGGGTCACTCACTCCAACGCGTGAAAAAAAGGTGGGGAGGCCTTAGGCACCTCCAAAAAATTGCTCTAATAAGGGGGGAAGGTTTTGGTCTCAAATCTTTTGGTGGAGAGGTTGTAGAAGGTAAGAAAATGCTATTCTACATTTTTTTTGTTTTAGTGGTTGGTTAGTGAGTAATTAAAGTTTTGTTTTTCTCTCTCTTCTATGGTGCTTGAGCTACTTATGAAGCAAATTAGACCCAAGTTTTAAATGTCCTAGGGTAAATTAGGGAGGGGAACAAGATCATACCCTTATTTGGTCCATGTTTCTTGATTTTAGTGAATAATTAGTTAGTTTTATGCATATTTCATGTGTACGTAGATCTAGATCTAGGGTTTGGTTTTTTTATTAATTTCATTTTTGTAAATTTGGACTAAGGTTTGTATGAAAGATATTGGGTAAAGTATAATTGTTGCTAATTGTTGTCTTTAAAATTGTTTATTGTAATAAATAAATATGTATTTTAATTAATTATGGATAAATGGACCATTAATTAATTTTCCTCTACCATGGTGTGTTTGTATGCTTCATGTAATTATATTATATTTATATTCATATATATCTGAAGTATATACAATTATTCTCAAGTAATTATTAATTTGATTCATTTTTATATATATCTGAATAAGTAGTCCTTTAATGTTTGTTTTGTTGTTATTATAAAAGATGGAGTACAGGAACTCTTGGATGTATGGTTCGTTAAGGTTCAAAGCAGGTTTCCGTGAAGAGGTGGATAAATTTGTTGAAGCCGCAAAGAAGCATGCAACGACATTGAAAGAGAATAAGGATATAATTATTTGTCCCTGTAAAGATTGCAAGAACCGTATGGCATGAACAGATGTGACTATCATCAGATCACATTTGATTATGCGAGGATTTGTTGAGGACTACACAGTGTGAATTCATCATGGTAAAACGGTTATTGTTAATGACAAGGATGAGGAGGAATATGACGACGAAACCATAGAATCCCTATCCCAATATTCAGCAGAGCTTGATGCACGAATGGATTTCGAGTTTGGCAATGAACAAGGTGGTGATGCTGGTGGTTGGGATGGTAACGACGAAGGTGGTGCCAATAATGATGGTGGAGCACATATCAGGGATGAAGATGATTTGATGAACATGATTCGAGCCCTTGGACCAGAGATTTTACTAAATAGCCCGAAAGGTCTAGAAAATTTGGAAAGGGTGATAAAAGCATCGAAGGAGACTGTGTATGGTGTTGAAAAGGGTTGTCCGACACATTGGACATTGCTACGTTTTGTGCTTGAGCTGCTCATTCTGAAGGCTAAGTATGGCTGGTCAGACTGTAGTTTCAATGATCTATTGCATCTCCTGTCATGGGTGCTGCGACAATCAAACTCAGTTCCCACCAACACATACCAAGCGAAAAAGGTCATAAGTCCATTGACAATGGGGTTGAAAAAATCCATGCATGCCCCAATCACTGTACACTTTTTCATGGCGAAACATTCAAGTCACTGGATAAATGTCCCCGGTGTGGGGCCAGCCGGTACAAGAACAATGACCTTTACGGTGGAGACAAAGCCTCCATGGGGAAAAAGAGGAATAAGAAGGGTATGAAAAAGGTGGTATAAGAATCTCAGCCCCCAGAGGACACTCCATTAGGCAACGATGCAAAGCAGAGAAGAATTCCTGCCTTGATAATGTGGTACCTGCCAGTGACCGACCGCTTGAGACGTATCTTCCTAAACCCTAAAGAAGCTGCACTCATGACATGATGGGATGATGAGCGCAAGGTGAATGATGATAAGATTGCACACCTAGCTAATTGTAGTCAGTGGCAAAGGTTTGATGAGAAGCACAAAAAATTCAGCGATGACCCAAGGAATATACGGTTTGGCTTGAGCACCGATGGAATGAATCCCTTCAATGAGAGGATGAGCAACCACCGCACATGGCCAGTGATCTTGACCATGTACAACATCCCAACATGGTTGTGTCAGAAGAGAAAGTTCCTTCTCCTCACTATTCTTATTTCTGGCCCTAAACAACTAGGCATTGATATAGACATGTTCCTCGAGCCTTTGATGCAAGAAATGGAGAGGCTATGGAGGCATGGGGAGCAGATGTACGATGCGTTCCGAAAGGAGGACTTCATATGTAGAGCAATAATATTTGTTACTACCAATGATTACCCCACGCTGTTTGCTTTGTTTAGACAGATCAAAGGAAAGACAGGATGCTTGGTTTGCTTGGATGGTACTACATGGGTGTACCTGGATGCATCCAAGAAGATAGTTTACCTATGGAACCGATGCTTCTTAAATACAAGTCATAAGTACCGCAGCAAATTGTTCTTTAGATTTTATGACAATGCCCTAGAGATTGAACCCCCTCCGGAGAGACATCATAATGGAGAACACGTGTACAGAATGGTGAAAAACATACGCATCATCTATGGAAAAAAGAAACCGGATGGGACGAATAGAGATAGAAGCACACCTCCTGTCGAAGGAGTATCTTTCAAGAAACAATCGATCTTCTTTCAGTATCTGCCTTATTGGCCAGACTTGGAGGTCCCCCATGCCATTGATGCTATGCACGTGCAGAAGAATGTCTTTGAGAGTCTCATTGCTACCTTGATGGACACAGGCAAGTCAAAGGATGGTCTGAAAGCACGGAAAGACATAGTATAGCTAAACGTGATGCCACAGCTTCACCCGGTACCTGAGGCTAATGGAAAATACACTCTGCCCGCAGCATGCTTCAACCTAACACCAGACGAGAAGAGAGCTATATGCACTTTCCTGAGGGGATCAAAGTCCCGACTGGGTTTTTAGCAAATGTGAAGAAGTTAGTGTCGATGAAGGACTTGTCAATAACACACTACAAGGCTCCCGATTGCCATGTGATGCTGACAGTGTTTCTACCTATTGCAATCAGGGCTATAAAACCAAAGTTCTTGAAAATGGCCATCACCCGCATGTGCTACTTCTTTTCGAAGATCTCACAAAAGACGATTAGCAAGCAAGAGCTGAGTGACCTATATGAATTTGTGCTGGAGACACAAAATCAACTGGAGATGTGTTTACCTCCTACTTTTTTGATATAATGTCACATCTCATGATTCACATAGTTCATCAGATACAGGCGCTGGGCCCTTGCTACTTGCATAAAATGTGGTCCTACGAGCGGTTCATGTCGGTTCTAAGTCGATACGTGCATAATCAAGCATACCTAGAGGACTCCATGATAGAGGGTTACAGTACTGAAGAAGTCATCGAGTGCTGTCAAGAGTACCTAAAAGTATAGAAAAGGATTGGTAAACCCGATTCTTGTCACAAGGGTAGGCTGGCTGGGAAGGGCACCAGTGGTAGAAAAGTGTTCATCGACCATGATTACAAAGAGGTGAGTCGGGTGCATTACAGTGTCTTGCAGAGTACACAATTGATGCAACCGTACATTGATGAACACTTGGCTATCATTATGGAGGAGAGAAATAGCCGTTCGGATGATTGGGTCATGAAACAACACAAGCAACGACTAACTACATGGTTGAAGGACCAAAACATACCGCCTAGAGAAACCACAGACCCTATTACCATCAGTAGGTTAGCGGAGGGGCCATCGAGACAAGTGACATCTTGGAATGCTTATGACATCAATGGGTATACGTACTATACCCACGCAAAGGATAGTAAATATGTGAACCAAAACAGCGGCGTTCGATGGATTAGGGCAGCCCTCCAAAAGTTCCTAGCAGCCAAGGTTCCACTGCAGCCACAACCCCAGTCGATCGCATACGGGAACCAACTAGTTGCACCTTGGTGTTTCTCAGCGGCCGGCATAACACTGTGATGGAGGTGGCAACGGGTGTGGCACATCCTTCCGGTGGCTTACACCACAATAATAAGATACCGCCGGACTACACTAGGGTTGAGGTGCATACAGTGAAGCCCGAGTTCATGCAGTGGAGGATAGACTACGCAACTCCCGAGGGGCTGGTGTTACTCGAAAACGTTATGGGGCAGTTCATCCTCTAGCACAAATGGGACATTATATTGATTGCTTCTTCGCTGCCTCCCCCTCTCCCAAATTTGGAGCGAGTTGTTGAGGTTGGGGAGATATTTTCACCGTCTCGTGACCCCCACATTCCTAAGATGCCACATTCTTCCCCGCCTCCTAGCGAGCACGTGCCTGATGAGATGCCACAACCTTCTCCAGCTTGCCGAGCAAGTGCATGATGAGATGCCACGGTCTTCTCAACAAGCACAACCTATACATGAACAACGAGTGCCTCCTGAAGAAGGTGATGCACAAGAAGATGAGGACATGCCTGAATGGAAACTTCGAAAGAAGATTCCAATCAACATAAGGCCAGTTTATGTTCCGATCAAAGACATCTTGTCAGTGTTCAAGTGGTATTCCCATGACCAGTTCAAGCCTGAGAACCAAGTTAAAAAAGACCCATCACGGGGTTCTGAGGAGGCCGTCACTAGCAAACTCTACCAAATTGCAAAGCAGTATCCAAATATTGATGCCATCAAATGGTCAAAGGATTGCGCGAAAACATATGAAAGAGGCAAGCCCTTCCTACCAAACCGGCACATCCAGCGCCTACCACTTGGAATGAGAAGGTTCCATGATTGGTACTTGCGTGTAATCCCAACGAGCATAGATATCATACAAGCATGCTTCCCCACCGGCACATTTGGAAGCCCAGCCAGGAAAATTGTCTGTGACTTCAATGACATGCACATGCTTTCACCTGGGAGAAATGGAGATGAATCTAATTCGCACGTGGTGCCTGTAAGTCCTTGTCCTCCCGATATGATATGATTGTAATCTTTGAATTTTATTGTAACTAACCCATGCCGTGATTTGTAGAATGCAAGTGCACATTGTCAAACAAATACCAAGTGTGAAAGTCAGGTATGCAGACCCTCAAGCTATAGCCCAAACAAATTTTAATTACCCTAAATGGTGGACACTGGATGCCAAAGAGCTAGTTGCTGCAAAGACTCTTCGGGAGAAAGAGCGCATCCGTACGGCAAAACTAAGGGAAGAGTCCCTTAAGGTTGCGACATACATTGCCCTGGCTTTCAAAAATCTCCAACAACACTCTACTATATGGCTACCATACAACTTCGAGTAAGTTTAACTCTATACTTAAAGCTTTGTTCGATATATTTTATTCGATGCAAAAGAGCTTATCTAGTTCTATGATTAAATCCATATAGCAACCACTAGATTTGTATGGCCATCGATGTCGGGAGGAGTATGGCATGGGTCTTTGATTCATTAGATAGGGACACGGTGACATACAAAGACTTCATATCGATTTTTCAAGACGTATACATATCAAAAATCCTCATTAGCTTATATGTTTGTATACATACTTGTAACGTTCACTTTTGGATACTAACAAGTTGTATTTGCTAAAATAATTCGAACATGGCATTTAGGTTCTATGTCACTAATCATCATGGAAGGCATGATCCAGCAAGGAAGGAAAAGCTGGCTATAAAAACACTATGTGCGGTAAGTGTAACTTACTTCTTCAGTACTCCATTACATGGCTGTCAAAAGCATTACTTAACATTTTCATATGCAAAACACACAGTGCCCCAAGTAGAGGCCCGAGAGTGTACATTGTGGATACTATATATGTTCTATGATGAATAACACCGATGCCTACAGAAAATACCCCTTAAGGGTAAGTTTGAATCTCTTCACCCGTAGTATAAAAACTTCGTACATGGTATGAAATACTAAACCAAAACTTGTTCTCTTATAGTGGAGAGAAGAGAAAGGAATGAAAAGAGACCCATACAAGGATGACCAACTCTTAGAGCTCGTCGACGACCTTTGCAACTTCATATTGGACTAGATTGTATACGTCAGAGGCGCCTACCATGACCGAGAGTCTGAGTTAGGTACAAATCCTCAGTACCAACACATTCGTGAGACTGAAAGGCTAGCTGTAGGACGTTGATAAGAATGTGTATGGAATTTGTATATTTAATGATGGATTGTATATATTCTTATGAATTAGACTTGTAATTGTAGTTTATAGAATATGCTTGTGCTTGTAGTCACGGGGCATTCGGCAACGCGAACGCTGGTCGCGGGGCGTTCGGTACGCGAACGCGGTTCGGAACGTTGGTCGCGGGATGTTCAGCAACGCGATTTTGAATTGTAAATTTAAAATTTTTTAGCGGGAAAACGTACTGTAGAGGCGGTTCTAGATTGAACCGCCCTATAACTCTATTGTTTACTTACAAATCGATTTGTAGAGGCGGTGATAACCGCCCTACAAATCGATTTGTAAGGCGGTGGTATCTGAGCCGCCCTACAAATCGATTTGTAGGGGCGGCCTGGGAACCGCCCCTACAAATGCATGATTTGTAGAGATGGTTCGACAGGGGCGACTGGTCAAACCGCCCCTACAAATGGTTACGAGCCGCTCCTAAAAATCGATTTTGTAGTAGTGATGACGGCGTAGGCACATGGCTAATTTTCACATGTTGCCTACTCCCGTATAATATTGTAACGCATCTTGATGTTTGGTTTATTTTCTCATATATAGTCTTCCACCGTCTATGGGGCTAGCTTGCTGCCTGTTGAGTGCGAACAAGTTCGAGCGTTGTGTACATATATATAGAAATATCTAGGGAGTACCCTCATTCAGACATGTGGTATTTGGTGGCGTATTGACGTGTTTATTATTTCCATGTGGTACAATACACACAATATTTTCCCATGCGAATCAGACATCAGAGGATTTCAATTGATTGGTTATATATGCATGGCCCAAATGAGTTTAATTACCGATCAGAGTCATAGTACATGCAATTTTGAGAGCGAAAAAGAAAAAATTGTCACTACCCCATATCAGGACAATTCTGCCGGTTCAAAACACTACATCACTGTCGGATTTTGAACCGGCACAACCAAACCGGCAGTGATGAGGGTTAGCTATCAATGTCGGTTCCTATAAACCGGCAGTGTTCTACAACTTTACTGCCAGTCCTTTACACAACCCGGCAGAGTTCAGTTCCACCAACATTGCCGGTTCAAGAGACCACCCGGCAGTGTAACCTCGAACATCACTGTCGGTTTATGTGTTTAGCCAGCAGTGTTGTCGTAACCAGCACTACCGGTTTGGGACAAGACCCGGCACTGATGTCTAAGCCAACGCTGCCGGTTTGTGGCTCAAGCCGGCAGTGCCATCTTGGCCATCAGCGCCGGTTAGTTGCTAACCGGCAGTGATGGCCTGTTCGCATTTTATTGTTTTATAATTTATTTTAATTTATTTTTTTCGTGGAATCAGGTTTTGCTTTATATACGCCACGTAGACGACAGGTCCATCAATATTAAACATTACAAATATTATGGTTACTGTTCAAATGTTCTTATCAAGATCTCGATCCCTCAAAATAAAAAAGAAATTATTCGATAAGATGAAGCATCCTTCTCGGATTTCTTACAATAATCTAGTGAGCCGCTCTGGGCCATACTGGTCCTCTGTCTCTGTTGCTTGAGCTATGTAATATTCATGCAAATGGCGTATATATGTTGTCAAATTTTTATACTCATCATCGAGAACCAAAAGATTGCCCCTTTTATACTTCATTGCCGGTGTTCCCATCCCTTGTACATCATAATAGATGTTCACGACCTCTTCCAAGGTTAATTCGAGGTTGTCTTCGACGTACATCTGTATCTTTCTTAAATCTTCATTGTGTATTTCTTCGACTCTTATTGTAGTGTACTTATTCTGTGTTTGCCTTTTGAATTCGGACTTCGACAAACACTGAGGCAGTGAGGCACAGAGATTAAAGAAACTAACACAATCTTTCTTCAAGATGTGTGCTGTAAATTTTTCTTTCATCAAGTTTGTAACGCTGCCACTGAACGGCTTTTTATTTTTTTGTTGGTCCACTTTGGGAGCATTAGCGACCGAATCCAATGACCTTTTTTGCGACTTCGAGGATGCCTTTGGTCTTGTTTTGGGCTGAGGTGGAGGAGGAGGAGGATGACGACGATAATTCTGTTTTCCCAGGGCTGATGAAGATGGAGGAGGAGGAGGAGTCTTCTCTTTTCTCGGGGCTGATGAAGATGGAGTCGGACGAGGAGGAATAGAAGGAGACCTTTGTCTTCTCGAGGGTGATGGCAAGGAACAAGGAGGGGAGTGATCTTTGTTGGGAGATAGTGAGTGATCATCGTGGGTGGGTGAAGACTCGTAGTCATCCTCATCATCAGAGGACAATTGGTGGTCAAGCTTAATGAAGCGCTTGCGCCAGGCCACTTGAGAGCCCTTGTTGTGACCAAGTTTTGGCCTATCTTCCGTTGTGGGTACTCAATGTGTATCTTATTATACTTCTTATCAAGTATTTTGTCAATGGTGATGCGACCGTACCCCTGTGGAATTGGATGGCCATTAATGGTCCCGTCTCCCACAGGCCAAGCCTGACCGAGCGCCACCTTGTCCTTTGTCCATTCCTGACGGATATACAACTTGACATTGACGGGTTCAGTGATGCTGTCCATCGGATGAGGCACACTCGCATCTTCTTCGTCGAGTGGGGTCGATCCGCAGCTGCTGCGACCCCTCAACTGTGGGCTAAAGGTAGGAGGAGTAGGGTTTTATGGTACTCCTAACCCCTTAGATAGCAAAATTTACTGGACTCGTGTTTCAACAGTTGCCTCAATCCGTGCATCCATTCTATCTTCCATCTCTTTTAGTCGCCTCAAACACTCTACCTCCTGTTCCGCTCTACCCCTTGAGTGGCTCCGGTAAGTGTGAGATTCTTGAGGAATGCTAGTTTCCAAGGAACAACACCGGTTCCTCTAGTGTGACTAGGGTGCTCCTTGGTTCCGAGTGCTTGGGAGAGCACGTCTTTCTCCCTATTAGAAGTGTGTCCCTTGCCTCACCTCCTTAGTTACCTATGTGATCCTTTGGATGAGTTTGCTCATGGGTGGATTTGTGGAGCTAAAGCTCCCATCCTCGGTGTGGCGTACATTCCTCCCCATACATTATATTACCGATCTTGACTTCCAATGGGCGGCCTCAACCTGAACGCCTTCCTCAGCAAGGTGATCCATCTTTTCAAGTTCTACTTCAAATTCTAGAATCTTTTTGGTGTAGCCACGAGAGCCGAGATGATGAGGATTCATCGCTTTCTGCGAGTTCTCCTTATTCTTCCTGCTCAATTCTAAGTACTCCTTGGATAACTTGTATTCCTTGAAATCCTGCTAGAAGTCCTTCTGCTTGCTAAACTGTCCACCATCGAAATCTGGCTCTTTATTTTAGAGGACAAAATGCTTGTACAATGTCCCATTGAATTTCTTGAAGCATGTCCCTATGATTTCTTTTGCTTTTTTCTTGACTACCTCCTTGTCATACTTGTTGGGAAAGTAAAATACTATGGGATCTTGATATCTCATATGTAATCCTTCTCACTTTTAGGAACCCTCCATGGGTCATTATCTTTCCCAATCCACTTCCTGTACCTAATCGGGATGAAGTCCCTTACAAGTAACCCGATGATAGTCTTGTATTTGGTCAAAGCTATAGGCAGTGAGAGTGGATCCCTGAATTCATCGAACTCAGTGATGTGCCAATGTGCATTCCTACCAACAGGAAGCTTTGACACGCCTTCCTTGCATTTGGCCTTCTTGCTACCCGAACCCTCTGGCTCCTCGGCCGGCGGAGGCTCCTACTGGAGACACCAAGTAAGATATGACCCTCTCAATTGATTAGCGTGTGTGGCTACATAGTCACATCGTACCAAAGTTACCTGGCCATTTTGGTCATTTTGACCCAGCTCGAGCAGGCCGGATGGGGTCCATGGCTACTCATTCTCACCATCCTGATTGACACCGTCACCGTTTGTCGGATCATGTGGCTCTCCCTTCCCAGCGATATCAGTCGCTTCTTGTTGCCGATCTATTCTTCGGCGATGGGGCAACAGGTGACAACGAGTCATGGTTGTGACACGATCGTGGTTAGTTTTGGCTGCGGACAACTACTAATAGCATATGCAAAAATAAAGAGAACAGAAACTTGGCATCAAACACAAACACCAAAATGATGCAGCAATTCCAAAAATGAGATTTAACCTAGTTGGGGAAGCTACACAGAAAACTAACTCATTGCAAGTGGTCACCCAAGTCATAAAAAAGGTACAAGACCAGTTCCTATCTAGTCTTCTAATGACACCAACTAGGATACAACATCAACAAAACCATCACGAGATAACACACGCTTCTACAAATTAATACATGTACTGCAATTTTACACCTTCTATATTATACCAAGCGGCTTTCATTTAACTGTCATAACCGAATTCTAGTGCCTGTTAACCGGGCAACAAATTTTAATAAACTATTACTTCCAATTCACACCATGATATGAAAACACGCATAGTTCATTCCACCACAATCTACTCTCATATGCAATTGAAGCTCATATGCAAGAAGGAAGGGGGGTAGAGCCCAGGTTGGCCTCGGCTATCCTAACGGGCATTTCATCAAACACATAGCAGGCAGGGAGCGATGCACTCACCGTGGGGGTGGGGAAGTAGCTGTTCACGCACTCCTGAAGGCCTCGGTGGTGGGAGTGCAGGCATGGAGGAGGAGGGGCATGACCGGCATCGTGGATGAGGAACGAGGGCACGGATGGTGCGGTGCTCTAGCATGGGGCGGTGGACGGTGTCGTGGGCACTAGCGCGGGACTAACGGGGACGCATCGAGGGGATGCACGGGGGTCGACGTTGAAGAAGAGGAGCGCGGGGCTAGGAACGGCGGCGCAAGGGGTGGTGGTGCCCGTCGGCGTGGGGTGATGCCCCGACGACGCGGGGGGAGGGGTTGGCATGGGGTTGAAATGACTTTAGAAAATTTCACCCCGTGCCTTGCTTTTATCCCGATGGCTCATCACTGACGGTTGCAAGGTCTAAACCGACAGTGATGAGGCAACATCACTGTCGGGCCATGCCTGGACCCGATAGTGATGGGGGTGCAGCATATCTTTTCCCTTTCTTTCGAAATCCTTTGACTGGCGCGACGGTTAAGACCACGCAATATAGCCCCCGAGCCCCGTGTTCAAGTCCCAGGTGGCCCAATTTTTTTGGTTTAATTTTATAAATTATTAAGCGCTCGAAAAGGTCAAAAAGAAAAAATAAAATAAGCCTTGACACACCTCCTATACTAGCACAGCGGTGAAGACTCAAAACTCTGGTCCCCGAGACCCGAGCTCGAAACCCGAGGGCTGGCACATTTTATTAATTTTTTTATAAATCACTGTCGGTTTTCAATACGAACCGACGGTGATAACCAGCATCACTGTCGATTTCGTCTCATCACTTTCTATTTTTAAAACTTATATATATATAAATTCATTTTATATACTGAATAAATAGAAGCATGTGTATTCCTATGTCGAAATGGCTTAAAAATTTTCTGGCAAGCATGTACACCCAAAGTAAGACCCCACACAGGATCTTAGGTTATTCTGATTAGTTTTTTTATTTATTATATTTTTCTATGTGCTGAATGAGACAAAAGAGGGTGAATTTCATATTGGACCCAATAGATTTTTTTATCGACCTCCACACAATTCTTATCCCTAGGGCACATGAGAGCCTGTGTAAAAGTTTGGCACTATTCCGGATCTTTTTGTGGGTAGACTCCATTCAACCTATAATTAATCGGTGACGTCGCACGGAAATTCAATTAAACCTCAGAAAGTAGCAAACCATCTCCAGAAAATCCCAAACTTGGTATTTCCTTCACCCGTGACATGTGTAAGCCTAAGAAAAAATTTGAGACCAATACAACACCGGAATGCATATAAACCATAAAACCTTGATAACCTATGTGTATGGTCATGGTTCGATGAAAGGGCTCCTGTATCTCTGTGATGCATGTATACTCCGCCTATGTTGAAATGGGTTGAATTTTTTTTATCAAGCATGTATACCCAAATTAAGGCCCCACACAAGATCTTAGGTTTTTCTATTTATTTTATTATTATTATATTTTTTTCTGTGCTGAATGAGACAAAAGAGGGTGAATTACATCTTCGACCCACTAGATTTTTTCATTGACCTAAACAAAATTCTGATCCCTAGGGCACATGAGACCTTATGTAAAAGTTTGGCACTATTCTAGATCTTTTGGTGGGTAGACTCAGTTCAACCTATAATTAATCGGTGTCGTCGCGCGGAAATTCAATTAAACCTCAAAAAGTAACAAACCATCTCCGAAAAATCCCAAACTTTGGTGTTTCCTTCACCCGTGGCACGTGCAAGTCTGAGAATAATTTTGAGACCAATGTGACACCGGAATATAGATTTCTAGTTGCTCAACAAATGTTACATGAATTACATGTATGACAACATTTAAACACACAAGCCATACAAATTAAAATTAGAACCCAATTAAACTACAACCTTGTAAACCTAGCTAAATAAACATTAATTACTATCAGAATCACTGCTGGGATGGAAAAACTGAGTTCACACATCCATAGCCGACCACTTGCAATACATGTCGTGTTCTCGACGATGTCTGAGATAAAGGACCAGCTAAGTGCTGTTCGTAGCCAATCTATGGGGATATAGTATGTGATATATATATATATATATATGTATATATATACATATATGCAACAACGATATTAAACTAATTACACTTATTTGTTAGCATCAAAAAACAAAAGATGTTGGAAAATATTTCATGCAATAGTTGGAACAGGGAATCACTGAATGGCCACATTAGGAGCGAATGGCTCATCGCCAGGGTGGAAACCCGGTTCTTGTGGTGGGAGAGGTCCGTTGTTCATACCACCTGATCGATAAAATGCAAAAAATATGAACATAAAATATATGCACAAAAAATTCTTCTAAGTAAAATGTGGCAACATAATTAAATATAGATCAAATGCAAAGAAGAAGAATATATATAAATGTAGAATGCAAAGAAACATGAATATAAATATAGATCAAATGAATATAGATAGAATATTAGAGAAGACAACATATCAAAACCAATGAAAAATGCAGGAGACATGACCAAGTCACATAGAGAGAGAGTGGATTTCTTGAGAAGTGAGAATGAAATATGAGAAATGAGACTATGAGAGTTCATGGGTGGGTGGGATCGATGTATGTGGTTGATGGTTTGTTTTATATAGGGGGCATGGACATCACTGTTGGTTTTCAGTTACAACCGACAGTGAAAGTGAATATCATTGTCGGTTTTTAAATAGAACCGACAGTGAAGGTGCTTATATGTAAAAGACCATGGGAAAGTTTTAACAACAACCATATATTTATTTAGATAGAGTACAGAAATACATCAAAAAATAACAAAAATATTAGAAATAAATTACATATACGATAACAAAGACCTTACAGTAAAATTCCATATATGATAACAAAGATCTATTTGCGTACAAGTCAATGTTACAATCAATGTGTATCAACACATTATAATTTAACCACCTCAGTAGCATTCTTCTAGCACCAACTAGGGTCAAACAGCAGCGCCGAGGTGGTCTACGATCTATACTGGTTGGAGATGACAAGGTGGCATCGATGAATCCATGCCTCTGTTGTACATGGCCTTTTTCTCAGTACAGTCCAGAGCACACCGAATTCAGCTCGACACCGCACCGATGAACCAATGCCGCTCAGGGATAAGAAATTGCCCAGAGCACACCAGGTAGGCTGAGCATGGAGGATGCCATGTCTCTCTAGACATACAGTCCAGAGCGCATCGCAACGGATGGCTCTGTGAACCTAGCGGCGTCTCCAATCTTTGGCATTGCTCTATCTTCAGTAGCATTCTTCTAGTACCTCTTTTGTGCACCATTTTGGTGGACTACGACGCATAATGATATCTATACGTGGAGGGCTTTTTCCCACAGAGAGGCCATGTATGTGGAAACTAGCAAGCAGATAATGAACTGGAGAAATAAACAGCAAACAAATAGAGTTGCAAAATAAACACAAGTACTAGCCATGGAGAGGCTCCCTAGCAGGGCACCATTTTATATGCTAGCTATCGTGGAAGGTGGGAGCAGTGCTCCTGCTGTGGTGATCAGTGGGAGCACTGCTGGCCCATAGTGGGAATATTCTTATCACTATTGGTTTTGATAAAAAACCAGCAGTGATAAGGGTCATTAGTGCCGGTTTTTAGAACCGGCAGTGATTCTATGTATCACTGTTAGTTTTTATGCAAAAAACAACAGTGATAGGCCTGGCAAAGCAGCTGCTGCTACCGTAGGTGCTCAACTTTTTTTTATAATCAGAGCCACTGCCATGGGCTCAGGATAAAAATTTTTTGTCCCGCCTGGGTTTCAAACCGAGGGAGCGAGAAAGAGGGATCAGTGGCTTAACCGCTATGTTAAAGGGGGATTTACGTTAGGAAACATTTTGTTATCATTTTTATAGTTTATGTTGAGGTTCATTTACTTCTATAAAAATATTAAAAACAAGTTTGTCGCACCTAGAATTCGAACCAAGGGCGCGGGCTTCAAGTAGCTCGCTTTTACCACTGTGCTATGATAGGGAGTATGTCAAGGTAGGTTTTCTTTTTTGTTTTATCCTCTGAATGGGACTTATTAATTTGAGGTCCAGATTATAGGGCCTTAACCACTGCACTAGCATTAGGGATTACATTAATTTAGGTTATGTTTTTTCTTTTATCCATTTAGCGCATGTAAATACATATAATTTATTGTAAAATAATATAAATATTTGTGTCTCAATTATTTAATTCCATGATAATTAATTAATGGTATATAATTATCAAATAATAGTGTTTTTGAACATCATCTCAATATTTGATTACATACTCAATTATTTAATTTTAGAGAAGCACACAAAATATAAATTAGATTACATAGTTGGTGAACAATGTCCGAATAATGATTACATAGTTAACAATAATCTAACTAACTTTAGGTGCATCAACAATGAGGGTCTCATTGTGATCAAGCCGTACGTAAGCAGGTTCATCACCCTCTTGAAGGATAGGTAGAGGTACGTTCGCCCTGAATGGAGGCATTTTCTGATAGCCCCTGTAGTCTTCTTCATCCGTTACTCCATCGACACCAACAATCTCCCTTTTCCCTTATAGGACTACTTTTAGCCTTCCTTTTATCTTGTTGTCCCTTGCATAGAAGACTTGCATAACATCTCTTGCAAGGACGAATGGGTCACCTTTGTATGCGGTCTTAGTGAGATCAACGGTAGTGAACCCTTCGCTGTCGGTGTTGATTTCCTCGAGCCAGACCCACTGGCAGCGAAAAAGAGCTACCTTCAATGGACCATAGGCTAGCTCCCATATCTCCTCTATGAAACCATAGTATGTCGCCTACACGTTGCCATTTTCGTCATGAGCATCAGAACGAACACCATAATTTTGGTATGTGCTATTTCCATCTTGCTTTTTTGTGTAAAATGTGAATCTATTGATCTCATACCCTTGGTACTTAAGATATGTACTCGAAGGTTCCTTGGTTAAGGCATACAGTTGATTACCTAACTTTATTCCAAGCAAACGACGTCGCAATCAGTTGACAAATTCCTCCTTATGTTTTTTATCTAGCCAAACCTGTGACCTGCTCGGATACATAGTTTGCAACAATTGCCTATGCTCATCAATGTATGGCATCACACCCTTGGCTTGCTGGAGAACAGTGAACTATACCTATCTAAAAGAAACAGGATTGTCTACTGTAACATATTTCTCCTTGATCATTTCTTTACCATGTAGTCTTCCCTCATGACGAGATTCTAGAACTCCTACCCTTTTGATGTCTAGATAATATGTGCAGAACTCAATGGCCTCCTCCGTTGACTATCCTTCAACCATGCCACCTTCTGGCCTAAATATGTTCCTAACATACCTCCTAAAAACTTTCATCAATCTTTTAAAAGGAAACATCTGATGTAGGTACATTGGGCCAAGGGCTCTAATTTGGTCAACAAGATGAATGAGCAGATGTAATGAGATATCAAAGTAAGTCGATGGGAAATGCATCTCAAGTCTAACGAGAGTTTTGGCTATGTCCTACTGCAGCTGCTCTAGCGTGGACACATCAATGACCATTTTTAAGATCACATTGAAGAACAAGCACAGCTTTATGATTGGGGCACGGACCTTTGGGGGAGGATACCACACAGGGCAACAGGGAGCAGCTGAGTCATAATGGCATGACAATCATGGGCCTTCATAGGGCTATAGTTGAACTTGAGTTCTCTTATGTTCACTAACCTCTTTGGGTTCACACAGTAGCCCGTCGGGACTTTGAGTTCATTGAAGAAAGAAATAAGCGCACGCTTTTTTTCCTTCTTCAATATCCATGACGCAACCGGAAGTTTGAACTGGCCATTCTCTAGCTCCATGGGATGCAGTTCCTTCCTAATTCCCAAGTGTTGCATGTCCAGGCGTGTGGCTAGTGAATCCTTCAATGTCCCCCCGATGTCCATCAAGGCGTTAAGCGTGTTAGCGCACACGTTTTCAGTGATGTGCATGGGATCAAGACAGTGGCGTACACTCAGAAATGACCATTAAGATAGTTTCCCGAAAACCAATTTTTCTTCCAAATGCTTCCATCTGGCGCTGCTACTACATTGTCCCCCTTCCCAAGGACAACCTCTAGTTTGTTGAGTTCTCAAAGTATCACAGGCCCGTCTCAATATTTTAGAGCTAAGCGTTTCTCAATAGTACCATTGAAATCTTTTCTGTTCCTGCGGTAAGGGTGATCCTTAGGTAGGAACCTATGGTGTCCCATATAAACTATCTTTGAGTTATTTGGTAGATTTACCGCATCGGTGTCGTCCAAGCACTCGACACATCTAGTATAGCCTTTTGTCTTCTCTTCGGACAATGAACCTTGACTGGCAAGTCGATGATTGTAGCGATAAGTACTCCCTTGATCGTGACATGTTCCTTTTTGTACTCGTCCCAAACATCCGGCACATCCTTTCCAAACATCGCCACTAGTTCATTGATCACTGGTTCTAGAAACACATCGATGTCATTCCCAGGTTGTCTT
This sequence comes from Miscanthus lutarioriparius, assembly GCA_904845875.1. Taxonomy (NCBI): domain Eukaryota; kingdom Viridiplantae; phylum Streptophyta; class Magnoliopsida; order Poales; family Poaceae; genus Miscanthus; species Miscanthus lutarioriparius. The sequence continues at coordinate 81,107,483 of CAJGYO010000018.1, forward strand.
GGCCCTTGGATCAGTAGTGGCATCTGAATGTTCGACCACTTCATACAGACCCAAGGTGGAAGATTGTATATATAGAGCGTCACTGGCCAAGTGCTATGATTGCTTCTAACCTAGTCGAAAGGATTTATCCCATCAATGCTTAAAACAAACCAAATGGGCCTTACCTCTCCACCGATGTTCTTATAGAACATAGTATTGATAGTCCTCCAGTCATGCCCATCGGCGGGGTGCCTCATAATTGTATCTTTCTTACGCTCTTCGCCATGCTAGCGCAATAGCTTGGCTAACTTTGCACATGCAAACAACCTATGCACCCGAGAAGCTATAGTGAAATACCAAACAACCTTTACGGGAATTCCTCTGGTCTTGGTACCCTCATCTAATGTCCCTTTATTATTCCATGGAGCTTCACACTTGGGGTACTTGTCCAAATCTTTGTATTTTTCTCTATGGTACAATATGCAATCTTAGAACACGCGTGGATTTTTTCAACCTCGAGGCCGATGGGGCAGATCATTTGCTTGGCCAAGTATGTCTTTTCTGACAACTCATTTTTTTTCTGGGAGCATTTTCCTTATTATACCTAACAACTGATCAAAGCCTTTATCGCTCAATCTGTTTGTCGATTTGAACTCTAATAGCATGATGTCGGCTTCTAGTTTGCTTATTGGACAATTCTTATACAATGGTGTTTTGCCATCTTGTCTCGTTCTCTCTAGCTTTCTCAGCTATCTTTCACTAAGACATCCGGTCTCTACATTACGTAGCAGCTGAGAAATGCCATCGTTATCGTCGGTGTTGTCAGCTAGCATGTTCCTAAATACATTATTAACTGTGGACATAGGTTCCGTGTTGACACCGGGTTCCTCGTCAGCATCGTGGATGGCTACGTCAGGCATGTCCACATCATCATCATTTTCCTGCGGAACATTCAAACCAACCTCGCCATGCATAGTCCATATCGTATAGATTGGCATGAACCCCCTGGTAATCAAGTGCGATCGTATAGACTCAATTTGATAAAAGTTCATTTGATTCTTGCAATCTTTGCATGGGCAGAAGATAGGATTTCCATTCCCAGCATGGGCTTTGGCATCGGTGATAAACTGGCTGACGTCATACATGTACCGCTTGTCCGTTCGGGACAGATGCATCCACTCTCGATCCATCTCTGCACAAAAAAATATTGAGACAGTAATTACAAAGAATTAATAAGAAATCGAGCTTCATGAACAATAATTGTAGCTCGAAAGTACCATTTTTGTAAACATTATTGTATACTAATCGTTGGAAAATTGAAATTTGTAGCCCCGCCCTTGTAAATTGAAAATCATAGTAAAAAATAATTATTGCACAATAACAAAGAACAACTATTCTACTCTATGCCACATAAAAATAGAGACACTTATTTAAAAAAAGACTAAAATTAGAGACATGATCATGAACAACAATGTAGCTCCAAACAATGCCCATATAAATTGAAAAAACGCAGCCCCATAAAAAATTATTGCACAATAATAAAGAACAATTATTCTACTCCATGCCACATAAAAATGGAGACACTAATTTTTAAAAAGGTCTAAAATTGGAGACATGATCATGAACAACAATGTAGCTCCAAACAATGTGTTGTTATGTGACACATAGATTAATTTCTTAATAAATTGTAAAAGAATTTACTCTACTTCTAAGAACTAATTATAGCATCACATACTAACAATGATGATCTTGACCATCATGGAATAATTAGCTAGAAATTTAAATGTGTTCATAGACACCAACCTTTTGGATGATGGATTCACCACAATTTGAGCCTTGCACAAATGTCCAATTGAAAAAGTGCTCTCTAGAATGGAGAAATAACTAGAATGAGAATTAAGCAATATAGCCATCAAAACGAAGCTAATTAAGCAACAAAATCAAAGGAGTGGATATTTGTTACTATCCTTAAAGCAAAAATATCAAGTCATTCTTTAAAATCAAGCGCTAGCTTCATGGTGAAGAGCGGCCGCAACAATGTAGGGAAGGATCTAAACGTGCGCCTTTATTCTCGAGATGGAAGAGAGGAGGAGGAACAGGACGGCTGCAGCCTTTTTGTGCTGTAGGCTTATCACCGTCAGTTCTTAGCTAGAACCGACAGTGATAGAGCATAATCATTGTCGGCTCTTGGCTTGAACCGGCAGTGATATGTGGCCGTCAAGCCACTGCCGGTTAGAGACACAAACCGGCAGTGATAGTTGTCATCACTTCTGGTTCGGTCACATCCCAAATCAATTTCCGGTTTTCAGAGCCAAGAACCGGCAGTGAAGGGTCAACACTGCCGGTTCTTCTAATTCCGGCAGTGATGAGGCCAGCAGTGAAGTGCTATTCTGTAGTAGTGTGTGCGTGTCGTAGAAATTGCATCTCTGTTTAGTTACGTGTTAGGTGATACAGAGCTTGGGACACCAAAGTCTTGGCACCAGAAAATGGTATGAAAAGGGGCAAAAAATATTGGTGGCACATGCAAATGCTCAAGTGTCAAACGACGAATAGATTATTATTGTTCCAGTTCCAGTAATCAATTGTCACTACGCCAGAGAAGCAAATTAGTGACGGCTCGTGATGTCAGGTATGTGACCGCCTTCTTTTATAATGTGTTCAAACAACACTTGAAAATGATCATTATTTCACCAGCCTAAAAGGTGTGTCCCCTCTTGCTCAAATAACCAAGTGTATATTGCACCTCTAGTGCAGACGTTGTACTAAGTATATGTTGCCCAAGACCAAGTGACCTGCATGGTAAGAGCATGGAGGACTTCCTTTTTTTTCTACCGCATCTGTGCAGAAGCCAACATCTCTGTGCCATGCGCTTGTTAATTTCAGAAGATTTGCCAAAAGAATTCAACAATCAGTATCTCGAAGGTTAGCTGTTTCCTTACAGGTTAGTCAGAAGAACTCGTCTGAATCGGAGAAATGCTAACAATTTCATCTCTTGTACATGCAAGGATTTTCCCAATGGAGCCAAGGACTTGCGCCTATCACATTGCTTCTTAACGACTTCAGCATATGGCCAATGGCAAAAAAAATATTGGCGAGACATACAAATGCTCGTGTTGAATGACGGATTGAGCATTGATGTTCCACTTCTTTCACATCGTCGTAGGCTTCTGGGCAACACGACTGTGCCGCCGTTTCCTATTCCCGTATAATATTGTAATGCATCTCCATGTTTGGTTTATTTTGTCATATATATATATATATATATATATATATATATATATATATATATATATATATATATATATATATATATATAGTCTTCCGCTGTCTATGGGGCTAGCTTGCTGCCTGTTGAGTGCGAACAAGTTCGAGCAGTGTGTATATAAAGAGAAATGTCTAGGGAATACCCTCATTCAAACATGTGTGATAGTTGGTGGCGTATTGACGTGTGTATTATTTCCATGTGGTACAATACACACCATTTTTTCCTGTGCGAATCAGACATCAGCGGGTTTCAATTGAGTGGTGATATATGCATGGCCCAAATGATTTTAATTGGCGAGTCATAGTACATGCAACTTCGAGAGCAAAAAAGAAAAACTGTGCACGTTGTAGAAACTGCATCTGTGTTTCGATCCAGAGCTTGGGACAACAAAGTCTTGGCACCAGAAAATTGTATTGAAAGGGGCGAAAAATACTGGTGGCACATGCAAATGCTCAAATGTCAAACGAGGAATAGATTATTATTGTTCCAGTTCCAGTATAAAATTATCGATTATTAGGAGAAGGAGCTTTGGCTGTGCTCATAGTTCAGAATTTCGCTCGGTTTTTGCTGAAAAAACAGAGATTTTCGTTTCTGTTGGTCCCCTCCAGTAAATACACATACCAGTAATTTTGGTTCTATTTTGTTTAAGTTTTTCAAATTTCAGTTAAAATTTCATGAAGATTTGAAAATTTTGACCGAAATTTCAACCGATATTCACCGATTTTCGCGATTTTCGTTTCTATCGGACCCCCCTCCGATATTGATGTCTCAATCGGTAAGCTGAACTATGTCTGCTATTCATGAAATGACAAAAATACCCCTATAGGCGGTGATTTCTTGTTTGGTTGCTAAATAAACGCATATCACAGAAGCGAGACTATTTTTTATGTTTGGTTCAATAAATCAATAGTTTTGTACTTTAGGAAAAAAAAAGAACAACTAAGATATCTATGTAACAGCCAGTTCATATTTGTTCGACATTTTGCATCCATCATTACACTTCTTGACCATTTCTTTTCTTAGCATTTTCAAAGACAAATCTAATCATGCAATTTTTTACATCGGATTACTGAATTGTAATTCATATAGATATGAACTGAGATCTGATATGGACCATTTACAAACACACATAAAGTTGCTGTAATAATAATTGAAACAGCATAAAGACGTCACTTGACGAGAAATTGGTAAAAGAGCGGATTTGACTAGCATCTGTCCACAGATGCAAGATTGAAGTCCGTAATGGCACCCGGCTGGCAGCAACAAGGCCGCAGGCTGCTAACGAGGACGTCGCAGACGGCGCGGTATCCGATGGCGAGGACGGTGCAGCTTTCAGCCGGCGGCAAGGACGTTGTGTGTTCCGGCCCATAGCCAGACGTTACAGCTCTCGTAGCTACTTTGCAGCTCCAGACGATAAGGCACATAGATGTTTTGGACTTGCAGGCACGGACGGGTGAGCTCCAGGCGTCTGGCGCCTAGGGGAAGCGACCACCCACACTATAACACAACATACTTTTGCCGACACTTTCTATTGTAGGCAAAGGGCACCTTTGTCGATAGATAACCTCCCGTGAAAAGTTTTGCTGACAGTTATAGAAACAGTCGTGCTAGAAGCCGTCGGCGAAACTTTTCCCGATAGTTAACATAATCCCTGACACTTTATGTGTAGGCAAACGGTCTACCTACGCCGACAGTTAACCGTTTGCCGACAGTTAAGACTTACGCCGACAGTTAAGACCTTTCCCGACAGTTTATATGTTGGCCAAACCATTTCCAAGGTATTTTACAAACCATACCCTACCAAAAAAAATATCGACAAAACTGCATAGATATAATTACAATTAAAATAATTTGACAAATCCACTTTTGCTCATATAGAAAGCATCACATTGAACAAATTCACTTGATTTTTGTATAAATAATATATTAGATCTTCCATACATACACCAACTTGATATATATATATATATATATATATATATATATATATATATATATATATATATATATATATATAGCAGGTCAAGTGATGATCATAGTACATAGAGCCATATAGGTCCAAGATATAGATTAGTCAGACATACTACAAGTCTTCTATTAACTGGTTATGACTAAAGCTAAGAGATCAATAGATCAGGACTTGGGCACAAAAGTGGCATTCAACAACATGTCTTTGCCCTACACGATAGTAGGTGCAAACAAAAGAACAAAACTACAATTCATGTCGTTCTGTAGTAATTCTCGGACACTTGTTGCCACTCCAAAATACTTGAACACCAGTGTCGATGTTTTACCACCGATAGCCTGCCACGGGAGTACCCGGGACAGTTGTTCGGGCTTCGGCGAATAGCGAAATTCGGCGGTTACGCAAAGAGACTCACGATTTATACTGGTTCAGGCCCTCGACTTGGTCGAGTAATAACCTTACGTTCAGTTTTGGCGTTAGTCTGTTTGCGTTGTATTGCTTTGAGTATCGGGTATGCATTCTCTTCTTACAATGGGTACCCTCACTAGCCCTTTATAGTCCAGGCGCTGAGAGGCGTTGTTTGTGTCCTATTCGGATACAAGGTCAGAGTTCTAAGGTACGCTTCGGGCGCCTTTCCTTGTATAGTTTGCGTTGGAGTTTCGGTTTTGCACGTTGCTTTGCTCGCGTTCTTCTTGACGATTGGGCTGTAGGCCTTGCTACCAAGGCCTACCTCCCTGCAGTATGGTCAATGGGGGCCCGTAGGGTTCCCCATCGACAAGCCCCCGAACATTTCATGATTGAGCTTCAAGGGCCGAGTTGTTGTAGTCTTGATCCGGGTCCTTCTTGAAGTGAAATCTTGATATGGTCTTCTTTGATTCTTCTTTTGGCTGATGTGCACTTTTGCTTGATGTCCTCCGGGTTCTTTTTCCTTTGAGTGCGGAGTGCAATTTTGAGTGTTGCACTCATTGCCCCCCGAGCCTTACGTTTTTTTGGTACAAAAAGCTGGAGAATCAAAATTGAAAATATTTTTTTGTGGTAGGTACTTGCGGCCCCCGAGCCTTCTCCGGGTTCTTTTCTGTTGAAAAGAAGCCGAAAGAAGGGTCTTGATTTATACTCCTTTGATCTTTGTCTTTTGCTGGTCACGGATGGGTCTATTATAGCCATGAGTGAGCGTCTTCTTTTACTTTTTGTCAGGAATCTTGCTTTTGGGTACTATTCGCCTTTGTTGCTTTGCTCTTTTGTTCTTTTCCTCTCTTTTTTGTGATCTTTAGCCTTGTTTACCTCTGGTTTGCTATAAATACCTTCTTTGTTGGTTGTGGTTCTGCCTTGAGTAGGAAAATTCTTCTTCAATTCTTTCTTCATTCATAGATATGCTGGTGTGTTAGGTTGAGCAGCCCCCGGGCTTATGCTTGGTTGGTAATGATCATGCTGCTCTATCTATTCTTCTACGTCCGAGCTGTCGCTGCTGCCGCCACTAGGTTCCTTGTTGCAATATTTAAGAATCTTGTCTCTATCTTATGTTTGAGTTTATCCGGTCCTGTTTGGCCGTCTGTAACCTTTGTATTTGTCTTCGATCAATGAGATTTATAATTTTTCTCCGTCCAAGTTCTTTTTCAACTGTAATCCTTTGACATTGTAATTTTGTATGTGATCCTTCACACGTCTCCGAGTTGTTTGTTCGGTTACTTATTGCTGTTGTCATTCTGGTTGTTGGAGAATTCAATGCATGTCTTCACGGGTTGTATTGTTGCTTGTGGAATATTCTCTTGGATATGCTTGTCCTTGAGTGCTGTTCTTTCACGCCAGTCCTCTTTCATTGAATTCTATCTTTTTATTGTATCCTTTGTTAGATTTCTTCTGTTGGTGCTCCTAGTCCATGTGCACTGCTTCTTTTGCCTATAAATGTCCTTCCTAAGTGCTGCTTTGATTCATCGAGCCTTTTGTTGCCTGTTCTGAAGTCTTCTGTAGTTATGAATATGATAGTGTGTGAAGTAGAGCAGCCCCCGAACGTATTTTGTAGTTGTTGTACATTTTGTTGTAGTTGGAGGAAGTCTTGTGATAGGGATTAGAGGTAGACTAATCCCGCAGCGGCATTGTACTTGGAAGTACGTGGTGGTAGTTGGAGAAAGTCTTATGATGTGGGCTTCGTTCCTTCATCCGGCAGTTCTGGGTTGATCCTCGTCGTCTGTCTTGAGACTGTCCGGTGCAGATCAACACCTGATCCTGCATCACGACGGGCTTGGGTAGACAGATGCCTACCGACTTCCCCTGGTCTATGTTATCCTGCCGTGCTGTTGATTTCCGCCTTGGATGCACTACGTCCGTCCTTTGAAGAAAACAGTGTAGCCGAGCGATGTTTGTTCTACCGAGTAGCAAATTGGAGCACGTAGTCGTTCCAGAGCCTAGTTGTGCCCGGGCTCCTTTTTGCTACCTTGCTTGTCATAGTGCTGAGTTCATTGGGTCTTGTAAGATGTGTAATCTTCTATTTTTGAAGCCATTTGTAATGTAAAGAATTCTTGTCTTCAGAGTTGTCATTCATTTTTCTGCTGTAATCCTGGTTATTCATGAGGCTCCCGAGTTCTTTCTTTAATAACCGGGTTCTTTTGTTCCTTGCAAGGTGGCCCTTTGTTTCTTCATGGTTGACGGGTTGTTCTTGTAGTAATGTGAAAACTCGCTGTAGTAGTCTTTGGATGGATAAGTCTGAAATCGCCTGTTGGATCGTCTGGTTGTGTAGATTTGTGCCTTCCGTCTTTTTAGCTGTGTCAGTAAATGGATCGTCGTGTGGTTGACGGTAGAAGCCGAATCGCCATATTGGTTTTGATGAAGGAATTAACTCCGCACTTAACCTTTTATGAAGAAAGTTTTAACTCCATCCTTATCTCGAGGAGGCTGTTGAACTGCTTGGGATGGCGATTTGGTCTCTATTTAACTGGCCACTCCGCAATTGTTTTGCCATAGCCATAATGACGAAGAAGAAGTTCATCCATAGGCAGAGTGTCCGTAAGGTGTCGCGTTCTTCGCTTGTTTGCTCTCCGAGGACGGCCGTGGTGGCGTCGTCGAGCGGAAGGTCTTCGTCGTCACCTTCATTGCTAGCCCCTCCGGTGGTGGGGAAGGCTCCCCTTGTTGGGACATCAGCACCGGTTGTCCCTCTACAGAAGAAGGAGGATCCCTCGGCTGCTCCTGTGGTCACTCTTGTCCCCCTCTCTGCTGTTGACGCTACTTCGACAAGGGCGGATTTGATCGTCCTTAGCAGTGACAGTGAAGATGAGGTTGATTGGGAGGCACTCGCCGCCGAAGACGAAGTCGACTGGGGTGCCCTTGCTGTCGAAGATGACGATGATGTCGAATGTATGGGTAGCGGGTCTCCGGCGAGGAACTGATGATGGCTGGATGCGTTGTCATTAGCCCTCGCTTTGATGTTGGCGTAAAGGATATCGAAGGGCAGATTGTCCGGTCGTAGATTTAACTTGGTGATTTGATGTATGTAGTAGTCATGTTCTTTTATGATCATCATAAACTTTGTTTCCCCAATTTCTCTTTTCCTTTTCTTTTGATGTGGCTTCTTTTGTTTCTCTGTGTGGATGTCTCTGCTTTACTTATTCATCAGACGAATTGTGTGCGTGCTCAGGATTTCTTCCGAGCAGTTGCTTCATGGTACGTATCCGTAGCTTTGAGTAGACGAGTTGTTTCCATTTGTCGTGAAATGACTCTTTGATAGGTGGAGTGCTTTGTCTAGCTTTCGTTTGCACCATGTAAACAACTCGGTATGTGTAGAACGTCGTCTTGAGAGACTGTCTTCGAGTGCTTTGTCTGGCTCTCGTGCAAACAACTCGTTATAAATTGTTGTTCTGTCAGACTTCATGTTCTTGCTAGTACTGAAAAGACTTAGGATCAGCGATCTTGAGATTGATAAGTCTCTGAGTCCTTCATGGTGGAGTTCTGGGAATTTCTTCTTGTTCCTTCAGGTATTTGCTGAGCAGGGATTACCGGTGCTTTTTTCCCGATTTTATGATTTTGTGAAGGGTGTCTTTTACCGGTGCATCAACAATGTGGTTTCGTATGTTCGGGTTGTTGCCCCTGATGCTCCTTTTGAGCGGATTACTGAAGCTTCTGTAATGGCTGAGTTTTCAAGACACTGGGAGGATGCCAAAGTATAGCTTAGTGGTCTATCAGACCAAATTCTTGATCAAATGAATGTACTTCCTCCTTCTCTTCCATCTTCTTGAACAGATGTGAAAAGTCAACCTTCTTTTGATGTCCTTGTAATATACTTTGTCTCTGAATTTTTAAGATGTGAGCAGGCTTCGTCCTGTCTTTCTTTTCTTCTTAGATGTCTTTGAATAATATGGACAAGTTTCGCCCTATCTTTCCTTGTGACTTTTTCGTGCTCTGCCATAGCTTGTTTCTTCTTGGTGATCTAGTAGAGCTGAAAAGGTTGATTATACTTTTTCTTGGGGTAATCGACTGATTTGTACTGTATATCTGCGTCATTCTTGAGGCAGGATAGTTCTGAGGGTAAGCTCCCGAGTTGTAATTGTTATTTGTGCCGCTTTTGGGGTGAAGTGGTCGATTATACTGCTCTTGGAGTAAACGGCCAAGTTGTTTTTGCTGATTGTGCCGCTCCTTGGGCGAAGTAGTCGATCATACCGCTCTTGGGGTAGGCGATCGAGTTGTTGGAGTGTTTGTGCCCCTCCTTGGGCGATGTAGTCGATCGTACCGCTCTTGTTGTAGGCGACCGAGTTGTTGGAATGTTTGTGCCTTCTCTGGTCGAAGTAGTCGATCGTACCGCTCTTGGGGTAGGCGACCGAGCTATTGGAGTGTTTGTGCCGCTCCTTGGGCAAAATATTCGATCATACCACTCTTGGGGTGGGCGACCGAGTTGTTGGAGTGCTTATGCTCTTCTCTGGTCAAAGTAGTCGATCGTACCGCTCTTGGGGTAGGAGACCGAGTTGTTTTAGTGATTGTGTCCCTCTCTGTGCGAAGTAGTTGATCGTACCACTCTTGGGGTAGGCGACCGAGCTGTTGGAGTGCTTGTGCCGCTTCTTGGGCGAAGTAGTCGATCGTACCACTCTTGGGGTAGGCGACCGAGTTGTTGGAGTGCTTGTGTCGGTTCTTGGGCGAAGTAGTCGATCGTACCACTCTTGGGGTAGGTGACCGAGTTGTTGGAGTGCTTGTGCCGCTTCTTAGGCGAAGTATTCGATCGTACCACTCTTGGGGTAGGCGCCCGAACCTGTATAGCACAACCGTTTCTGGGTTGGCTGTTTGCAGGGTAAGTAAGCAATCGTACGAGCTCTTGGGGTAAGCGATTGCGCCCGTATAGCAACAATCGTTTCCGGGTTGAGCTGTTTGCAGGGCTGCCCCTTTTTCCCCAACCTAACTACGGGTTGGTTTTGTCCGTTGGACAGGGCTGTCAGTCGTACCATCTCTTTATGGTAGAGTGACAAATGCTAGCTTGGGTCTCCTTACCCAAGAAGCTATTTGGCCATTGGTCGTCAGTCAGACCATCTCCATATGGTTGAGTGACAAGATTGCCAGTGTAGCGCAACCGTTTCCGGGTTGGCTGTTAATAGGGAAGCCTTTTTTTCCCCAACCTGATTACGGGTTGGTTCTGTCCGTTGGACAGGGCTCATATTTGAAGTTGTTCTTCTTGAATAATCTCTATTTTATTTCTCTTGAAACTTGAGTACAATCTGTTATACTTAATTGTAGAATCTTTTGAGCTGGCTGATATGCCAAGTGTTCTTTATAGGTATTTCATCTGGAGTCATCAACTTGTTTGTGCTGGGTCTTGTTGCTATCTTCACGATGAAGGGTCCTTCCCATGGACTGAGTAGTTTGAGTCATCCATCTTTCTTCTGGATTAGTCATAGTACTGAGTCCCCTGGCTTTAGCGATCAGGGTTGAGTACTTTTGTCATAATGTCTTCGTAACCCTTGCTGATATCTTGCATTTTGTATGATTGCACTGTCTCTTATTTCTTCTATTGAATCAATTTCTAACCGCCTTGTGTCTTCTGCTTCGCCTTCTTCATATTGTTCTATTCTTGGAGATAGCCATATTAAGTCGACTGGTAGTACCGCCTCTGATCCATAGACCAGAAAGAACGGTGAGTATCCAGTTGCTCTGCTGATCTGGGTTCTTAGACCCCATACCACTTTTGGTAATTCGTCGATCCATTTTCCACCATAATCTTTCAAATCTTCATATAATCTTGGTTTTAAACCTTGTAATATGAGTCCATTTGCTCTTTCAACTTGTCCATTGGCCTGCGGGTGTGCTACTGACGTAAAGTCGATTTCTATCCCACAATCTCTTGCCCAGTATTGGAATTCTCTTGCTGTAAATGGTGAACCAAGATCTGTGATTATTCTGTTGGGCATGCCGAACCTATGCATGATGTCTTGTATGAATTCCACTGCCTTTTCTGCACTGTATTTGACCAAAGGTTTGTATTCAATCCACTTTGTAAATTTGTCGATTGACACAAATATGTATTCGAAGCCCCCTTTTGCTTTTTTGAGTGGTCCGACTTGATCCAGCCCCCAGCATGAGAACGCCCAAGCCGGCGGTATGCATATTAAGTTGTGAGCCGGCACATGTGATTGCCTAGCAAACATTTGGCAATTCTTGCATGTTCTGACGAGCTCTTCTGCATCTTTGAGTGCTATTGGCCAATAGAAACCGATTCTGAATGCTTTGCCGACTAGTTTCCTAGAGGCTGCATGATTTCCACAATATCCTGAGTGGATTTCGTCCAAGATTTCCTTTCCTTTATCTGTTGGAACACATTTAAGCAGTACTCCTGATGATGCTGCTCTTTTGTATAGTTTATCCCCCACCAGAACGTAGTTTTTGCTTCTTCGTACAACCCAAGTTGCTTCTGCTTTGTCTTTGGGTAGTTTCTTCTCTTTGATAAAATCAATGTATGTTTGTCTCCAATCACTTTGTATGACCATGATTTGTCTTGACTGGTCTGGTTCTTCTGCTTGATCTATTTCCATTGGATCTGTTGTCTTCTTCTCTTTTTCTATGTTTCCGAGTTGTTTGATGGATGGGGCTGTGAGTTCTTCCACAAATATACCGGGTGGTACTTTTGCTCTATCTGATCCTAATTTGGCTAACATATCTGCTGCAACGTTGGAATCTCTTAGTACATGATGGATTTCGAGCCCTTGGAAAATTTTCTCCAATTTTCTGATTTCTGCACACTACACGTCCATATTATCTTTTGTATAATCCCAATCCTTGTTGACTTGATTGATTACTACAGCTGAATCACTATAGACAAGTAGTCTTTTGATCCCAAGCGAGCTTGCAACTCTTAGACCGTGTATTAATGCTTCGTATTCTGCCTCATTGTTAGTTGCCTGCCAAAGTATTTGTAGCACATATTTTAACTGTCTCCCTTCTGGTGATATGAATAGTACTCCTGCTCCAGCTCCTCCTAACTTTAGGGAACCATCAAAATACATTTTCCAATGATCAAGTATTGGTTCGGGTTCTTTTTGACTGATTTCTGTCCATTCAGCAATGAAGTTGGATAATGCTTGAGATTTGATTGCTGTTCTTGGTTTGAAGTCTAGGTTGAGAGCACCGAGTTCTACTGCCCATTTTGATATCCGACCTGTTGCATCTTTGTTGCGTAGAATGTCTTGAAGTGGAAAATTGGTTACCACTGTAATCTTGTGTTTATGGAAATAATGTCTCAGCTTTTTTGATGATATCAACACTACATAAAGTAGTTTTTGCACGTGTGGGTATCTCACTTTTGATTCTGTTAGTACTTCGCTTATGTAATAGACTAGTCTTTGCATTTTGTATGCGTGTCCGGGTTCTTCTCTCTCAACTACAATTGCTGTGCTAACAATGTTCTTGGTTTCTGTAATGTATAGCATCATGTCCTCTTTGTCTTTTGGTGGTGTCATTACTGATGATGATGCCAAGTATTCTTTTAACTTTTGGAATGCTTCTTCTGCCTCTTTTGTCCATTCAAAATTTCCTGCCTTTTTCAATAATTTGAACAAAGGTAGCCCTTTTTCTCCTAGTTGGGAGATGAATCTGTTGAGTGCTGCCATGCATCCTGTAAGCTTATGTATGTCTTTAACTTTCTTTGGAGGTTTCATATCCATGATGGCTTTAACCTGCTTTGTACTTGCTTCAATTCCTCGGTTGCTGACTAGAAACCCGAGTAGTTGTCCTGATGGTACCCCAAAAACACACTTTGTGGGGTTTAGCTTCCACTGCCATGCTTTTAGATTCTTGAAAGTCTCCTCGAGGTCGTCTATCAATGATCCGGGTTCTTTTGTCTTGATTACTACATCATCAATGTATGCTTCTGCATTTCTTCTAACTTGACTCCCCAAGCAAGTTTGAATTGCTCTTTGATATGTTGCCCCTGCATTTTTTAGCCCAAACGGCATTGATTTATAGCAATATGCCCCAAAGGGTGTAATGAACGATGTCTTGCTTTGGTCTTCTTCTCTTAAGGATATTTGATGATAGCCTGAATAGCAATCTAGAAAGGATTACAGAGCTGATCCTGCTGTCGAGTCGATGATTTGATCAATCCTTGGTGGGACATATGGATCTTTTGAGCAATGTTTGTTGAGGTCTATGTAGTCGATGCACATGCGCCATTCTTTTGAATTCTTCTTCTCTACTAGGACCGGGTTGGCAAGCCAATCCGGATTGATTATTTCTCTGATGAATCCTGCTGCCATGAGCTTGGTGATCTCTTTTTTGATTGCTGTTTTTTTGTCTGGAGCGAATCTTCATAACTTCTGCTTAACGGGTTTGGACCCTTTGTTCACATCAATTATGTGCTCAGCCAACTCCCTTGGGACCCCTGGCATGTCTACTGGCTTCCAAGCGAAAATATCTTTGTTGTCCCAAAGAAAGTTAGTGAGCGTGAGTTCCTATTTGGGGTCGAGATTTGCACTGATGATTGTCGTCTTCTCCGGATCACCAATCAGTAGGTCAATAGTCTTGGTAGCGGCTTCTTTTGGTGGTGCGAAGTTGCTTGGCTTCTTAGCCGGTATCTTAATCTCATCTGGGTTCATTTCGTTGGCCAGCATTGCAATCTCCTTTCCTTCCTTTATATCTTGTAATCTTTCGGATATTTGTACTGCTTGTACGTCGCAATCATGTGCTTTCTTTAGATCTCCTTTCAATGATAATACGCCCTTTGTTGTTGGCATCTTGAGTAGTAGGTATGGATAATGTGGTACTGCCATGTATTTTGTTAAAGCTGGTCTTCCAAGTATTACGTGGTAGCATGATTCAAAGTCTGCAACTTCGAATTTGATGAATTCCGTCCGGTATTTGTCTGGTGTGCCAAAGGTGACAGGTAGGGTTATCTGTCCGAGGGGCATAGCTGCTCTGCTGGGTACTATTCCATAGAATGGTGTGCTTGTGGGTGTCATTAGCCCTTCACAATCCAGATTCATCCTTTTGAGAGTATCAGCGGGTAGCATCCTGTGTTTTCTGCACTGGTCCATTGGTCTTCTCTTGTGAAGTGGATGGGGTACTCTGACCAATCTAGATATCTTGGGATGGCTGGTTCAGCTGCCATGATGGCTCTGTGAGCTAGTTTCTCTTGTCTTTTGCTTCGTGTGTTAGGAACACCTGAAAATATCATAGCTAATTGGCGTTGGGGTTGTTGATAATCTCCTTTAGCTCTCTTTTCCTCCTTCTTGGATTCTTCTTGCTTTGGCTCCGAGTTGTTTTGATTCTTGTTTTCTCTCTTCATGAATTACCGCTGAAAAGTGCTGCATTCAACTAACTTGTGTCTGGCCCCTAGGTGTATGTGACATGGCATGTTTTCTATGTTTTTCGGCGCTCTTCCTCGGTAGTTGTTACTCTGATAGTTGCTATTACTGTTGTAACTGCTGTTGTTACAGTTGTTGCTATTGTTGTAGTTGCCATTGTGATTGCTACCATTGCTATCATTGCCGTTGCCATTGTATCTTCTTTTGTTGTCTGTGGTTGCCACCATATTGTCCTGCCTTGGTCTTTTGTCTTGCTATCTGTAATCGGGTCTTCTATTCTCTAGGTTATCCCTAGCAAATATGTGCCAAGTTCTTTCTTTTGATGAAATTAGCTTCTCAACAACCCTCTTGAAGTCTTCATTTGTTCTTGGGTTCTCATTGAAATAGTCCTTGTATTGCTAGTTTGCCCAGATTCCTTCTGCAAAGGCCTCTATCACCTCCCTGTCAGTAATGTCGTGGACTTGAGCCCTGAATTCTCCAAATCTTCTATAGTATTCCCTTAGACTTTCTCCTCTCCTTTGCTTTACTCCTTTCAATTTGGCTGTAGTCATTGGATGGGTAATAATGCTTGCGAAGTTGTTGCAGAAAGCTTCCTGCAAGTCTTCCCAATACCTGATTGATCTTGGCCTCAATTTGTCAAACCATTGTAGCGGCATTGCTTCGAGGGCCATTGGGAAGAATAAGGCCTTGATGTCGTCGTCTCCTCCAGCTAATTCAATAGATTGGGAGCAAACCCTTAGCCATTGTCTTGGTTCGACTTTGCCATCATACTTGGAATGATTTGCTAGTTTAAACTTGTGTGGTAGCTTTAAAGTTTGTAGTCTTCCTACGAAACAAGGCAATCTGTCGTATGGTTTCGTTCTTCCGTAATCTGGCGATCTTGCCCTTCTGTAATAAGACCTGTCTTCTTTTAACTCAGACTCTCCGTAGTCATCTTTGTCAAATCTTCTTGACATTTCTTGGTAGCGTTGGCTCAATTCTAGTTTGTCTCTTTCTTGTTGCTTTGAGTAGTGTTCCTTCCTTCCATTGATATCAGCACTTTCTACTGGTCCTATCCTTTGAAAATTCGATTTTTTGGGTGGCTGCTCCCTTTGTGGCTCCTGTGGAATTTCTTCGCCGGGTTGTTTTTCTGATCCCCCGACTTCCTTCTTCTAGTCTTCCCTTGTTTTCCCGTTATTCGTGAGGGTGTACAACTCCTTTGTTAATTCTTCAATTCTTTCCCTTTTTGTATTTTTTGTGGCTTCTTTTTCCGCCTTCTTTCTGTTGTATTCCGTTAGCTCCACTTTGTATTTATTCCAGACTTGCTTCCTTTGTTTAGCCCGTGTTGGGAACCTAAAACCGGGGTACCCAAGGAGATGGAACTAAATAACCATCGAACGTTAAAAACTCCCGAACGGACTAGAGCACCGCTGCGCTTCTTGCCCGAACGACAGGAGTTTTGGTTCCGCCTCACCCGATGCCCATCAGCCAGCTCTGCCTCCCCCAATGGCTGGGGAACGGCTCCACCTCGCCCGAGGGCTGAGGGCTAGACTCCGCCTCGCTCGACCCCCGGGGGCTAGACTCTGCCTCGCCCGAGGCCCGCCGGCCGGCTCCGCCTTCCCCGATGGCTGGGAGACGGCTCCGCCTCGCCCGAGGGCTGAGGGCTAGACTCCGCCTTGCCCGACCCCCGGGGGCTAGACTCTGCCTCGCCCGAGGCCTGTCGGCCGGCTCCGCCTCCCCCGACGGCTGGGGGACGGCTCCGCCTCGCCCGAGGGCTGGGGGCTAGACTCCGCTTCGCCCGACCCCGAGGGCTAGGCTCTGTCTCGCCCGACCCCCGAGGGCTAGGCTCCGTCTTGCCCGACCCCAAAGGCTAGGTTCCGTCTCGCCTGATGGACCTCGTCCCGCCCGATGTCCAAGGATTGGCTCCGCCTCGCCTGACAACCGCACCCCGCTCCCTCATGATGATAGGCATAGGGTAAGACAAGACGTTCGGGTCAACCATGGCACCAAAAGACCATGTCCTGCGCCCCTGCAGGAAAGTACCGTTAGGACATGACAGGACGGGTGCTTAGACCCTTCTAGGCATAGCAGAGCCTAAATAGTGTTGTAGGCGCGTACTCTTCGCCCTACAGTGTTGTAGGCGCCGCCTTCAACCCACCAGGCGAAGAACTTGACACGGACATACGACAACCACTACGCTCCAAGGAGAGACTCCCGTCCTCTACAATGGCAAAACAAGCAGTCACCACGACATTCGCTCCCTACGGGGTCAGGATTCAGCAACCCTGTCCGACACGCCGCCCGTAGGGGCGGGATGGGACGCACCCACTTGCTACAAGAGGCCAGGGCATGGCCTACGAAGATTAGCGAACACAACACTTCTGACACTGTCTGCAATGTTATACAGGGCAGGCGCTGGGAAAAAGGAAGAGCTGAATCCTTCGAAGGATCTTCTATACCCTTGGTGTTTTCCTCTTTCTCCCATCTGTAACCCCTGCTCCCCCTTGGTCTATAAAAGGGAGGGCAGGGCTCCCCACTAGAGGGACGGACCAAAAACAAGGCAACACACACACATAGTCAAGCTGCGACCAAGCTCTTGGCTTCCTTTCGACCCTTCCATCAGAGACTTGGGACATGTCCCTCTCTCGATCATTTGTATCCCCTACTACGAACCATTCACGGTGCTAATAACACGAGCAGCAACAAACTGGACGTAGGGATATTCAGCCCGAACCAGTATAAATCTTGTGTCCTTTAGCACACCATCCGAGCCTAACGCGCATTACTATAAATTTACTTGCCGATGCTTGTACAAAACACCGACAGTTGGCACGCCAGGTAGGGGGCTTGCGCGTTCCAAACCAGGCCTCGGATGGCCACCCACGCAATCAGCTGGGCCCCGGGCCCACATGTGCGTTTCGGCGACCTAGATTTCATCGTCACACTAGGAGGAGAACTGGTGCTGACCCACACGGCCACACAGCCTCTCCCTTCCATCAACCTCAGTCATCTGAGGCTTGAGGGCCCAGGGGCGACTCCCTTGGACCCCTATTATCCAGGGAGCCCCCGCGCAGCATCACCCTATTTCCGGAAGGCCCCGTACGAAGCGCCCCGATAGCGCTTCCATTCGGTCTCCGCAATGCCGCGGCGACCGCCGGCCACCTTCTGTCACTATGCATGGTTCAGCCACCTACGGACAGCGAGTTTATGAGGGTAGTCGAACACGATCCGGAGACACTCTACGGGCTCCTCGTGGAGGAACCAGAGTCATCCTCCAGCTCCGACTCTAGCAAGGGGAGCCATCACCCTTCCCGGAAATGCTTCACGATGCAAACCCCCGAGGGACACGTCCAAAGCGTCTTCGGAGAAGAAACAACCCCAACAGCCAACCCCAATGCCAGGATCAAGGCAGAGACGGCGGCTCCATCTCACGTAAGGATGGAGCAGCTAAAAGCACGAAAGCTAGAGATCGATGACGCCGGGCAACAGCTTGTCCGGGAATACCGAAACATCGAGGAGGAAATCAAGCGTCGCGGAGACGATGGGCATGCAAGCACCTTGGCCCGTGATGTGCATTGGAGGATCCTCGCCGATGATGGGACTCTCCCTCACTTCGCTCGGGCAAGCCAGAACATCGCCACAGCAACAGCCTTGCTACACGCCCTTCCGGAGGCCGCGACGTCCGAGGATCGCCGCGCCCGTCGAGAAATTCGCACTTTGCTCGAGCGTGTGGCGGCGCAGCAGGCGGAAAGCTCGTTGTCTCAACGACGTGAACCCAACACCAGCCAGCGCACGCCCTCGGTACGTCCCGCCAAGGACGCGTTCGTTCACCAGACACCACCAGGCAATAGGCAGCGCTCCGCTATCCCGGTACATCAACGTCTCGGCCACAGCCGTGACATGCGCAGCACCATCGATGCCTGCAGGCGCACCCACGGCGACGAAAGAGAAGAAGCCCATCCTGGCTATCATCCTCGACACGACGGACGCTACGACAGCGGCGAGGACCGGAGCCCGAGCCCAGCCTGCCAGGCCCTCGGGCCTTCGGCCGACACATCCTCAACGATGCGTTCCCCCTGAGGTATCAACCGCCCACCAATATCCTAAAATATTCTGGAGAATCGAACCCCGGGCTTTGGCTCAAAGACTATCGGCTTGCCTGCCAAGCCGGTGGTGCGAGTGATGACAATTTAGCTATTCTTGGCCAATTTGGCACGAGCGTGGTTGGAGCACCTACCGTCCAACTTCATTCAGAGTTGGGCGGATCTCATGGAGATCTTTGTGGGTAACTTCCAGGGCACGTATAAACGGCCTAGAAACCCATGGGACCTCAAGAACTACCGCCAGAAGGCCGATGAAACCCTCCGTGGGTACATTCGGCGCTTCTCCCAGCAGTGCAACGAGCTCCCTAGCGCTGTCGACGCCGATGTGATAGGAGCCTTCCTATCCGGGACAACCTGCGAATCCCTGGTCCACAAGCTAGGACGTAGGGGCCCGCGAACCACCAAGGAACTCCTAGACATCGCCACCAGCCACGCCTCAGGAGAGGAGGCGGTCGAGCCGTCTTCGACCACACCGACGGCAAGGCAAGGCAGGACGAGGTCGCCGACGAAGGCGCCTCCGACCGTCCCGCTAAGAGAAAGAATAAGAAGCAACGGCGCGACAACCCGCTCGTGGCCGCCGCCGACCGTAAAGGTGGATGGAAGCCCGTGGAAGGCACTCCGAACTAGTTTGAAAAAAATGCTCGAGAGGCCATGCCCAAACCACGCTTTCTCGGCCAAACATCTATACAAGGAATGTGGCCCCATGCGCAAATACTTGTCCGGGGGCCTCAACAAAGGGGAGCAGGGGAAGGAACCTACCCCCAGGACAGACGACGTCGAGGAGAAGGATGACACCTTCCCGACTCCAAATGGTGCCCTCATGATCTTCGGAGGATCAGCGGCCTATGACTCCAAACGCCGCCAAAAGGTCGCACGCCGCAAGGTCTGTACGGCCGAACCGGTCACGCCTGCCTTCCTCCGATGGTCAGAATCCGCCATAACCTTCGACCGAGCCGACCACCCGGGCGCCGTCCCACACCTGGGAAGGTACCCGCTTGTCGTCGACCCGATCGTCGGCCCAAGACGGCTCACAAAGGTACTGATGGACGGAGGCAGCGGCCTCAACATCATGTACGCCAAAACGCTCGACGAGATGGGCGTCGATCGAACGAACCTCTGTCCCATCCGAGCACCTTTCCATGGCATCATACCTGGTAGGTAGGCCATGCCACGAGGGCAGATCGATCTGCCCGTCACTTTCGGGGATCGGTCCAATTACAGGACTGAGACCCTCACCTTCGACGTAGTGGGGTTCCCTCAAACTTTTCACGCCATCCTAGGACGACCATGTTACGTGAAGTTCATGGTCGTCCCCAACTATACGTACCTTAAGCTGAAGATGCTGGGCCCCTGCGGGGTCATCACCATCGACACCTCCTTCCAGCGCGCTTACGAGTGCGAAGTTGAATGCTGCGATCACGCCTCCGCCGTCGTCGCCACCAAAGAACTCGCCACCCTCAGGGAGGAGGTTGCCGAAAAAACGCCCGACGCCAAAACAACAACCGGGTCGTTCAAACCAGTAGAGGGCTCCAAGGAGGTCGACATGGACCCCAGTGGCTCCGAGGCTAAGAGGGTACGTATTGGTACTTTGCTCTCTTCCGAATAGGAAAGCGCGCTCGTCGACTTCCTCAGCGATAACAAAGACATCTTTGCATGGAAACCCTCGGATATGCCAGGCATCCCAAGGGAGGTCGCCGAGCATGCTTTAAAAATCCACCCAGACTCCAAGCCAGTAAAACAACGCCTGCGCCGCTTCGATGAAGAAAAACGCAGGGCCATCGGCAAAGAGATAGCAAACTGTTGGCCGCTGGGTTCATCAGGGAAGTATCCCACCCAGAGTGGCTAGCAAATCCCGTTCTTGTACGAAAGAAGAACGGGAGATGGAGGATGTGTGTCGACTACACGAGCCTCAATAAGGCGTGCCCAAAGGATCCGTTTCCTTTACCACGCATTGACCAAATAGTTGATTCCACCTCAGAGTGCGAAACCCTATGCTTCCTTGACGCATACTCCGGCTACCACCAGATCACGATGAAAGAGTCCGACCAGCTCGCGACGTCTTTTATCACCCCCTTCGGATCGTTCTGCTACGTTCAATGCCGTTGGGTCTGAAGAACGCTGGGGCAACTTACCAGCGCTGTATGCTCAACTGCTTCAGGGACCTCATCGGGTGGATCGTTGAGGCCTACGTCGACAACATCGTAGTTAAATCCAAGCGGGCTAGGCTCCACCTCACCCGAGGGCTGAGGGCTAGACTCCACTTCGCTCGACCCTCGAGGGCTAGGCTTCGTCTCGCCCGACCCCCGAGGGCTGGGCTCCGTCTTGCCCGACCCCCAAAGGCTAGGTTCCATCTCGCCTGATGGACCTCTTCCCGCCCGATGTCCAAGGATTGGCTCCGCCTTGCCTGACAACCGCACCTCGCTCCCTCATGATGATAGGCACAGGGTAAGACAAGACGTTCGGGTCAACCATGGCACCAAAAGACCATGTCCTGCGCCCCTGCAGGAAAGTACCGTCAGGACATGACAGGACGGGTGCTTAGACCCTTCCAGGCGTAACAGAGCCTAAATAGTGTTGCAGGCGCGTACTCTTCGCCATACAGTGTTGTAGGCGCCGCCTTTAACCCACCAGGCGAAGAACCCAACACGGACATACGACAACCACTACGCTCCAAGGAGAGACTCCCATCCTCTACAATGGTAGAACAAGCAGTCACCGCGACATCCGCTCCCTATGGGGTCGGGGTTCAGCAACCCTGTCCGACACGCCGCCCGTAGGGGCGGGATGGGATGCACCCACTTGCTACAAGAGGCCAGGGCATGGCCTACGAAGATCAGTGAACACAACACTTCTAACACTATCTGCCATGTTATACAGGGCAGGTGCTAGGAAAAAGGAAGAGTCGAATCCTTCGAAGGATCTTCTATACCCTTGGTGTTTTCCTCTTTCTCCCATCTGTAACCCCCGCCCCCCTTGGTCTATAAAAGGGAGGGCAGGGCTCCCCACTAGAGGGATGGACCAAAAACAAGGCAACACGCACACATAGCCAAGCTGCGACCAAGCTCTTGGCTTCCTTTCGACCCTTCCATCAGAGACTTGGGACCTGTCCCTCTATCGATCGTTTGTATCCCCTACTACGAACCATTCATGGTGCTAATAACACGAGCAGCAACAAACTGGACGTAGGGATATTCAGCCCGAACCAGTATAAATCTTGTGTTCTTTAGCGCACCATCCGAGCCTAACGCGCATTACTATAAATTTACGTGACGGTGCTTGTACGAAACACCGACAGCCTGGTTCCTCCTTCCAGCTTTCAATTTGTTCTTCTTTAGCCTTGCTAGTCTTTGCTCATCATTTTCGTTGCTGTCGCTTTTCTCATCTGGCGAGATGTTGCCTTCTGATTCGTCTGAAGATTTTATATCTGGTATCTGTGGTGGCTCCAAAGGTTGTTCTAACTGCTCCGCCATGTATACAGTATACCTCTTCCGAGTTCTTCTTGTACGGTATTCCTTCCTTCGTTTGGTTGAGCTGTCTGTAGCTTCTAAACTGGATCCAAGTTCTTTTCCCTCTTGATAAGGTAGTTCTTCAACGCGCGTGCCAGTCTGGACTTTGCTTGAGGTGAAAGAACCTGGCCAATGCACCACACAATCTTGCGGGGTCACTGTCATGGTCATCCCTTCTTGTGCTCCCTCTAGGAGTATTCTTCTTGCTGAGTTCATCTTGTTTTGGGTAAAGTGTTGATAGACTGATGCCGCGTTGCGCAGTCCGTAAGTTCCCAAGTTCTTCTTTGAGTTGTACGGGTCGTATCCCTTCGCGATCGTTGTTGTGTCTCCAAGTCCAATTAGGCTTGACTCTTGTGCCGTGAAGATTGTCTTGGAATTGGGTTGTATCTCTTTTTCAGAGTCGGTTTCGTATCCGCTTTCTTCCTTATTCTGAGTTGTATCCGAAGTTGAGAGTTTCGTCATCTTCTCGGTGAGTTTGTATTGAACTTCGTCATCAAATTCTTTTTCTTCTCGGAGACGGGTACGAAGCTTGCCGTCGCTGTCAGCCTTGCAGATCTAGGATCCGAAGACAAAGGTTGTCCCCGCCGAAAAGGTCATCTTGAGGTTGAGGTCCGCCGAACTCTCGAGAAAAAATTCGTCGAAAGCCCCTACCTAGCGCGCCAGCTGTCGATGTTTTACCACCGATAGCCTGCCACGGGGGTTCCCGGGACAGTTGTTTGGGCTTCGACGAATAGCGGAATTCGACGGTTACGCAAAGAGACTCACGATTTATACTGGTTCAGGCCCTCGACTTGGTCGAGTAATAACCTTACGTCCAGTTTTGGCGTTAGCCTGTTTGCGTTGTATTGCTTTGAGTATCGGGTTTGCGTTCTCTTCTTACAATGGGTACCCTCACCAGCCCTTTATAGTCCAGGCGCTGAGAGGCGTTGTTTGTGTCCTATTCGGATACAAGGTCAGAGTCCTAAGCTACGCTTCGGGCGCCTTTCCTTGTATAGTTTGCGTTGGAGTTTCGATTTTGCACGTTGCTTTGCTCCGCGTTCTTCTTGGCGATTGGGCTGTAGGCCTTGCTACCAAGGCCTACCTCCCTGCAGTATGGTCTATGGGGGGCCCGTAGGGTTCCCATCGATAATCAGCTTCGTGCACATATGGTTGCTGCCACTCCAAAATACTTGAACACCAGCTCCAAAATACTTGCAACACCACATAGTACCTAACATGAAAAAAATGTGAAATATCAGTGCAATGTGCTCTGTACATTAACTCTTGGCTAAGTTTTGCCAGGATCAATATATTCTGACTTCATTTCCTCATTTATTCATTTATTCCAGATATATAGCAGCACAGAAGTTCATTTATTCATTTCAGGCATAATTCATTCACAGACAGCTGAAATGCCAAGGGATGCTAGCAGCAGCATGCCAGGCAAGTCACATAGATAAGCGACACATAGATGACATATATAACCATTCATGGCACAAGCATTCTACCATATAGGCTGCTATATTGATCTGGTTCCATTCCACCATTCAACGAACACACTAATAGATGACAGATTTCATAAATGTTCATCAGAATACAAGAGAAGATAGAGATAAGTACTCACAATA
The DNA here is from genome assembly GCA_904845875.1 of Miscanthus lutarioriparius. Classification (NCBI taxonomy): domain Eukaryota; kingdom Viridiplantae; phylum Streptophyta; class Magnoliopsida; order Poales; family Poaceae; genus Miscanthus; species Miscanthus lutarioriparius. The sequence goes on from CAJGYO010000018.1 coordinate 81,131,655, forward strand.
GCATTCTGTGCATCCTCACTAAAACCTGTCTTGCTGCTGCAGTGGGTTGCCTTGAATAGATCAATCGCTGTCGGGGGTGCATCCTTATATTTAGTTTGCTTCTGAAATTACCAAAGAAACCACAAATTAAACAAGTGACAGATAATACTAATAACAAAAATAGACTAACTGGACCATGCAATTCAAAATTTTGGTATATAGTTTATTAGTGCCCAAGTGGCACCTAAAGACTCTAGCTCACCACCTTGACTGTTTGCACTCAGAACACTATGTTCTTCAAACATTAAGCCTCATTCAACACAAATTTTTCAAACATACTGTGAATTCTAACACATACTGCATTTATACAAAACACCTGATATTGCGGTTTTACTTGATTTAGATGCAGATGTTGAAGTAAGCCAACAAGTCATATTATTCATCATTTCACTATTTTATTGAACCATAAACACAGCAGAGGAAGCTCCAACTGTAGAGAATTTTTAATAAAAAGAGAAGAAACTGTACAGAGACATAAAACAAAAGGAAAAAGCGCCTGTACACCTGTACAGAACCTGGAAAAAAAGAGAGAAGGGGACTAGAGAGAGAGAGAGAGAGAGTCAGTTGTAATGAATCATCAATTGGTTATAATGAATCTTCGATCAGACACCATATATATAAATCAAACAGCCAATGAACCAGCAAAAAATAGCCTAATAAAAATATGTACATTTGGTGGGACAGGTGGCCCATTTACTTTAAGTAAACATTTGCGAGCGATATTTAGAAAGGATACCTTGTGCTTTGGGTTAGACCACATCTCCACGAGTTTTTTCCACTGCTCGTCACTCATAATGGCCAATGGTGAAGTTGTTCTCACCTGGTTGGCTGGTACATCATTGAAGTATTTCTTCTTCAACATGTACCTCATATTCCGCTGTCCTTTTTTGAGTATATCTGAGCATGCATCCTTCACTGGCTGACTTTTCATATCAATGTCAAATTGCATCTACACATGAGCATGAGCATATGGTTAAAAGGCACTCAAAGCATATAATTATGGTATTAGTAACATAACATGCATATTCAAGAGGTAATTATGCTATGTGAGAAAACATAACACCAGCAGATTATTTAACAAGTCAGCCTCATTTTTTCAATGGGATAGAATCATTTCAATTTGGATTGTGATTTTTGGTGTGGCTAGGACAATTTAACTGCATTTTTAGCTAAAGAAAATGCTATGAACCTGTACACTAGCATGCACCTAGACACCGGATTGTTTCCAGCAGCATCTGCTACAGTGCTACTTGTGCACCATCCTTTCCTACTCTGGTCTACAGCATCTTGCAGCGAGACATATGATTCTTGAACTGTAAATGAAAACAGATAGGTATGCATGAACTTTATTCAGGTTTGTGATGGAACACTTGATGTGTTGTCATTCTCAACCAGAGCACATTTACAATTAATATATTAGTCACTGCAACACACCTATACAGGCTGCAAAAAAAACATAGAACTCGACTGTGCTACCGCTGCATGCTGCAGCTGCAGAGCATCAGCCAGCCACTAATGCAGAGCACACACTAACTAATGCAAAACAGCAGCAGCTACAGCCAGCCACTGCTCAAGAGGGAAACACTACATTCATGTAATACCATACTTGAAATAGTCACTGTAAACAGGTTGTTCATAGTTCAGTCCCATGCCATGGCAATACCACTACTCAAGAGGGAAACACTACATTCATGTAAAGTATGCACATTCTGTTTCCATTCAACAGAAGAAACACAGGTTGGGCACTTACACCAATTTTTCCCATGTAGTCATCCAAAAGCTCCTTAACGGCATCATCTTCATAATCCTTCCAGCGGGTGAAGATTCGGATATGGTCCCAAAGAAAAATACCAGCCTCTGATGCTAGCTTTGCGGCTTCCATAGGTGCCTCTGGCCGCTTGTTTCCTTGAGCAATGTGCACTTTGATCTTGTTGTTTAATCCTCTAGAAATCCTATCCAAGCCTTTGCCCATACGTCTTTTGTCCATACATGGATCTATCATAACATTTCGAAAATAATTAGTGAAAATCATAGACCCATTAACACAAATATGCACATCATTAATCATGGAGATAAGAGGTAGAATAACTTACCTTGATGAGTCATGTTGTGGTTGTCAGATTGGGTATGAGCATTGGCAACAATCAACTCTTGATCTGTGGCACCATCTTGTGGGTCTGTAGCTAGAACATGGCAAATTTTAGTAGGTTCAGATAATTCCCTAGTCCTCTTCCCAGTGCCACATTGGGGACATTATTAGTATTCGCAAAAGTCACATGAGATGCCAGCTGAAAAGATATTGAACTCGTACTGAAATAGCTATCATTTCTTGTACATCTATGTAATCTATCTGGAATTTTGTTTGATTAATCTATTGTCCAATAGCATGAATTAATATTCTGCAAGGGCCTATGTGGATTATGGTAAATTTGTAGATCTAGATTGAATGAAAGTTTGGCAAGAGAAGCAACACAAACCTTGAATCTTTCAGTCCTTTCTCACATTTGTCTCGTCCTTTCTGCCACCAAGAAAAAAGTACAGAAAAATTAGTTGTCCCCAAACCCTAGCACACAGGGGAATGGGATGGAAGGAAAGGGATGCCTCCCCAAACCCTAGCACACAGGGGAATGGGATGGAAGGAAAGTGATGCCAAGGTGAAGCACCTGGATGCGGAGGGGAACAGGGATGCAGCGGTGGTAGCCCTCTTGCTCGCCGGGGGTGGCCTAGGGCTGCGGCGGCGTCCGTCCCTTGGGCGGCGGGGTCTAGGGCCGCAGCCAGGGGTGGCGGGATGCTGGGGCGACGGCGGGCTGCGGCGGCGGGGAGCTGGGGCGACGGAGGGCTGCGGCGGCGTCCGTCCCTTGGGCGGCGGGGTCTGGGGCCGTGGCCTGAGGTGGCGGGATGCTGGGGCGATGGCGGGCTGGGGCGGCGATGGCTGGGTGGCGCTGTCTCCGTCGGCCTTCGATGGCGTGCGGCTGGAGCGACGGCTTGGGCGGCGTACGTACGTGGGGTTGGAGCGGTGGCTTCAGCGGCGTGACTGTGTGGGTGGATGGGAGGATTGGGCCTGCTGACTGTTTGTTTTATTGGGCTCAATATTTCGCTCCTGATCTCCCGCGCAAGTATTTCACATTTACTCGGTTGTGCGCCTACCCTTTTAACGACACTTTGAGAGTGGATGCATTAGGCTACGACGACAATTTTTTTGTCTATAACTTTTGCCGACACTTTTATCGTTGGGAGGAGAAACGCCGACATATAAGGTGTAGCCTTAGGGTACTTTTGGCGACAGTTTATATGACATTAAAAGATGACACAATTGCCAACATAAAATGTGTTGTTCAAACCCTAGATTTACCAACACCTAAGTGTAGGGAAAAGTGGGTTATGGTGTAGTGCGATGACACCAATTTTGTTGCACTTGCAGTGCTCAACCAGGTTTGGGTTGATTTCCTCATGTTTCATATTCCTATCTACCACTATATTGTATACTGGTCTTTGATTCATATAAACTTATGTTTCCCCGGTCTAAGGGGCTTGCTGCCTGTTAAACCAAGTTGGAGCGCCACAATATATATATAGGTGTCTTGGAATGAGGCACGTGTGGTGGTTGTGGTGTGTATTGACATGCGTACGTACAATTATTTTGTTTAACTAGTAAAAAAATATACTCTCTTGCATATATAAACAAACTACATGGCATTAAGAATGATATTATTTTTCTTCTTTTTCTACCTCTTTTTTTTTAGGAAGTTGGGAGGGGAGGCCCCTACCTAATTTGTATTAAAATTGCAACTGTACAAATGTAGGTGCAAAGCCAAGAGGCTCAGAGAGGAAACAAGAGAAAATACAAGGAGAATAAGGTACAGAAATGCAGAAGAAAAAGCTACAAAATACAAGAGAAAGAACTTGCAGAACTAAAATAAATTGGACTGAGTTGACAACATCCAGAGTATCTGTGAATTCTCAATTTGATGGCCCTCTTGTTCTTGCAGCCGGTTGTTCCCAAATTTGTGTCCATGCTTCGATAGCCAAACTCCTTGGTTCCTTCCTTGTTCTGTGTTTCCAGAGTTGTAAAGTTTGCACTACATTCTCTTTGATTGCTGAGCAAGGTGTTGTAACATTGTCAAATACTTTCCTGTTTCTTGCCAACCAAATATTCCAGGCTATAGCAATTAAAATAGTTGCAGCTTCATTACCAGCTTGTACCAAGTGAATTTGTTCTGCTGCCAATAGAGCTTGAGCCATGTTTGTTTGCTGATTTAGTGCGAAGACTAAGGCTGTCCATACTTGAGTTGCATATGGACATCTGAATAGCATATGTTCAACATTTTCCTCTTCATCACAACCATAGGGGCATAAGGCATTATCTATGATATTTTTCTTTGCTAGGATATCTCTTGTCTTCAGTCTTCCCTTTGCTGCTTGCCAAGCAAAGATCTTACATTTCTTAGGAGCTAAAGACGATCAAATATCTTGTGCCATTGGACAAATGACTCCTGTAACACCCTAAAATTTTTACTTTTGAAAGTAGAGCTAAAATGATTTAATTTGGAATTTATGTGCTCATGAAAACATAGAAAAATAAAAATTTTCATTAATTTAAAATTCATTATAAGGAGTAGCAACATGGATGTGCATACATGCCGGTGCATTTGATTCATCGCAATGAGTGGTTGAATCCAAAATGCAAAATGCTTTTGAAAATGAAATTAAAAATGGCTTTGAAATAAAAGAAAAGAAAATCTAAAAATAAAAAGACTTTAAAAAGTTGTAAAGTTTATTTTTGGAAAACTTACCAAAATTTGCTCACTTTTATTTGAATTAAAAAGTATATTTGAAAATTCATTTCAATTTGCATTTGCTTCATAATTGAATTTGGTTTTGAAAACAAAATAGAAAAGGAAAAACTCTTCTCCCTCTCTTCTGACCCGGTCGGCCCAGCTCCTTCTCTTCTGCGTTTGGCCTAATAAAGACTGACTGCTGGTCTGTCAAGGCCCAAATGCCCAGTAGGTCTGGCTGCCACAAGACCGACCTGCCATGGACGACGCCGCCAGCCCTTCTCCTCTTCTCCCTCACTGACGCCATGACCCTGACTCTTCTCTCGCTGACAGATGGGACCCGCCTGTCAGCCGCTTCTTCTACCTCGCCGTCATCCCTGACATGGACTATACCGCCGCAATGACAGAGTTTGCGTCCTCCCCGCCTCGCTCGGTTGATGTGCTCCCCACGCCAGCCCGCCCCATATAAGCCAAGCCCGCACTGTGCTGCCCTCGCTCCATTCGAACGCAAGCCGCTGCTACCGAGTCACCGCGCCGCCACTATGGAAACCCTAGCCGCTGAGTCGCCATCGCCCCGCCGAGCAAAGCGTCGTCGCCATCCGCTCCGCACCGCAATCTTTGGCCTTGGTGAGTTCGCCTTGGTCTCGGCTTGCCCCCTGTGCCCTCGGTTTGCTCTCCTATGGCCTCTAGGGTCGGTTTTAAGTGCGCCGGTGGGGTCTCTCGCCGTCGGCCATGTTCCCCGCCGCGCCAAGCTACTGTTTCGGCGCCAGCATCTCTTCTCCCTTCCCATCTTCTAATCTCAGCCGTCTACTCCCTATCTAACGGCCCAAGATTTCTCGTACCCCTTCGTCCATCTCTTTTGCTAAAGAGCCCCTAAGCTTTTCTATTATTGAACCCGTCATACCTGGTTTCTTTCAAAAGGACCCCTACATTTTCTTTAAATAGTGCCCGCAGTCCTCGGCTAGATTTTATTTATTTTAATTTGAAAATCAAGTTTCATCTATTTACAAAATTGCCACTGCCTTCTGTAGGCCATAACTTTTTCATTTTAACTCTGTTTTGACCCGTTCCACTTGCGTTAGGTTCGTAATTTCATAATCTACATGTTCATACTACTGTTAGATAAGATTTCAACTTTTAAAATTCGAGGTAAGATTTAATCTATTATTTTATTAAAGGAAATCTTGTTTAATTCATATTTTCTACGTTTTAGCTCTGATTTGACCTATTCAAGTTGTGCTAGATTCATTACAACGAGATCTACATGTTAGTAACAATTTTTATCATGTCACTATTTCTAGAATTTCATGGTTTAAACTCTAATTTGAATAATAATTATGCAACTGGATTTTGTAAATAAAATATGATTTGTTTTACTTTTGCTTTGTAATTCAAATCTAAATTTGACTTAATTCAATTTATATAAGCTTTTATATAGTCAAAACACATGAAGCTTATAATTTTATATTTTCTCTTATGAGTAGATCTTTCGGTAGCCGTTTCTCTCAAACCGTAGCCCCGATTAGTGTCTCTCTCACGACTGTGTGTTCGTAGCGATGCGTAGAATCGTGTTTCAAACTCTTTTACTTATTTTTCTATGATTGGTGTATTGTTCTAATGTAGATGTAATTGTATGCTATGCATGTATATGTATGGATGTTTGTGTGGTGTTCTACGATTACGTCCAGTTGGTGAGATATACGTGGTTATAAAGAAGAAGAAGAAGTAGAACATTGAAGATTAAAGCTTACCGAAGAATCGGTGTTTTAAGGCAAGTATGGCATGGGATCTTCCTTGTTTTCCTATGCACCATTAATCACTTATCATACTGCATGTGTCTACCTTGATTACCACTAAGGATTTCCTAGTACTTTGTACCTTGTGCCTTGATACCTATGGGGTATTGCATTGGGTAGTATGATGCTAGTGCTCAACTACAATCATTGTTGACACCGTTTTTGCACGTGTCAAAATGATCGGAGTGGACTGATCGGCAAGGGAAAGTTATTGTATACTCGATAACCGATGAAAGCCGACTTGTAAAGATGGTTGCCGATAAGCTGTAGTGGTGGTCGATGGAAAGGTTGATTTAGACTCGGGCGTTGCCGATGAGGTTGGAGGTGTTATTGTCGATGCCGATGAAGGGAGGCTTGAGGCTTGAAGACTACTGCCGATGAAACAGGGAGTATGCCGATGAAGGAAGACTTGAAGACTACTGCCGATGAAACAGGGAGTATGCCGATGGGAAGGAGGACGGTGAGATTTCCATCGTAATTGAGGCGGACAGGGAAATAGATAGGAGTTGATTTCCTTTTCTATATTTGTTAGAGTATGACTCATGTAAGAGTCACGTGTTTCCTTAGATATGGGCTTGGTGTCCTAGTTGTGTTTGGTTGTGTCTCTTTAGATCAGGGTATAAATATGGAGTGAGGGGCAATGTAATGAAGATATGAATCAATATCAAAACCAAGTTTTACTCCTATTTACATCTACTTACTTTTCGGCGACTTCGTCAATTTGCATATATTTCTTTTTACGAGTTCTCATTGATTCGGAGAGTTGCATTGTCTCAGTGCGACCTTCGGCGATTCTCGAGTTCCGCGTGAGTACCCCTTGGCCGTGACTTTCGGGCGTATCGCATTGTCGGGACCAAAGTGCTCAGATCTTCATCCTTGTCGATTAACAGGTCAAATCGACTGGCACGCTCTGGATATCGATTCGGGTATTAGCCCTTTGTGTTTGCAGATCCACTTTTGCATCAACACATCTTTTGGCACGCCCGGTGGGACCAATCAATCCGATCAATATGTTCAATTCCGAGATCGATGCGGGGAACATTATCGCGGTATCAGAAGAAGATCTTAAGGAAGAGCAGAGGCAGGCTATGGAAAAGGCTGTAGAAGAATACAGGCAGCTTTGTCTGAAATCGTTTAGCCTGAACAAGAGTGGACAAGTCATCCAGAAGCAAGATTTGCCGTTGCCTCGGCGGAGTTACCTTTGACTCAATCTGGTAAACTTCAAGAGATGGTTAATTCGCAATAAATCATGCTTTGATTAATCATTCCAATGTGCTGTCCAATCATTGTTCATAATCTTCGTGGTTCGAACTCTCAAAGAAGGACAAGCGTCACCGTATTATGTTGGGCCCGCCTATCACCAACCGTAACCGGCATCTGTCAATACTCCATCGGCTCCCTCGGCCGTTGGTGGATGTCTGAAGTTACTTCTTCTCCAGTATCGGCAGGTTTACCTAATATTCAATCTACACCGATACGATCAGATCCGGTACTACCAGGAGGACGAATTCAGCTTAATACAGATCTATCGGCATCAGCTATGTCAGGTCCTGTGTCTCAAAATAGCCAGATTCCTGCTAATTGGTGGGGATATGGTATGCCTCCGGAGTCATCTGCTTTCAATCCTGGATTACCTCAAGTGTTTGATGCGATAGGAAAAGCTCCTATACCATCATTTGTTTTCGCCGATGGCCCAAGTGCCTCAATATGCCACAGCAACTCATCTTGTGCAACCAACTCCGGGGTTTCGGATGCCTTTGGTTCAAACTCCCAGTTCAAATCTATCGGCAAGCTACTCGCCGATCTGGTGAAAACCCTGTTATGAGTCAAAGCTGGGGTCAGATTTTATGCCTCAAGTCTGGTTATAATTATCCAACAATGTCAGCAAATTATCAGCCATCGGTAAGTTTTTGTACCGATGAGTTCTAATAATGGTTGGTCGGGGCGATTACTGCTCAAAGACATCTGATTCTCAAAGCAAAATCGGTAGGTTGCGAGGATTCAACAAGGTCATATGCAAGCTGGTTTTGAGAATCAAGCATCGGCTGACTCGGTGATGAATCCTTTCAACAGGTTAATGGACCACAAGTAACGGCAAATATGCCGATTCTTTGGAGATCGTGGGCCACAAAGATATGTGGAAGGATATCAGCAGGTACCTCTGTAGAATTTCCCGGTTAAATCGCCAGGAGGCTGATGCTTTTTGGGCCGATAAGATAGCGTAAATTATGAAGGATCAGTTTGGGATAAAGCCCAAGGTCAATACTTATTCTTATCGGACTCCATACCCTCCCGCATATGATTTAATTCCTCTCCCAAATCGGGTACAAGGTACCAGATTTCACTAAATTCTCTGGGCAAGATGATACATCAACAATGGAACACGTCAATCGCTTCATTATTCAATGTGGAGAGGTAGCTAGCGAGAGATGAATTAAGGGTTCGATTATTTTCATCATCTTTGTGCGGATCGGCATTTACATGGTTCATTTCATTACCACCGAATTCTATTATTACTTGGGCTGATCTAGAAAAACAATTTTATAAGTATTTCTTTCTTTGGAATCCATGAAAAGAAGCTTATCGATTTGGTAAAATTGAGACAGCAGTAATGATGAATCGGTAGAAAGCTTTGTGCAAAGGCTAAGAGATGTAAAGAATAAGTGCTATAGTGCAGTCTTTGGATGATCGGCGACTTGCCGATCCTGGCTTTCAAGGGTTATTGCCACATCTTAAAGACGAGATATGCTTCTCGGGAGTTTGAAAGTCTCGGTCATCTTGTGCAAAGGATTTACGATCAAGACACTAGGGTTTTGAACCTAAAAAGAATTGGAATAAAAAGTATCATTTGTTGAAGAAGTAGGAGATTACGATTCGATGAAGAACCGATTATCGGCTTGCCATTTGAGTGGGTTAAGAATAAAAGGCCGATATCTTGTCCCTTTGGTCGAGAAAGAGCCGTAAAAGTTTACCTTTGATATCACCAAGGCCGACAAGATATTTGATCTTACGCTTCAAGAGGGCCAAATTAAAGTCATCACCTAATCATGTGATCCCATCGGCGGAAGAATTGAAGAAGATCTTGTATCGCAAATGGCATAATGCAACTTCACACGGTACAAATGAGTGCAAGGTGTTCAGAACTTGATTACAATCGGCTATTGAATCTGGGAGAATTAAGTTTGGTACTTCCAATGCCCGAGGCCGATGAAAATTGATCAACACCCTTTTCCAAAGAACACGTTGGAGGGCCAAGGGAAGACCAAGGTATTGACGTCGAGGTCTTTGAGAAAAAGCGCGTCGATGGATCCCCAACATCGGATAACTACCGATGATGCAAAAAGTAAGGGTTTCTTTGGGAGAAAGCGGTAGTTCCAAACAACCTCCTCGACCGGCATTGTGATTACTCATCGAAGGCGGTTAGGGTTGGCGTCGGTAATGATCGATATCGACAACAATGCAGTAAAGAAAAGGCGTCGGGAAGAATGGCATCGGCATAAAGATCATTGGAGGTGCCGTTTTTTATCCATTCTTTGGGAAGAAGGTATTAAATTGCCAATCTGTTGAAAATTGCCACGAGTGCAATGGTTATTATGGGGTCAATCGGTCGAAAGGAGGTTTCAACACGGCAATCGTGGTTTATTTATCAATGAGCCGATCGAGAGGCGAGCATCGATTGCATGATTGGTGGTTGAAGCGACTTAGTGTACATGAAAGGCTTGGTAAACGCGCTTTGGATATTTTCCAAGGAATCAAGAGGAGCTTGAGGAAATGGCAAATGCAAGAGTTCCCGATGAGGAAATATTCTCTGGGGACCCTAATATACGCGTGTAGAGTCAACTAGGACTGTTATCACCGGTTTGGAAAACCAAGTTTCTCGATGGTGCCCGGAGGGTCGGACAAAAGACGCAGAGAAGGAGGATGCAACGTGAGCGTCGGGAGGATTTATACCAAGAGGAAAATTCCTCCAATGAGAGGTCCGATCATCGGCAGTGGCAAGTAAAACACAAAATAAGGGTCCATCGGAGATGTTAATATGGTATTCATATTGCCGATGGAGTTTTGGCACTATCCGATAATGAGGAAGAAGTTGTTCTCTACGATCAAGTAGCTCGATTGACACTAGATCCAATGATGGCTGTTTTTGAGAAACCTACCGATGACGAGAGACTGACATCTTAAGGCTTTGTTTGTGAAGGAGAGTTGATGGGCGACTGTGTCTAAGGTACTTATTGATGGAGGGGCTGCGATTAATATTATGCCTTATGTGATGTATCGAAACTTGGTAAAGGAGATCAAGACTTGACCAAAACCGATATGATTTGAAAGATTTTGAAGGCAATGTGTCACCGGCTAAAAGGCGATATCGTTGAATTGACCATCGGCAGCAAAACCTTGCCGACGACGTTCTTTGTTATTAACGGCAAGGGTGCATATAATCTGCTTCTAGGGAGGGATTGGATTCATGCTAATTGTTGTGTTCCTTCTACAATGCATCAATGCCTCGTACAGTGGATTGGGGGTAAGATTGAGGTTGTCCCTGGTGATTCTTCTTATATCATCGCATCGGCAGAATCAGATACTTATGAGCGAACTAAATGCATATCGGGAGAAGCTTGGGAAAAAGAGTTCCTTAGAGTTGCTGATTATGAAATTCCACCGATCCAAGCAGTCGGTTCTGAAGAAGAGTTTTAATGGATAGGTTTGCCGATGATGGAAAATTAGGTCAAGGGTTCACATCGGCAGATGATTTAGTAGAAGTAGATATCGGTGATGGCGATAGGCCAAGACCTACTTTTATTAGTGCTAAGTTAGATTCCAAGTGTAAGCAGCAAATAATTGATGTGTTAAAAGAGTATAAAGATTGTTTTGCTTGGGATTATACTGAGATGCCTGGATTAGACCGATCGGTAGTTGAACATCGATTACCTATCAAATCTGGATTTCGGCCACATCAGCAGCCACCGATGCAACCCTAATATACTTCACGATATTAAGGCCGAAATAACTAAATTAATTGAGGCAAAGTTTATTCAAGAAGGTCGATATGCTGAGTGGATCTCTAATGTGGTTCCTGTTTATAAGAAAAATGGAAAACTTCGTGTTTGTATTGATTTCAGGAATCTCAACAAAGCCACACCGATGGATGGCTATCCAATGCCGATTGCTGATTTATTGATTGATGCTGCGGCCGGGCATCAAATTATCAGCTTCATGGATGGTAATGCGAGGCTACAATCAAATATTCATGGTGAAGAAGATATTCCCAAGGCGCTTTCGGATGTCCGGTCATGTGGGGTTGTTTGAGTGGATAGTTATGACGTTTGGTTTGAAAAATGCGGCGCTACTTATCGAGAGCTATGAACTTTATTTTTCATGAATACATCGGCACATTAGTGGAGATTTACATTGATGATGTGGTGATTAAGTGCGGAGATATCACAAAACATTTAGCCGATCTACGAAAAGATTTGGAGTGCACAAGGAAGCATGGATTGAAGATGAATCCTAATAAATGTGCATTTGGTGTATCGGCAGGATAATTCTTGGGTTTTATGGTGCATCAGCGGGGCATCGAAATCGGTAGGAAGTCTATTGATGCGATTAACAAGGTGGTTGCTCCTGTCAATAAGACTGAATTGCAATCTTTGATCGGTAAGATTAATTTCATTAGAAGGTTCATATCTAATCTGTCGGGTAAGATCAAGGCTTTCGGTCCACTACTTAAATTGAAAGCCGATCACGAATTTGTATGGGGAGTCGAAAAGAAGATTAGCCCTCGATGAAATTAAGAAATATTTAACAAATCCTCTAGTGCTAGTTCCACCTCAACACGGGAAGCCTTTTGAGTTATATTTGTCAACCGATGATGATGAGTTATCGGTTCACTCTTATTCAAGAATTTGAAGGAAAGAACGTGTTATTTATTATTTGAGCGAGAAGATTAGTGGATCTTTGAGACGAGGTATTCGCCATCGAAAAATTATATGTCGTGTTTATACTTTTCTTGTGTCAAATTAAGGCATTATTTGTTATCTGCCGAATGTACGGTCATATGCAAAGACGACGTAGTCAAGTACATGCTGTCAATGCCGATTTTAAGTGGTAGAATCGGCAAGTGGATTTTAGCATTATCAGAATTTGAACTACGTTACGAATCGACCAAGGCAGTTAAGGGGCAAGTTATGGCTAATTTCGTCACTCAGCATTGTAATACAGTGGACTCTCTGGAGATTGCCCCTTGGACACTTTTCTTCGATGGGTCCACATGCGGTGAAGGAGCAGGTATCGGCATTGTGTTGATTTCACCTCAAGGAAGGAAGTATGAGTTTTCATTACCGATTGTTGCTACATCGACAAACAATCAGGCTGAATACCAAGCCTTGATAAAAGGGTTAGAATTACTGAAGGAGATACGCGCCGATGCTATTGAAATCTTTGGTGATTCTATGCTAGTTATAAATCAATTAGCTGGAATTTATGAATGCCGAAGTGAAGCTTTGATTTCGTATTATGAAAGATGTTTGCAATTGTTGAAAGGATTTAGAGATTTTCGTCTTGAACATATCTCTCGATTGCATAATGAGGAAGCTAATCGACTAGCTCAGCATGCTTCAGGGTATCAGCCTATTCAAGAAGTGCTAACATCGGCAGTTGATACCGATGACTGGAGGAAGGAGATTGTCGATTATTTAAAGGATCCATATAGAAAGGTTGAGAGACGTATAAGGTTCCAAGCTACCAAATATGTGCTCCTCGATGATGAATTATATTATCGAACTATAGATGGAGTTTTACTTAGATGTGTTAGCGCAATGAATGAATCGAAAAGCTTGATGGGTGAAATTCATGAAGAAGAGTGTGGGCGCATCAATCGGCTTTCAAGATGAATTGGATGATCGGAAGGAATGGGTACTATTGGCCGACTATTCTTGAAGATTGTTTTAAATATTTTAAAGGATGTCGGTGTGTCAAAAGTTTGGTAATATTCAAAGAGCGCTGCATCGGTTATGAACCCTATAATCAAACCGTGGCCGTTAGGGATGGGCTATTGATCTCATTGGTCGATTTATCCGCCATCGAGTAAAGGACATAAATTTATTCTGGTTGCTACCGATTATTTCACAAAATGGGTTGAGGCAATTCCTTTAAAAAGGTGACATCGGTTAATATGATTGATTTTGTGAAAGAGCATATTGTTTACCGATTTGGTATTCCTCGGACTATCACTACCGATCGGGCACTATGTTTACATCGAGGAGAATTTGATGAGTTTCTTTGTAGGTATGGGAATTAAAGTTTTAAATTCTTCTCCATATTATGCTCAAGCTAATGGTCAAGTCGAGGCTTCTAACAAAGGGATCATCAAACTCATTAAGCTTAAAATTGAAGAATATCCTAGGAGGTGGCATCTGAGATTAAATGAGGCCTTGTGGTCATATCGGATGTCATGTCATGGTGCAACCAAAGTAACGCCTATATCGGTTAGTATATGGACACGATGCAATATTGCCTTGGGAAATTAAAGTTGGCTCTAGGCGAATACGTTCTCAAAATCAGGTGACGACCGATGATTATAATACTCTTATGAAGGATGAGTTGGAAGATGTGGCGGGTCATCGGTTAAGGGCTTTAGTTAGCATCAAGAGAATAAGAAAAGAGTAGCGGATGGTATGACAAGAAGGTGAAGGTAAAGGAGTTTCTTTGATGGAGATCAGTGCGGAAATTGATTTTATCGATTGGGACTAAAAGTTCAAAGTTTGGAAAGTGGTCTCCTAATTGGGAAGGTCCATATCGGATAAATCGATACTGTTCACAGTAACGATATATTCTAGAAACCCTCGAAGGGGTTGTGTTTCCCAGAGCATTAAATGGAAAATATTTAAAGAAATATTACCCTAGTATCTGGATGGATGCATAAAAGTATAAGTTCTGATAACAGTCCTATCGGCTAAAATTATGCAAGGATGTCAATGTCTCATAAAGTGCCGATACAATAAACAAGATTACAAGTTCAACAAGGATTGGATAGCTAATATCGCACGCAGGCGAATCTGGTCGGCTTCCTCCATTTCTTTGGTATCGTCATCGGCAGCACCCTCCACAGGCTTGAGTTTTTTCTTCATGGCCAAAGCTTTGCGAGCCTGGATATCTCTTTCTTGCTGAAGGGCTTTGATGGCATTGGGTAGCTGGCTTTCTTCTTGTTGGGCATGAGTTAAGGCTGCATCGACTTCTTTCAATTCAGCCAATAGAGCCATCTTCCTTGCCGATAAATCCAAGATTTTCTGCTTAAGTTCAGCACCCGAAGTCTGCAAGTTGCCGATGCCCTTGTGCTTCTCATCGGCAATTTGTTTCAGTTGTAGCATCTCTTCTTTGAGTTGAGCCTGAGCTGCTCTATCGGCAATACGTTGAGCAGCCCGTTGATATCGTAGTTGGCGGCTCTCTAAATGGGCTGCTGGGAAGAGTACTTCTTCAACATCGGCGGGGACCTCGCCACGGATTGTTTTGAAAATTGCCTTTATGGGTCCGAGTCATCTACCGGTTAGGCGGTATCCTGCTTTGTAGCAAGTTCAGGAGAGCTTCCAACTTGGTCTTAGTTTCTCGCCGATATTGTTCCCGGTGCAAGGGAAGAACTTGTTTCTCTCTCCATCATCGCCGAGAGCGTCAATAGCAAAGGAGAATAGGCTGTTTGGGGAGTCTTGTTCCTGAGGAAAAGAAAAGGAGGTCAGTTAAGGATAAGTATGAGTATTGTAAATCAGCTAGGTTAATCGGTTTACCTGTTTCAAGGCAATTTCCTGTGCTTGACTGGAGGAAGCAACCTGGAGTATGCCGTGTGGGGGATCGGCTGAGCTTGCCGATGGGATATCCTCTGTAACTTCATCGGTGGTTGGCTCTTGAGGTATGATGACCGATGACATTGGGGCAGATGTAGGGATCGGCATGGACCTTTGTCATTTTGGCTGTGCCTCAGCATCTGTTAAAGCTTTGCGCTTTGCTTGGGCATCGGCAATGATTGGCTGGGGGGCATCGGCACTTGTTGGTTGTGAAGCTTGGATATCTGGTACGCTTGCCGATGTACCCAATTGTTGCTGCAAAACAAGTGTAAGGTATAATATTTAACAGATAAAATGAAAAGTCAAGAGGATACCTCTAAAGGTTTGTCAAAAGAAGTGGTGCTTGATATCGGAGGAATTGCCGATGACGATCCAGCAGCAGCTCTTACCCCCTGATGGTTAATGTTAATACAGTTTGTGATCGGCATAAGTAGAAATAAACAAGGTTGTTACCTTGAATGCCTTGACCAAGGTTGTAGCAGAACCGATGGAGTGGCCCTAAGCTGTAGCCAATTTGGACTTAGAGGTGATGGTCTTGATACGGATCTTACGGTGAGTCAAAGCGATTAAGGTGGGGGTGTTGTAGGCGATATTGATGATATCGGAGAAATAGGTGAAGATCGAAGGGTTTCCACTTTTGCTCACAGATGGTCTTTGGGTTGTTAACTTTGTCATAAGAGAGTCGATTCTTGATATATGAAGGGAAAAGGAAGGAGTTAAAAGAAACTTATGCGTCGTCGGGGATGGCATATTCAGGTCGATCATGTGCCGATATGTGTGAGCGAAGTTGCAAACAATTGTTCCTTCCACTCTTGCCACCATTGCTTATATGATTTCGGTGATGAAGGATTTGGCGTCCGGTGGATATATCAACATGTCGTAGTATCGGCATCGGGGAGAGTTGTACTACCTTGTTCCAATCTGTTCCACATGTGTGATTGTTTCCACAGGTTTGATCACATCGGCAAAGCAAAGTTTGATTGGCGTTGCCCAAAAGCCAATTGACGGGATCTGCCGATGGATTGTAAAATTCATACGTAATGTTGGTGTTTTTCCGCTACCAAATGTATTTCTTTGGAATTGCCACAGGAGTAATGATGGCCATCATGAGTTCCTTATCCCGATTGTGGTGTCATCGCAAAGTTGAAAAGAAGGGGAATCTATTTTCCTCGTCAATATAAGGTACCCAGCCCTATGATCACGAGAAAGACCATTGTAGAAGCTTTGGAAGAATCTGCCGATCGGTCTTCATTGGCCTCTGTTCGGGAAGGACAATTATGGCTTCACCAAAATTGAGGGGTGAGCGTGTTGCCGATTCATCGTCCCCGAGCACATGGTCTTCAGCAATTTCTCGTGGGAATTGTTGGGCAAAAAGTCCCATTGCAAAGCGTTTGTGCATATGTGCATTCAACCACATGTTGATAAACCACCACGGGCCTCCTAGGTTGCCGATGGGTTCATAAGCGAAGTTTTCGAGACACTTGATGAAGAAGATGATAAGTGGAGCTCGAAGGTATCGGCCAAGAGGAAACCTTACACCATTAGCCAAAAGTTCAAATTGCGGGGAGGAAGGCGTTGGTTGGTCCCTCTTGATCGACCACAGAAAATAAATTTTTCTAACCACATATTCAAGAATGTGGCATGTTCCCTCTGGTTAAGTGTCCCGGTCTTCTGGTATTCTTGAATGTACCCCGTCCAACCGCCGATGTTGCGGGTATTCACCCTATATTCAGATTTTCTACCATAGATGGAGCCTTCATCGGCAGTTGAAATATCCAAGCCAGTGAGCATGTGGACATCGGCAAGTGTGGGAGTAGATGGGGCATGTCCAAACATAAAAGTGTTTGTTGTGTCGACCGAATAAGCATTTGCAATCATCATTGATTCATTCTTACGCATATCGGCAATAGATAGCCTAATGCATTGGTCTAACTTCCGTTCTGCCCAGTATACTTGCATCGATCTATTAACCCTCAAGTACCAATCTTTCCACCCTTTGGTGGTCTTGGGCCAAGATCGGAATGTGTCTTTCCATAAATTCAGAGAGAAATTTTGGGCTCTAAAAGGGATTCTGTTAACCTCTGCATTAATCGATCGGTTGGATCTGGGTTGCCCATTGGTCCTAGGCATTGGACATGCGGTGCCGATCGGTTGGAATAACTAATTTGTTGCGCAGTTCCTAAGTTTAAAGGATCAGGAGAACAAAAGAAAGGAAAAATCACCAAGCTGTATGGATTTGCAAAAACTAGGGGGTCAAAGTAAAAGGTAATGGAAGTGGAGCGAACCTTGAGGACGTTGAAGTTGATTGCCATTATCTTGAGGAAGATGGGGGCACGAGCCGGAGACTTGAGGTTAACGCTGGAGAAGAGTTCTTGTTGGTTGAGGTCGCGCAGTTGTTCGTCGGAGTCGCCGCCGGAAAGAGAAAATGTCAAAGATTGGGGTCTGAGTGTAGAAGACGAGTGTTAGGAGGAATCTATTTATAAGCCGCTTGGGGTAGGGGTATTTTGGACTTATCTCTATACCGCGCGCGCATGTAGGTCGAGGTGGTTCGAGATGGATATGGTAGCTCGTTTCGCACGATAATCGGAGGATTGTATGAGATGAGTTGATGGCAAGTAATCATGATTTGGAAGAAGTATCGGATGCAGGATAATTTAATTCTAAAAGCGATGACATTATCATGTTAAGATCTTGCCGATGGGTTATTGTTTGGTATCTTAATCATAATCAAGGCAAGAGTGGTTGGCGATTGTGCGATATTTAAGTGCGTGAATCAGATTAGATTTGATTGGATTTGATAACGCGGATCAAGTTTTGGCTTGGAGAATGAGTTACGATAATCGGGCGAAGGCAAAGCGTTATCTGGAGTAAATTTCGAGCATTAATGGTTTTATACTCCGAAATTGGGGGCATAATGTTGACACCGTTTTTTGCACGTGTCAAAATGATCGGAGTGGACTGATTGGCAAGGGGGAAAGTTATCGTATACTCGATAACCGATGAAAGCCGACTTGTAAAGATGGTTGCCGATGGTGGTGGTGGTCGATGGAAAGGTTGATTTAGACTCGGGCGCTGCCGATGAGGTTGGAGGTGTTATTGTCGATGCCGATGAAGGGAGGCTTGAGGCTTGAAGACTACTGCCGATGAAACAGGGGAGTATGCCGATGAAGGAAGACTTGAAGACTACTGCCGATGAAACGGGGGAGTATGCCGATGGGAAGGAGGACGGTGAGATTTCCATCGTAATTGAGGCGGACGGGGAAATAGATAGGAGTTGATTTCCTTTTCTATATTTGTTAGAGTATGACTCATGTAAGAGTCACGTGTTTCCTTAGATATGGGCTTGGTGTCCTAGTTGTGTTTGGTTGTGTCTCTTTAGATCGTGGTATAAATATGGAGTGAGGGGCAATGTAATGAAGATATGAATCAATATCAAAACCAAGTTTTACTCCTATTTACATCTACTTACTTTTTTTTGACTTCGTCAATTTGCATATATTTTTTTTATGAGTTCTCATTGATTCGGAGAGTTGCATTGTCTCGGTCGACCTTGGCGATTCTCGAGTTCAGCGTGAGTACCCTTGGCCGTGACTTTCGGGCGTATCGTTGTTGTCGGGACCAAAGTGCTCAGATATCTTCATCCTTGTCGATTAACAGTCAAATCGACCGCACGCTCTGGATATCGATTCGGGTATTAGCCCTTTGTGTTTGCGAGATCCACTTTTGCATCAACACATCTTTGCTTACGCCGGTGGGACCAATCAATCCGATCAATATGTTCAATTCCGAGATCGATGCGGGGAACATTATCGCGGTATCGGAAGAAGATCTTAAGGAAGAAGCGGAGGCGGAGCTATGGAAAAGGTGTAGAAGAATCTGAAGCGACTTTATGCGAAATCGTTTAGCTTTGAACAAGAGTGGACAAGTCATCCGAAGCAAGATTTGCCGTTGCCTCGGCAGGTTACCTTTGACTCCAATCCTGGTAAACTTCAAGAGATGGTTAATTCTGCAATAAATCATGCTTTGATTAATCATTCCAATGTGCTGTCCAATACTGTTCATAATGCTATGGTTCGAACTCTCAAAGAAGGACAAGGCCACCGTATTATGTTGGGCCCGCCTATCACCAACCGAACCGGCATCATCAATACTCCATCGGCTCCCTCGGCCGTTGTGGGTCTGAAGTTACTTCTTCTCCGAAGATCGGCGAGTTTACCTAATATTCAATCTACACCGATACGATCAGATCCGGTACTACCAGGAGGACGAATTCAGCTTAATACAGATCTATCGGCATCAGCTATGTCAGGTCCTGTGTCTCAAAATAGCCGATTCCTCGCTAATTGGTGGGGATATGGTATGCCTCCGAGTCATCTCGCTTTCAATCTGGATTACCTCAAGTGTTTGATGCAGAGGAAAAGCTCCTATACCATCGGTTGTTTACCGATGGCCCAAGTGCCTCAATATGCCACGGCAAGAATTTGTGCAACCAACTCGGGGGTTTTCAGATGCCTTTGGTTCAAACGCCCGATTCAAATCTATCGGCAAGCTTTATCGCCGACACAGTGAAAAGCCCCTGTTATGAGTCAAACTGGGGTTCAGTTTATGCCTCAAAGCTGGTTATAATTATCCAACAATGTCGACAAATTATCGCCATCGGTAAGTTTTGTACCGATGAGTTCTAATAATGGTTGGTCGAGGATAGTTACATTGACATCTGATTCGGCTCAAAGAAGATCGGCGGAGTTGCGTGGATTCAACAAGGTCATATGCAAGCTGGTTTTGAGAATCAAGCATCGGCGGCTCGGTAGATGAATCCTTTCAACAAAGTTAATGGACCACAAGTAATGGCAAATATGCCGATTGCTGGAGATCGTGGGCCACAAAGATATGTGGAAGGATATCAGCAGTACCTCCTGTAGAAATTCAGCCAGTTCGTCAGCAGGAGGCTGATGCTTTTTGGGCCGATAAGATAGCAGAAATTATGAAGGATCAGTTTGGGATAAAGCCCAAGGTCAATACTTATTCTTATCGGACTCCATACCCCTCCGCATATGATTTAATTCCTCTCCCAAATCGGTACACAAGGTACAGATTTCACTAAATTCTCTGGGCAAGATGATACATCAACAATGGAACACGTCAATCGCTTCATTATTCAATGTGGAGAGGTAGCTAGCAGAGATGAATTAAGGGTTCGATTATTTTCATCATCTTTGTCTGGATCGGCATTTACATGGTTCATTTCATTACCACCGAATTCTATTATTACTTGGGCTGATCTAGAAAAACAATTTTATAAGTATTTCTTTGCTGGAATCCATGAAAAGAAGCTTACCGATTTGGTAAAATTGAGACAGCGTAATGATGAATCGGTAGAAAGCTTTGTGCAAAGGCTAAGAGATGTAAAGAATAAGTGCTATAGTCTGGTGCTGGATGATCGGCAGCTTGCCGATCTAGCTTTCCAAGGGTTATTGCCACATCTTAAAGACAGATATGCTTCTCAGGAGTTTGAAAGTCTCAGTCATCTTGTGCAAAGGATTTCTGATCAAGACACTAGGGTTTTTGAACCTAAAAAGAATTGGAATAAAAAAGTATCATTTGTTGAAGTAGGAGATTCTGATTCTGATGAAGAACCAGTTATCGGCTTGGCTGAGTGGGTTAAGAATAAAAGGCCGATATCTTGTCCCTTTGGTCAGAAAGAGCCAGAAAAGTTTACCTTTGATATCACCAAGGCCGACAAGATATTTGATCTTCTGCTTCAAGAGGGCCAAATTAAGCTGTCACCTAATCATGTGATCCCATCGGCAGAAGAATTGAAGAAGATCTTGTACTGCAAATGGCATAATGCAACTTCACACAGTACAAATGAGTGCAAGGTGTTCAGGCAACAGTTACAATCGGCTATTGAATCTGGGAGAATTAAGTTTGGTACTTCCAATGCCCAGAGGCCGATGAAAATTGATCAACACCCTTTTCCAGCAAATACGTTGGAGGCCAAAGGGAAGACCAAGGTATTGACGTCAGAGGCTGCTGAGAAAAACGCGTCAGTGGATCCCCAACATCGGATAACTACCGATGATGCAAAAAGTAAGGGTTTGCTGGGAGAAAGCAGTAGTTCCAAACAACCTCCTCGACCTGGCATTGTGATTACTCATCGAAGGCAGCAGGGTTGGCATCAGTGTATTGTTCTAATGTAGATGTAATTGTATGCTATGCATGTATATGTATGGATGTTTGTGTGGTGTTCTACGATTACGTCCAGTTGGTGAGATATACGTGGTTATAAAGAAGAAGAAGAAGTAGAACATTGAAGATTAAAGCTTACCGAAGAATCGGTGTTTTAAGGCAAGTATGGCATGGGATCTTCCTTGTTTTCTTATGCACCATTAATCACTTATCATACTGCATGTGTCTACCTTGATTACCACTAAGGATTTCCTAGTACTTTGTACCTTGTGCCTTGATACCTATGGGGTATTGCATTGGGTAGTATGATGCTAGTGCTCAACTACAATCATTGTTGACACCGTTTTTTGCACGTGTCAAAATGATCGGAGTGGACTGATCGGCAAGGGGAAAGTTACTGTATACTCTGATAACCGATGAAAGCCAGCTTGTAAAGATGGTTGCCGATAGCTGGTGGTGGTCGATGGAAAGGTTGATTTAGACTCGGGCGTTGCCAATGAGGTTGGAGGTGTTATTGTCGATGCCGATGAAGGGAGGCTTGAGGCTTGAAGACTACTGCCGATGAAACAGGGAGTATGCCGATGAAGGAAGACTTGAAGACTACTGCCGATGAAACAGGGAGTATGCCGATGGGAAGGAGGACGGTGAGATTTCCATCGTAATTGAGGCGGACAGGGAAATAGATAGGAGTTGATTTCCTTTTCTATATTTGTTAGAGTATGACTCATGTAAGAGTCACGTGTTTCCTTAGATATGGGCTTGGTGTCCTAGTTGTGTTTGGTTGTGTCTCTTTAGATCAGGGTATAAATATGGAGTGAGGGGCAATGTAATGAAGATATGAATCAATATCAAAACCAAGTTTTACTCCTATTTACATCTACTTACTTTTCGGCGACTTCGTCAATTTGCATATTTTTCTTTTTACGAGTTCTCATTGATTCGGCGAGTTGCATTGTCTCAGTGCGACCTTCGGCGATTCTCAAGTTCCGCGTGAGTACCCCTTGGCCGTGACTTTCGGGCGTATCGCTGTTGTCAGGACCAAAGTGCTCGTATCTTCATCCTTGTCGATTAACAGGTCAAATCGACTGGCACGCTCTGGATATCGATTCGGGTATTAGCCCTTTGTGTTTGCAGATCCACTTTTGCATCAACAATCATGATCTTGTAACTTGACTAATGTAATATGCAATAAACACTAAATGATGCTTTTTAGCAACATAGAACAAGAGGGATAGAGCATTGGGCTATTTTTATGGTGCTCTAGATTCCTCTCCCTAAGGACTTATCTATAAGTGATCATCCGGGACTTACAGTATAGCTGTGAGAGCTACATCGCTCTGGCTTTAGCTTAGTATGAGGACCTTTTCTAGCTTGTTAGTGGTTACCTTTATTGGCGTAATAATGGCTTGACAAATCGGGTATAGTGCGGCCTCTATCCCCTTGTGTATAGGCTGCACGTCATTGTGCTATCGGGAAGGGGGGCTCTACATTTATTTGTCTAGTGAATCTAACGGCCCTAACTTGTTAGACAAACCTTCATAGTGAACCCTGCCGACCTTCCTTGGTAGTGGTCAAGAGGCTGATCACCTCGGGCGAAAGGGTAAATCATGACTCATAGTGAAAGTGTACAACCTCTAAAGAGTGTAAAACTGGTATATCAGTCGTGCTCACGGTTACGAGCAGCCTTGGAACCCTTGTGGAATAGATGATGAACACTGATGATACTGATGATAAAGATGCTCACTAATGATTACTGTTTATGCTATTCATTATTCATGTTTATCTGATCATGTGTTTATATGGGCTTGTGATAAACTTGTTGCTACTCTTATGCTAAAATTGTGACAATTAAAAGCTAATCGCAGTTGAACCAGTGTCAGCCTTTTGAACCTCATGAATCCCATGTTATATTTGTTGAGTACGACATGTACTTACGCTTGCTTTACTTTTCAAATATTTGGATAAAAATTCCGGATGGGTACCAGATTGCTAGAGTTTGGAGGAAATAGGCTTGTAATCAACTAGTCAGTTGTCCCTGTGGAATTGGAGTCTTCACCCGAAGATCGGAGTTGTCTTTCTATTATTTGTTGTCTAAGGTTATATCGATCCTTCATAGTAAGTACATTATATATTGAGCATTGTCTTTTGATATTACCCTTATTTGTAGTTATATGTGAGATTTGACTTTCCTGGGCTCACATATAGTGTGTATCTGGTTTTGTTCTTAAAACCGGGTGCTACAAAGTGGTATCAGAGAAATGCTAACTGTAGGATGCAAGCCTAGTTAGAACTGGACGTTTTAGCATGCTCTCATCTCTGCTTAGTTCTTGCTTTCTCTCCAACCTTGTTATTTGCTAAAAGTTATGCTCACTTCGGCCTCTGTTCTGTTATGAAAACCTTGTCTCTATTCTAAATCCTCTCTCTTCGTCTAAATAGATGGGTCGTAATGAGGAGACCATCAGCATCAAAGGTCAGGAGGACCAGACTACGTTGTCCTAGATTGCATTCGACAAGGAGAAGCTTTTAGCTATGCAACAATAAGTATTAGAAGGAATGACTCAACATGGGAGTTCTCAACAGTATTTGCCATAGGGTCAAACCAACATACCAAAGGGACCAGTGAAGAGACAAGTGGTAGAAGCATGGAAGACAATGAGGTCCAATGAAGATGTTGGTAGTAATACACTTGGTAGTTAGGACCAATGTCAATGCTGCAAGCATTATGGTTTTTCCTGTCTTCAAAACAAGTCTAATAAGAGGAAAGTCAAGGTGAACCCGACTTGTGAAGCTAATGTGGATAACAAGAGGAAGACAGTCTCACCAGAGCTAGAATTGGGAAGCAATCAACATTTGAGTTCTACTACATTATCACATCCAGCTCCAATCCCTGGTCAGATAAACTCAGACTCTCAAGAGTTAGAAGTTTCTCAAGCTAAGATTACTCCACTCTTTTCACATGAGGTATGCATAGATGGGTGGACAATCACTTATAAGGAGATTCAACCCTGAAGAATCAAGCGAGCTAGAAAGCGGTCTAGTCTAACAAAGATGAACCTTCAGAGTCGGCAAGCTAACAATACACTAAGCAACAATTCTGTGGAGTATGACATCACTAAAGATCCAGCTAAGAGAAA
This sequence comes from Miscanthus lutarioriparius, assembly GCA_904845875.1. NCBI lineage: Eukaryota > Viridiplantae > Streptophyta > Magnoliopsida > Poales > Poaceae > Miscanthus > Miscanthus lutarioriparius. Next base: position 81,156,422 of record CAJGYO010000018.1, read on the forward strand.
GTATTACCATTGCCAACATGAAGGACATTATGTTAAATCTTGTCCACAGAAGAAGCAACAATTATATCATGGAAGTGGCCAGAGTCAGGTCACTACAAGGTTGCCACCAGAAAGTGTCAGTGATACCCAACCCGAAAGAAGCATTTGATGAGAATGGCGAATGAAGGAGTCATGCTAGACTACCCAAGATCAACAAAGTGGAAGATGTGTTGTCCTCACTGTCATGCAAGAGATGTTGCTCTAGATGACCTTGCAGCCACACCTTAGTTAAGGAATATGAGTTTGTGCCCTTTATGTAATAAAAACGATAGCATCGCAAGTCGAGTCAATGAATGAGTTGTGCATCTTTATTGCTTTGTTGAATTGTTATTATGTTTATGCTTGTTTTGGATCTTTGTAATGATTGCAATGATCTTGTTGGGTGTTCCCACAATTTTATTTAGTTTATAGGCCTAAGGTATTAGGATTAATGAAATAAATAGTTGGGTTTTGGTTATCTCCTGTTTCCTCTATCTTGTCTTTTCGGAGTAGCCTACCCTCTTCGTCTTATATCTCTGGTTTTGGACGATTAGAAATCATGAGAAAATTATGGATAACAGTAGACTTCAATATCTTTCTGTGACCACAAGAATCACCTTGATAACTATTTTGATTATGGAGTTATGAAAATCATAAGATGATGCAACTGCGCTGTCTAAAATCTAGAGTAGTTTCTATTGTGCACTATTTTCGACTACCTGAACTGCATAATTTAGAAAAGTGATCTATAAGGAAGTTGTGGAGAATTTGATAAGATTTCCAATAGTATAAGCTACAACTTCATTGGATTAACAGAATGGGAGTTACAGCTATTTTACTGCACTATTGTTTTTCTGCTCGCAAGGAATTTTAGATTTCTTGTTCTTGCCCATACATGAGAGTATCATTGGGATGTTAGAACGTCTTGATACTAGTTAGGTCATCTGGAAGAAGGTGAAAGCTACCCTTTTTGTGTCCCCTAGTTTAATTTTTCTTAAGGGGGGTAGCCAAGTTGAAGAACTTGCAAGATGAAGTATCATACGTTCTAGTTTGCGCAGCGGAAGCGTGGTGGGCCCATAATCCACAGGTCTCAAGATCAAAACCTTTGGAGGAACAAATACCTTTAGAGGAGATCAATAAGATATACAATCATGCTTATGACAACTATCTAACTAAGAAGGGTCTGAATGCTCAAGGTGCCATATGAAGTTCAGTTATGCTCCCTAGCTCTCACTTGGAAGAATCGGTTAATCTGATAAGAAAGGTGGTACCTAGAGGATGTATATCACTTAAGGGTTCCATCATCCAGAGTAAGTATCCTTTGCTCGGTTGATAAGTTATTGGATCATCTACAAGGAATGGATGCATTCGTCAATATGGCTTTGCAATTCAAGCTATCCTCAGCGGGAGTCCAATCTTCAACATACCTAAGACACGTAGGCATTGATGACATAGGAATGAGATATATAACCACTACAGTTGGTTCTACGGAGTCTTAGGAAATCCCAATGAAATACTAAGCATGACAAGAAGGTTTGGATTGAAGAAAGTTAATGATGTGATTGGAATCCACTCAAAGATGTGAGCAGAATTTAGAGTTGTTAATAATGAGGTTTGGTTAGAGGTTCAAGGGAGGTTTATCGAAGACCACCAAGATATTGAAGAAGCTTTTAAGCTTGCTTGGATCAAGAGACCTTAGCTAAGTGTTTGAAGGAGACCAAGAAGAGGTTGAAGTAAAACCTATGTATTAGCTTTGTCAGATTAGGACAAGAGCTTTATATCTACAATGATGCACCTTGTCGAGGTATGGGATGTGTCCTTATGCAAGAAGGAAAAGTAGTGACTTGTTCATTAACTCAACTAAGGAAGCGTGAGTTGAACTACCTAACATGTTATCTGGAGTTATCCATTGTGAAGCATGGAAGTACTATCTTTTTGGAAGTAAAAGTGACATCTAGGAGGATCACAAGAATCTACCGAACATCTTTACTGAGTTGGTCTTGAGCTTGTGTTATCCTCATTGTAATGAAATTGATTATGACTTGGAAAAGTGCTATCACTTCGAGGAGCAAAGTCATGGCCGATGCCCTTAGACACGAAGAATTGTGCTAAGAAGGTTTGGGTGACACCAAGGACTAAGAATTGTATTCTAAGTTCGAGCAACTTAACCAGAATCCTTAATGTTTTGAAGATTGGTAGTAAAATCCCTTTCTGACCAAGAGATTTGTCAGGCTTTGTTGGAAGGTGGATATTTTAAGAAAGAGAATTGGTATTATAGGAAAGGTGACCTAGTGATTGAAGTTACCTGAGTATTGTTTGGAGTACCTTTCAGAATCTTGGAATCAGCTTGACAAGTTACTTGAAGTAAGGTCAACAGGTATGCAAAGTAAAATAGGATCCTTACCAAGATGATGGAACTATATGAGGAAGTAAAGAAGAATCCAAAGACAAAGTATCCCTATCTCCTAGTCGACGTCTTCCAAATCTTGGGTACGAGATTCATCTTAACGGGGGTAGAATTGTAACATCCTAAAATTTTTACTATTGAAAGTAGAGCTAAAATGATTTAATTTGGAATTTATGTGCACATGAAAACATAGAAAAATAAAAATTTTCATTAATTTAAAATTCATTATAAGGAGTAGCAACATTGATGTGCATACATGCTGGTGCATTTAATTCATTGCAAGGAGTGGTTGAATCCAAAATGAAAAATGAATTCAAAATGCTTTTGAAAATAAAATTAAAAATGGCTTTGAAATAAAAGAAAAGAAAATCTAAAAAAAAAGACTTTAAAAGTTGTAAAGTTTATTTTTGGAAAACTTACCAAAATTTGCTCACTATTATTTGAATTGAAAAGTATATTTGAAACTCTATTTGAATTTGCATTTGGTTCATAATTGAATTTGGTTTTGAAAACAAAATAGAAAAGGAAAAACTCTTCTCCCTCTCTTCTGGCTCGATCGGCCTAGCTCCTTCTCTTCCGCGTTTGGCCCTAGACTTTTTGTAATGCGAATGCGTCATGGCCCAACCAGAGGCTCACAGAGTACTGCAAGACCGACCCAGCCGTGGACGCCTTGCCGCCCCTTCTCCTCTTCTCCTCTCGACGCCGTGTGGACTTCGACTCTTCTCTCGCTGACCGATGGGACCCTTCATTAGCTGCTTCTTCTACCTCGCCATCATCCTCGACATGGACTATACCGGTGCGCTGACAGAGTTTATGTCTGCCCCGCCTCACTCGGTTGACGTGCTCCCCACGCTAGCCCGCCCCATATAAGCCGAGCCCACACCGCGCCGCCCTCCCTCAATTCGAACGCAAGCCGCTGCTACCAAGTCGCCGCGCCGCCACTATGGAAACCCAAGCCGCCGAGTCGCCATCACCCCGTTGTGCAAAGCGTCGTCGCCATCCGCTCCGCGCCACAATCTTTGGCCTTGGTGAGTTCGCCTTGGTCCCCGCTTGCCCCCTGTGCCCTCGGTTTGCTCTCCTGTGGCCTCTAGGGTCGGTTTTAAGTGCGTCGGTGGGTCTCTCGCCGCCAGCCATGTTCCCCACCGCACCAAGCTACTATTCCGATCCCCATCTTCTAATCGCAGCCATCTACTCCCGATCCAACGGCCCAAGATTTCTCGTACCCCTTCGTGTATCTCTTTTGCTAAAGAGCCCCTGAGCTTTTCTATTATTAAAACCGCTGTCCCTGGTTTCTTTCAAAAGAACCCCTGCCTTTTCTTTAAATAGTGCCCGTAGTCCTCGGCGGGATTTAAAAACCAGATTTTATTTATTTTAATTTGAAAATCAAGTTTCATCTATTTACAAAATTGTCACTACCTTCTGTAGGCCATAACTTTTTCGTTTTAACTCCGTTTTGACCCGTTCAACTTGCGTTAGGTTCGTAATTCTATAATCTACATATTCACACTACTGTTAGATAAGATTTCAACTTTTAAAATTTGAGGTTAGATTTAATCTATTATTTTATTAAAGGAAATCTTGTTTAATTCATATCTTCTACGTTTTAGCTCTGATTTGAGCTATTCAAGTTGCGCTAGATTCATTACAACAAGATCTACGTGTTAGTAACAATGTTTATCATGTCACTATTTCTAGAATTTCATGGTTTAAACTCTAATTTGAATAATAATTATGCAACTGGATTTTATAAATAAAATATGATTTGTTTTACTTTAGGTTTATAATTCAAATCTAAATTTGACTTAATTTAATTTATATAAGCTTTTATATAGTTAAAACACATGAAGCTTATAGTTTTATATTTTCTCTTATGAGTAGATCTTTCGATATCCGTTTCTCTCAAACCGTAGCTCCGATTAGCGTGTCTCTCGCGACTGTGTGTTCATAGCGATGCGTAGAATCGTGTTTTAAACTCTTTTACTTATTTTTCTATGATTGGTGTATTGTTCTAATGTAAATGTAATTGTATGCTATGCATGTATGTGTATGGATGTTTGTGTACTGTTCTACAATTACGTCCAGTCTGTGAGATATACGCGGTGATCAAGAAGAAGAAGAAGAACGTTGAAGATTAAAGCTTACCGAAAGATCGGTGTTTTAAGGCAAGTATAGCATGGGATCTTCCTTGTTGTCCTATACACCATTAATCACTTATCATACTGCATGTGTCTTCCTTTATTACCACTAAGGATTTCCTAGTACTTTGTACCTTATGTCTTGATACCTATGGGGTATTGCATTAGGTAGTTTGATGCTAGTGCTCAACTACAACTATTATCTTATAACTTGACTAATGTAATATGCAATAAACACTAAAAGATGCTTTTTAGCAACATGGAACAAGAGGGCTAGAGCATTGGGCTATTTTTATGGTGCTCTAGATTTCTCTCCCTAAGGACTTATCTATAAATGATCATCCAGGACTTATAGTACAGCTGTGAGGGCTACATGGCTCTAGCTTTAGCTCACTATAAGGACATTTTCTATCTTGTTAGTGGTTACCTTTATTGACGTAAGAATGGCTTGACGAATCGGGTATAGTGCGGCATTTGTCCCCTTGTGTATAGGCTACGCGTCATTGTGCCATCGGGAAGGGGGGCTCTACATCTGTTTGCCGAGTGAATCTTATGGCCCTAACTTGTTAGACGAACCTTTGAAAGGATTCATAGTGAACCCTGCTGACCTTCCTTGGTAGTGGGTCAAGAGGCTGATCACCTCGGGCGAAAGGGTAAATCACGACTCATAGTAAAAGTGTACAACCTCTGCAGAGTGGAAAACTGGTATATCAGTCGTGCTCACGGTCACGAGCGGCCTTGGAACCCTTACGGAATAGATGATGAACACTGATGATACTGATGATAAAGAAGCTCACTAATGATTACTGTTTATGCTATTCATTATTCATGTTTACCTGATCATGTGTTTATATGGGCTTGTGATAAACTTGTTGCTACTCTTACGCTAAAATTGTGACAATTAAAAGCTAATCGCAATTGAACCAGTGTCAGCCTTTTGAACCTCATGAATCCCATGTTATATTTGTTAAGTACGACATGTACTTACGCTTGCTTTACTTTTCAAATATTTGGATAAAAATTCCGGATGGGTACCAGATTGCTAGAGTTTAGAGAAAATAGGCTTGTGATCAACCAGTCAGTTGTCCCTGTGGAATTGGAGAGGACTGAAGTAGTTAAGGTTAGTCTCCCCCCGCTTGTAGTCCCATGCATAAAAGTGTCAATTCTAGAATCAATGACATTGAGGATCTTAGACTGAATTGATTTTGGAATGGAACTGTCAGATATTGGAAGGCCCAAATAAGTCTGTGGAAAAGAGGCTACTGGACAGTTCAGAATGCTCGCAATTCTTTGACTCCCTAAATCATTCATGGCTATAGGAACAAAAGTTGATTTTGAGAAGTTAATACTTAAACTGGTAGTAATCTAAAAAACTTTAAGAATTTCTTTCAGCCATTTTGCCATTGAATCCACTCCTTGTACTATGATCAAGGTATCATCGGCGTATTGGAGAACTGGGCACGGTTAATTTTGTAGAATTGGGTGTTGTAATAAACCTTGATGGCCAAAGCAGCGTATGGTTTGTTGTAGGATATCGGCTATAATGATAAAAATCAACGCTGAAATCGGATCACCCTGTCTAAGTCCTCTTTTCATTGGGATCCAAGGACCTGGGACGCCATTGAGCAGCACCGCTGTCTTTGCTGTTTGAGTCAGCATTTTAATCCAATTTATCCAATTCTCAGGGAAGCCTCTTATTCTAAGTAGTTGGAAAAGAAAGGGCCAGGAGATAGTGTCAAAAGCCTTAGTAAAATCCAATTTTAGGATGATAGTCTTTCTCTTTCTTTGTCTACAACATTGAATGATGTCTGCTGCATACATAAAATTGTGTGCCATACATCTCTTCCTGACAAATCCTGATTGATCCTGATCCACTAAGTATTTAATCTCCTGTTGTAGCCTAGCAGCTAACACTTTGGTGATAAATTTCACAGGACAATTTAGGAGGGAGATTGGTCTATATGAGTCTGAAGTGCAGATCTCTCTTTTTTTCTTAATTAGGACCATATAGGATCTGTTCAATCTATCTAACTCGAGAGTTTCGTGATAGAATTCCTGGAAGACAGAGAAAATATCTTGCTTAGCCAAGCTCCAAAATGACTGATAAAAACCGGAGCCGAAACCATCAGGTCCAGGGCTCTTGTCTCTTGGGACAGATTTGACGGCATTATAAATTTCCTCTTCAGAAACAGGAAAGGTGAGAGAAGATAGATCCCTCGGAGAGGGGTATAGAGAGTGGAGGTCTATAGATATTGAGGTTGTTTGTAACACCCTAAAATTTGTTTTTCTTCAAAAAGAGTTAAATTCATCTAATTATGTATTTTTGTGTACATTTAAACCTAGAAAAAATAATAATTTTTATTGAAATTAAAATTCATCATAAGTTTAGCAACATGGTTGTGCATTCATGCTGTTGCATATTATTTTTGTATTGTGTGGTACGAAATCAAATTTCAAATTCATTTGAATTTGTACTCAAAATTGGTTTGGAAAACTAGTTTAGAAAAAGAAAAAGGATTTTTCCTTCTCTCCATTGAATCCGGCCCGAGCAGCCCAGCTCCAGCCCGCTTTCCCCTCTCTCTTGGCTTCGGCCCAGTCGCAGCAGCGCCGGCCCGTTCTCCTCGAGCAGGCAAAGTTGCAGGCCTAATCTCCCCTCCGTGGCCCAGTAGCCAGAAGCCGAGCCATGCAGCTCCGCTCTCTTCTCTCTCTGCGACTGACGAACCTGCCCCGCCTTCCCTCTCGCTGACTAGTGGGACCCACCTATCGGGGTCATCCCTTTCCTCTCGTCACCAAGCCAGACTCTGTCGCCCGGAGTCCTAGGCCACGCCGTCTTCGCCGGTTGGCGTACGCGCCACGCCTAGGCCCTTTATAACTGAGCCCCAGGTGCGCCGCTCCCCTCTGCCAACCCTAGCGCAGCCGCCATAGCCCTAGCTTCGCGCTGTCTCCCGATTTGGATCTCGCTGAGGTGCCAAGCTCGCCGCCAAAGCCGCCGCGGCCCCTGTTGCTTCTCCATCATCTCTGAGCATCTACCGAGCTCCGCGTCGTGGTAAGGAAGCCGTAGGTACTGGCTTTGCTCTCCGTCACGCTCCGTATCCCTTTATTCATGCTCGCCGATGCTGCGTCGGACTCCCCGAGCCGCTCGAGCAAGTCTCGAGCCACCCTGGTGCCCTCACGTCCTTCCCCGACCCCCTAGCTGATTTCACTGTGCTTCCATATACCTCTCCACGCTCTTCCCGTGACCGATGAAGGCCGGAGTCATCGATTCAACGAACTCCGGTGAGGTTCAACCCCGTCGGCCATGGCACCACCGCGCGGCCCTCTGTTTTGGTCAACCTGAGCCCTAGAGCCACCGCAACCGTTCGATTCAGGATCAACAGTTGAAAATAGAAGATACCCCTTCGTCTGATATTTTGCTAAAGAGCCCCTGCGCTTTCCTATTTTCAAACCCATCGTCCCTGTATTTTTGCTAAAGAGTCCCTAAGCTTCTACTAAATAGAACCCACAGTCCATAGCGTATTTTTAGAATACGTTTACTTATATAAAAAAGGGAGTTTCCTTCGGTTTAGATCCATAATACGTTTCCATCTATTTACAGTTTTGCCACTGGTTTTTATAGGCCATAACTTTCACGTTTTAGCTCTGATTTGATCCATTCAACTTGTGTTAGGTTCGTAATTCCATAATCTAAGTGTTCATACTACTGTTAAGTGTGTTTTCAACTTTTAAAATTCAAGGTTCGCTTTAATTTATTATTTTACTAAAGGAAATCTGGTTTAATTGATAACTTCTTTGTTTTAGCTAAGATTTTTGTGATCTTCGCGTCTGTGTGCTCGTAGCATCGCGTAGAACCATTTTAAAACCTTTTTAACTTCTATTTCTACTATTTGGTGTATTGTTCTAATGAGCTTATGTTTGTTTGCTATGCATGTATGTATGGATGCCTTTGTCGTGCTGTTTGATCTCGACTAGACAGTGAGTTTTGTGTTGGTTGTCTAGAGCAACTCTTTGAAGATCAAGACCAATAGCGATACTTTGAATTAAGGCAAGTATAATATGAGGCTCCTTGTTACCTATTCACTTTAATACAATCTCAATTCATATGCATATGTTAATGAACCGCTTGGAGTCTATTTACCTTGATATTGCTTATCCTATCCTTGATTTACCTATAGGTTTTGCATATGGGTAGTATGCTCAGTTTGCTCCAACTAATATTGATTAAAGAATACAATTAAAGATATATGCAACATGGTATTAAAAGATCTTTTTAGCAACATGAAACCAAGGGGGCTAGAGCATTGGGCCTTTTCTTATGGTGCTCTAGTTTCTCTCCATAAGGACTCATCTTTAAGTGACAACCCAGGACCTACAGTACAACCATGAGGACCGCATGGCTCTGGTCTTAGTCCAGTACCTTGCTCTTTCTAGTTTGTAGCAGTTTACCGAAAGGGCAAGAGGGACATACCAGGCTGGGTATGGACCTCATCCCTAGGGTGTGTACTATGCTGCGAGTATTAGTGCCATTTCTGGAGATGACTCCATAACACTTGGGAGATGGAATCCTTAGCGGCTGCTTCTTATTAGAACAACTAGGGAAAAGCTTCGTTGTGTACCCTGCCTGCTCACCTTGGAAGTGGTTTGGGAGTAATTAACCCAGGCATATGGGCAACACGACTCATGGTGAAAGTGTACAGCCTCTGCAGAGTGTAAAACTGGTATATTAGCCATGCTCACAAACACGAGCGGCCTAGATCCTTACTGAATAGTTGGTTACTTGGATGGTTTGGGTTATGATTAAAATTGCTGATATCTCTAATTATTCATATTCGGGAGCCTAAGCATAACTTAGCAAATTATGATTAATAATAAAATATGACCAACTAAAAGTGCTTATCACAGTTCAGCCGTGTCAAGCCTTTTGAGCCTGCATCCCCTCATGTTATGCTTGCTAAGCGGTAGAAGCTTACGCTTGTTTTATTTCAATACTTTGGCAAAATCTCGGATGGGTACTAGATGGAGGTTCTTCAGTGGAGTTCCTCAAGAGGTGTTAGGCTTGTGATGAACCAGTTGACGATTCCTATGGTGTTGGAGGCCTCGCCAAAAGAATAGAGTTATAGTATATACTATAAAGTAAGACTATGTCTTTTGGAACAAATATTTGTGCACTATGTATTTGAGGCATTGTCTTTGATATTACCCCTTCATTTATAACTATATGTGTGAATTGAATTCCTGGACACACATATGGTGTGTATCTGGTTTTGTCCTTAAAACCGGGTGCTACAAAGTGGTATCAGCATTATGTCGACTGTAGGACACAAGCCTTGTTAGAAAATGGTCGTTTTAATGTTCAAATTTTGCTATGAAATCCTTGGTCTATAAACCTTGCTATTTTCTCCTATACTATATTCTTGTCTTTGTTGTTCATCTCCTCCTTGTAGCTATAAATTTTGTCGCTATCTTCACCCTTGCTTTGAAGTGCTTTTAGAGATATCACTTACCACATTCTTGTGCAAAATGAAGGTGAAGCTATAGAGTTTTGAACCCTTGATACAACAAGAACGCTAGTAACGTGAGTAGAGTCATTGAGTCCTAATGCTGGAATTGTGAACCTGTAATGTTTGAATGGTTGTCTTGATGTTCATGCTTGATTTGGATCTTTGTAATGATTGCAATGATTTTGTGGGTTATGCTCACAATTTCATTTAGTTTACATGATAAGGCATAAGGACCAATGATTAGATAGTTGGGTTGGTTTTTCTTGTCCTAGCGCGTGCTATTTTCTGAGCAGTTAGTGTTCATTGGGTTACATCTCCAAGGGTAAAGCCCAAAAGTCATGAAAGTTTTATGGATGAAAGTAGACTTCTGTATCTTTCATATGCCACTAGAATTACCTTCATATCTATTATGGTTTGGGAGTTATGACCTCTACAAGTTGAAGTTTCTGCAATGTCTGGGAGTCTAAACAGTTTTGGTTGTGTTCTGTTTTGGTCTAACTTAACCTCAGAATCTGGCAAGATGGTCTATACAAAAGTTGTAGAGAATTTCATAAGCTTTCTAGCCAAATAAGGAACGTCTTCATATGATTTCTGGAACTTGAGATATAGCTGTCTTTCTGAACTGCTACTAGTAATTCTCATCGAGAAAAATTTAGATTGATTGTTTTATCATGTGAACTACTTCTGGATCATGGATTACAACCAATAATTATGCTAAATGTTGCAAATAGATGGTTTCTACCAGGAGAAGTGCTTCATGTGATGCCAGAAGGAATGCCCCCAATGCTAATCCACCGCCACCAATTCCTCCAACTATAGAGCAATCTATGGTGATACAGACTCAATTGCTATAGACCTTTGTTCAGAATGTATGCATCAACTCACATCAAGCACCACCAAGGGACAATCATGGTGAATTTATAAAGGGACATCCACCGACATTCTCTCATGCAAGTGATCCACTAGAAGCTGATGACTGGCTTAGAGCTGTGGAGCGACAACTTAACATAGCTTAGTGTAATGACCATCAGAAAGTGCTTTATGCTTCCGGTCAACTTTAAGGAGCAGCTTCAGACTGGTGGGAATTATGTCAGATTGAGAAAGATGTAAATCAGATTTGTTGGGAAGATTTCAAGACTGCCTTTAGATCTTATCTTGTTCCAGAAGCTTTGGTGGAGATCAAGGAGGAGAAGTTCCTCAACTTGAAACAAGGCTCCATGACAGTGTGTGAGTATCATAACAAATTCACTCATCTGTCATGTTATGCTCTAGGAGAGGTGGTTAATGATGCCAAGAAACAAAAACGCTTCTTGAAAGGATTAAATGATGGACTTCAACTGCAGTTGATGACTATTGTGTATCCCGACTTCCAAACTTTGGTGAACAGGGCCATTTTGATTGAGAACAAACGTCAAGAGATGGAAGAGAAGAAAAGGAGAATTCAAACCTAGTCTATAGGTAGTAACACACGTCCCCGCTATACTCCCCAGCAAGAATTTCAGTAGAGATACCAGGAACCAACTAGTCAGTGGGATTTTGATCATCCTCAACAACTCCCTCAATACTAGCAAGAGCAACAATATGTGAACCAGAGTCCACCCCAAGAACCACTCATCAACTCCCTAATGAAGGATAGTGTGCCCAACACCCCCTCTTTAGGCAAGAAGTGCTACCGTTGTGGTGAGCCCGGTCATTATGCGAGTCAGTGTCCAAAGAAGCCGAACAAGCAACAATCCCGCAACAGAAACCATAAACAACGGACTCATGTGCAAGGCAGAGTCAATTATGTGATGATAGAATCTGCACAAGAAGCCCTAGATGTTGTGTTTGGCACATGTCTAGTCAACTCTAGCCCTGCATCAGTTTTGTTTGATTCTGGAGCTTCACATTCCTTCATTGCACATCGTTTTGTTAAGGAGCACAATATACCAAAGTGTCCTATGAAGAAACAAATGTTAGTTGACTCACCTTGTGGGGATATGGAAGCTACACTAATGTGTCCTAGTGTAAGAGTTGAAATAAGGGGGTAGAGTTTTTGGCAAATCTGATTGTGCTGAAGTCTTCAAGCATAGATGTAATTCTTGGAATGGATTGGCTAAATCCACGAAAGGCTATTATCCACTGTGAGAATGGTATAGTACACTTGACATCCAAGTCAGGAGAAGAAGTTTTATGCAAGGCAACTACAACAACAAGAAAGGTGTGCAGTATCAATCAGATGGAAGGTGCAACCATAGATAAGACCAAGGTTGTTCATGAGTCCCTAGATGTTTTTCTTGATGATTTGCCAGGTATGCCGCCAGATCGGGATATTGAATTTATTATTGAGCTTTTGCCTAGAACTGCACCCATAGCCATGAGACCATTTCGGATGGGAGTCAATGAGCTAGAAGAACTTAAGAAACAGTTAAAGGAGCTATAGGATAAAGGTTTCATACGTCCTAGTTCTTCACCATGGGGTGCCCTAGTTATATTTGTTGATAAGAAAGATGGTGTCGACGCAAAAACATGTTAATGCACCTGGCACATAGCAAGTCGGAAGGATCCACTTGATAGAGCAAGGCTGGAGATCCGCTTGGCTTCAACGCAGGGGTAGTCGATCCTACGAATTCCTGAAGGCGTGCTAGTCAATTTGACCTACAATTAACAAGGAGAGAAAGTTTATCAGTAATTTAAGGTGGAACATGCTGGTTTTGCCCAGACAGTTCCAAATGTGCCGCTTCAGGAGCTGCCAGACAGGAAAATCGACTAAATAGCCGATACGAGAGGAAATCGGCTGTTACGGACTGTGAAGCTCGTGGGTCACAATTGATTGCATGTTGACAAGTACAATGCACACAGGTATAAGTAAAATCATCAGCTAGGTGGATATTACCAATGTAAAGCGTTGAGCCGATGAATCTAACGAGAAAGGATATAGCTTGTGAACAAATCGACTATCAGTACAAATAGATCTTTAGACATTCTGAATCTAATCTGTTACCATCAACAGTGAGGTTCGATGGCAGCTATGATGATAATAACAAACTAAAACTGAAGAATCCATAAAACCATCTATACATTGATAGGTTTTCTGAAAGACATGCTATATGTCTGAAAGCGCAAATAAATCGACTGAAAAAGCCGATTCAAGTAGAGAAAGCGTCATAGCATATGAGCAATCGACCATTCAATACGAACAAACCTATAAACTCCTCAAATCTAACCTATTATCTTTAACAGTGGGGTTCGACCGGATCGATGGCAGCCATAATAAAGATAACAGATTAAACCTTTAAAGAAAACGGATCTATTCACATTTAACAGGGTCATGAAAACATGCTATGAACGTTAAAGTGAGGGCGATCAGCTATTTATCCGATGTAGGCATAGCAAATAGTCCAGGTCATGTCTGATCAAAAACAAATCTACCAACTAGCATCCTCCGATCTAAAGTGCCATCAGTGGGGATCGATCGGATCATTGCCGCCATAATAGCGAACTATAGACTAGATTTAACTAGCTAGTAAACTTCCTCAAGATCGGACATGTCTTGACAACGTACTATGCACGACCAAGATCGAAGTAGAACAGCCGATGAAACATAACCCGTCACTAAAAGCAAGAAACATCGTATTGTAACAAAGTGAACGACAGACTAAAAGGATGTGAGGCTGATCTAGATTGATCTTGATCGAGCAGGTTGATATTGCTAAAAACTAATGACAATAGGAACATCAGCAAGATCGGTAACTTAATGAATCTACTAGAAGGATGCCACCCTTAAGTAAAGCCGATACTTGACCTTGATCTAATTCGAGTAGTGGAGGTTGAACTTAACCGATGCAGCCGTACTTGAACTAGACAAGAGTTGATAACTAGCTTATGCTAGAGCTCGTAGTGGAGGTCGAACTTAACCGATGAAGCCTTACAAATCAAAGCATAAGCCATGACAGTACTTATAGACAAGCCAGAGGTCGACCGGACCAATGCAGCCCTGCTTGTTGAAGAACTCGCCGAGATCTACACTACTCATACTCCTAAGGGTTCACGTGAAGCCGAAAAAAGTAATTAGTATTGATTGATTGGATGTTCTTTACAATAATCGGGGTCCAATATTTATACGCGGAACCTAAACATGAATTCTACTCAAGTATGACTCATTGCAACCTTTGGTATAAAAGAAAACACTCCTAATTTAAGATAATTTGGACCCTAATCTTTCCCTTCTTGTAGAGTCTGACATGTCTTTCCCGACGCCAACCATAGCTTATTGTCGTTATCTACTGACGTCATTTGAAGAGAGCCGATTCTAGTGCCGTATGTGAATTAGCTGATATCGACCCTTATGCAATCGAATCCTTGATGACACAATCTTGGAAGCTTCGAGTTCCCACATTCTTCTTCTCAAATTTTGGTGCAAACACATGCCCTCCAATTTTGGGATAAAAGTAATTTTATTCCAAAATTACCACGTTTGTACCCCCGATAGGTCCGTAGTGACGGGTAGAGAATCTTGATCTGGGGCCTACTATCTGTCACCATCCTTGCCTGCTCATGAGCCCATTCTTCAAAGCTTCACGAGAGCACCATTGCTTCATGGGCGCTTGGATCCATCTTTTCAGACCAACTATAAATGTCTATCCGACTCTGGCGAGAGCAACTCAACAACTCAATTATGTTTCTCTTCTGCTTTCTTCCTTGAGTGCCCTTGGCTCTGCCAGACCCTCCATGGTCTAATTTCTTGCTATGAGGGTCTTGAGTGGTTAGAAGAATTCTTGTGCATAGGGTGATTATGTCACTCATTTCAGCGCCTTGTCGAGCAAGAGGATCAACTACTGTGGTTAGAAGAATTCTTGTGACATCACATGAGTTTTCTCACCATGATCGCAGAGCTATTCTAGTGTTTGCAAGGGCTAAAATGTGTGGACACCTTTCCCTTGTTCGCCTTATCAAATGCTCATCGGAGAAACCATAGACTTCTTTCCCATGGTTTCTTAGCCACCAAAAAATGGACATCTTTTAGCAGGCGGCTTTCTTCCCCATTTTTTCCTAGCCACCGAGAAATCGGTTGGATATATGGGCATCTTTTAAGCAGACGGCCTTTTCTCTCCCCTAACGCACTTCTATCAGTGGGCCTATATGACTCCCTTCAATCCAAAGAAGTCTTAGTGGGTTGATCGTCAGTTAATGTAAACCTTTTGTATTAATCCCATGGTATCTTGTAATTATGGGAAGCAATAAGTCCAAATCCGTTGTTTCTTCATGATCCGTCCCTGATTTTCTTGAGTGTCGATCCGTTTCCATAACTGACTTTAATTCCATAACCCTGACGAAGCCTATCTTCTCGCCTCCCAGGCTATATATACGGGCCATGGTTGTGGATCAAAAAACAACCTGCTTCGTCCCAAACCTTCTGTGTCTTTGGTACGATTTTGCTTTCGCATAGGTTCAAAGGCATGGAGAACGACAAGAGGTTTGCGGAAGAGGCCTTTGATGGGTCTATGTCACCACGCCAGCGTCTTTGTCACTAGGAGGATGCAACCCATGATCTTGGGCGGATGGACCTTCATCTGAACGCGCTGCAGTATGCTCCCATTGTCTTAGACATAGGGCCGACTCCACTCAACCTCCAAGGTCATCTTCATCAACAATTCGCCGCCCGCTCCCCCACTACCCAAGGAAGTAGATCAACAACGATGATCTAATCGCATCCATCGATTAGGCTGGCCAGAAGCTCGCCGACTGCCTTTCCATCGTGGAATCAGCTCTGACCACTTTGGTTCAGTGCCGATCATCCTTCGATTCTGATCTATTGGAGGCCAATCAGGAAACTCTAGGGGTTGCAGTCACCATCCATCAAGATGCCCTAAGGGGCAGATCCATCGACTAGGTGGGGGAGAGGATGGCCGAGGTTGAGGCTAGAATCATGGGTGAGATGCCCACCACACTTTTCTATTTCTTCTCAATTTTGTCTTCAAGATCTTGATTATCCCTTCCTCGAATCTTTCTAGATCTATCGGCCCAGTTAGAAAGCCTTTGATCAGCTACAGAGTACGTGACAGGATTCATCAACGCCAGGGGTGCAGTGCTGGAGGTTCGCTTGTACGACGTCCCAAACCACGTTAGAGAGGTTGCCCTTCATGGTGTTCATCATGGTGCTGCCGTGGCATTCGCTATTGCACAAGCTCGCTCTAGCCACGAGCTTCGACTTCTTCCCCATGGGTTTTTAGCCACCAAACACCCTGAGGATCATGAGCATCTGGTCAAGGACTTCTTCAACGCCACCGACTCCGTAGCTCTCGCTTCCCAGGCCAAAGACATAGTGAACAAAGTGTTTTATGGCCTTTAGCTTGTAATAGGAGAAGCTAGCAAACAATCTCTTCATTTTAAGTGGTTTTTTCTTTTGCCCTGTACTCATGTTCCATGTACCAATTTGTCTGTGTTTGTTTTTGCTCTATAGGCGATACATATCGTACCGGCTTTTACCCCTTCGAGTTTATTTTTGAACTAGAGGTGATACCCTTCTGGTATCGGCTATTAGAACTGATGACCGAACAAATCGACTATTAAGTATTAATCCAAACGCTAGGATAATATTTCTTTAGATATTTTCTATTGATTGCTCTGTCAAACTCCTCTTCTCCTCCTAGTGTTTCCAAAATATAAGCATTGTCAAGCGCACAACTTTTAATCCGATAAGATCGTTTCCAATTAGGTGACCATTTGTCGAACTTGCTGTCTTTTGACCTGATCAGCAATTTCGCTTTCTAGACTAAGTCTCCTTCAGAAAATTGTTTGCTCTTGACCTTTTTATTGTAATACTTCACAACCCTCAGTTTATTGGCTTCGATATTCTCAAGAGCACGCAGCCGATGGCAACTCAAGTCCTCTAAGTCGTCTATCATAAGATTCTTGTAGACTTTGGCTGACAAATCATTTTGCAATGTGACACGCCTCAATCCAGTTTGAATCTCCCAAGGAAGGACTACACTATGACCATACACAAGTTCATAAGGTGACGCTTTAATCGATCCATGATAGGCCATCCTATATGTCTATAGTGCCTCATTAAGCGTTGAATACCACTTCCTTGGCTGCTCTTCAATCTTTTTCTTGATCAGCTTAATCATAATCTGATTGGATGCCTCTGCCTAGCCATTAGCCTGAGCATAGTAAGGAGAAGAATTTAACAACTTAATTCCCATACTGGCAGCAAAATCTCCGAACACTTCTGATGTGAACATTGTCCCCTGATCAGTAGTAATAGTTTGAGGAATCCCAAAACGATACACAATGTGCTCCTTGACAAAACTAATCATGTTCTTTGAGGTTATTGTCTTCAAAGGAATTGCCTCAACCCACTTAGTGAAGTAATCTGTTGCTACCAATATAAACTTATGTCCTTTGTTTGAAGGCGGAAAAATCTGGCCAATTAAATCAATTCTCCAACCTCGAAACGGCCATGGTTTGATTATTGGATTCATAGCCGATGCGGATGATTTCTGAATATTAACAAAACATTGACAATTCTGACACCCCTTATAATATTCAAAATAATCTAGTATTGTTGGCTAGAATATCCAGTCCTACGAATAATCCATTTCATCTTATAAGCCGATTGATGAGCTCCACATATCCCTTCATGTACTTCACCCATCAACACATTAGCTTCTTCTTGATTTAAGCATTTAAGCAACACCCCATCGACTGTTTTGTAATATAGCTGATCATCTAGCAAAACATACTTAGTCAATTTATACCTTAGCTTCCTAGTAACCTTCTGTGATGGATTCTTAAGGTAATCGGCTATTTCAACTCTCCAATCATTATTCGAGGTCTCACTACTTAAGACCTCTTGAAACACTCGATAACCTGATGCACTTTGAGCCAAACGATTAGCCTCTTGATTCTGTGCTCTCGGAATATGCTAAAGAGAAACATGAGGAAATTCCTTAAGTAACCTTTGGCACTCATCATAGTATCCCCTTAGAGTATCTTCTTTACATTCATATAGGCCGATCAACTAATTAACAATTAACTGTGAATCTCCAAATACTTTAATTGCCTCGGCCTTTACCTCATGAAGAAGTTGAAGCCCCTTAAGAATAGCCTCATATTCTGCTTGGTTGTTGGTAATCATTGGTTCAGTTGGAAAAGCAAACTCAAAACTCCCCCTCCCTGAGGTGAAATAATAACAATACCAATGTCACCACCTTGCTTGCATGATGATCCATCAAAAAATAATGTCCAAGGTACCGGCTCTACATAGCCAACACTTGGCTTATGATGCCGGGTGACAAAATTAGCTATTACTTACCCTTTGACTACTTTAGCTGATTCGTACTTCAAGTCAAATTCTAACAATGCAAGAATCCACTTTCCCATTCTCTCATTTAATATTGGCATCGATAGCATGTGCTTGATCACATCAGCCTTGGAGACAACGGTACACTCATCCGATAACAAGTAATGTCGCAACTTAGTGCAAGAGAAATATAAGCACAAGCATAACTTTTCAATAGAAGAACATCTCATTTCTAGATCCAAAAGTCTTCTACTTAGATAGAAAATAACTTGTTCTTTTCCTTCAAACTCTTGCATTAAGGTTGATCCAATCGTTTGGTCATCGGCCGATACGTACAACTTGAAAGGCTTACCTTGCTAAGGAGGGACCAACATGGGTGGACATTTCATGTATTCTTTTATCTCCTCAAACGCCTTTTGTTGTACGTCACCCTACTTAAATTCTTGATTATTTTTCAACTTCAACAAGGGAGAAAATGGCATAACCTTTTCTGACAAATTTGAAATAAACCTCATGATAAAATTAATCTTACCAAGCAAAGATTGTAACTCTGTTTTAGTAGTCGGGGGCACTGCTTCATCAATTGCTTTTATACTTTTTTGACCAATTTTGATTCCTCTCTCGTGGACCATAAAACCCAAAAATTGTCCAACTGACACTCCAAAGGCATACTTATTGGGATTTATCTTTAGACCATGTTTTCTTGTGCACTCCAAAGTCTCCCGCAAATTAGCTAGATGTTCCTTGTACCCGTTAGATTTTACTATCACATCGTCAATGTAGATTTCAACAATCCTATCGATCAACTTATAAAAAATATAATTCATCGCCCTCTGATAAGTTGCACCGGCATTCTTCAAACCAAAGGTCATCACAACCCATTCAAATAAGCCGATTGCGCCTGGGCATCTAAAAGTTGTTTTGGCTATGTCGTCCTCAGCCATAAAAATTTGGTTATACCCAGCATTGTTGTCCATGAAACTAATAACCTTGTGCCCGGCTACCGCATCTACCAACATATCAGCTATCGGCATCGGATAACCATCCATGGGTGTAGCCTTGTTCAGAACTCTGAAATCGATGCAAACTCTTAACTTCCCATTCTTCTTATACACAGGAACAACATTTGATATCCACTTCGCATATCGGCACGGTCAGATAAATTTTGCTTCTAGTAATCTTTCAGTCTCCATTTTGATATCATCAAGAACATTTGGGTTGAATCTCCTCAGAGCTTGTTTAAACGGCCGATATCCAGGTTTGATTGGCAACCGATGTTCAACAATCGATCGGTCGAAACAAGGCATCTCATAGTATTCCCAATCAAAGCAATCTTTAAATTCCTTTAATAAATCCACCAACTCTTGCTTCTACTCAGGATCCAACTTAGCACTTACATACGTCAGCCTAGGCCTATCTCCAGAACCAATATATATCTCTTCTAATTCATCAGCCGATGTAAAGCCATGTCCTAGTTTACTATTTGTACCATCTATTGGATTATCCATTAAAACAAATTATCAAAGCCGACTGCTTGGATCGGCTATTGGCTTTCATCATTGACTTTAATGAAGCCTCCTTCCCATAGCTTGCCAGAAAAACACTCAAAGTCTTCTAGCTCCCAATACATTGGATCAGCTGTTGCGATACTCACAGAATCATCAGCATGAACGAGATCAACATTATCTCCATGCCACTGAATCAAGCATTGATGCATAGTCGATGGTACACAACAATTTGCATGAATCCAATCATGACCAAGGAGTAAATTGTATGACCCTTTTCCATCAATGACGAAGAATGTGGTGATCAAAGTTTTACTTCGATTGTCAATTCGACGTTCATTGCCCCCCTAGTCTTGGATGCATTACCCCCAAAATCCTTAAGCATCATGTTGGTCTCAATCAAATTTCCTGGTCCCTTGCTAAGTTTATGAAAAGTGATGTAAGGCATAAGATTGATGAAGCACCTCTATCCACCAACATCTTGCTCATCGGCTTCCCATCAACAAAACATTTTACATATAAAGCCTTTAAGTGTTGATGCTTGATTGGCTTATCGAATAAAGCCTACTGTATCACTGTCAACTTGGCAACTATCTCCTCATACTCCAATTCATCGAAATCTGAATAGACTTCTTGATCTACTAGAGCCCTGAATTCTAACGGCAACAGAAAAGCCATTTGAATATTAGCCGATGGTTGACCCCTATCGGTTGTTTGTTTAGCGCACCACACTTGAGGTCTACTAGATGCCTAAGCATGTTCTAGCTCTCTGTTCCTTAGGCATTGCACCCTTCTTTTCTGGCTTCTTGTTAAACCTCATGGACACCATTGCCCTTCCTGCCAAACAAACTTTTCCTCATTATTTTCTTCTTCATGATCAACCCAGTTCTGATCAGCAACTCGCTTCCCAAGCCGATCATGAACACTTCTATTTTTAAGCGCTGATCCATATTATTATGATGGTACTCATCTTGAGCATGGATAGACTGGCGGTTGGCTTGAGATTGCCTAAACTCCCAATATTGCTCGCTGCACTCTGGTCAATTATTTCTCTCTTTCTTCTAGCATGGATAGACTGGCGTTGTGAAATTTGCAGAACTTCTTATTCTTCAACTGATCAGGAGGCAACATAACATGATTGTCGGGCAACTTGATCTATCCCCTCTCAAGCAAGAAATCGAAGAGCTTGTCCGATTTTGTGACATCGAAGTCATAGCTCTCTTCAACTCTTTTTCCCCAAGGACTTGGCACCATCACTGTCTTCTTACCCCAATTCTAGTTGGCCACAGCAATTTCTTCTTCTTCATCGTCCTCATAGCCGTCATCGACTGGATATGGATTATAGGTTTCGGCAATTGTGGCACTTTTCTAGAATCGGGTATCTCTACGCATGTTCTGAAATTCACTATTGAGCATTGCCACTCGTTGAGCCACCTGACCCAAGTTGTCAAATTCTTGCCCCAGTAGCTTCTCTCTCCATGTTGGCAACATTCCTTGAATGGCCAAAGCAGCTAGCTGATCATCAGTCAAGTTCAATGAGAAGCATAAATTTCAGGTCTATCGGAACCTCTGAAGAAACTCGGTGCCCGATTCATTAGTTCTCTGCCTTATAGTTGTCAAATCAGTAATATTCTTTTCTCCTGTCCTAGTGTAAAAATATGTATGAAACTTCTTCTCTAGGTCAGCCCAATTAGCAATGGAGTTAACTGGTAGCGATGAAAACCAAGTGAAGGTTGGTCCTGACAGGAACAAGAAGAAGAAATGAACTCGATGGGCCTCTTCAATGGATGCTTCGCCCAACTGTGTAAGATACCGACTGACATATTCTATTGCGCTTGTGCTATCTTGGCCAGTGAACTTAGCAAACTCCGAGAGCCTGTAATTTGTAGGAAGAGCGACCAAATCATACCACTCTGGATATGGGCGTTTATACAAGAAGGTCTACCCTTTTGGCTTCAAATCGAACTGATTCTTCATCATCTTGGTCACTCTAAGCAACAACTCATCAGCATTTGGATTTGGATTTCTTTGCAATTGCTGATCCATCTGTGGATTAAAATTTTGGGTACCTTGATACCCTGGAATTGGAATCATGTGAAGGGTATTGTAATCTATGCCATAATGATATCCTTGTGGAATCTCTATCTGCTGGGTCTTTTGCTGGTTTGCTGCTTGAAGTCTCTGGTTGTAAATGCTGGGATCTGTATCTCTACGAATCCTTTGAACTGATAGCGTTATTTTTTGAGCCGACGACGGTATCTGGCCTGCTGTGCCAAAATTAACCATTTGATTTCGAACTTGCCCCATCGACTGTTGCACAGGCTACACTGACGATCCAGAATTATACTGCATCTGATTAGTAGTAGCACCCTGAACTTGATCAGATGAGCTCTGAACTGCCAGGACATCATCATTACCAGCTGGTGCTGCTTCTTGATGGCTAGTACCGGCTTGATTAGTCCCTTGAGTCAACGAATGTGAAATATTGTAGTAAACCGGTCCAACCTGATCAATTGGATAACCATGAAACACCTCTTTCATGGTGTTGTGGAATGTGTTCAAGAAAACTGTATTATGGTTCAATATGGCATCATGAATAGATTTGTTTGCAGCCTCTATGAAGAAATGCCTATCCTCAGCTTCGTCTGTATCTGACTGCCCATGCAACAAAACTCTTGGTAGTGGATATTTCTGAACAACTTTATTGTCGTGTGTCTTGGTGTAGGACAACAAACACTTGTTCTAAAATTCTTCTATAGCTTTGCTGATGACATCTTTATCCTCATCAGGTAGGTCTTCATAAGGCACCATAAGAATGTCACTGTTGTTGTAAGTCACCATGATGATTGTTGGGTCCCACCGAGCGTGCCAGAACATGTGTCAGCGCAAAAATATGTCAATGCGCCTAGCACACAGCAAGCTGGAAGGATCTGCTTGATGGAGCAAGGCTGGAGATCCGCTTGGCTTCAACGTAGGGGTAGTCGATCCTATGAATTCCTAAAGGCATGCCAGTCAATTTGACCTGCAATTGACAAGGAGAGAAAGTTTATTAATAATTAAAGGTGGAACATGCCGGTTTTGCCCAGACAGTTCCAAGTGTGCCGCTTCAGGAGCAGCCAGACAGGAAAATCAACTAAACAGCCGATACGCAAGGAAATCGGCTATTACGGACTGTGAAGCTCGTGGATTGCAATTGATTGCATGTTGACAAGTACAATGCACGCAAGTATAAGTAAAATCATCAGCTAGGTGGATATTACCAAATGTAAAGCGTTGAGCTGATGAATCTAATGAGAAAGGATATAGCATGCGAACAAATCAACTGTCTAGTACAAATAGATCTACAAACGCTCTGAATCTAATCTGTTACCATCAACAGTGAGGTTCGATGGCAGCTATGATGATAATAATAAACTAAAACCAAAGAATCCATAAAAGCATCGATACATTGACAGGTTTTCTGAAAGACATGCTATATGTGTGAAAGCGCAAATGAATCACCTGAAATAGCCGATTCAAGTAGAAAAAGGGTCATAGCATATGAGCAATCGACCATTCAATACGAACAAACCTATAAACTCCTCAAATCTAACATATTATCTTTAACAGTGGGGTTTGACCAGATCGATGGCAGCCATAATAAAGATAACTGATTAAACCTTTAAAGAAAATGGATCTATTAATAGGGTCATAAAAACATGCTATGAACGTTAAAGTGCGTGCGATCGGCTATTTAGCCGATGTAAGCATAGCAAACAGTCAAGGTCACGCCTGATCTAAAACAAATCTACCAACTAACATCCTCCAATCTAAAGTGCCATCAGTGGAGATCTATTGGATTGTTGCAGCCATAATAGCAAACTATAGACCAGATTTAATTAGCTAGTAAACTTCCTCAAGATCGGACATGTCTTGACCATGTACTATGCATGACCACGTACTATGCATGACCAAGATCAAAGTAGAACAGCCGATGAAACATAACCCGTCGCTCAAAGTAAGAAACATCGTATTGTAACAAAGTGAATGACGGACTAAAAGGATGTGAGGCCGATCTAGATCAATCTCAATCGGGTAGGTTTATATTACTGAAAACTAATGATAATAGGAACGGTAATTTAATGAATCTACCAGAAGGATGCCACCCTTAAGTAGAGCCGATAACTTGACCTTGATCTAATTCGAGTAGTGGAGGTCGAACTTAACCGATGCACCCGAACTTGAACTAGACAAGAGTCGATAACTGCTTATGCTAGAGCTCATGGTGGAGGTCGAACTTAACCGATGCAGCCTTACAAACCAAAGCATAAGCCATGACGGTACTTACAGACAAGCTAGAGGTCGGCTGGACCGATGCAGCCCTGCTTGTTGAAGAACTCCCGAGATCTACACTACTCCTACTCCTAAGGGTTGGCGTGAAGCCAAAAAAAGTAATTAGTATTCATTGATTGGATGTTCTTTACAATAGTCGGGGTCCAATATTTATACCCGTAACCTAAGCATGAATCCTACTCAAGTACAACTCATTGCAACCTTTGGTATAAAAGAAAACACTCCTAATTTAAGATAACTTGGACCCTAATCTTTCCCTTTTTGTAGAGTTCAACATGTCTTTTCCGACACCAACCGTAGCTTATTGTCGTTATCTGCTGACGTCATTTGAAGAGAGCCGATTCTAGTATCATATCTAAATCAACTAATATCGACCCTTATGCAATCGATTCCTTGATGATACAATCTTGGAAGCTTCAAGTTCCCGCGTTCTTCTTCCCAAATTTTGGTGTAAACAGATGGTACACAAAGGATGTGTGTGGATTATCGCTCTCTCAATGAGGTAACCATCAAGAACAAGTATCCTTTGCCTAGAATCGATGATCTGTTTGATCAGTTAATAGGTGCTTGTGTGTTCTCCAAGATTGATCTTTGCTCTGGTTATCATTAGTTGAGGATTCGTTCATCGGACATTCCCAAGACTGCCTTTACTACTCGGTATGGATTATATGAGTACACGGTTATGTCTTTTGGATTGACTAATGCCCCTGCATACTTCATGTATATGATGAATAAGGTGTTTATGGAGTATCTCGACAGGTTTGTTGTTGTCTTCATTGACGATATTCTGGTCTTCTCCAAAATAGAGGCAGAACATGAAGAGCATTTGAGATTAGTTTGCAAAAACTTAGAGAACATCAACTGTATGCTAAGCTAATTAAGTGTGAGTTCTGGCTGAAGGAAGTCTCTTTTCTTGGGCATGTTATCTCTAATGGTGGAGTAGCTATGGATCCTAAGAAGGTTAGTGATGTGTTGAGTTGGAGTCCGCCTTAGGATGTAAGTGAAGTCCGGAGTTTCCTAGGAATGGCCGGATATTATCGGAGGTTCATTGAAGGTGTTTCTAAGATTGCCAAGGCTATGACATCGCTACTTAAGAAGAATGTTAAGTTTGTATGGACTGAGCAATGCCAAGCCAGTTTTGAAGAGTTGAAGAAAAGGTTGACTACAACTCCGGTGCTGGTACTACCAGATCTGAACAAGAGTTTCTCCATCTACTGTGATGCAACTCGACTTGGTCTAGGTTGTGTTCTTATGCAAGAAGGATGAGTAGTGGCTTATGCATCTAGGCAACTAAGGAAGCATGAACTAAATTATCCGACTCATGATTTGGAGTTAGCAGCTGTGGTTCATGCATTGAAGATTTGGAGACATTATCTTATTGGGCATAAGTGTGATATTTATACAGACCACAAGAGTTTGAAGTATATCTTCACTCGGTCAGAGCTGAACTTGAGGCAACGACGTTGGTTAGAGCTAATCAAGGACTATGATCTAGAGGTACACTATCACCCTGCCAAGGCAAATGTTGTAGCTGATGCTCTGAGCCAAAGGAGCTATGTTAATGCAGCTCTAGTGACACAGTTACCTAAGGAGTTATGTGCTGAATTCGAGCATCTTAATTTGGGAATAGTTGCTAATGTGATGGAATTGGAAGTGGAACCTACACTTGAACAAGAGATCCGCAAGGGTCAGTTGGAAGATGAGAAAATCAAAGAGATAGCAGAACTTATCACAATTGGCAAAGCATCGGGTTTTCGATTGGATGATCAGGGAACAATGTGGTTTGAAAGAGAATATGTGTGCCAGACATAAAGTCCATTCGAGAGATGATTCTAAGAGAAGCTCATGACTCAGCATACTCTATCCATCAGGTAGTACTAAGATGTACCTAGATTTGAAGGAGAAGTACTTTTGGTATGGTTTGAAAAGAGATGTGGCCGAGTATGTAGCAATATGTGAAACATGTCAGTGAGTTAAGGTAGAAGATCAAAGGCCAGCTGGTTTACTTCAACCTATGAAGATACCCGAGTGAAAGTAGGAAGAAGTTGGTATTGATTTTATTGTTGGATTACCATGAACACAGAGTGGTTATGACTCAATTTGGGTAATAGTAGATCGGTTGACTAAGGTTGCTCACTTCAAACCGGACAAGACTACATATACGGGTGCAAAGTTGGTAGAATTATACATGCAACGGATAGTATGTTTGCATGGGGTTCCTAAGAAGATTATGTCAGATAGAGGTACTCAGTTTACATCACACTTTTGGAAGAAATTGCATGAGTCTATGGACACTAAGTTGAACTTCAGCTCAGCTTATCATCTACAAACTGATGGACAAATAGAGAGAACCAATCAGATCTTAGAGGATATGTTGAGAGCTTGTGCTTTGCAATATAGTACAAGTTCTGATAAGAGTTTATGTTACGCTGAGTTCTCCTACAACAATAGTTACCAGAAGAGTCTCAAGATGGCACCATTCGAGGCACTATATGGTAGAAAGTGCAGAACTCCATTGTTCTGGAACCAGACAGGAGAAAGTTAAGTGTTTGGACCTAAGGTCCTCAAGGATGCTAAAAGGCAAGTGCAGACTATCAGACAAAACTTAAAAGTGGCACAGTCAAGGCAGAAGAGTTATGCTGACACATGAAGAAGAGAGTTGGTATTTGTACCTAAAGATTATGTCTATCTCAAAGTGTCACCCATGAAAGGCATAAAGTGGTTTAATGTGAAGGGCAAGTTAGCACCTCGCTATATTGGTCCATTTAAAGTTCTAGAAAGAAAAGGAGAAGTGGCTTATCAGTTGGAATTGCTAGAGAGCTTGCCTAGGGTACATGATGTATTCCATGTGTCTCAACTAAAGAAGTGCTTGCGTGTGCCGAAGGAATAAATACCTTTGGAGGAGCTCAATGTGAAGGAGGACCTTACCTACAAAGAGTATCCGGTCAAGATCTTGGAAACCGCTGAGAGAGTTACTCGAAGTAAGGTGATCAAGATGTGCAAGGTTCAATGTTATATATACTTAGAGGATGAGGCTACTTGAAAAAGAGAAGATGATCTAAAGGCGGAGTACCCGCAACTTTTTGAGGCAACATCTTCCGAATCTCGAGGATGAGATTCATTTTAAGGGGGGTAAGTTTGTAACACCCTAAAATTTGCTTTTCTTCAAAAAGAGTTAAATTCATCTAATTATGTATTTTTTGTGTACATTTAAACCTAGGGAAAATAATAATTTTTATTGAAATTAAAATTCATCATAAGTTTAGCAACATGGTTGTGCATTCATGCTGCTGCATATTATTTTTGTATTGTGTGGTTCAAAATCAAATTTCATATTGATTTGAATTTGTACTCAAAATTGGTTTGGAAAACTAGTTTAGAAAAAGAAAAAGGATTTTTCCTTCTCTCCCTTGAATCCGGCCCGAGCAGCCTAGCTCCAGTCCACTTTCCCCTCTCTCTTGGCTTTGGCCCAGTCGCAGCAGCGCCGACCCGTTCTCCTCGCACGTGCAGGCAAAGCTGCTGGCCCAGTCTCCCCTCCACGGCCTAGTAGCCAGAAGCCGAGCCACGCAGCTCCACTCTCTTCTCTCTCTGTGACTAACTAACCGGTCCCGCCTTCCCTCTCGCTGACTGGTGGAACCCACCTAATGGGGTCATCCCTTTCCTCTCGTCACCAAGCTAGACTCTGCCGCCCGGAGTCCTAGGCCACGCCGTCTTCGCCGGTTGGCATACACGCCATGCCTAGGCCCTTTATAACTGAGCCCCAGGTGCGCCGCTCCCCTCTGCCAACCCTAGCACAGCCACCATAGCCCTAGCTTCATGCCATCGCCTGATTTGGAGCTCGCCAAGGTGCCGAGCTCGCCGCCATGGTCGACTGTTGCTTCTCTGTCGTCTCTGAGCATCTACCGAGCTCCGCGTCGTGGTAAGGAAGCATTAGGTACCGGCTTTGCTCTCCTTCACGCTCCCTATCCCTTTATTCACGCTCGTCGATGCTGCGCCGAACACCCTAAGCTGCTCGAGCAAGTCCCGAGCCACCCTGGTGCCCTCACGTCCTTCCTCGACCCCCTAGCTGAGTTCGCTATGCTTCCATATACCTCCCCATGCTATTCCCGTGACCGATGAAGGCCGGAGTCGCTGATTCGATGAACTCCGGTGAGGTTCAACCCGGCCGGCCATGGCGCCGCCGCGTGGCCCTCTATTCCGGTTAGCTTGACCCCCGGAGCCACCGCAGCCGTTCGATTCAGGATCAATGGTTGAAAATAGAAGACACCCCTTCGTCTGATATTTTGCTAAAGAGCCCCTGCGCTTTCCTATTTTCAAACCCGCCTTCCTTGTATTTTTGCTAAAGAGTCCCTAAGCTTCTGCTAAATAGAACCCGCAATCCATAGCGTATTTTTAGAATACGTTTACTTATTTTGAAAACGTAGTTTCCTTCGGTTTAGATCTAGAATACGTTTCCATCTATTTACAGTTTTGCCACTGGTTTCTATAGGCCAAAACTTTCACATGTTATCTCCGATTTGATCCGTTCAACTTGAGTTAGGTTCGTAATTACATAATCTACGTGTTCATACTATTGTTAAGTATGTTTTCAACTTTTAAATTCAAGGTTAGCTTTAATTTATTATTTTACTAAAGAAAATCTGTTTTAATTCATAACTTCTTCGTTTTAGCTCCGATTTTTTAGATCTTCGCGTCTGTGTGCTCGTAGCATCGCGAAGAACCGTTTTAAAACATTTTTAACTTCTATTTCTATTGTTTGGTGTATTGTTCTAATAGGCTTATGTTTGTTTGCTATGCATGTATGTATGGATGCCTGTGTGGTGCTGTTTGATCTCGCGTAGAGAGTGAGTTTTGTGTTAGTAGTCTAGAGCAACTCTTCGAAGATCAAGACTAGCAGCGATACTTTGAATTAAGGCAAGTATAATATGAGGCTCCTTGTTACCTATTCACTTTAATGCAATCTCAATTCATATGCATATGTTAATGAACCGCTTGGAGTCTATTTACTTTAATATTGCTTATCCTGTCCTTGATTTACCTATGGTTTTGCATGTGGGTAGTATGCTCAGTTTGATCCAACTAATATTGATTAAAGAATACAATTAAAGATATATGCAACATGGTATTAAAATATGTTTTTAGTAACATGGAACCAAAGGGGCTAGAGCATTGGGCCTTTTCTTATGGTGCTCTAGTTTCTCTCCATAAAGACTCATCTTTAAGTGACAACCTAAGACTTATAGTACAACCACGAGGACCACATGGCTCTGGTCTTAGTCCAATACCTTGCTCTTTGTAGTTTGTAGTAGTTTACCAAAAGGGCGAGAGGGGCATACCCGGCTGGGTATGGGCCTCATCCCTAGGGTGTGTACTATGCTGCGAGTATTAGTGCCATTTCTGGAGATGACTCCATAACACTTGGGAGATAGAATCCTTAGCGGCTGCTCCTTATTAGAATGACTGGGGAAAAGCTTCGTAGTGTACTCTGCCTGCTCACCTTAGAAGTGTTTTGGGAGTAAATAACCCGGGCATATGGGCAACACGACTCATGGTGAAAGTGTACAGCCTCTGCAGAGTGTAAAACTGGTATATCAGCCGTGCTCACGGACACGAGCGACCTGGATCCTTACAGAATAGTTGGTTACTTGGATGGTTTGGGTTATGATTAAAATTGCTAATATCTCTAATTATTCATATTTGAGAGTCTAAATATAACTTAGCAACTTATGATTAATAATAAAATGTGACCAACTAAAAGTGATTACCGTAGTTCAGCCGTAGAAGCTTACGCTTATTTTATTTCAATACTTTGGCAAAATCCTGGATTAGTACCAGATGGAGGTTCTTTAGTGGAGTTCCTCAAGAGGTGTTAGGCTTGTGATCAACCAGTTGACGATTCTTATGGTATTGGAGGCCTCGTCAGAAGAATAGAGTTATAGTATATACTGTAAAGTAAGACTATGTCTTTTGGAACAAATATTTGTGCACTATGTATTTGAGGCATTGTCTTTGATATTACCAGTGGCGGAGGACGGAAAAAATTCAAGGTGTGGCGAAGTCGATGACATATATAGCGAAGTATGATCTATGGAGGACAAACAAAATCAACCAACCAATTAAATAATTAATAATTGATTAATTGATAACGAGCAAATCGAACAAACAACCACGGAAAAAAGAGTTTCAGGTTTGAGTTGAGCCTTACTGGATAATTGTGTGTTTGTGCCAAACTGTCGTGTGGCCGGCCGGCGGCTACTGTGACCCACAGTTCAGTTGTTCAGTTGCTTGTCGCATCGCTGTCGGTAGGCAAGGTGAATCAAAGTGGAATAGCGGAGCTGAGAGGGGTTGCAGGGGCAGGAGGTAGGAGGTTGGGGCTAGCGGTTTGCAGTTTGCCCATCGCGCCGTCCCGGGCTCCCGGCGGCACCTCAGCGACATTTCTAGTGATGTTTAGTAGTTGCCATGGTAGTGACATTTCTTCTGCTTGTACCACTTCTTGGTGGTTGCTTGTTCTTTCGCTTCTTTTAGGTGAAGTAGAGAGTTGGAGCATATTCTGCTGTCTGGAGTCAAGTCATTCTGCTTGTGTGGCTTCCTTTTTCCAAAAGAGTTTGCGTGGTATGGTTTAAGAGATCTCATGGTTTAAATATGTTGATCTGGCTAGTTTTCCTAGGCTAATAGTCACATCACAAAGTTAGCTGCGCTTGATAGCTGCTTCTGAATTAACTGTTAGTTTCTTTTTTCCACTTTCCCAAAACAAAGAAATGAAAATTCCTGCTCAATAGTTTAGTTAATTCTGAATATTAGCTCTAATAAACTCTGTCCGAGATCCTGTCTTATTAAACATATGAACCTACTTCCCATTCCCATGTGATAACTCTTATTATATTATTTTCTGTAATAGCTACAGCTATGTAATTTATTAATTGAAAAGCTGAGATAACAAGAAGCAATGCCTTGTTTCATGGAAATACAGTTCACATGTATACATTGTACGATATATTGGGTAGGACATGTATCTTGTTACTCTTGTACAGTTGCACATCATAAATGGGAACAAAAGCCCAAGCAGGGCACAAGTAAGCTCAGTGTGCAAGCTTGGTACCATAGATTGGGTTAGTCTTTGGCAAACTGCTCAATCTTCACAGCCTTCTTGCAGGCCCAAGCTTCCCTCAATGAACAAATTGAGCAAGGGCAAGGGTCAAGCCATGGGTGACGGCGAGAAGCTTCGGTCCCACTCCCAGTAGCAGCGGCAGGGGGAGCAGCAGCACAGGCATCATGGCGCCGCGCGCGTCACGCGGGTGAAGCTGCTCAAGCCCAGCGACACGCTGGTGCTCGGCCAGGCGTATCACCTCATCACCGTCGCTGAGGTCACCAAGGCGCTGCAGGCCAAGGAGGAGGAGAAGACCCGGAGGGCGCAGCAGCAGCTGCTGCAGCAGGTAGTTCAGACAAAGCACGCCGGCGGGAGGACGGGCTCCGGTGACGACTCGCAGCCGCAGCCGGTGGCTGATGGCAGCCTTGATCAGGTACTGCTTTTACTCCTAAGCAAACCAAGGCACTAACTAATTTATGATGCCATAGGGTTAGACACTACATTAAGCTTTCCATGTCACTGAAGAAAACCAATACGGAGGCTCATGTTCTTGACATTTTCCTTGTACTACAGGTTTATAAGTCAACTAACCCAATACTTTTTTTGCTTTAGAAGATCTGGAACAGGCTCCAACCAGCCAGAAACTGTAAGCCTGCAGCCTGTGCCTTTGAGCATTGTGTTCCCTGCTAGCCTGGAGCCAGAAACTGAGCATGTCAACACTGCTCACGATATCAACACAACTGAGAACAAAAGGAGACCCAAGACAGCAGTGAATAAGAAAAGAAAGCTTGACAGTCCTGCTATGAATACAAGAGCCAAGGTATCTACAACTCCAGATAGTCCTGCTATGGGGACCAGAAGCAAAAGGAAGCTTGACATTTAGTTATTGTCTGTGGGATGACTCAAAACTCCAGATATTTTGTAACTCATGTGTATGTGCTATGGGTACCATAACCTGCATTTTGTAAGACCAAAACAGTGGTCTGTGCATGACCAAAACAATGGTCTGGTCTATGTCATGACCAAAACAATGGTCTGGTCTATGTCATGACTGGTTTGTGAGATGCTGTTATGGTTTGTGAAATTTTCATAATTGGTTTATCAAATTTGTTGTTCTGATTTCTGAATGAGATCTCTTTCTGAATCTGTGGTAACTGGTTTGTTAAATTTGTGGCGTCAAGGGCAAGTGAAAAATTCTGAAATTCTGCTCCTGACGCCTGGACAGGGGCAAAAAGGTCTTCCTATCTCTCTATTATCGGCCGTCACTCTGTAACCTGACGGAAGTGGCACACACGACCAGTAAATTTTGCGCGAGGGACTGAGGAGGAGCAGCCAAAATTTCCGTGGTAGAAAAGGAATTAGAAACTTTTATAATGGCTTGTAGGGAAAAGTCTCATTCATGATCGGAAGAAACACGAAGCGTTGCTGTTTCGGGGAAGGGAACGGACGGGCCGCCTGGCCGTCACTGCAATCTACAATTCACAATTCGTGAGTATCTAAACTGTTGACCGATGGTCATACGTGGTGCCAGCCCAAAGTCACAAGCCCACAAGGCCCAAAGTTGCGGTTCATCTCGAGTCACAGTTATCTTCTTCCTCAGGAGTCAAGCCTCAGCGTTGCGTTCATCTTCAACACCAGCAAAGCAGCGATTTTGCATCCATGGCTGCCAGAGGCGATTCGGGATCAGGGAAAAATTTATCGGCCGAAATCTCCTGATATTTTCGATATATCCTTTTTATCCGTAGGTGCTGATAAGAAAATATCTATCTTTTTCGTATAAATTTTGTTTAAATTTATTTAATTTTACTTAAATTCAAATTAAATTTTATTTGAATTTGGTCCGATATTTCCGATATATCCTGTTTATCCTCTTTATTTGTGACCCTTGATAAATTTTAATTTCCGAAAATGAAAACCTTGTTCGGGATGGGGTTCCTCAGCAGAGCCAAGGTATGGCAAGCGCCCTACCTTGCCCTACCGAGTCCTCCGCCCCTGGATATTACCCCTTCATTTGTAACTATATGTGTGAATTGAATTCCTGGGCACACATATGGTGTATATCTGGTTTTGTCCTTAAAACCGGGTGCTACATTGTTGCCGGTGTTTCCATCAGATTTTTATAGAAGTTTGAAATAATCCGTTCCTTATCTTTGTGGTTGAAGAATCTTTGTCCGTCTTGTTCAACTACTTTGATTTGGTTGCTTCTTAATCTTATGGATGCTCTTGCATGATAGAAATTCGTATCCTCATCTCCTAGAACACACCAAGTTACTTTTCCCCTCTGCCTAGCCGCAACTGCTACTGAGTGGATTAATTCCTCTATTTTTTTCTTGAGGAGACTTCTAAATGTTGACTCCAGCTGAGACAAATGCCTCTGATCTTCAATCCAATCTATTACAGTAAGGCATCTTTTAGCACAACTCAAGTGGAGTCTTTCTGGTTTTAAATGTTTCTTCCATTGAGAAGCCTTTTTCCTGATATTCTTAAGAATAGTGATTAGACAGGCTGCTGCATTTGAACTGAACCTGTTCTGAGTCCAACAGTTGCTTACTAAGTTTCTAAACTCTTCCTTGAAGCGCCAGTTATTTTCGTATCTGAAAACAGATGGCTTCGGGATGTTTGTCTGCAGTTCCAATCTTTAAAGGCCAGTGATCTGATGTAGTTTTAGGCAAGGATGTAAGATTGGAGTTTGGAAAGATAGAGTGAAAGTCCAGATTTATCAGGAACCTATCGAGTTTTCTCAACACCGGGTTGGGCTGCATGTTGGACCAAGTGAAGAAGCGGTCCAACAGAGGTAGATCTTGCAATTCACTGTTCCAAATGAAATTATTGAAAAGATCCATTTCTTGCGAAGTGGCCTGTCCAGATGATCTGTCACTGTTTTGCCCGGACAGTATTAAAATCCCCTGCTAACAGCCATGGTCCTGTTACATCTTGGCATAGCTGTGATAATTCTTCAAAGAAAACTTCTCTCTCTGGATCTGAATTCGGCCCATAAACATTTGTGACTGTGAAAGAGAGGGATGTGATAGTTGACTCGAATTTGGTAGTGAGGCAGAAACTATTTGAAGTGGCTGATATGAGGGACAACTTATTGGAGTTCCAGGCAGAGATGATTCCACCTGAAGCCCCATTGGAGTTGACAGATTTGAAAGAACTAAGGCTCGAGGGTAGGAAAGATAAGATTTGATGAGAGGAAGGATTTGAAAGTTTAGCTTCTTGGAGGAGAACCAGATCTGTTTGATTGGAATGGAAGAGATCTTTAACAATGTCACATTTAGTTTTTTCTCCCAGACCTCTAACATTCCAACAAACCATGGATAAAAGTACATTAGAATTACTCATGATAAACCGAAGATCCTGCCATCACAGAATATGGGTTCGAAGAACCCCAAAGTACCAGATTACACCACCCATGAACAGGATGCAACAGACATGCAAGGAAGGAACCAATGACAGGGGCAACCAGCTCCCTGACAGAGTACAGACACTTAAACATTGAGCTAAGAGAAGACACATTACTACTAAAGAGGGCTAATCCTGACAATGCGAAGAAAAGAGATACAAAAGGGAATCTGAAGATATTCCCTAAGAGTTGCACCATGCTGATAGGACGGTTGTTGAACCTGTCCCAAAGGTTCTCATTTGTTTGATTTTCTTATTCATGATTAGCAAAGCTGGCTGCTAGTTCAAGCTCTTCCTTTTCTTTTTCACACACATCTTCTCTTTCTTTCTCCTCCCACCACTAGATTTAGATGTATATAGCACCATGAACTAGCTCAAAAGTATCATAAACTTAGAAAAAAACTCAAAAGGAGCATATAAGAGCACATACCAACCTCGCACTACTAGAGCAAGGTTTATTCATGACGGCCAAAAACTATCAGGAGCACGATATGTCAACGCTGCATGAATTGAAAGGCTCGCTCATTGCTGCTGTCAGCTGCTGCCGCCCTCGATCAATTCGCATGGCTGCAGAAATGAAACTTGCGAGCTAGGAGCAGAATCAGGAGCACGATAGCTGGATAGCTCTTCTGGACATGCGCTTGGCATGTGGCCTAGGCTGGGCCCATACGAGATCCCGAGGAAATTA
The DNA here is from genome assembly GCA_904845875.1 of Miscanthus lutarioriparius. Lineage (NCBI taxonomy): Eukaryota > Viridiplantae > Streptophyta > Magnoliopsida > Poales > Poaceae > Miscanthus > Miscanthus lutarioriparius. The sequence goes on from CAJGYO010000018.1 coordinate 81,191,784, forward strand.
ATTAAGCAGCGCGGTTTGACCAGAACAGCTGGAACAACTGCACCGGTTGCAGGAGAAATGACCAGCGACTTGCAGTGCAGTGCTGCTTGGCCAGGTTCCATGATATGATTGCGTAGCAATCAACCATGGCGGCGCAGGAATCGCACAGCTGATTCTTTCGTCCCAAATCGCACAGCTCTCGTTTGTGCCGAGTGTGTCTCTGCAACTACCATGCGTCCTTGTGGAGCATTTCTTCATGTCCTAGCTTCTTTCTTGATGTCTACTATACCCAGCATTACATATCTGGTAGAGAGAAGACTTTCGGTTCAGCATATTAGTCTCGGTTAGAATATATTGGACCTGGAACTAATCACTACGCTAGATTCTTACAGCAGGAACGGAGGGGCATTTTTACTATAGGGGCGGCTGGGGTTGGAGGCGCCCCTACAGTGGGCGTCCTCGGGCCCCAGCAGCCCAACCGCCCCTACAGATGTCACTGTAGGGGCGGCTGGTAACCTGATCCGCCCCTACAGTTAGGGCTGATCTGTAGGGGCGGCTCAATCACCAGCCGCCCCTGCAGCAGATGTCATTGTAGGGGCGGCTGGTAACCTGAGCCGCCCCTACAGTTAGGGATGATCTGAGGGGCGGCTCAATCACCAGCCGCCCCTGCAGTGCCTACTGTAGGGGCGGCTGAATCACCAGCCGCCCCTACTGATGGCGCACGAATAAATAGCAGCCACCCCCTTCTTCCACCTCGGGACATACTCTTCTACACAAAAAAAGGTTGGGAGACCTTGGGCTCCTCCTAAATATTGCTCTACTAAGGGGAGGTTTTGATCTCAAATCATTTGGTGGAGAGGCTCTAAAAGGTAAGGAAATGCTTCTCCAACTCTTTATTTAAGTTTAATTCGTTGATTAGTGAGTAATTTGATTTTAGGTTTTCTCTCTCCTTCATGGAGCTTGAGCTAGTTATGAGTGAAATTAGACCCTAATTTTCACTATACTAGGGTAAATTAGGTAGGAAAGTAAGATTGCACCCTTTATTAGTACATCTTTGTTGATTTTAGTGTAGTATTAGTAAAGTTTGGTGCATGTGTCATGAAACCCTATATCTAGATCTAGGATTTTGTTTTTGTTTCTTTTTCAATTTTTCCTTTATGTGACTAGGGTTTGCATGTAGGTGAATGTGTAAGATTTTAATTGTTGCTAATGTGTAAAATATCCTCTACCATGGCTACTAATTATCATTTAATATTTATTTTGATTCCTTTCTATAATGTGTGTTTTTAATTAGTTATGGATAAATAGGCCATTAATTAATTATCCTCTACCATGAAATTGGAATGGAGTTTGCATGAAAGGTAGTGGATGAAATATTAAATGTTGCTAATTGTTTTATTTGAAATTGTTTATTTAAACCAATTAATTTATATTTTATAATATTTATGCATTAATAGTCAATTAATTAACTATCCTCTACTACCATGGTGTGTGTCTCAGGTATATACAATTATTCTCGAGTAATATTCTTTCTTTGGTTATTTTGTTTTTATAAGATGGATTACAGGAACTCTTGGATGTATGGTTCGTTAAGACACGACGCTCTTTTCTGTGATGAGGTGGACAAATTCATCAAAGCCGCAGAGAAGCATGCAGCGACGTTGAAAGAGAATAGCGACACGATTATTTGTCCCTGCAAAGATTGCAAGAACCTTATTGCATTTCGAGATGTGAGTACCATCAAAGAACATCTGATTAGAAGATGATTTGTTCCGGACTACACAGGTGGATTCATTATGGTGAAACAGTGGTTGTTGATGACAGCGACGATGATCTAGCTGATGAAGCTGAAACCCAAGCATACTTGTCCCGATTCACAGACGATCTTGAGCAACAAATGGATCGTGACTATGGTAATCAACAAGGTGGTGGCTTTGACAATGAACAAGGTGGTGATGATGCTGGTGGTGCCAGCAATGATGGCGAAGCACGTGAGGGGGATGCAGATGACGGTGACAACTTGGACGAAATGCTTGGGGCATTTGGACCAGAAATATTAGAAAAAAGCAAGAGAGGTCTAGAAAATCTTGAGAGGGTGACAAAAGCATCGAAGAAGACTGTGTATGATGCTGAGAAGGGTTGTCCGACATACTTTACACTGCTACGTTTTGTGCTTGAGCTACTCATCCTGAAGGCTAAGTACGGCTGGTCGGACTGCAGTTGTAGATCTCCATGAGTTATTCAACTTTGGTATTCATTACCTTTTCAACTGAAATGATTTGGGGGTCTCAAAAATCATCACATTTGAAGTTAGTATTAGGGAGAACAACTAGTTACAAAGTTTACCCACAGATTAAAAAGAGAAATCATACTGTTCTAGATGATCCTTACATGATCATAGTGAACAGTGTGATTTCTTTTTTTAATCTATGGGTTAACCTTGTAACTAGTTTTTCTCCCTCGTACTAACTCCAAATCTGATGATTTTTTTCCTAAAATTTTCTAAAATCATTCTCTATCAATTTATTTTGTTGGTTTTGTCAATATATACATATAAAAAGTTTAAGCAATTTAAATTTTGAATTTCAAAAAAATGCAACTTCAGACAAGATTTTGGTACCCTAAATGATTTCAGCTGAAAAGGTGATAAATACCAAAGTTGAATAACTCATCAAGATCTTCAACTTTTGTATTGGTCATTTCTTCATATGATAAAGTGGTAATGACATTGTTCACAAATGTGACACATCTCTCATAAGGTTTTATAAACTATATGAGACGTGTAAGATTAGTGAACAATGTGTGTTAAGAATTTGTCAAATGAAGAAATGACCAAAATAAAAGTTGTAGATATTCATGAGTTGAACAACTTTGATATTCATTACTTTTTATGTTGAAATCAATTTGGGTCTTAAATTTTGGTTCGAACTTGTCGTTTTTTAAAATTTCAAATTTGAAAGGTTCAAATTTTGTCAAATGACAAGATGACTAAAATAAAAGTTGTAGATATTAATGAGTTGAACAACTTTGGTATTCATCACTTTTTATTTTGAAATCATTTTGGGTCTCAAATTTTAGTTCGAACTTGTTATTTTTTAAAATTTCAAATTTGAAATGTTCAAATTTTGTCAAATGACAAGATGACCAAAATAAAAGTTGTAGATCTTCATGACCTCTACAACTTTGATGTTTATCAAATTTTTATTTGAGATCATTTGATGTCTAAAAATTATTTTAGTAGTTTTGATTTTATTTTTTTAAAATTTAATTTTGTAATTTTAAACTATTGTAGTTGTTTTAGTTATTGTATATGTAAATATATCTATAAAAAAAATTTGCCGCGGCCGCACTCTCTCTCTCTCTGCTGTATGAGGCAGCTCGTGCTCGTTCGAGACTGAGACACCCCCACAGCACGCTCGCGGCCGCCTCCCACCGCGCAGATCTCGCCGCCGCCGAGATGCTCCGCCGCGGCGTGCTCCTTCTCGCGGCCGTCCTCCTCCTCGCCGTCGCACACTCGCCCCTCACGTACGCCTCGGAGGCCGACCACAAGGTGCCCCCCTTCATCCCAACCCTAGATCCGAACACTCCTTCCCTTGGCTAGATCCGTCGAGGTGCCGCGCCGGATCTGGACGCCGCACGCCGCTAGGGGACCGCGTGCTTAGTACCAGGGGACGGCGTTGGTCTGTAGCTCCGCCTCGATTCACCCCCGCCACGCCCGCCGCCGTCGACGCAAACCCGCGCGCGAGGCCTCTGCCCTTCGCCCGCAGCGATGAAGCTCGTCCACCGCAACCTCGTCCGCGACGGGCCTGGCTCCATCAAGGTCCTCTTACCTCTCGCTCCTCCCCTCTATGTGTCGTTTCACCATGAGGTACTCCTCGCTGAGACGCTGACTAGTGCCCCTGTGGATGTGAAAAGCCGCTGCAACTTAGGCTATCCGTTTTTCCAGCTTAAGGAGTGAAGTTTTGCAAAGCTTTTCGATTTGTGTTAATCTATGACAGTTAGGGATCCATTGCTTTCTCTTGCATGTGTGCATATATTATGTAAATTTTGAATGCCCTTATTATGAAGTTTTAAGGGATTGTTCTTCTTCTGGTTCCAGGAAAGTGCTGAGAGAGGTGGCATCTGGAGGACGTGATGCCGAGCGTGTGAAGCTTAAGTTAGAAATTGTAGTTGAGGTGGTGCATCATCTTTCTGTGTTGTCTTTCTTTCTCCATGATTCCATATATTATCCTTTGACATGTGAATTGACAGCCATCATTGTTGGTTGTTAAGTTAGCCAACTTTGTGGAGTTGTGGGTTAAAATTGTTGCTGACTTCAGGATATCTCTATTCCAGACATGTGTGAAAAAGGCCTGGAAAAAAATGCTGCGTAAACTGATAGTTCTGTCAAAACTGAGCAAATGCTTTTAGGAGGATCTAGTTAAACAAACCTGTTATATTTCTAGCTGTTGATTTTATTTTCTCTGTTTCTTTTGGCTTTGTTTCCTATCCTTTCCAATGCTATTAAACCTTAACCACTTGTCGACGTTGATAACTGAGTGTGTCCTTTGTTTTGTAATGAAGTCTGTAGACTATGACAAGGAGGGATCTATCTTACGTGTGCGTGGAAAAATATCACTGAGAATGATCATGTGAAGGTTAGTGATTTTTTTTACTTAATAATACTACTATGTGATGTAAATAACCTTGTTAAGCTAATCTCTTTCTTCCTGAATGAAGATTGGCCAGTTCCACACGTTAGAGCTGGAGGGTTGGTTCATCTAGAATCCCTTGTTATTTAGGACAACTTTTGAATGCTTGGATACCTTGTAATAATGTACTAGCAGCTGTTTGTCTACACTCTACTATATAAATTATAGGTCCTGCCATATTCTTAGGATGTCCAAACATGTGCAGTTTTTTCTTCTTCTTCATATAAGCTTAACCCTTCTTCTGTATCTTATGTGGCAAGGCCAACCTGTTATTGTAATAGGAAAAACTAAGCACCTCCATCAGCTGCCACATCACTTGTACATTCTAATAAGCATACAAAAGTCATCAACATTTTTTGAATTGCTTGACATGAGACTTCTGGCTACCTATGCAATGTTTCCTATGCCGATTATGCTTATTGTTTCCATTTATTTACTACCAAATTAAAAGCTTGCAGTTTGAGGCATGATAGTGCCATTGTTTTGTCCCTATCTTCTGAGCTTGATGATTGCTGCCCATGAACCTAATGTTCTTTTCAGTTTTTTTTTCTTGTAATTTTTATAATAACTTTGTACTTCGGAAAGCAATCAGAATGTTTCAGCTTTTCTCTTTTTCGCTATTGATGTTAGAGTAGTATCCTCTCCACTATGCTCATCATGCTGCATTGCAGTGGAATTTTGGAGCATTAATTGATATTTCTCGGGGTGATGCGTTTCAATCTTTTTCGTTGCTACTTTTTTCTTCAATGAATCCTGTGCATCTTATGTAGGAAATTTGGGATTGGTTGGCACTTGAGACCATCCAGCAAGCATGTGGTATGTGATTTTGACCCGTCATTTGTATATATATGGATTATCTGCTCAATCAAATATTAATCTCTTCTTCCATTTCTAAAATAAGTTGGTGTTAACAATTTAACATGGTGTGCATATGATACCTGTTGTGCTTTACCATCTTGTGAGTTTGACCAAGATATAAACCACTATTTGGCTCCATTTCCTGAGATTAGCTTTTCTAAATTGCCTCATTGTCTGTTGTTTATCTATACGAAACATAGTGTTTTAATTGAGTCTATCCAAACCTATTGTAAATCCTGCTGCAAGTGCTGATCTAGCAGTTATTCTCATGCAAGAAGGACTTGCCCACCTATTCCTCATTGGCAGAAGGTGTGTGGAACTGTTGCGCCATCACAAAATAACAAATATTTGATTTTTAATATTTATTTAATTGTTTTATTTTATGTGTCTAAGATGTCAATGTTGTTATCTAGTACATAAGAGTTCATTTCTTAGAATTAGCACTTCTGGACTCTGGTTCACTCATGCTAAGAGTGTCTGTGCACCACCTGTATAAATCCTTTGCTTTCTACACCTGGGTGATGCGTTTCAATCTTTGAGCATGTTTTGCAAGTAAGCTATTCACACGAAGTTATGCAAATGTGAACATGCATACAGGCAACAATTAACCGATGCATTACATCTACTTGGTTGAAGGCATTGCTGAAACACATTGATTTTGAAGTAGTCCAGTGTGTTGTAATTGCAAGCCCAGGTTTTACGAAGGTAATCCTCACTTTCTTAAAGGGGAAACAATGTACTATACAGTAGCTCCTTTATAAGGGGCATAAGTCTCATTTGTGTGCTGCTAGGCGTGTGTTCACTCTTCATTAAGTCTAGTGTCAAAATCCATCTGTCATTATGTGCTAGTTACCACCGTTACTTGCATAAAGTTGAATACTCGTTAATCACTTGTAGCTTGCACGAACTGGATCTCTAATTGATTTGATTTCATTGCTTCAGGAAACTAGCCGTTGCTGTAAATACTAAAGATCACACTGGTTTTGTCGGACACTGTCCTGTCACCAGGTTTGCAAGCTAACACCTCACTACTAGTTACTACTTACCATCCTAGATCAAATTACCATATATATCAGGTTAATGAAGTAGTATGTCTTGCAATTTTGTCAGGAAATTCGCTGCAACATTGGCAAACCAACCTACTATTTCCCATCTGGTAAAAGTCATTACAGATATTCAGATTTTTGCTAGTTTGATAGTGTCTATTGTTTGTTTTTGTAAAGTTTTCCATTATGGCATTATACAACTTAGAACTGATGTATGAGCCAGATTATGAATGCAATGCACTATATCCTTGTTGTCAGTTAGATAATTTTCTGATATATATGTTGCAACTTATGGTAAATATGGCCAATCAAATATGTGAAACATGAAGTGTGAAAGGGCACCCATGGATAAACTTGTATACTGAAATTTCTAGTCCTTGCTACCTATCCACATGAAAGTGCAAGAACCATTGATTAGTAATGTTTGGAGCTTCTGCAGAAGCAAAAATTATTTTTTTTTTGGAAAATCCACTGTAGGGGCGGTTCTTGATTGAACCGCCCTTACAAATACACACAACAGGGGCGGCTGGTGATACAGCCGCCCTTAGAGAAGTCCACTATAGGGGCGGCTGATATTACCAGCCGCCCCTACAGAGGGCACTGTAGGGGCGGCTGAAAACACCAGCCAGCCCCTACAGAGGGCACTGCAGGGGCGGTCAGGAAACCGCCCCTACAGAGGCACCCTCTGTAGGAACACCCTGGGAGGGGCGGCTGGCGCAGCCGCCCCTACAGAGCCTCTAGAGCCGTCCCTACAGTTAATTTCTGTAGTAGTGAATCTGAGCATTAGTCCCGGGTCCAAGTTCCTTGGGCATCGGAAGACCTTTAGTCAAGGGTCTACATTAGTCCCGATTGGTGTTACTATCCTGGATTAAAGTGTCTTGACCCTTTAGTCCCGGTTCATAACACCAACCTGGACTAAAAGTAGACGCTTTAGTTCCGGTTGGTATTATCAACCTGGACTGAAGGACATTTTAGCCCGAGTTAGTGTTACTAAGTTGGACTAAAAGTCATCCGACGGGATAGTTCAAAAGGAAAATATCCCATCCAAAGTCACATGTGCTATGTAGGTGGGTTGGAAAGGCCCGCGCGAGGCAATGCTTGATGTCTTGAGATCGAATCCCACGCAAGGCACGGAGGTGGGAGGCATTATTTTTTATTCTGGAAGGACCTTTAGTCCGGGTTCAAGGCAACCGGGACTAAAGAGTCGTGCCTTTATGTCACACCCGATTTTAAGGATAAAATGGGATACAAAATCTTATGTGCGCCTAGAGATCGGTCACACACATAAGCTGACAAATTATAAATAGTATCATCACAGGTATTTATTACATTACGAATAATAAGACAGAGTCTTCACATAAATGTAGCGGAAGTAATAAAGAAAAGATCTCTCGCGGAAGCTCCTTATCACAGGGACGTCAACTGATTGACCACAAGTCTAGTAATTCTCAGGAAAGTCATCATTACCATAGCCATCTGTTACCCATCCGGGATTTTTATCCAAATAATGAAAATAAACAAGCATAAGTACGTGTCGTACTCAACAAGTGTAATATGGGGTTTATGAGGCTCAAAAGGCTGCATTCAGCTTTTAGTTGTCACAATTTTAGCATAAGAGTAGCGACAAGTTGTTTCAATCCCAAAGTAAAACACATGATCAATGTAAACATAAATAATGATTAGCATAAACAGATAATTCTTAGTGATCATCTAATCCATAAATATTCCAAGGCCGTTCGTTACCGTGAGCACGGCTGATATACCATTTTTACACTCTACAGAGGTTGTACACTTTCACTATGAGTCGTGATACCCATATGTCCGAGTTTATAACTTCCAAAACACTTCCAAGGTGAGCAGGCAGGGGACACTATGAAGCCTTTCAAAGGTTCGTCTAACAAGTTAGGGCCGCTAGGTTTTTGTGTCCTGCAAATGTAGAGCTCCCCTTCCGACAGGCATAATGACGCGCAGCCTATACACTGACAGACAGAGGCCGTACTATATCCAACCTGAAACACACCCCTCTTGCGCCATATAAGTAACCTCTAACATGCTAGAAAATGTCCTCATATTGAGCTAAAGCCAGAGCCATGTAGCCCTCACAGCTGTACTGTAAGTCCCGGATGATCACTTACAGATGAGTCCTTATGGAGAGGAATCTGAAGCATTTAGAAAATAGCTAAATACTCTAGCCCCCTGTTTTCATGTTGCTAAAAAGTCATATTTTAATGTTTATTATATATACCATTAGTCAAGTTACAAGATCATAATTTAATTGAGCACTAGCAAAGCTATCCAATGCATATCCCATAGGTGACAAGGTATAAGTTCAATTCTAGGGAATTCCTATCAAGATGACACATGCAACATGAATTAAATGTATTAAAATTGATAGGAAACAAGGATAATCCTATGCTATACTTGCCTTGAACAAACTGCTCCTACTGATCCTGCTCGTTAAAGTAATACTCTTGGTCTCCTACGAATTACTCACCGTCTATACTCGATAATCATAGCAACATACAAGCATCCAAAAGTAATCATGCATAACAAACAAAAACTATAGATTAGAACAGTACACCAATCAACATAAAATCAAGATGAAAAGCTTGTAAAATAAATTTACGTCTCACTACGAACACACATACGCGAAGATCACAAAACTCGGAGCTAAAACGAAGAAGTTATGAATTAAACGAGATTTCCATTAGTAAAATAATAGATTAAATCTAACCTCAGATTTTAAAAGTTGAAAACATACTTAACAGTAGTATAAACATGTAGGTTATGAAATTACGAACCTAACGCAAGTTGAACGGACCAAATCAAAGTTAAAACGAAGATTTTATGGTCTATAAAAGATAGTGGCAATCTTGTAAATAAGTGGAACTTGATTTTTGAAATAAAATAAATCAAATTCTAATTTTAAAACGACGGAGGGACTACGGGCACGATTAATAGACGGTCTGTTCACTGGTTGGTTTCTGGGCTGATAAGCCCGGCTGGTGCTGGTGTGTTATGAGAGGAAAATACTGTTGGCTGGCTGATAAGCCCTAGCTAAAACCAACAAGTGAACAGGCTAAGAAAAGATAGGGGTCCTATTAAAAGAAACCAGGGACGGTGGGTTGAGATCTAAATAGTTATAAGGACCTTTTTGCAAAAGTGACCGGCGAAGGGGTATCAGGTGATACCGGCCATTGGTTTAGACTCGGACGGCCAGGATTGATTCGGGAGGGGGAAGTGGTCGGCGGCGAGCTGGTCTGCGGCGGCGCCATGGCCGGAGTGGGCGGCGCTAGTGATTCACGGCCTACAGTCCACGACTGAGAGAAACAAGGCCATGAGAGAGAGAGGAAATCAAGGCGAACTCATCGAGACCAAAAACAAGAGCGGGGAACCGACGATGGCGCGCGGCGACTGCTTGAACCCGACGACGGCGGCGGAACTTAGGGTTGCGGTGGCTACGAGCTCTGAGCGAGGGCGTAGGCTTGCGCTAGGGCGAGATAGGCAGGCGGCGCGGGCTCGGGCTACTATTTATGGGTGGAGCTGGCTTGGGGGTCAGGCCAGGCACAGCGTAGCGGGGACAGAGTCAAATCGGCGACGGCAGCATGGAGGACTCCGGCGCAGACACGGGAGGAAGACGGCGCTGACATGTGGCGTAGGGCCATCAGCAAGAGGAGAGAGGGAACGACACGGCGCGGCGGGGAACTGGGCCGCGTACTGGGCCGAAGCCGAGAGGAGAGGCAGGCCGCAGAGAGGAAGGACGGGCCGCGCAGAGGAAAGACGGGCGCGGGGACGAGACTGGACCAGCGCGGAGAAGCGGGCCAGCAGGCCGAAAGCAAAGGAGGAGAAAAAAAATCCTTTTCCATTTTCTAAACCAATTTCCAAACCAATTTTGAATGCAAATTCAATTCAATTTGAAATCTGATTTCAATCCACATAATACAAAAATAATATGCAGCAGCATGAATGCATAAACATGTAGGTAAATCGTATATTTGATTTTAATTTGATAAAAAAAATTATTTTCCTAAATTCAAATGCTCACAAAAATACATAATTAAATCATTCTCTCTATTTTAAAATTATGTAAATTTTAGGGTGTTACACTTTAGTCCTCGATTCATAGTCTCGGTTGAGAAACCGGGACTAATGCCTGTTCCCAACATGGACTAAAGTCCATGTTTCTACTAGTGTATAACTTTGGAATGCCACATTATTTACGTGCACGCAATGGTTGGTGGCTACACACATGTATTTTATTTTCAAAAATTGTCACCAACAATCTTTGTCATACAACTTAGAGATCAGAAAATTAAAAGCATGCAGTTGCATTGCGGTCTCTAGGTAAACTGGATGGTTTAAAAACTACATGGTTCTACGCAGTGGCGGAGGGTGAACTAAAAGCAAGGAGGGGCTAATTGCAAAAAACTACTCTTGCATAGCTTCCAAAGCTTCTCATGCATGTATGACTTTAGATGCAGTCCTATCAACCATCCATGAGAGTTAGAGGCTAACAAAAGTAGGATTATAGAGCTACTGCATGTGTGTTACTAGGTCGGCCTTGAAAAGAGATGAGGAACGCGGCAGTAAAAATAGATATATATAGAGAACTGCCTGTAGTAATTTTTTGTGTACTAGTGACCATGACCAAAGAGTTGCAACATCCAATTATGTTATATTGAATCCAGTGACTCTAGTGCAGCACTCCATCTCCAAATGATCGTCCTTTGTCTTTTTCGAGCGATGGTTTCATTATGGTCCTCTTACTCAAGAATCAAGGACTTCCCAATAAGCCCATGCCTGCTACACGTTACTTAAATATATTAGGTGATAATCCTGTAGTTGCAGCGACCTCCATGCTTAGGCTCACCGAGCTAAGTTTTTTTATTTGTTGAGATTTTTTTTATCTTTACACAGGTGTTTTGTTACTGACGTCTTCACGTACCTCTAGAAATGAAAATTGACCGTGTCGTCAAGAAACCTTTGACGAAGTAGGGCGCTTCACTGAACTCCAGTCTGGTACACAGAGTGTCCAGATGATGTGTCCTCATATTGAAACACACAGTGTCGATGGTCTTCTCATTGCATTATTCTAATGTTCTGTCATCTCGTTATTCTGATGAGATGGTACAAATCACAAGCAGAGCACTAGGTAGTGTGCAGCTTTGTTTCCTCTAGATGATGTAAAGCTCAAGAAAGCATTCCTAAATGTCGTGCTGGGCCGACCAATTTCCTGAATGCAAAAAGTTGATCGAGTTGAGAGGGGAATGGATGAAACATCGGTTGGCAGCATAGGAATGGCACAGTGCAGAACGCTGAAGGTGCAGCTTTGGGTCAGCCCAGTGCTACAACAGTGCTCTCTGTTTGGTTTGAGTCATCCACTGTGCAGCGGAGCAATGTTGCAGATACATATATATTGATGCTGCAACGGCCACTGTGCCGAATGTGAATACTTGAAATCAGGTCCCATACATCCAACATGTAGGGTATGAGTATGACCACGCTGTACGATACTGCTTCCCGGTTCCTCCTCCTTTCCTCATGTTTCCTATTCCTATCTACACATGCATATTCCTCTCCGCATAGCTTCTCATCACCTCCCTTTGTGCCGGTTCCATAGCTACCTTTTTCCAGGTGTAGCTTCTCTTTGCCTGCCTTTCTACTTGACGGTTCCCTACCTATTTTCATGTGACATCGGAGCAGTATATATATATATATATATAGATGTGCAAGGATTGTGCAATTTGACACACGTGTCTTGGTGTCATAATAACATGTACAATTTTCGAGCACTTGTCCATCAACCAATGTTGTTGCATTTATGCATTGTCTATTAATTTTAAAAGACGTAAGACTAACAATAATTGAAGGCTTTATATTTGTGTTTCCAAGAATGTCGCATAAGCATTGTGTACTTCTTTGATGATTGAAATAATAGTAATTTTGTTGTTTCATAGAATATCAAGGCTTTATATAACACGGTCGTACATGCAGGAAGGTAAACCTGTTGGAAAGAAATGTCCATTTAAATAATCCATTGTTGGGGGAGCCCATACGGAGTATGGGCCAACTCCCCTCGAAGAGGCCTGATGAAGGAATGATGGCGGAGGCTCTCCCCAACTTGGCCGAGGCTAGCACAAGGAATATGGCGGAGGTCCTCCCCAAGACGGCAGAGGCTCTACCCAAGATGACGGTTCCTCAGACTGTGCTTGCAGGACGATGCCGGTGACCCTGGCGCAGCCTCCGCCCGGTTAGCTCGCAAGCGTCTCCGGGCGGAGGGGGCGGAGGCCTCCCCGGTGCAAAGCTAATCAAGTGCCGACGTTACCTACGTGTGTACAGGTAACCGGAGGAAGGCGCTCGCGGACGGCGCGGGCGCGCCAGTTCGGCCTCCGCTCGTATGGGGCGGAGACCCAAGCAGGAGGACGGCAGAACTAGGCATCGGAGGTCAGTGGCTTCGGCGTCCCAGAGGCGGAGACCTACGGCGAAGGACCAAAGGCCCATCGCCGAATCCTGAGGCCTGATGGCCCAGTTGATCGCGCAGGCCCAGTACCTGAGGGCAGCGTGACAAGATTACCCACGGGACGAAAGGCGAGTAGTGGAATATTCTGAGAATGTACTGTAGCAGTTGGAGGGTACTATTATAAACTCTGTAAAGTGGTAGTTGAGCCCTACAAATAGGGAAGACTTGTAACTGTACAGCAGGCTGGAAAATGAACAAATGAAACCCTAGTTCTTGTGAGTTGGTATTTTGATCCTCATTCTCTCTTTCAGGCAGTGCCTCTACCGAAGCTAGAGTCCGGAACCTCGGCCAAAGTCGAAGGCCTCCGCCCCTTTCTTTCTCCCACTTTGCCAAAGCCCACTGAATCCCTCGTTTAGCGACCTTCTACCCGGAGCCTCTGACGGATGACCTTGTCCGACAGGAGTGCGCCGCGTTCAGGGACCTCCGTCCGTCTTAGGCGGAGGCCGGCCTCCGCCCATCTTAGGCGGAGACCCCAACCTAAGACGAAGGCATCCGCCCACTTCTCACTCTTGTTAGAAACCGATGTTTCAACAGTGGCGCCCACCATGCTTGGCACGAAATATTTCGAGAGTTACGAGTTGGAACCATCGAAAACTTTTCTCCGAGTTGAGAGTTGGAACTTTGTTCGGTCGCCAACTTAAAAAATCCCCGAAAAACCTCCGGATGTCGAGCCTTCACACCAAGCCTTCGGCCTCCATCTGATAGCCTTCGACAGCCTCGTGGGTTACAGCCCTCCCACAAAGGCTTCAGCTTACTGCAGTTCAGATAAGTCACGAATACATACCCCGATCTGGCCGTCCAAGTAATTATTGTTTCGCCGTTACTCTGCACACATCTACTCTGCTTACAGTCATGTTGCACCTAGATGCATTAAAATATGCAATGATTCACTAACCTTTGTCTATGATAGCAAAGCAGCAGAATTGTTATAGGCAAGCTTCCTAGGAAAAGCTCCAACAGGCAACATCCAAAGCTCAAGTATTGTTCTGGCGTCAGCTCCGGAGCTACAGTAACCGTCAGGTGCACAAGTCTTTTGGTTGAGCAAATGCAGGGCGTCCGACCTCCAACGTCAGCCTAGCGCCGACCGTGCCCGTGCCCATGCGGAGGCTGCATCCTTCACGGATACTACGATCCAGCCACGACCCGCCGCTCACTCCACCGGCACCGGCTGATGCTGGGATGATGGCGGTCATCCTTCGGCGCGGCCCTGCGCCGACTGTGCCCACGTGGAGGCTCTACGTCCTTCGCCGCGACCCCCGGACAACTCCGGCCCTGATCTGTCGCTCACTTCATCGGCCGCCGGGGTGGTATACCCACATGCTAACAAGAACCTTGCAAGATTTTTTGATCTATGCGTGCGCAGGTACCGTGATCTTTCGAAAAATATGCGGAGGCCAGGTCCGTGACACTGCATTGGTCGAAGGCTGGACAAACACAGAAAGGAAAGCCTCCGCCACGAACCTCTGCTCCTAGACTCCACACAAACCGTGCACGCGCGGATAGTTCATCCTTCGCCGCGACTTGCAAACAAGAGATGGCAGCCGTCCTCCGGCCTAGCGCTCACCGTGCCAGTGCGGAGGGTGCATCCTTTGCTGCAATTCCAGAGCAAGTCAACTCCAGCCATGATCACTCCACCGGCATCGACTGCCGACGGCGAGGCTGCGCCCTTCGCCGCGACTCCGGAGCAACTCCGGCCCACGATCTGATCCTCGCTCCGCCGGCACCAGCTGCCAGGAGCCACCAAGCAGCGAAGGCTAAGACGCACGACCTGGCCCATGAAGCCACTCTGCACCTGGACCACCCAGGCTGCGGAGGCCTACACAACAATAAAAAAAGAAGGCCCAAGATAAGTAATCCATATAGCATCATGTTATTTTTTAGCAAAGCTTTTATCTGTTCAGATTCAAAAAACCATTTAGCTTCATTTCTTTTGTGTGGCATGTTAATTAGTTGAGAAAGCTAAAGCCACTAAGTTTGACTCACAGAATTCTACAAGTTAAATAATTTCACACTTGAGCTTAGAACCTCCGCTGAGAGCACCTTCTTTACACACTGCATGCTAACCAAGAAGACCATGTAGTTTCTTGTACGTAGTATGTGCAGGTCATAAATTAATCCTGGAAAAGGCACTATCATATCTTTAGTTTCTCACATCTTCCGAAGGCTAGAGCTTCGGACTTGGATTTTCAGATTCAATTTGGGTTTTTGGATTTCTGAACCTTGGGCAGCAGCGAAATGTCTATCTTGGCAAGCAAAGCTACGCAGCCAACTTTTTCTCCTAGTGCTCTCTCTGGTGTTTTCCCCAGGCGAAGGCTATGACCACGTGTTATTAACAGATGCACTAAGAAGCCCAGCTTCAAATTCTTGATCTGCCGCACCTAAGGTACCAAACTAGTGCGAGAGAATAATTCTTGCCAGTTTTTAATTAATGCCTAGTACTCTCGCTCTTATGATTTATTTTGACGCATTCTTGATCTAACCTTCGCCTCTTAAGAAAAAAATTAAATACCTTGCATATAACTTGTCACCAATGTGACCAAAAATCTTCTCGTGGCCTTCACCACAATCAAAGCATGGCCTAAGTGGCTATACATACTTGGTCCTGACCCGGCTAGACTTAAAACAATTTTCAACTTTTGTCGAATCTCTTTTTCAATAACATGCAGGTCACCAGTACTGTAAGTATCTCTTATCCTCCCTTAGAATATATTGTCATTCGTTATATGCGTGTTTTCACCACCTCAAGCCAAATCAGTCAATACTCTACAGCAGGCAATTCTTCTCATTAAGTACTCAGTCTTCGTCACATATCTATCCAACAATTATATGAATCAGTCAACAACCTCCGCCAGTCAGTGGTTCTCATGGAATATTCAACTCTCGTCAGATAACTCAGTGATCCTCTATGAGTCAGTGAATATTCATCTATAAATGGCCTTCTCTAGTAAGTGGTATTCAACAGTCAATAACCTAAGCCAGCCTTTGATCAGTCAACAGCCTCCGTCATCAGTTAGTGGGCAGCCTTCGATCAGTCAACAGCCTCCGTCATCAGTCAGTGGGCAGCCTTCGTCAAATCAACAGCCTCCGTCATCAGTCAGTGGCTCTCATCAATCAAGGTTCCCTACAACTTTCAGCAGGGCATGTGTCAGTAAGGACCTTTGCCGATTATTCATCTGTCAACGGTCTTCGCCAGTCAGTGCCTTTGACACGTATTGGCCTACATCAGTCATAGGCCTTCGACAGTGAGCAAACTCTATCAGTCTTTGGCCTTCGTCAGTTTGAGCCTCCGTCAGTCATGGTCTTCGTTCATCAATCAGTGGACTTCATATATTATTGGTTTTAGGCAGCCTACATCAGTCATAGGCCTTCGACAGTGAGCAAACTCTATCAGTCTTTGGCCTTCGTCAGTTTGAGCCTCCGTCAGTCATGGTCTTCGTTCATCAATCAGTGGACTTCATATATTATTGGTTTTAGGCAGCCTACATCATTCTATCAGCATCACACCTTCGGCAGTGACTAAACCTTTGAGCCCTCTAACGCTAACGCTTTCCCTCATTTTTGCAGGTGGCGCTGTTCAATTTCTTCCTTAAAGTATTTATAATATATTAATATGCATCAACCCAATGTTATTTTGTCCAACATTCGTAGGGAACTGATTACTTATATATTCAATACTAGTTACATCCATACACATGCAGGTCCTCAAATGGCAGCCTTCGCAAGCTATCTGAACTATAACCCTCTCATATAATGCAGAGCTTATCTTTTATTCAAACTTTACCATCATTTTTGCAGGATGCATAATAACTTTACACATTTTTAAATATTTTTTACGCAAATGCTATCATTCTCATCATCGCATACATATATTGCGTAAGTACATTGCAATACATGGCCCGGGCCACCCGGAAGAAGTCCCAAGAATACACGGGCGCCATGACTCTATGCATCAAAATCCTGGAAGAAGTCCCGAAACAACACGGGCACCAGGTCACGAAGCTAAGGCTGTCGTGCCGAGAATGCACGGGTGTCGTCACTCTATGCATCAAAATCCTAGAAGAAGTCCCGAAACAACACGGGCACCAGGTCACGAAGCTAAGGCTGTCTTGCCGAGAATGCACGGGTGCCATGACTCTATGCATCAAATCCTGGAAGAAGTCCTGAACCAACACGGGCACCAGGTCACGAAGCTAAGGCTCTCGTGCTACCTTCACGTATCATATAAATGACTAACCATCTTTTGCAGCTAGTAGGAAAGACAGTGCCTTTCCGGGTGTCGAAAGACTTGCAAAGCAAGTCGATATTCGACGAAGCTATAATGCCCAACCTAAGTCCCTAAAAATGCAGGAGATCAACTCAATTGCATTTTTACGACTTATCCGGCCTTCGACATGAGGCGTCGGTGTCTATGTCGGCATTGCCTTCGCCAAGCTCTTCGGCATGAGGGGCTCCGCTACCATCTTTGGTGACTACACCAACATCACCTCCGCCAAAATAACTTTTTCTTAGGAGGGCCTTCGCCAAGCAGCTTTGCAGGAGGACCTTCGGCAAAACCATGATAGCTTGCCTCCGCCAACGCGACGGCATAATGGGCTTCATCGACACCTTCATCGTGTACAACAACATCGCCTTTGTCAAACAACTTTTGCAATATGGCCCAAGAACCTCCGTCGACACCTTCGACACCAAGTTCTACAACACCTTCGTCGACGTCTACATCGTTAAACTTGGTTCTGAACACCTACTTCCACTACTACAACTACGTCGCCTACACCAAGCGTCACCAAGGACCTGGTCACGAGCACTAGCTAAGAGGGGCTAGGGAAGCACGCGGAGGACCAGCTTCTCCGGGGCATGAAGTCTTTTTGCCTGGTGCTCGTGAGCAACAGTTTGAAGGCCTCACAACAACCTTCTACCTCAACTACTACAACTACATCGACTACACCAATCGTGGCTAAAAACTCGGCCACAAATGCCAGCCAAGTGGGGCTAGGGGAGTGCACCGGAGGACCAACCGCTCAGGAGCGTGAGGTCTTTTGTCTGGCGCTCATGAGCGAAGTTTTATTTGAAGACCTCCGCCCAAAGAAGGTTCGGAGACGAAGACCTCCGCCTGAAGAAAAGATGAAGACCTCCCCCCAAAGAAGGATCGAAGATGAAGACCTCCGCCTGAAGAAAAGTCGAAGGCCTACGGAGGCCAGCACGCCAAGACGATACCAGACTCGGAGGTGAATACCTCGGAGATGAACACCGGCGAAGGCTTTGGAAGCGAAGGCCTGCGCATCGTGAAGGTACTAGAGGCAAAGACCCCGAAGATGAAGACCTAGGAAGACCTCGGAGGCAGAGACCCGCACGCCGAGGTGATACCAGAGGCGGAAGACCCGAAGGCGATTGAAGACCCCTGCACCGAGAAGACATGGAGACGAAGGCCCATACATCAGGCCTTGGAGACACACCTACGCGCCAACAAGTCATCAGAGGGAAAGGCCTCAAGGATGAAGACCCACGCATTGTGGAGGTCCTAGGAATGAAGACCAGAGCACTGAGCGAAGCCGATGAACCATGTTATAGAAGCAGCAAAAGGAGCAAAAGGCCACAGATGAAAAATCTGGAAGACGAAGGCACCCAGAGCTAAAAGCCTAAGGAATTAGTGTGTGTATAGGTTAGAGTCATACGCGTGCTCTTTTCTCCATGCCCTTTTTTCCCACGGGGTTTTTGGGATGGAGTTTTTAGTGAGGCATGCATGTATGGGTTGCGGAGGGCAATCCTCGCAACCAAGGTTTGAGTTGTACAATGCCTCTTCTTGTATAAACATCTACTAGGTCATGTAGTACCGTCCATAACCTAGTAGCTGAGGGGCTACTGTTGGGGGAGCCCATACGGAGTATGGGCCAACTCCCCTCGAAGAGGCCTGATGAAGGAATGATGGCGGAGGCTCTCCCCAACTTGGCGGAGGCTAGCACAAGGAATATGGTGGAGGTCCTCCCCAAGACGGCAGAGGCTCTCCCCAAGATGACGGTTCCTCAGACTGTGCTTGCAGGACGATGCCGGTGATCTTGGCGCAGCCTCCGCCCGGTTAGCTCGCAGGCGTCTCCGAGCGGAGGGGGCGGAGGCCTCCCCACTGCAAAGCTAATCAAGTGCCGACGTTACCTACATGTGTACAGGTAACCGGAGGAAGGCGCTCGCGGACGGCGCGGGCGCGCCGGTTCGGCCTCCGCTCGTATGGGGCGGAGACCCAAGCAGGAGGACGGCAGAACTGGGCGTCGGAGGTCAGCGGCTTCGGCGTCCCAGAGGCGGAGACCTACGACGAAGGACCAAAGGCCCATCGTCGAATCCTGAGGCTTGATGGGCCAGTTGATCGCGCAGGCCCAGTACCTGAGGGCAGCGTGACAAGATTACGCACGAGACGAAAGGCGAGTAGTGGAATATTCTGAGAATGTACTGTAGCAGTTGGAGGGTACTATTGTAAACTCTGTAAAGTGGTAGTTGAGCCCTACAAATAGGGAAGACTTGTAACTGTACAGCAGGCTGGAAAATGAACAAATGAAACCCTAGTTCTTGTGAGTCGGTATTTTGATCCTCATTCTCTCTTTCAGGCAGTGCCTCTGCCGAAGCTAGAGTCCGGAACCTCGGCCAAAGTCGAAGGCCTCCGCCCCTTTCTTTCTCCCACTTTGCCAAAGCCCACTGAATCCCTCGTTTAGTGACCTTCTACCCGGAGCCTCTGACGGATGACCTTGTCCGATAGGAGTGCGCCGCGTTCAGGGACCTCCGCCCGTCTTAGGCGGAGGCCGGCCTCCGCCCATCTTAGACGGAGACCCCAACCTAAGACGAAGGCCTCCGCCCAATTCTCACTCTTGTTAGAAACCGATGTTTCAACATCCATCTAGAAAAAAGACATCACTTCTCTCTCTTAATTATTTTTTGATGTCACTGTAAATTCTAATATATCACTATATATAGTTATTGGGAAGAAACTCCGTAATAACCTAAGTGCTAGAAACTTACACTTAAAATTTAGGCCAAAACTAATCAAAACGGATTATCTTTGCTCTCTCCCATTCACACATATTCTAACACAATATTAAATAGATACTTTCTTTTTCTTTATCTGGTTGTGATACTAGTTGCAAAGTACTTTAATACAATTTTTCCATCCCAACACATAGATTTTTTCCCTTTTCATCGGGCCGGTATATGCCCCCAAACCTCTGTAAATTACAGACCCCAATTTTTTTCGGTCACATGTACGAATTCACTGTTTTGATGACCAGTTAGCCCACTTATTTTACACTAAGTTTGAACCAAAACAGTTGAAAGAAAAATATCGTCTACTCAGGCCCGAGAAAAAATACGATAATTGTCGGGCGAAACTCGACTCCGCTCCGCTCGGTGCTGAGGGGTGAGAGTTTCTTGTGGCGGCGTCCAACCCACGCCGCCGCCCCACCTCACGCCGTTGGTCCCTTACCCTCCCCCAACCACTACTCGACGACAACTCTCCTCGCTGCCGGAGCAGACGGAGACCTCAAGCTAGTGCACGAGTCTGATCTGCGACCTGGTACGCAACAAGGACGCTCCATGCAAGAAAGGTCGCCCTGTTCGTTTGGGCTAATTTGGCTTATAAGCCATGACTGAAAGTACTGTTGGCTGATTTGGTGTGAGAGAAAAATACTGTTCCTTGGCTGATAAGACATGGCTTATAAGCCAAATACGACCAAACGAACAGGCTAAAGATCGACGACGAGCTGGGTTCGGCTCGAATGGCGTGAGATGAATATTGATCTGAGTGGCGGCTCAGTGCTATAGAGCAGAGGCTAAGCGATATGCATATGCAAGGAATCGACGGATGGTGCTCAGGCTGCTCGAATTTGCTCCGGTGAGCTTGGGCAGCAATGGCGGCTGGAGCTTGGATTATTTGGCCATGGTGCCCCTAACATCGTTGGAGTCCAACAAGAACTGCTTGGGAAAGTAGCAGGCGAGGCAGCGAGGCATCACACACTAGTAATTAATCATGGGATGGCAGCTTCATTGTTGACAAATTTGGTTGGTGGCAAGCAAGTGCGTGTAAGAAGTTTGATACTGTGCTTCCAAACAATATGTGTTACAAGCGGATGATTATTAACTAGTTTTCTTGTGCACATTAGAATACAAGTGTAAACAATTTATAGGTGTATATGTTTCTGTAACGTTAAAAACAGGGCTAAGTGTGTTTGAGTTGACTTGTACGTCTTTGGTTGAAACTCTCTCAATACTAAAAAAACATTTTTAGAAGCAAGCATCTTTTCTTTTAGGAAACCAAAAGTCACTTTTAATCGCTATTTACGGAGGCAGTCGAAATGACCACTACCGTGTCTGCCTCCGTTCGTTAATGGTTTCTACAAAACCCAAAAACTAAAAATTATGTCATTACCCAGATTCGAACCCATGACCTACATCTTAGCATTAAAACCCTTCTCAGCATGGAGTAATGCCTGAAAATAAATGGGCTCCACGAAGAGAAATCTGGCATCACTCTTGAAAAGCCACCGCGTGCAGCATCTCTACTCTCTCTCTCTCTCTCTCTCTCTCTCTCTCTCTCTCTCTCTCTCTCTCTCTCTCTTCTGATTACGGGCAGGTGGCCACAACTTGAGCTGCTTCCCTTTCTCCTAGCACTGGCATCGGTGGCCTCAGCGATGGAGCGATGCCCCTACTTTCTCTCAAGTAAAATTAACCACATATCCTTATAGTTAGCTCGAGGTGCCATGCATCTAGGTTCTCAAAGTTTCAAATGCTTTTTTGGGTCTCTGAAGTTAGTTCAAGTCTCTTTCGGGCTCAAAATATTTAACCCGATAGCTGATGTGGCATGCTGACTCAGTGCTTACATGGATCTGACAAATGGGACCTATATGTTAGCAGCAAGGCTCAATCTTATAAAAATCTTATCTTTTAAATACGATCGGGATGAAAATGATATTTATATGAAAATTGTAGTCCTTGATGAGATATATAAAAATATGATATAAAGTCTTAGTTGCATATTAATCACGTACCAGAGCTTATCAGATAAAAATACCTTTTATACGAAAGTTGTAGCACTCAATGAGATCTACATCTTTTAAGTTTTGGTTTTTATCATTTGAGATCATTAATATGATTAGAAAAATAATAGTTCCAGCAACATATTAATCACATATTAGGGCTTGTGGCCTTAGAAAAACCATAACTTTCTTAAATGGTGTTTGGTAAAAATATTTTTATATGAAAGTTGTAGCACTCAATGAGATCTACAACTTTTAGGTTTTGAGTTTTGTCACTTGAAGTTGTTTAGATTTTTTAAAAAATGATACAAACAACTTTAAATAAAAATCTAAACAACTTTAAATAAAAAAACACAAAACTAGATAGTTTTAGATCATATTGAGTACTATAACTTTCATATAAAAAATATCTTAAGTGCTACAACTTTCACATAAAAAGTATCTTTATCTGGCAATTATACAAGAAACGTAGGATTTTTTGAGGTGACGAGCTCATATACACGATTAATATGCTGCTGAAACTTTATATTATTTTTCTAACCATCTCAACCACCTTAAATGACAAAACTCAAAACTTAAAAGTTATAGATCCCATCAACTGCTACAACTTTTATATAAAATGTATTTTTATGCGACACCGTATAAGAAAGATATGGTTTTTCTAAGACGACAAACCCTGGTACGTGATTAATATGCCGCTAAAATTCGAAATTATTTTCCTAACCATCTTAAAGGCCTCAAATGGCAACACTCAGAACTTGAATGTTCTAGATCTCGTTGAGCGCTACAACTTTTGTATAAAAGGTTATTTTTATCGGACACCATATAAGAAAGATATGGTTTCTCTAAGACAACAAGCCCTGGTACGCGATTAATATGCTGCTAAAAAGTTTGTTTTATTTTTCTAACCATCTTAACCATCTCAAATGACAAAACTCAAAATTTGAAAGTTATAGATCTTATTGGGGGCTATAATTTTCATATTAGAAGAATCATCTTCATCCGAGGTCATATAAAAAATATATAATTTTCTAAGAACGAGCCTTGCTGCTGACATGTGGGAGTTGATTGAGATAACTAAGATATAAATTTGATTCGTAGTCCTAATCCTTGTTTGGTTCAATTGAGGAAACAAGGAGACTTTAAGAGGGAATTCATATTGTCTGTTGCGTGGTTTCTATGAGTGAAAAATTATGGTGGATGGTAAGGATGCCTTCTATGAAAAGTACAATTCACCCTCAATTACCACTTCTCAATGGGAAGTGATTGGTGGGAGTTGGCTCTCTCCCATCTAAACTCCCACTCCCACATAACAAACATTTGATTTCTAAACTCCAACCTCTAAACTCTCATTCCCTCTTCTCATTAGCCCCAACCAAAAGAGTGGTAAGAAGGGGACGAATCGTTAGATATTCTAAGACGTGGTCCACTGTATATAGCAGATTGTGTCAGAACTGTTGATGATATGAAATGACACCTAACACTATAACCGAGCAACTGACTTGTACGTTTAATGAAGACTGATTTTCTGTTGTTGGAGATGCACTAAGCTTAAACTTGTTGCAGCGGCAAACTCACATAGTTGAACCTAGATTATGAAACTGAATGCCTCTCAACCTTGTTAATCCTATCATGCTGACCAAATAACACGTCATGAGCGCCGAACATGGAAACAACAACCTTGGCGGTGTGGCCGTGCGTGATAAAAGTGCAAACAAGTCTGCATGATTTAAAGGGGGTGAACAAGAGGCCTCATTGCCATGGTCTTCAACTCATCATGTGCCCCGCCCCCCATTCACACACTAGTTTTGGCAAAAAAAAAAAGGGTACACTACAGATGACACAGAAGTAGGATTTCATGCGTGCGTCGGCTAATAGGATCATGACATGACGTTGATCTTGGTCAGTTTTGGCAGTCCGCTAGCCTGTGAAGGAACATTTGCATTGGCACATAGTTTTATGTTCCATTGAGAAAAACATGTTTTGCAAAATCCGATAGAAATATTCACATGCAAACTTTGGTTAAAACTCTCGTAAAACCATGTGCTTGTCCAAGTGCAGACCACATTATGATTTCTATATCCTTGGATCTTCGAGTTGTGGGTGAAAGACTATATGTGCCGCGCAGACTGCTCAAAACTTTACATATATAGTTATATATACAATCAATACACTACCAACCATCTCATGAGTCAATTATTATTATTAATTAGGGAACCCCTGCAAACATATTTTTCTCTCTATATATAGATATTGCTGCAACTTCGCTTGAAGAAACCAAAGCTCGTTGTTCCATTCGAATAAACTCTTGACAACACTTATGTTGAACATGTTAGAACATCTAATGGTGACCACCTAGATAGGGAGACATGCAAATCAAAAATCGAGAAACAATTCTCCATATGAATAGGAAACATCAGCAAAGCAGCCCGAGCCTCATTTAGGACAACAGCTACGATGTGTGACGAAATCTCTCATAACCTGTGTTCAATGGCGATGAACGGACAAAAGGTATGCTGCATGTCCGGCTGTAGAGCTGCTTCCACCTGCACCTCTCCATCTCCGCCTAGATATAACTTCGCGCCGGTGATAGAGTTCACACTGCTTGCTACCAAGATCTAGCAACTATGATCAGGGCTGTCTCTATAATTTTAAAGGCCCTTGGGCAGGCATGATCACAAGGGCCCATAAACTAAATTTATAATATGATGATTAAAGTATATAGTACAAAAAATTAATTTGCACCATATTTTCATAAAAAATAACGATAGTATAACTGAAGAATTGAACTAAAAGAACAATAAAATAACTATTGTGATTGTCTCAAATAAAACAATAATGCATGCTTCAATTCTTTGTAATAAACAGTCTTCGGTCATTAAAGTGTTTCTTAAAGTGTTGCTTAGGTGTTTGCAATGAAACAATTAAACAACTATTTTTTTATTGTCAATATGTTAAGGCCATTTGGAATATTGTTTATATAGCTATGAGTTAACCCATCTTTATCCAGATATCACATGTTGGGAATTGGCTAACGGGCATACTGGGAGGAGAGAAAGCCAACTTTTGTGGGGGCTACAGCTTTAATTTATTTAGGCAATTTGGCATTCATGCATGCAATGATCTTGTTTTTAATTTGATAAAAAGACAACATATATACTTCCTTTTTATAGGAAAGTATTGGCTGTGATTTTAGTTCGTCGACATTACTGCAGCTTGAGGATGTAAGGGAGTCTGGTAGATGTGCAAAGGATTGAAGGTTGTCCTCCTCCTCCCTTCGTCAATAGTAGATGGAAAAATAATAATAGAGTTTGGTTAAATTTTCTTTTCAAGTGGCATGCTCTTTCTATTTATTGGATCATCAGAAATTGAGCTAAAAAATTATTAAGATTGGCTATATGCGGTTATGTACAGGTCAGAACTCTTCCTTTAGTAACTAAAAAATAAGAAAAATGATGACACGTGGTGACGGGGCCGCCTTGGTCGTCAGTTTTTTGCAAGCAAAAGAAGGAACACCCTCTAGCGGTACCCAGCGGAAGCGACCACCGATTATTCCCACTTTTGTCACACTTCGGTGCCTTGACTCAGATTCTTTCCATTGCCAGGTGCCGGTTGATTTCCTCATGTTTCCTATTCCTATGTACTAGCTAGCTAAGCTATTGTGTTGTGTATATAACTATATATTGGTCTTTGGATCATTTCTTCATGTCTCTCCAGTCTAAGGTGCTTGCTGAAGTGTTAAACGAAATCGGAGCGCCACTATATATAGGTGTCTATGGAATGCCTCACAAGGCATGTGGGTGGTTGGTGGCAAATTGACATGCCTACTATTTCCAAGTATAACTATACACGAAATATATATATATACATATACATATATATATATATATATATATATATATATATATATATATATATATATATATATATATATATATATATATATATATATTGGACTCAAAAGCCATGAGAATACGAGAAGTGCCAAATCACTAAGAAAACTAGAAAACTTGAGGCGCGGCACTTTGAGCTTGACCAGTGGAGAGCCGAGCCCATATGGAGTTAACACCGTGCAAACTTGAGATAACACAGCTTCGAAAAAGGAGAATCAAAAATCCAAACAAGATTGTAGGGTATCAAAATTCTGATGGTCAGGAGTCGAGTTATGAGCAGACAAATTGTCTTAACTGTAGTTTGGATGAAGAGGCTACCTAATTGAATGGGCATTTGAAAGTTCAGATTTCTTCTTCATTAGTCATTACCCCTTTTTAGTCCGAGCCATAGCTAGCATGTTGAGCACTAAAAATTTACTAAAACATGATGGTACAATTATTACAGCTGATTGATAAGTTGATTCCACGAAATTCAAGTTGGTAGATGATGGCCGTCCAAATTACAGCATTAAAAAAGTCAATCATGTCAGTGGAAATTCCTCCACGCAATGTGGAATTTCCTTAATAGAATGGCACACAAACCTTTTGCATGTTCGAGAAAAAAATATATCACGTGTAAGGTTACAATATTTTTAAAAGTACACAGCTTTTGTTATCTTTATTTCGTTTCAAGCCTAGATTGCCCAATCCTCACCTGGAATATAATTTGTATAAATTGTAGAGCATGAGTTGGGCATGAGAAGAAATGAAACACATTCTGGCCAGATGAAACAACAATCCGATGGCAGGCCAATGTAGTCCAAATCAAACAATCATCCTAGGCAGACGCTTGGAAGCGAGGAAAACTTTATTTTCTAATGTTTGAACACAGGAATAGGTAGAGCCTTGCCCATTCAATCGATCTAGTTTGCAACCTCAATGTGTGATATTGCAATCAATCTACTCACTGATTCATAGTATTCTTCAGGAAGCTGTTTGCTTTGATTTTGGTGGACAACATATTGAAGTTTTCCCCAAGCTCTTTATCAGCATCAGATCTTATCATATTCTATTAGATAGTTTAATAGTGATGAACTGATGTGAGAGGTTAGTGTTGATATTAGATGTCAAAAACTTTGTCTAAGATGGATCACAACTCAGGCATGTTTGTGCCCTGCCAGGACTTATGGTTGGTTTATGAGCCTGTGCTTTTGGGTTCCAAAACATGCCCAACCGAAATCATACCTTCATTTTGGCTAGCCAAGTTTTGGAATCCAACCAAGGAGGCTCTATGTACAGTAAACAAAGTTATTTCACATATGGAAGAAATGGTACCGTTGACCCTTTGGTTCTTGAGGACATTCAGGCATGTGATAGCTATCAATGTTATATTTGATCTAAATCTTGCTCCTGCATACTAATATTTTCGACACCAGCCTGGAAATTATTGTTGTGAAGAAAGGTATAATTAGGTGGAAGTATGGTTAGTCAAACAATTCAAAATAAAAAAAGTTATTATAGCAATAGGCATTTTGGTCATTTAAAGACTAAGATATGAAACAGTTTGGCCTTCATAATTCAGCAGAAAAAACAAGACCGAACACTATTTCTCTATATCCTAGATAAGAATGCAACAACACACCTGTAGAGAAGGCTGAATGCCCGGCAAATTTACAAAATCGATTATTGTAGACACAATTGTCTAGCTTGGTAGAGGGCCTCAATAAGTAGTTCAATATTTATAATTATGTTTTTTGAGACATTTATAAATTGCTAAAGGAAAGTGTATTAAATTTAATTAGAGCTAAGGGTTACTAAAATTGCATATATTATTATCTGAAGCATTGAACTATTGTTATCTAGGATATTAGTGCTCCCTTATGAGTTTTCTAATATCCATGTATATGTGCACATTGCACCTAGAGATCATGAAAAGAAATGGACTATTGCAGGAGCACTTAAACCTATCAGGAAGTGCCATGCCCATTGAATGACCTGCAGTGTAGATATATCATATATTGAGTCATGAATTTGATCGAGGAAATTTTTGAAGCAACACAAGGATGCAAAGCTTTGGATGCTTACTGCTAGATGGTATCGAAGGAGCAGATCAACAGATAATATGCTCAAGACCATGGAGTTTTGTGCAAAATCTTCTTGGTGGCAGCAGCAGCCTTGAGGCTGACCTCAGCCTGGCAGTCTGTTGATGCAACAAGCATTGGCATTTTGTCAAGCACGTTGCGTGCCTGCCCTTGAATGATTAGCATAATGAAATCGGCCAGGTATACAAACCTGTGAAGATAAAGGCGGGGCCCTGCGATGCATCGAACCAGGTGTAACCAGCGGGTGTTTGTGCGGGAAGCGACGCAGACACCCTAGAGGCCCAGAACAACCCCTATGCGTGGCATAGGGAGGAGCTGAGGAGGAAGAGGTCGAAACGGAAGTCGAGGAGGCCGCTGCTATCGCGAGACCAGGCGTACAACGGCCTCATTTGCGGCTACGGTGGCCACACGGCAGTCGGAGGTGGGTGTGCAGCGGCGGCGGAAGTGGTTGGGGTCGATGGTGGCGGTGTGGCGCCGGAGAGGGAGTAGAAGGCAAGGTAGAGGAGGGTGGCGCCCCGCGCCGTCACCCGTCTGCACGGCCCATGCGCCACCACAAAGCAACTCGTCCGCGGCCCCGCGGCCTGAAGCGGAAGGGACCGAGTGCTCACCCGTGCGGGTTCACGAGCATTCGCGAATGTCCAGATTCACGACACGGGTGAGAGACCCGCTATGGCCCCGATCTAACGGCTCGTATTGCATCTAAGACGGATCCGACGGTAGCGGGCTAACAGGCTGCGTGGCCCTATCCATTGCCCGCGGTTTTGGTGCAGGATTCGTTATGTAGAGATGAGGTGGGCACCTGCGAGAACACCTTCAGACCAAACCAGCAAAGGCTAGTAGGTTCGGTCCTCTTTGGTCAAATGTTTGTTGTTGTAGATAATACATTTTTCTTTATTTCCAGAATATATATACCCACAATTTCGAAAGGGAAGAAAAGGATACACACGCTGCTTTAATTATGTCGTTTATTAAAGGTTTTAACGATACAAATTAAGCATGGCTCTCGGCTGTGCGGCTGACTGACTGACTGGACCACCCAAACTTTGGATGCCTGAAAATGAAGGCAGATTGGTATCGAATATCCAAGGAGCCACCGCAAGTATGTTTCCTCATTACAGAAGCGTAGTCAAGGAAAAGGAATCCAACGCAATAATCCCATATATCGCAGCGACCTCATAACATTATACATATCTTAAGAGGCAAACAATACCTCTTTTCGGATGATGGCGGTGGCATGCACAGCCCACACGTACGGACGCTTGCTCTTCGTGGTGATGGGTTGATGGCAGGCCGGTTGGCAAGGGGAAGGGTTGTGCATGGTCCAGCAGCGGGTTCTGCAGTGACCTTCATGCTCAGGCTCGCCGGGCAGAGGATTTTTTTTTTATGTTTGTTGAATTTTATTTCTAGATGCGGGAGTTCAAACTGCATGCATGTTTAAATCTTTGTTTACACATGCGTTTGGTAGAGACGTCTTCACGTCGACCTCTGGAAAATAAAATTGGCCGTGTCAAGGAACCTTTGACTTGGTGCAGAGCTAAACTCTGGACAATGTGTCCTCATGAAACACAGGGTGTCGACGGTCTTCTCATTGCGTTCTACAGTTCTGTCATTTCGTTATTCTGATGAGATGGTACAAATCACAAGCAGAGCTAGGGAGTGCACAGCTTTGCTTCCTCTAGATGCAATCTCAATGAAGCATTCCTGAATGTCGTGTTGGGCCGACCAATTTCCAGAATGCAATGTTATTGGCTCTCTGGTGTTTGGTTTCAATCATCATCCATTGTACAGCCCAGCCAAGGTGCAGTTGCATGCGATACATAAATTGAAGTAGGAGCGGCTCTTGACCACTATGCCAACTATGAAAACTTGAAATCAGATCCAAGTTATCTACCATGTATGGCATGAGTATGTTGGAAAGTAGCGCTTTCCAGCAGGTGGTATGGAGGGAGGTAGGTGGGCCCCAGCACAATTAGGGTTTCATAAATGTATTCACCCCTCACAAATAAGCTTAAGCTCTCCCCTTTTGTAGGGCGCCATTCACTACTTTTCCCTTTTACATCTTTGTCCTAAAACTACTGCGGTACATTCCCTGAATATCCTCTTGTTTAGTGCAGGTGGCCCGGGGCAAACTGGACCTTCCATCTTTTGCACCGCCTTGTCTCCTTGGGCCTGAATTGCTGGACCAAGGGGAAGCCCATTCCTGGCCCGAGGTCGCCTCCGCGCCATGAGCCCTCCTGCTGCGGTGGAGCCAGCTTCCGCCTCCGCCCACGGCATTGCGGCCTCTGCCTTTGCCAAGAGACCTTCGCTCGTGGTACCGCGGCCTCCGCCTTCGTCGGGCGACCTTCGGCCTTCGCCTCACGCGGCCATCAGTGCTAAGGTCTTCTTATGTCTTTCCTGCAGATCACACAAAAAACCGGTTTGCTTGTTAGTCTCCGCTGTCTCCAGACTCTATGGCTTCCGCGGTTTGTGGTCATTCCCCAACCAGTGCTAAACGGTAAACAGTCGGTCACCTATCATTTAGCCCATTATTCGGGCAAAACGGGTGTTTAAACGGGGAAAACAGCTTTTTAAACAGTCAAAACAACCGATTAAACGGAAACGGTGTACCACCGTGTAGCGTTTAAACGGTGTGTAAACGGGCTAAACGGCCGTTTAGGCGAACAGTGTCCCCAACAGAGTATGACTAGTTGACCACGCTCTTTGCTACCATTTCCCTCTTCCTCCCCCTTTCCTCATGTCTCCTATCCCTATCTACACATATTCCTCTTTGTGTACCTTCTCATTGCCTCCCTTTCTACTGGCCGGTTCCCTACCTATTTTCAAGTGACATTGGAGGTGTATATATAGATGTGCAAGGAATGTGCACACGTGTGATGGTGGCATAATTGAGCACTAGTCCATCAAACAATGTTGTTGACAGTCGAATTTGACCCAGTGGAGTACTTTATCTTGTCTGCTATTTTCAATGGATGTCTCAGCATGGTGGCACGTGGTTGGTGGCATATTGACACTAAGAAAATGAGGTGGCAACCAGCGAACACCTTTGACCAAACCAGCAATGGATGTTTTATGTTTGTTGAATTTTATTTCTAGATGCGGGCGTTCAAACCACATGCATGTTTAAATCTTTATTTACACATGTGTTTTGGTACGCCTTCACGTCCACCTCTGGAAAATAAAATTGACCGTGTCAAGAAACCTTTGACTTAGTAGTGCCCTGCTGATCGAACTCTAGATGATGTGTCCTCATCATGAAACACAGGGCGTCGACGACGGTCTTCTCATTGCGTTCTAAAGTTCTGTCATTTCGTTATTCTGATGAGATGGTACAAATCACAAGCAGAGCAATTAACGGAGTGCACAGCTTTGTTTCCTCTAGATGTAAGCTCAAGGAAGCATTGGCTCTCCTCTAGGTGAGCTGACCAATTCCCTGAATAATGCAATGTATTGGCTCTCCTCCATATTTACAGTTGAGAGGAAAATAGATGAAACGACGGCCTACATAGGATGAAGCACGCTGAAGCTTTTGCTCAGTCCAGGGATACAATGGGGCAGCAGCCCAGCAATGTTGCAGATGCATGTGATACATTCATTCACGCAAGAACGGATCTTTACCACTATGCCGACTTTGAACCCTTGAAAATCAAGTTCTAGTTATCTACCCTGTACGGTATGAGTATGACAACGCTCTTCGTTCCCACTTCTTACTTTCTTAGTTCCTCCTCCATTCCTCATGTTTCCTGTTCCTATGTAGACGTACTAGCTCCTCTTTGCGTAGCTTCTCTTTGCCTGCCTTTCGACTTGCCGGTTCCCTACCTATTTTCATGTGACAACATCGGAGCAGTATATATAGATGTGCAAGGAATGTGCAATTTGACACACGTGTGATGGTGGCATCATAACATATTGTACAATTTCTGAGAACTAGTCCATCAACCAATGTTGTTGCATTTATGCATATGGGCTATTAATTTTAAAAGATGGAAGGCTAACAATAATTGAAGGATTTCTATTTGTGTGTCCAAGAATACCGCATAAGCATTGTGTACTTGGTTGATGATCGAAATAATATTAATCATGTTGTTTCTTAGAATATCAAGGCTTTATATAAAACGGTACATGCAGCAAGGTAAGCTTGTTGGAAAGAAATGTCCATTTAAATCCATCTAGAAAAAAGACATTGCTTCTCTCATCATTATTTTTTATGGCCACTGTGAGTGCTATAATGTATCACTATTGTTATTGGGAAAGAAACTCCGAAATAAACTATGTTTTCCATTTACTCATATTCTAACATAATATTCATATAGATACTTTCTATTTCCTTATCGACCGGTTGTGATAGTAGTTACAAAATACTTCAATACAATTTTCCATACCAACACATAGATTTTTTTCTTATGTGTTGGATTTGTGCTTAGTTGAAACTCTCTCTCTCTCTCATTTGTTTAGATTCTAACACAGTACTCGTAAAGATATTGTCTATTAGTGTTAACGATTGTTATTGGACTCCACTAAGTTGGCGTCAAGAAGTTTCTGACTTTCTTTTAAACACAATACCATACAGATCCATCGCCTGTGCCTGTGCCCTTGCCTACCCTGCCACTCGATGGAGGGTACGGTAGCCGTTGTGCGGAGGCCAGCGAGCCCACACCGGTGCCCGCTCCGTGAATGGCAGCCACCGTGCGTAGAGGGTGCGCCGGTCTAGGATAACTTCTCTAGGGAGAGCAGCCGTCATTCGCCAAGGGCCAGGGAGCCCACGCAAACGGTGTCCACCGTTAGGGAGAGACACTACCAGAGAATTGAGCATCACTGCCGAAAAAAGAAAATGTGTGTTTTTCAGCATTCAAACTCGCCACCTCAGCATTCACATTTTCTTGTGCGCATATACCAACTGGGCTACACATATATATATTAACTGACTATACATCTAACACTATTCTTTTAACTACACATTTTTAAATCCTTTATTGTATATTTGACACTCAAAACACTAATCTCAAAATGAAAAAGTTGTCTGCAAAGATGTAGATTGTGTCATGTACTACAACTTTGATGTTGACTTTGTCTCCATTTGACATTATTAATCATGTAAAATCTGATCCGAGAACTTATATTGCATATTTGGACTTGTAAGCCATCTCAAATTAAAAAGTTGTCAACTACAAAATTTTAGATAAACTCTACAATTTTGATATACAGTTTTTTCTTTATCTAATCAGATATGAAAAAAGTTAGGATTTTTTTTGTGCAAAACAGCTATCACTACTTGTTGAAGCCACGAACCGGTAATGATAGGTGGACTATCACTGCCGGTTCGTGGCTTGAACCGGTAGTGATAGCACTATGCCTATCACCAACCAATGCCGGTTGAAGCCATAAACAGCCAGCAGTAAAGGACCAGCAGTGAATGTTAATTCAGAGAGAGAGAGAGAGAGAGAGAGAGAGAGAGAGAGAGAGAGAGAGAGAGAGGAAGAGGACAAGGTTGAGACTTGAGAGGCCAAGAGAGAGGGGATGAGGATAAGGCTGAGAAGAGAGATAAGTCTAGAATAGAGTACAAACTATTGATCAGGTGATTATTTTTTGGGTTTTGGGGCGGTTTCACCGTCGGTTCTCAACCTTTTCACCACCATTCTTTGTTAAGTACCAGTGTTAAATACCGAAACCGACAGTGAAAATGATTTTCACCTCCAGTTCATAATAAAAACGGTTGTGAGATATTATTACCAATGGTTTTTAAAAATCTGACGATGAAAATAATGTTACGAAAATATTTTCTATAGTAGTGAAAAATGGTCACATGACATCTTGGTCAGTTGGTTTGACTAGAGCAACAGGGAACATCTGCAGTGTTGTGCAGCAGGACCACCAAGGATGTTTGCGCTCTTCTTATGACATGTTTGCGCAGCAATGGCGGCACAGGAATCGCACAGCTGCTTCATGACTCCGGAGGTCGCGTGTCCTACAGGGCCCTCGTTTGTGCCGAGTGTGTGTCTCTTCAACGGCTGGGATTGTGAGTGCATCCTTGTGCAGCATTTCAACAAGGCACCCGACATGCAACTGATCTTGAGCAAATTGTTTGAGGGCAGCTGATTCCAGGTTTTCTGGAAAAAAAACAGCCGTGGGTAACCAAAATTTCATGTTGTCAAAATGCAGAATAGATTTACCATTGAGTTATGGCTTCCGGATGATTTTACCCCCAGAAACTGACTAGGACTTGGGCTTTGCAGAATAGATCGAGTTTAGAGTTATATTGCAGACTAGATCGAGTTTAGAGTCATATTTGACACAATTTGTAATGGTCGACCTCAACTAAGCATCCCCACCAACCCCCCACCCCACACACACACACACACCATAATATATGCATAATTATATAGTGCTCCAACTTCACTTGAAGAAGCAGGCTAAGGGTCGTCGTTCCATTTAAGTAAACACTCTTCTCTCACCTATATATATATGAAACGACGAATGGCGAACACTTAGACATGGGGACAACAAGAGACAAACCCGAGATCAAGGATCAGTTTCTCTATGGGCTGGGAGTAGGAAACATCAGGAAAGCAGACTGAACGTCGTGAAGGAAACCTGCATGCAGTGGCTATAACATACTGGAAGTAAGGGATGGCGCAGTTGCAGCTGCGCATTTCCATCTCTCAAGAGTTCGAGTTGGCAGCGCTATGGAAACCCTCTACCACTGACAGCTGGAGTGCCGCGGCGGCGCGCCCTAGGACCGCGCTGGAGCTGAGGCGGTGGCGCTCCCCGGCCCCGCGCAGGAGCTATGGCGGTGCGTTCGCGGCTCGCGGAGGAGCTGCGGCGGCGGCGCATCCGGATCGATGCAGCGGCGTGCAGGGGCGTAGTGGGGCGAGGCGTGCAGATCGACGGCGGCGGCGCGCAGGGGCAGCGGCATGGCAAGCGGATCGACGACATTGGCGTGAGGCCCAGATCCCGGCCCAAGCTCGGTTGGTGGGCCTTTGCCTTTTTTGTTTTTTTATTACTCTATTTTTTGAAGCAGCACGATTAACGCAGGCGGTTCCCCAGGCTGACTCCTTGCCCGCATCCACAAAAAAAAATAGGAATATGGCAGCAGAAACTGCTTTAGGACTCAAAAAATTTCACAAAAAAGTATGATAAATTTAGGGCGTGTTTGGGACCACGTTTCTTGCGGCGGCGGTGAAAACAATCCGAGAATCATGCCAAACGCTTCCACGGTGCGATGATTCTTTTCCCCGCACACGGCATCGGAACTGCACAAATAAACTAGCGCCTACGTTTTCGGCACCGCGGCCCTCGCGCCGCGATCCACGTACCGCACCGCGCGGTGGGTAACCGCGGTCCCAAACACGCCCTTAGCCATATCGGCTTGAGATTGCGGTCCGCATGCCTTCATGCATTCCTTTTAATGAGCTGTTATTTCTTAGTTAGTATGGTTCACCTTCAACAAATAGTGGTACATGAGTAATTTTTGTTAAGCACTAATCTATCTTAAAAATCCTAGATCATCAAGTTGTTTTGGGACGAAGGGAGTAACCACCAGTTGCTGCTTCTATCATGGAGGACATGGTAACCATGTATGCATGTCCAGATTATTCTCTAGGTGTACGAACATGCTAGTCATTGTGTTTAATTTTATGATTTTCCATGAACTAAATTAATGAACTTAAAATACACATTGAGGCCGGTAGGTTAATTGGTTAGATTCCTTGTAGGTCATCCCACCCGAACCTGAGTCTGATATGTTTCTAGGTTAGTGGTGCTATTAATTCTTTTAATGGTAGCAACATACCCAGCCCGTTTGTCAATAATCTCAAAATTTACCGGCCTAGTTTCATAGACGTGCTCATAGAGATAAAGTATGGGTGGGTGTAGGTATGAGTGCTACTTTTACGATGAGTTTTAAAAACACTTAAAGTGATCATTATTTCACAAGGCTAAAAGGTGTGTCCTCTCTTGCTCGAATAACCATGTAGACGTTGTACTGGTATATGCGCATGTGGCCCAAAACCATGTGACCACCAACACGGTAAGAACATGCAAGACTGCCTTTTTTTTTTTTGAACCGCATCCGTGCAGAAGCCAACATCTCTATGTCAGCAGATTTGCCAATGCAAAAGAATTGAATAATCAAGATGTCGAAGGTTAATTGTTTCCTTAGATGTCGAAGGTTAAAAAAAACTCGTCTGAATTGGAGCAATACTAACAATTTCATCTCTTGTAACCAGGAACATGCAGGGATTTTTCCCATGGAGCTAAGGACTTGCGCCTATCACAATGCTTATTAACGACTTGAGCACATCGCCAATGGCAAAACATAATAATACTTGCGAGAGATACAAATCCTTAAGTGTCGAATGACGTACGGATTGAGCATTGGTGTTCCCATTCTTGCACTTCGATGAAGGCTAAGCCAGGATTCGTAGCTAGGGTGGTCCATTGTTTAAAAAAAATAACCGTTACAAATATAACATGTCGGTACATATATATACAAATATATGAATTACAAAATGCAGTATGATTAAGGTAAAGAGGACATTAGGATTTTATAAAATAATTATGGGTTGCACAAAAATCCTCCAATAATCCAAAGCCCTAGAAATTCTAGCTAGATTTCTAAATCAGTTTTGCATATCCCATGGCTTGTACACTTCTGTTGTCCATGTCGATCGTGAATAGCTGATCACTGATCCTAGCTCTTATTTTGCTTAGTCACTAGGGGACAAAGTGGAGAAGCAGAAAGAAAAAAAAAAAGAGAGAGAAACATGAGTACATGACTAAAGGAAGAGTAGGGCAGCTGGCTAATTAGCTTTGGCTTAACAGCACGTAGTTAGCAAGTCGAGTCTTCATCCCAATATTCAGACGTACCTGCTGTGCTGCTGCTCATCGCTTGAAGTCATGGGTTCCCGATGGTTGCATTCACCGCTGCTTCCATTGCGGCATCATTGCACACATCTGCACCGCACACGCACGGAGGACAGGATACCGCGTTGGTTTATGGAAAAGAATAGGAAGGAGCGCTGTGTGATTGTGCGAAATCTGACTCGAACTCGCCATTGGCTATGGCAGGTGGAAGGCAGAAGCCAAGCGGCACACAACCTGGACTCTACCGATTCTTCTTATGGACCTTGGTTGGGCCGAAGGCAGGGCTTCTGGCCAACATGACAGTTCCACCCTTTGATTGAGTTTTGGCTAATTTCCTCATGTTTCCTATTCCCATATAATATTGTATAATGCATCTCCGCTTGATGTTTGGTTTATTTTCTCATACATAATCTTCCAGTCTACGGGGCTTGATCCCTGTTTGATCATCGAAGAAGCTGATCAGTGCTGTATTTACATATATAGAAATGTCTAGGGGATACCTCATCCACACATGTGATAGTTGGTGGCATATTGATATATAATATGTCTATTATTTCCATGTAGTACAGTATATACACACAGTATTATTTCCCATGTGAATCGGACATCACTTGATTTCAATTGAGTGGTGATATATGCATGGCCCAAATTATTTAATTTATCGTATCATAGTGCACGCAATTTTGAGAGCAAAAAAGAGAAAAAAAAAACTGTG
This sequence comes from Miscanthus lutarioriparius, assembly GCA_904845875.1. Classification (NCBI taxonomy): domain Eukaryota; kingdom Viridiplantae; phylum Streptophyta; class Magnoliopsida; order Poales; family Poaceae; genus Miscanthus; species Miscanthus lutarioriparius. The sequence continues at coordinate 81,229,437 of CAJGYO010000018.1, forward strand.
CATGTCGCTTCTGGAAAACTGCATTTATGTTTTAAGTGTTAGGAGAGAGCTTGACACACCAATGTTTTGGCACCTGAAAATAGTATGGAAGGGGCATGAGGTAAACTATGTTTTCTCAATGAACATATAGCGTAACAACCTTCAATTACAGACTAAAGAATAGAGTTCCTTTTTCTGATCACCTAGTACAACTGATCGATCTGAAGCATTTGGTCCAGCAAGAATCCTCAAATCAGGGTCTCTAATTTTAATTTACGGGATACCCTTACTTTTGAAAACACAACTTTCTAAATCCTGCAGTTGCCCTCAAATTCGTTTTAATAGACACTAACACATACCCTTACTTTTTGAATCCCAATTTTCCAAACTCCAGTAGTTGCCCTCAAAGTGTTAGTTTTGAAAAAAAAAACAGTGTTAGATTTAAAAAAGGGTTAAAAATAAAAAAAATCAACACTCACTATTGGCACTGGCTGCCGATGTTGCGGTGGTGCAGCTCTATTGGCTCACCTTTTGCCTCCATGATTGTGAAATCTGAGAGGAGTCGAAGGACCAGCAACAGCGGCAAATGAGTTTAGAGTGGAGTATCGAACGATTGTTGTACTAGTGTTTTCTCGTGAACTTTAATCGCTTTTCTCTTGCCAATGTCATGCACCAATGCTTATCTACTTCTGTATTACCCATGCCACCTTTACCTTTAATAAAACGAAAAGGACAATTTTGAATAAAATGTGCCGTAGTAAGGGTTCAACTTACCTTCGGAATAAAGTATTTATAGCAACTAAGAAAATCAAATTTTAAAGTCAAAATCTAGATTCATAATGCCATATAGATATGGGGACAACAAGGGCCATATAAATTAAGCTTTTAAATAAATCCATTGAGGACTCATGGTGGAATCATGCATAGGAACGAACATTACGAATGTGAATGGAGAAAGCATATATATTAATTGACAAGTTTATTATATCTAGATAGAGATTATGGAATATCTATATACATATTTTTATTAGAAAATTAACAAATAAAGAGTGCAAAAATAGTTACTCAACCAGCAATGACTCAGTTATATTAATTGACAACCAAATGATTCAAGATTAGTCCGAAACGAATTTTGTGCTTCAAATCTCGAAAATCACCGAATTGAGTACAAAATTTCCCGAAATTTGTCCATTTCGGTTGGGACCGAAATTTTTTCCAAAATGAACCCCAGAACCTAGCTTGGTTGCAATGTTGCTCATGCCTAGCCTTTCCCAGAGTTCGTTGCTGGCTGAGCAGAAAAAGAAGACATGGTGCTGATCTTCCACCACATTAGCACAATGCTGGCACTGATCATCATCCAATACATGTTTCGCATGAAGGTTAGACCTTGTGCTCAATCTGTCCTTGAAATAGAGCCAAGCGAAAAAGTTTTTAGACCAAAGACCTTTTTGGTCCTGCTTTATATAAAGCATAGAAGGTTTGCTGGGGAAACCAGCTTTACAGAGAAGTTTAAAGTTTGGTGCCCACGGCACAACCCTCCAAAAACAAAAGAAGTTTGCGAACAGAACTAGTCAATTGACTAAGGAAAAAGCTATGCTACTATTCTTGGACGTTTTGTGCCAAATGTCTTGATAGCCTTTCCGCTGTCTTCGAAGCCCATCCCTTTTCCTTCTTCGTGAGCAAAGCGAAAAAGTTAGGCTGGCATTTCTTCTACAGAACCATGCCGCAGATGGTCCCTAAGAATTTTGGCAGCTTTCCTCATGTTTCCTATTCCCATGTGTGCATCTCGATCTTCCATCCATTTCTCACTGTCTCCCCATTCTACTTGCTTGATGCCTGTGTTAGGCCAAGAAATGTTAAATATGTAGATATATCCATGCCTCATTGACACAGTGGATGGTAGGTGGCATATTGATATTTTGAGTATTGCTGTATATATCAATGGTGAGGATTGAGTGCTCAGGAAGCGGATTGTATTCACCGACCACTCATGCTGCTGGCTGGTGGCAGCCCTCCTTCTCAGGTGACCCAGTAGTGATGGCGCATATGATGCTCTTGTGGGTCGAAGAGGCCACATGTGCATATGCCATAGCCATAGCCAGTGAAAAGTGGTGGTGTGTGCGCTCACAAAGAAGCGGGAGATGAGTAGGAAATCAGAGTGATATGCAAAGTTTGTACTCACAGTATTCTCGAAAGACTTGACATCAGAGGACTCAAATCAATTGAATGGTGATTTATCCATGGCTTAATTAGTTTTACAGAGTCATAGACTCATGGAAAATAATGTGCCAATCCCTTCTGAAAAAAATAGCTTGTGTTTTTAAGGGTTTGAGTGATAGCAAGTTCAGCACTCAGCATTGCGGGCACCCAAATTAATTTTTTGGTGCTTGAAATTGAAGGCTGTTCATGGATATCAAGTTCAGATGTCCCTGCTTGTGTCTTACCGCCAACTGTCAGCATGTCCGTGCAATTGGGTGATGGTACCTCGACCAGACTCTGGACTGATAGCTGGGCATCGGTAGGGCCTCTGTATCGGTACGCCCCGGCTTTTGTTTGCGGCAGTGTCCAGAGTTGGGAAGAAGAGGAGTCCCAAAGAGGGGCTGTTCCAGAATCGTTGGGCACGCGATATCACTGGAGCGCTAACCACCCAGGTGCTCTGTCAATATCTGCAGGTTTGGGAGCTGTTGCGGGTCGTGGTTCTTGAACCCCTACAGTGCGATCGATTCGATTGGAAGTGGTCGGCGGATGGAAAATACTCCGCGTCCTCTACCTACAGGGCGTTCTTCGCCGGGCCAACTACACTGCTGGGTGCCAAGGAGCTGTGGAGAACCAAAGCGCCGCCGCGAGTGAAATTGTTCTTCTGGCTCGCTCTTCACTGCTGACTGTGGACTGCGGCACGTCGCAAGAGACATGGTCTCCAGGACGACGATGAGTGCATCCTGTGTGGTCCGGCGCCTGAGACTGGGGACCATTTGTTCCTTGGTTCTGTGGTGACCAAGCAACTGTGGTTTGCGCTAGCGCCCCCGATCGGGCTGGTGACGGTTGTGCCTGAACGCGACGAGGAGCTTGGTGTGTGGTGGATTTGCCAGCGGCTAAGGCTTGATGTGGATGCACGTCTGCCTTTTGACTCAATGTTGCTGCTCATCGCATGGGGTGTCTGGAAGGAGAGGAACAACAGGACATTTCAGAGGTCTTCGGCAAGGCTGCAGGCTATCTACCAGGCCATGCTCCGCAAAGCAGAAGATTGGATTAGCGCGGGGTTCTCAATGTTGGCAGCTTTGTTTTCTTTTTGGTCGCAAAATTCGACTACAATGTAATACTATTAAGAATATCTGGTAGGTAGGGAATATGTGGCTCGGTAATGATGGTCCCTCGGCACCGTTACTGACCTATCGTGTAACCTCTGAAAACATTCCTCATAATGAAAAACAGGCCAAACGCCGATCGAGAGAAAAAAAATATAGATGTTTTATTTGTCTATCTTGTTGCGGTAGTAGTTGCAAAAGACTCTGTACACCTTTCCATCTCAACACATAGTTTGTTCTCTTTGCATCATACCATATTCGTGTTTGACTTGTGTTTAGTTAAAACTCTCTCTTCATTTGTTTATACTATGACAAAATATATTCATATATATATTGGATATTACTGTTACTCAACAATTATTAGATTCTCCACTAAATTGATGGCCACAAGTTTGCTTATTTTTATTGAAATTTATCGGATCAATGTTCTAATTAAACGTGTCACTTGAGGGTTAACGTGGAGGACACTCAGCGACTGAATAATAGTATGTAAACAAACCAAAAGATTTAAATACATGGCTCCAGGAGAGTTGTAGGACCAAAATATCATAAGTTGTAGCAGAAACTAGCTAGCTTTGCACACAAAAGTAAATTGCCAGCTTTATCGAAGCCTTGTAACGTTTTTTATCCTTGGTAAAAAAGAAAGATCAGTGCTCTAATGTTATTCTATTACAATGCACACCCTGTACAAATTTTCTACCTCCTCCAATCTATGTGAATGGCGATACATTTGATCGACAACCCGCATGTCTTGGTCAATTAGTTTGACCAGAGCAAACTCAAAGTACTCAAAGGTGGGCCGTGGTGAGTAGTACCTAGGCATGGCCCTTCCGAGATTGGTAAGCACACAATCTTCGGGGCATTGGAAGGCAGGCAGAAGCACAGATTGTGCAACCAATCACCTTGTCTCATTATCGTGGATGATTGGAGCTCTAGTTCGTTGGTACGACCCATGCTAGTTCAGATCAAGAGACCGATCAAGGTTTTCATGTCCCGGCTTCTTTCATGATGCCTCCTATACCCACACGTTACTCCACCTATATCTTTCATTGTTTCGCTATATATTGTCCGTTGTCTTGTGGCCACCATTTGATATGCTAGCACGTTTCAATGTATAGTAACACGATGGATGATACTGAAGCACACGTCGAAATAGAACTGGCTAGCTGGCTATACTCAAGCGATGTTGGTGCAGTATATATAGATACTATGAATTGATTTAATTATATATGTGCATTGCAGAAAGGTGTTGAGCTGTCATAATTAACTAGTTAAGGCTGGCTAGCTTGAGAATAAAATGGTACAAATGGTATAAACTAAGGCTGGCTATCTTTCATTTGTTGGAAGCATGTGTAAATCAACGGTGGGTGCCCATGGTTACTCTATAGAGACAATCCCCACCAATTTCTTTCCCATCAATGACCCCCTGAGCGAGGAATCAATTCGACCGCCTCAGTTCCCCAGGTCATGTAGAGCCAACACGATGCGGCATCTGGCCCCATGCCAACACAGCGAACATGTGCTCGGCACGGGGCACAACAGGCCAGAAACCATGCTGCATCCAAACCATGTCAAGGCAATGCCGAACCAAAGGCCAAGGCCCATATGCGAGAAGGTGTGGAGATGCAGATCCCATGCATGACGATGTGAACTTTCATAAATCTTTTGAAACACCACATTTACGTGCTCATGCAATGGTTGGTGGCCACTCACATCTATTTTATTTCATTTAAATTATTGTCGCCAATAACAATCTTTATTGTAGGACTTAGAGATCAAAGTTATGAAAAGAAGTTGCATTGGGGTCTCTACAAACTTCATGGTTTATAAACCACATGGTTCTGTGGGAGTCGGTGGGTGTCGATGTTTGACCACCGATAGCCTGCCATGGGGTTACCCGGGGCAGTATGTTCAGGCTTCAGCGTATGCGGAACTCGACGGTGAACGTAAGAGACAGTCGATTTATCCTGGTTCGGGCCCTCGACCGTGATCGAGTAATAGCCCTACGTCCAGTCGGCGTTAGCCTTGCGTTGGATTGATTGTGTGTTGTTGTGTCTTCTCTGGTCGTGATCCTCTGTCCGCCTGGAACCCCGTCCTCCTTTATACAGTCAGGAGGTCAGAGTTCTAGTCGGTTTACAATGAGAGTTCCTAGTAGTATTACAGAATAATACTACTACTAGGATTACATGAAAGAAAACCTAGTTAGACTAGATCTTCTCTCTTCCTTGCAGGGTATCCCGTGGGTCCCGCATCGACAAGTCCCCGAGCACTTCATGGTTGAGCTCTGGAAGCCTCGTCTTGTTCCTTCAGGCCTTGCTGAGTAGAAACAAACGTCGTCCGAGTGCTTTCTTGAGCGAAACCGTGTAGCGCTTTCTGGGATCTTCGATTGGTGCGTGCCTTTTTGAAGAAAAAAGCGCATCCAGCTGGGTGTAGCCCCCGAGCCTCTTGCTATTTGGAACAAATAGCTGGAGGGTCATGTCCCGCCGTGCCGCTGATCCTTCGCTGGAGAGTAGCCAAGTATACCCGGGTTCTTTATTAAAAAGAACTCGGATATATCGTGAGGTTTTGAAGTGGTGTGTCTTGAATAAGTCTTCTTGGAGACGTGAGCTTTTTGAAGAAAAAAGTGCACTCACTGAGTGTAGCCCCTGAGCCTCTTGCTATTTGGAACAAAAAGTTAGAGGGTCTTGAATCTGAGTTGTTCAAGGAACTGAAAACTTCCCCTGTTGCAGCCCCCGAGCATTCTTAAAAAAGAACTCAGATACAGAATCTTGGCATATTCTCTGGTAGTCTGTCGTTGTCAGACGTAGAGTCTGCTGCTTTCAGATGTAGAGTCTGCTCCTTTCAGAGGTTGAGTCTGCTGTTGTCAGGTGTAGTTGTATGGTCGTTTCCGGGTTCCTTTTTGCTACCTTGCCTGTCGTAGTACCGAGTTCATTGGGTCTTGTAAGATGTGTAATCTTGTATCTTTTGAAGTCATTTGTAATGGAAAGAATATTGTCTTTTGAGTTGTCATTCTTTATTCTTCTGATGTCCTAGTTGTTTTTGAGATTCACGAGTTCTTTCTATAAGGACCGGGTTGTTATGCTCCTTGTGAGATAACCTTTCGTTGCTTCATGGCTGATGAGTTCTTTTTGTAGCAATATGATAGCTCTGCCGTTCTGCTGGATGGATAAGTCCGAAATCTGCCCGTTGAACTGTACCGTTATGTGGATTTGTGCCTTCCGTCATTTTAGCTGTGTCAGTAAATGGACCGTTGCGCTCTCACATCGTGCTTTTATGGGCCTGGTGGGCCACGTTTTACTGCTGTAAGATCTATTTAAAAGGCCTTTTCGTCTTCTTCTTCTTTACTGCTTCGCTTTTGCCTTGAAACCCTAGCTTTCAGAAATCCACCGCTGCCATTGTCGCCATCACATGAGCGCCGCCGTCTTAGTCTCGTCTTTCCCTAGTGCCTTTTTGCTTCCGCTAGTACATGGGTAGGAAGAAAGCCACGAGCAAGTCCTAGGCAGCCTTTGTGGACGAGGAGTCATCCCTTTCCGTGATCGAGAACCAAGAGTTCATGGCCATGAGGGCTGCCCAGAAGGTTTGGCCGGCTCCAACAACGACTGAAGACCAGCTTCGCGAGCTTGTCAGCGATGGCTTGATCCAGAGCAAGGACATTGCTGAATGGAGAGCTCTAGGTGAGCATTGGGTCCCTGCTCTAGGTCCTGGTGAGATTATTCTTTTCGTCTCCTTTATCTGTGCTGGACTTTGCCTTCCTGCTTCCGCCTTCCTTCATCGATTTCTCAGTTATTTTGGGGTTAGCTTGAACCATCTTGCTCCCAATGCTGTCCTCTATCTTTCTATTTTTGTACATCTTTGTGAAACTTTCCTTGGAATTCCTCCTTCTCTTTCTCTCTTCCGTCACTTCTTTTGTCTGAAGCCTCAACCCCGCCGTGAAGACACCAATGTTCTTGGCGGCTGCGGGATTCAGTTTCACCAGGGTCTTAAAAGCAAATTCTTTGACTATGATCTGGTTGATTCTGTGAGGGATTGGCGCGCTGACTAGTTCTATGCCACCAATTTGATTCCTTCTCTCGCCGTTCATTCTAGATCTGGTCCCTCGGTTAACGACCGGTGGGAAAAGAACTCCCTAATGTCGGATGAGCTCTAGGCGATCCAGCCGTTCCTTGAGCGGATAAGCACTCTGAAGCAGCAGGGCTTGACCGGCTTTGGAATCGTCTCGAGTTTTCTTCATCGTCGTGTTCAGCCTCTGAAGGTGCGAGAGAACTTTGGCTTCGAGTACTCTGGGGCTGAGGATCCTTCACGCATGGTCCCTTCCCTTGGGTTGACCGACGAGGAGGTACTCGAGCGTCTTCAGAAGATGCTGAAAGGAGCAAGCGTTGTCCCGCTTACCGTCTTCGAGTACTGTACAAACAACCCGCCTCCAGCTGTAAGTTGTTTTCTCTTTGTGCGGGTACTTTTTGTATTTCTTTTGCTGTATCTATTTTCGCTTAATCCTCCTTGTCTTGTTGTCTTATTCTTTTCGTAGAAATTGGGGTGTAACTTTGTTGACCCGATTCCCCTTAACGTCCTCCCTGTCGTTGTGGGGGCTGGGGGTAGTCTTGCTAGGGCTTCTTTAACCAGTAAGTTGCAAACCACCGTAATGCTTCCTAGCATTTCTTCCACAAACCCTGATGTATATGTAGAGTATGTTCCTCGTTCAGTTCCTCGAGCTGCTCGTAGCGTCGGCAAGAGGGGGCAAGTGGCTGGTTCTTCTTCTGGTGTGCCTGCTGCCAAGAAAGCTCGCTAGTCGAGTACTTGTCCAGGTACTCAAGTTATAGCTAGCATGCTCTTAGGTGAGCACATTAATACGCTCTGTCCTTCTATTGTTTGTTTTCGTCTTTAACCGAGTACTTTTGTCCTTTTTGAGCTGGTGCTATGGTGGCCTTGGTCGAGAGTGAGGAAGAAGAGGATGATGATGCACCCCTTGTCATGCGGCGGTGAGTTGCTTTCTTATTTTCCTGTTGTTGAATCCCTCCTTTTTGTTTTGACTTTGGTCTTGATCTTTTTGTAGTAAGCGGTCGTCGGGTACGAGTTCTTCTGGGGCTCCGGCCCCGAGTTCTTCTGGGGCTCCAGTATTGAGTTCCTCTGGGGCTCGAGTACCAGCTGCGCCGCTCCTATCGTAGGGTGGCAGTGATGTTTTTTGCTGCCATAGTTCCTCCTGTAAGGTCTTCTTTTGGTTTTTTGAAGAAGAAGATAGCTGAGTAATTGACTCTTTGTTGTGCTTCTTTGCTTTTTGCCTTCCTTTTTCCTGACTTGTATTTTTATCGACGAGTTTCTCTATCATCTTGCAGTCCCTCGCCTTCTCTTACTCCTCCGTCGCCTTCTAGTCAGCCTTCTGGTGCGCCCCCGTGTACTGAGTCAAAGGACTCGGAGAGTACAGTCGGTGAGGTGGCTGTGAGGAAAGCTGGGCCCCCTGCTGCTGCTGACCCTGTGGCTCCAGAGGTGACTGTGGTCATGGCGGTGGGTACTTCTAAGGAGGTAGCCGGGGCTTCTTAAGATACAGCCCTGGCCTTGCCTTCTTTGCCTGCGCCGGCTTCTCCCTCAGCTCCCCTTGGTACCGGTGCTTCGCGCTTGGATGATGATGTGTTACATCAATTTGATGCTACTCATCGGTTGTCTGAGCTGACCGCAGCCTGGGGGAACTTGGCATCCTCTGCGACTTCTTTTGGGAAAAAGCTCTAGGTTAGTTTTTTGAAGTTCTTTCTTTGGCTGTTCGTCTTTCTCTTGTCCTTACGCCTTGTCTTTCTCTCTCTCTATTTTCTCAGTCTTTTTCTCATGATCATACCGGCTTCTTTTCTCGTCTGAAAACGAGAAAAAGTTGTCTTCCGAGGTAAGCGCTCTAAAAGCATAGCTTGATCTCTGCCAAGCCGATATGGAGATTGAGCACCAAACGCACCAAGAGGAGGAGAAGGCTCTCCGTGCCCGGGTTGTTGAGGCAGAAAAGTAGAGGGATGCTGCGGTGGAGTCCGTAAAGAATGAGTGCAAAGGTATTGCTTGTTCTTTTTGTTTCCTTTTGTATTCTGACTTTCTCTTCTGCTGACTTGTTTTTGTTGCCTGGTCTAGCTCTCCGAGTTGAAAAGCAGAAGCTCTCGGAGGGTCTTGAGGAGATGAAGACAACTGTCCGCAATAGTCACAACCGGGCTGAGGAGGTAATCCCTTATGCTGAAGAACTCACGTTCGCTAAGTTGATTAGGCGTGGAGCTGACAGAGATCTTGTGCAGGCCCAAAAGACTATTGAGGTCTTGACTGGCAAGTTGGCGACGGCCACTGAGAACTGGAATACTTTGTGGAAATCCTTCCGGTCAGTAGCCGATCTTCTTTGGACTCCAGCAGATGACGGTCAACCTTGGGCTCAGTTCATTCCCCGAGTTCTAACCTATTTCTAGGAGTTTGTGAAAAGGTGCGCCCGCTTATGCACTAGGAATGTTCTCGCCTAGGTCCGGGTTCTTGTTCCGGAGTTCCCTTTGTCCAAGATTGCAGAGGAAACCTAGAGCCAAGAGTACGTGGATGCCATTGAAAGGGCGGAACCTGAGGTCGAGGACTTAGCCAGTAGGATTGTTGATAATCTTAACATTGATATTTCTTCTCTTGACGACAACGCTTGATGTACTTGACCTCTGTACTCCAGTTCTTGTAATAGCAAACTATACTTCTTTTTGAATAGAGATTGAATGAAGATCCTTTATTTTAGTTGATGCCTTCTCTGCCTGAATGTCCTTGTCTTGTAAACAACTTGGTATATGTGGGTCGTTGTCTTCACAGACTTTCTTGATCTGTCGAGCGCTTTGTCTGGCTTGTTTAGCTTTTCATTTGTGACTTGTAAACAACTCGATATAGATCGTTGTTTCGGCAGACTTTGTGTTCTTGTTAAGACTTAGGACCGGTGATCTTGAGATTGATAAGTCCCCAAGCACTTCATGGTGGAGTTCTGGAAACTTCTTCTTGTTCCTTCAGGTCTTGCCGAGCAAGAACAAGCGTTGCCCGAGTACTTTCCTGTGCGAAACCATGTAGTGCTTCTTGGATCTATCTGAGTGTAGCCCCCGAGCCTCTTGCTATTTGGAACAAGTAGCTAGAGGGTCTTGTCTTGAAATCGCTCTGATTTATGCTCAGGCTTAGTTTCAGTCATTTTGCTTTTTTGGTTCGGGTGTTAGCTTATTAGCTACCCTCATCGGTGGGCTCAAGCATATTTTCAGCTCTTTTGTTCTTGGCCGGTATGCTCAGGCATGTTTCAGCCATTTTGCTTTTTGTTTCGGGTGTTAGCTTATTAGCTACCCTCATCGGCGGGCTCAAGCATATTTTTAGCTCTTTTGCTCTTGGCGGTATGCTCGGGCATGTTTGACCATTTTATTTTTTTTTGTTTTGGTGTTAGCTTATTAGCTACCCTCATCGGTGGGCTCAAGCTTATTTTTAGCTCTTTTGCTCTCGGCCGGTATGCTCAGGCATGTTTCAGCCATTTTGCTTTTTGTTTCGGGTGTTAGCTTATTAGCTAGCCTCATCGGCGGGCTCAAGCTTATTTTCAGCTCTTTTGCTCTCGGCCGGTATGCTCAGGCATGTTTCAGCCATTTTGCTTTTTGTTTCGGGTGTTAGCTTATTAGCTACCCTCATCGGCGGGCTCAAGCATATTTTCAGCTCTTTTGCTCTCGGTCGGTATGCTCAGGCATATTTCAGCCATTTTGCTTTTTGTTTTGGGTGTTAGCTTATTAGCTACCCTCATCGGCAGGCTCAAGCATCTTTTCAGCTCTTTTGCTCTCGGCCGGTATGCTCAGGCATGTTTCAGCCATTTTGCTTTTTGTTTTGGGTGTTAGCTTATTAGCTACCCTCATCGGTAGGCTCAAGCATCTTTTCAGCTCTTTTGCTCTCGGCCGGTATGCTCAGGCATGTTTCAACTATTTTGCTTAGTGAAGACAACTTCGGAGAAAGTCATAACAAGACATATGTTGTGTAGAAAGACCATCTTTATTGATCGTGAATCGTTGATAAGCCATAATAATACATATGTTGTCGATGAGCATTATCTGTATTGATCATGAACGTTGATCCCTTGCTTCTTGAATATATATTCTTCCTTGAGTTGTTTTCACGCGTAGAATCTTCTTAGTTGGCTGATGTGCCATGTGTTGCTGACTTCTTTTCCATCCTCGGTTGTCAACTTGTATGTGCCTGGTCCGATGACTGTTGTGACAATAAAAGGACCTTCCCATGGACTGAGTAGTTTATGGCGTCCTTCAGTTTTTTTGTAATATTCTTAGTACTAGATCTCTGATTTGGAGTGATAGAGGTTGGGTACTCTTGTTGTAGTGGCATCTTAAACATTGTAGGTATCTGGCTGATTGGAGGGTAGCGTTTACTCTGACTTCTTCTGAGCTGTCGAGTTCTAATCTTCTGGTGTGTTCTGCTTCTCTTCGTTCATACTGTTCTATCCTTGGTGATGTCCAGATCAAGTCGGCAGGTAGTATGGCTTCTGACCCATAAACTAGGAAGAAGGGTGTAACAGAACCGACCAATTATACGAGATTAAGTAAGTAAATCTTCCACCAAAGTAGATAATTTAGCAAACTTAAGCCCGTATAACCCGGTAGTCCGTGAAACCACGAAGGATTTCAAACCAATCGACATACAAACCAAGATCGTACAAGTTTAGCAAGTACCGTCACACGTTACATAAAGTTCGCAATCATAGTTCGGTACATCAGAGTTTAGAATATAAAGTTATTACAACCCAAGTTCAAACTGAAGTAGCGGAAGCAAATAGTTTTAAAGCCACACACACACTTTTAGTTTAGATACAATGCCAGTAGGTAGTCATCTCCAACAAAAGCATCAGATGAGAGATACGGAGTGACCATTCCCCTTGGTCCTAGTTGTCGCCCATCGCCGGGTATAGGCAGTTAATGCAATAGCCGTAGTACATTTGACCATCTGCAACAATAATGGGAACAACGCCCTGAGTACGAGAAGGTACTCAGCTAGACTTACCCGTCTTAAACTAAAATAAAGCGACACCAAGGATTATGCAAGGCTTTCTTGAGTGGGCTAGCTGACTTGTTTGCGAAAAGCATAAGCTATCATGAAGACATCATTTTAAATACTTTGCATCATCTTTATTATAACCTATTCATCTAGGTAAGCACCTGTACTATAGCAATCACTTGATTCACCAATAACAACCAGTTACCAATTTAGCTTTAGTATGTTCATACCATCCAGATAACCATCATTGTTCCATAATAATTACTACGATGCCGTAGCTCGAGTCAAGTGCTCACTATCCAGGAGCGATGGCGATTCGAATCGATTCCTAACCAGCTGGTGATTTATTCCTCACACAAACCATGCTTCCCCTACCAGGGTAGCTTAGATCATCAAGGACACTATTCAGGTAGCCGCGGGACAATCTAGAGCCGTAGTACCCAGGGACCGCCCGACTGCCAGGAATTAGGGCGCACCTACCCTTGGGCTCACTCTTCGCATCCCTGTCATACCCCCATCAGCACCAATACGCGCACTCGTGTAGATCCCGGCCCGAATAGCGCCACTAGCTTCACGGTCGAAAGGTACTTTATTCGGCCAGCTAAATGTGACGCATGCGTTCAACATGACAAGAGGGACGAGCAACGATCCATCCTTAATCGACACAGACAGAAACTAACAGCACCCTAGAACCCTGTCTGGTTGCCACCAACTTTTTCCGTCCGGTCTCCAATTATCCATCACACATGGTTAATTCCAGGATATCATTCTTTCCATAGCTAAATTCTTCTAGTAATCACCTATAATGTAGGTGACCGGATATCACCAATCGCTACCGGTCTAAGCAAGGCTAAGCAGTTATTCGATCCTGACCTAACAGGGTAAAAGGTAATAAGGTAGACAAGGATAGTATAAATGCATCAACGGTTTCAATCAACTCCTACAACTTAATACAACAATATATAAACTAATATATATAGAAAGAATTGCTTTTATAAAGTAGGAGACTTAGAATGCTCCGGGGCTTGCCTCGTTTGAATGAACTAGGCTGATGATCCACGCACTCAGGCAAGTCCTCTCCTTGCTCCTCTTCCTCTGGCACCTCCTGTGCCTGGACTTCTTGTGGATCTGTCCCGGTCCGCTCTTCCTGAACTGCTACTAGCAACTCCTCCTGCGATCCTATATGATGCAGATGTATAAGTGCTAATGCATAGGTGCATCGGAGAGATGACATGGAATGATCATGATGCATGAAATGTAGATGAACATGTTTAACTTTATTGGACATAGTAGTAGCAAAGCTCTTTTACAAGGTAGTCAACATCAACCAAGAACATGTATTACTATCTACTACGACAACCACTGTACTAACATGCCAAATCACCACAGCAAACTAAGATGCTTCAAAGATACACCAAAACGAACATTATTAACTAAACTCGCATTAAAGATGATTATTTTATTTTATTTTAAACTAGGGCTACAACAGCAACATATATTTCTGGTGCTTATAAAAATCTAATAAAATTACAGTAGCCTAGTACTACTCTAAGTAGACTACCATAAAATTTTCATGGCATTTGGAAAAGTAAAATAGCCTACACAAAAATGACAAGCTATGGTTGATAATTAAGCATGAAAATACTTTGTACTATGAAAAGTGTCAAACAATAGATTTGGTATTTTTCCTATGTTCTACACAGTAAACAATCACTACACAAAAATTATCATACACATGTTTTATACAATTTTTGCTCTCTATCAAAATAACAAAAATCATCAATTAAAGGCACTTGAACTACACATCAATATTTCTCTACAGAACATGCATGCCATATATTTTTCCTACAAAGCACATCACTAAAGGAGATTAACAAAACTAGAACCATATTTTTATGATATATATTCTATTTACTAGACATTTTATAAGAAATCATCATTTATTCAATTTAAATAAAGCTACACAGAAAAGTATCACAAATTTAACATGCAACATTTTTAACAGATAGATCTAGTCACAAGAAACCTAGCAAAACTTATTTCAACAAATTTGGAGCCATTTTGAGCAAGTTATAATTTTCCAAAGCCTTTAAATAGAAATCTAAAAATCATTTCCTAAATTCTTTCTGAAAATCCATTTTCGAAACTACTAGATCCACCCGGATCTCTACCTAGGCTTGCACCCAATGGTGACAGTGGGCCCCCGCCCCACCCAGTCGATCACAAAAAGGGAGGCGCTCGCAGTGGGCGGTTCTCGCCACGGTGAACTTCTTGGCGCAGTGAGGTCACCATCGGAGGCTTCCCGAGACAAGGTGGACCTAGCAGTACCCCTACCGTGGCTAGTGGAGCTCGGGAGCAAGCGCACCGGCGTCCATGGCGGTGCGGTGGTGGCGTGGCTCAACATCGGTCGGCTAGCTCCGGCCAAGAGGTGGCTGTGAGGTGGGTGGCGAGCTCACTGCGCGTCAGTCTTGGTCTTTGGTCTTGTGTGAAGGAGGGAGAGAGGTGGGGCGGAGAGGCGAGGCCCATGGAGCAGAGCATTCCGGCGAGGAGGAGCTCACTCCGATGAGCGATTTCTGAGGGGAGGGGAGCTCCCAAGGCTTACCGAGCGTGAGCAGGGGTGCGAGGTGGAGGCGGAGCCTGAGGTGAGATGGGGGGCGGTCGGCGGCTGGAGGCGGCGGAATGGCCAACTCGGCGAGGCGTGGTGTGGGCGGTGGTGGAGGCAGCGGCGTCAGGGCTGCTACTCTGCCTCTGCTCTTGTCCGAGCGAGAAGGCAAATGAGAGATGAGGAGGGGGAGGGGACACGCGGCGTGGATGTAGATGTAACGACAGAGGGGCGGGGGGCCACGGGGTCCACCAGTGAGCGAGTGGCGACGACAGCTGCGACACGGACACGAGGCCGCTTGAAGCTCTGCGGCCGGCCGGCCAAGCGTGGCGAGGAGCGGATGGCGGGCGTGGAGGCGGGCGGGCGGCTCTGCTCATGAAATGGCCGAAAGGAAGCTAATGACCCGCTAAGGAAAATAAAATGAATTTTCTTTTTATTTCTTAAATAAACAGAACTAAAATTCCATTTTGAGCCATTTTAAAAGCATTTTCACAAGCTAGTGTAAAGATGAAAGTTGTTTAGAAAAAAGTACTCTATAACTTTGCCAAAAAGAGTAAGGCCAAAATCCAATTAGATTTTGAACTATAGATTTAAAGTTAATTTAAATCAAAAACCCGATTTTAGAAGATTATTTTTAAAAGCAAAATTTCAGAAAACTTTGAATATACACCTTGCTCCAAATTGCATCTTAGCTACTTCTAATTGGTCTAAGTGATCAACCGAGGTACACACATGGCAAAACAAACATAGCATCCAATCTATTAAAACAAAACTATCCAACATACATGTTTCATTAGTATGTTTTAATTCTATATTTCATGTCATGCTTATGAATGCATAATAAGGATTATGCTCTTGATTTGAAAAATGTTAATGCATGCTTAACACCGAGGTGTTACAGCCCTCCCCCCTTATAAGAATCTCGTCCTAAGATTTTGGGTTATGAACCATTTGTTATAAAAATCCTTATAAGCGTTTTGCAGATATTCTCCTGTTTCCCACGTCGCATCACCATCATCATGATGACTCCACTGTATCTTATAGGTTCTCACCACTTTATTCCGAGTGACTCGGTCCTTAGTGTCCAAACTCGAACCGGTTGCTCGTGGTATTCCAAGTCTGATTTGAGCGGAATGCTCTGAGGTTCTATTCTCTCTTCCGAAACACGCAAGCACTTCTTCAACTGTGATACATGGAAGACTGGGAAGATCGAACCCAGCGCTTCTGGTAATTGTAACTTATAAGCCACGGGACCCTTCTTCTCTATGATCTTGTACGGTCCTACAAATCTAGGAGCAAGTTTTCTCTTTACTCCAAACCGTTATACTTTCTTCATTGGAGTAACCTTCAGATAAACGTAGTCACCAACTTGAAATTCTAGCGGTCTCCTTCTCTTATTGGCATAGCTCTTCTGGCGTGATTGTGCCGCTTTCATGTTTTGTTGTATAATATGGACCTTTTTCTCAGCCTCGTCAACAAAATCGACTCCGTAAAACCTTCTTTCTCTAGGCTCAACCCAATTCAATGGTGTCCTACATTTCCTGCCATACAATGCTTCAAATGGAGCCATCTTGATACTTTCTTGGTAACTGTTGTTGTAAGCAAACTCTGCCAAAGGTAACCATGATTCCCATGAACCCTTAGACGATAACACACATGCTCTAAGCATATCTTCAAGAACAGCATTAACTCGCTTTGTCTGCCCATCTGTCTATGGGTGGTAAGTTGTACTCCGAATCAAGCTAGTACCCAAACCTTTATGAAGATGCTCCCAAAAATGGGCGGTAAACTATGACCCATGGCCAGACACGATAGTCTTTGGTATACCATGTAATCGAACAATCTCTACAATGTACTTCTCAGCATACTGAGGTGGTCGAAATGTTGTTTTGACTGGTAAAAGTGAGCTAATTTGGTAAGGCGATCTACAATTACCCAAATCGAATCATTCCCCTTTTGTGTGGTGGGAAAACCGGTGATAAAATCCATACTTATATCATCCCATTTCCAATCTGGTATTGACAAGGGTTGCAACATTCCTACGGGTCTCATGTGAAGAGCTTTCACTCTACAACACATGTCGCAACGAGCAACATAAGCTGCAACCTCCTTCTTTATTTTTGTCCACCAATAACGAGGTCTCAATTCTTGGTACATTTTTCCACTTCCAGGATGGATAGACAATTTAGAGTGATGAGCTTCATCCATCAATTTGTTCTTGAGCTCTCGATCTTTAGGTACAACCAGACGGTCCTTAAACCATAACACTCCTTGTTCATCCACTCTAAAGTGCTTAGTCGGTTCTTTCTTCATTTTCTCCTTGATATGGAATATTCCCTTATCTATTTTCTGACCCTCAATGATCTTGCTCTCCAAGGTACAACTAACCTGGATATTATGCAACACAGCAGGATGCAACAAATTGAACCCATCCTCAAACAATGGTTGCACAGCAAGAGAATGTGACTTTCTACTTAAGGCATTTGCTACTACATTTGCCTTTCTCGGATGATAGTGCACATTTAGATTATAATCCTTTATCATCTCTAACCATTTTCTCTATCGCATATTCAACTCGGACTGAGTAAATATGTACTTGAGACTCTTATGATCTGTAGAGATATTGCACACATTCCCAAGCAAGTAGTGTCTCCAAATCTTTAGAGCATGCACAACGGCCGCAAGCTCTAAATCATGCGTAGGATAGTTAACCTCATGCTTCCTCAACTGACGTGAGGCATAAGCAATAACTCTTCCATCTTGCATTAGGACACATCCTAAACCATTCTTTGATGCATCGCAAAACACATCAAATGGCTTCTCTATATCCGGTTGTGCCAGAACAGGAGCAGTGGTTAGCAAATTCCGCAAGGTGCAGAAAGCTGCCTCACACTCCTCTGTCCAAACAAACTTATGATCCTTTTGTAGCAAACTTGTCATTGGCTTGGCAATCTTCGAGAAGTCCGGTATAAAACGACGATAGTAACCGGCTAATCCAAGAAAACTCCAAACCTCATGAACTGTACTTGGTGCCTTCTAGTCCATAACCTCTTGTACCTTACTAGGATCCACTGAGATTCCATTCTCAGATAACACATGACCAAGAAAAGGAACTGTCTTCCGCTAGAACTCACATTTACTAAACTTAGCATATAGCTGGTGATCTCTGAGTCTAGTTAAGACAATTCTTAGGTGCTCTTCATGATCCCGTTCGTTCTCTGAGTATACTAGAATGTCATCATTGAACACAATCATGAACTTATCCAACTCCGGCATAAAGACCAAATTCATCAGATACATAAAGTATGCAGGAGCATTTGTCAAACCAAAGGACATGACAAGATACTCGTACAAACCGTATCTGGTGGAGAACGCGGTTTTGGGTATATCTTGTGGTCTAATGTTGATCTGATGGTACCCTGATCTCAAATCTATCTTGGAGAACACCTTAGCTTTTGACAATTGATCAAACAAGATATCAATCTGAGGTAGAGGATACTTGTTTTTAATTGTCACCGCATTCAGTGGCCGGTAGTCCACACACATCCGTAAGGAGTTGTCCTTCTTCTTCACGAACAGTGCGGGACATCCCCATTCCGATGAACTTGGCTGAATTAAACCCTTAGTCAATAGATCCTGGAGTTGTTTCTTCAACTCGGCTAGTTCATTTGGAGGCATCCGATAAGGCCTTCTTGAGATCGGTGGTGTTCCAGGGATTAACTCAATGGCAAACTCAACATCTCGTCCGGTGGAAGACCGGGTAACTCATCTAGAAACACGTCCGGAAACTCACACACTAATAGAATCTTGGCTAGAAGAGTAGTTTGGACTGCACAAGTTGTACTGGTCAGATCTATTCTCCGAGGTAAGGTTACTTGAAATGTACCTTCTCCAATAGGCTCCTTGAGAGAAATGCTTCTTCCCCCAACATCAATTACTACTCCCATCTTATTCATCCAGTTCATTCCCATAATCACATCCAGAACTAGCCCTGGCATAACTATCAAGTTAAGCTTATACTGCCGGTTTTCTATACACAGGGTTACCCCCTGGATTATCTAATTAGTTAACAGATCAGCCCCAGCTGAACTGATCCGATAAGCACATTCCAATTCAACTATCTTTTGCTCATACCTTCTTGCAAATGCTTGACTTATGAATGAATGAGATGATCCAGGATCAAACAAAATGACTGCAGGATGATTGTCGATAGAAAACATACCGGCTGTCACAAGCTCTCCTTCCGAGATGTCATCAATGGTGGTGTGGTGCACACGAGCTTGGTACTGATTCTGCTGCTTCTTGGGATATGGGCAAAACTTCACAAAGTGCCCAGATTGATTGCAGTTGAAACACGGTCCTCGTACTTGAGTAGCAGCTCCAGATGAACTGCCTTGTCCGGTCTTGGCTTGTGGCACCACCATCTTGAATGGCTTCTGATTCCTCTTAGGTTGCTGGGCATTCTGATTCCTCCGTTGGGGTGGCCTAAACCTTGCACCAGGGGCAGGCAGACGATACGCAGAACGATTGGCCATCGGGGCCCTTGACTGGGACGGACCTGACTCAAAAGCCCTCTTGCGAGTCTTGGAAGTAGCATATACATTGTTGTTCTTTTCTTGCTTTAAGCAGTCACTAACAAAGTCATTGAAACCAGTTCTTGTGTTGGTACCCACGTGCTTCATCATCTTGGGATTCAGACCTCTTTTGAAACTAGCGATCTTTTTGGCATCGGTATTCACCATGTCAGAGGCATAGCAACTTAGATTGTTGAATGCATGTAGATACTGTGTCACAGTCTTGGTGCCTTGATTCAGTGCTAGAAATTCCCCAAACTTCATTTCTATCATACCAGGTGGAATGTAAACTCCACGAAAAGCCTTAGTGAATTCCCTCCAAGTAATGTGGGCATTGGGGGGAAAAGTGGTGCGGTGGTGCTTCCACCACATTCCTGTAGGGCCTTGCAGCTGATGAGCTGCATACTTAGTTTTCAATACTTCTATCATCCTGAGAACACGAAACTTATCTTCCATGGTGTTTATCCACTCTTCTGCATCCAATGGCTCTGTAGCTTCTTTGAAAATTGGTGGTCTGGTGTCCATAAAGTCCTTAAAACTGTTGTGCCGATTCACTTCATGTCCACCTGGGTTCAACCCATGGCGGGTGTTGTCAGCAATATGGCGCAATGTAGCTTCCATATTCTGCTGCATGCCCTCCATGTTGAGTTTACTTCCAAGGAACTGTGCGACGAACTGTTCCACAGTGTATGGTGGAGGAGGAGGTGGTGGCGATTCACGGTTCTCATTCCCAGCTGCACTGCCACCAGCCTCAGTAGCATCATACATGGTACGACGAGTGTTCGGCATCTGCATATTTCAGCAACAGTAATTATTAGGCGATGTTGTAGAGATCGCAAGTGAATGAAAAATTATGCCGTACTAAATTCACTGGAGAGAATAAATTCATACAATAAAACAGGGGCACAATAAGTCATTCCAATTAACACAACATCACTAATTAGATTACTTAAGCGCACCAAATTGCCAGCATACATACTCTAGACTTTTATGCGTTCAGATATCGCATTACTAGCCAAGTTCCAATCACATGCCAAGTCTCATATGTTTGAAACAAGCTCCATTAGGTTACATGCCAACAAAAGAAAGGTCATCGCGACAGAACCTAAGCACTAGCGCAAGGCAACTAGCCTACTCCTCGGGGTCGTCGTCGGGGTCAGAGACATCACTATCGCCCCCAGGTGAAACTACAGGCTCGTCCTCGTCGTCGATGTCCATGCCAGCGACGTCTGGAGGAGCATATGGGCCAACCCCATTGTAGAGCGCGTGAAACTCCTCGTGCAGGTTGATGTTGTACTCCTCTAGTTCATCAACCCTCTGCAGCAGAAGGTCCCTTTCGTTTCAGGCTTCATTCCTTTCCTGAACCAACTGTCCAATCATGTGGTCTGCATTGTTGTTGGCTTGAGTCAACGTATGCACCCACTGCATAGCTCTATTACCTCTCTCTACCGCCTGGTCCCACTGTAAGCTCATATCAGCCAACTGCTCCTACAAACTAGCTATAGCACGTGCCTGCTTCTTCTTCTGCTTTCTTACCTTGAGCTTATCATCACCACGCAAGCCAGTCAAAGTCCAATAGGTACACTCAAGACCCTGATACGCTCTGATAGCGGCAAACATAGCACTCATAGCATGGTTGTCGCTAGCATATCCCTCAGCTGGACCTCTGACCAAAGCACTTCCCTAAGGCTGAACCCAAATAGCATCACGAGGATCATCCCTAGGAAAGGTGCCAGCTAGAGCTGCTGCAAGCTCACTGGGAAATCTGCTCATGATGTCCCTAATGACGTGGAAAGCTGCTCCCTCTGCACCCTCAACAGGAGTGCGACCCTCAAACTCCAAGTGCCAACCATCCCACTCTAGAGCATCACCAAGAGCAGGAACGGTGATCTCTACCACTGTAAGTCCATCCTCTGTTAACTGGCTCTCATTCCAAGAGTACATCGGCTCTTGACCCTCTGGGTACCCCACATCATGGAGCACTCTCCAAAGCAAGGTTGGCATGCCAAACTCGCTCAAGACAGTGTCTGTGGTGCGGTGCTCCCTTAGGGCCAACTGACGTCGAGGTGCTCTTCCTCCGGTGGACTTACGGGCATTCTGCTTCGTGCGGGCCATTTGTAGAAAATTTGGTTTATTACTCACGTGAGGACAAGGTTAAGTTGTCATTTTTATCAAAATGAGATAATCAACTTATAAGGGGAGGAACAATGCCATGAATGATATGTAACAACATGATGCATGCACGTTCCGTACGTTCTCACAAACTTAGGAAAAATAACCATTGCTAGCGGCATAGACGGTGGCATACAACGGTCTCTCATAAACGTAGCTAATACGTACTACACGATAGCGCTATTATGTACCTGCAAAAGATCCACTTCAGCCCAAACCCTGACAGTATGAAAAATATGCATGAAAGCAGTAAAGTAATCTACTCGTTCTACACTCATCCCCATATACGCGTACAACGGTAGCAACTACCCGAACCATCATCCTATCGACGGCATTGTCACCACAGGACGGAATTCCCCACACATTGGATACCTTCATACAACACACGTATGGCATGTAAATAATCCGGCATCATACAAGCACTTCCCTAGATCGGCAGTGTATCCGATCATGCTCTCACAACTCTCACTTACCGAGGCATAGAGGCAACGGATCCATACATTACCACTCAAGTGAATGGCACTCATACAATAGCACGTCGTATGAGCGACGAAATAGAAATATGATGCAAAGACCCCCAAGTTAGTACTTAAATAAGTCACCTAGAGTCCTTAACTGGGCATATAGGACTTGACCACTGGCACACTCCTAAGTTTTAAATTAGAGGTTGAAACACATATATACTATAAGTTCGTAATTAGTTTTGTAACACAAAACCCATTTATTTTAAATACACGCATGAACAGTAACCTGCTAAACCTTGCTCTGATGCCAGCTATAACAGAACCGACCAATTATATGAGATTAAGTAAGGAAATCTTCCACCGAAGCAGATAATTTAGCAAACTTAAGCCCGTATAACCCGGTAGTCCATGAAACCATGAAGGATTTCAAACCAATCGACATACAAACCAAGATTGTACAAGTTTAGCAAGTACCGTCACACGTTACATAAAGTTCGTAATCATAGTTCGGTACATCAGAGTTTAGAATATAAAGTTATTACAACCCAAGTTCAAACTGAAGTAGCGGAAGCAAATAGTTTTAAGCCACACACACACTTTTAGTTCAGATATAATGCCAGTAGGTAGTCATCTCCAACAAAAGCATCAGATGAGAGATACGGAGTGACCATTGCCCTTGGTCCTAGTTATCGCCCATCATCGGGTACAGGCAGTTAATGCAATAACCATAGTACATTTGACCATCTGCAACAACAAAGGGAACAACGCCCTGAGTACGAGAAGGTACTCAGCTAGACTTACCCGTCTTAAACCAAAATAAAGTGACACCAAGGATTATGCAATGCTTTCTTGAGTGGGCTAGCTGACTTGTTTGCGAAAAGCATAAGCTATCATGAAGACATCATTTTAAATACTTTGCATCATCTTTATTATAACCTATTCATCTAGGTAAGCACCTGTACTATAGCAATCACTTGATTCACCAATAACATCCAGTTACCAATTTAGCTTTAGCATATCCATACCATCCAGATAACCATCATTGTTCCATAATAATTACTACGATGCTGTAGCTCGAGTCAAGTGCTCACTATCCAGGAGCGATGGCGATTCGAATCGATTCCTAGCCAGCTGGTGATTTATTCCTCACACAAACCATGCTTCCCCTGCCAGGGTATCTTAGATCACCAAGGACACTATTCAGGTAGCGTGGGACAATCTAGAGCTGCAGTACCCAGGGACCGCCCGATTGCTAGGAATCAGGGCGCACCTGCCCTTGGGCTCACTCTTCGTGTCCCTATCATACCCCCATCAGCACCAATACGCGCACTCATGTAGATCCTGGCCCGAATAACGCCACTAGCTTCGCGGTTGAAAGGTACTTTATTCGGCCAGCTAAATGTGAGGCATGCGTTCAACTTGACAAGAGGGACGAGCAACGATCGGTCCTTAATCGACACAGACGGAAACTAACAGCACCCCAGAACCCTGTCTGGTTGCCTCCAACTTTTTCCGTCCGGTCTCCAATTATCCATCACACATGGTTAATTCTAGGATATCATTCTTTCCATAGCTAAATTCTTCTAGTAATCACCTATAATGTAGGTGACCGGATATCACCGATCGCTACCGGTCTAAGCAAGGCTAAGCAATTATTCAATCCTGACCTAACAGGGTAAAAGGTAATAAGGTAGACAAGGATAGTAATAAATGCATCAACGGTTTCAATCAACTCCTACAACTTAATACAACAACATATAAACTCATATATATAGAAAGAATTGCTTTTATAAAGTAGGAGACTTAGAATGCTTCGGGGCTTGCCTCGTTCGAACGAACTAGGCTGATGATCCACGCACTCAGGCAAGTCCTCTCCTTGCTTCTCTTCCTCTGGCACCTCCTGTGCCTGGACTTCTTGTGTATCTGTCCCGGTCTGCTCTTCCTGAACTGCTACTAGCAACTCCTCCTACGATCCTGTATGATGCAGATGTATAAGTGCTAATGCATAGGTGCATCGGAGAGATGACATGTAATGATCATGATACATGAAATGTAGATGAACATGTTTAACTTTATTGGACATAGTAGTAGCAAAGCTCTTTTACAAGGTAGTCAACATCAACCAAGAACATGTACTACTATCTACTACGACAACCACTGTACTAACATGCCAAATCACCACAGCAAACTAAGATGCTTCAAAGATACACCAAAGCGAACATTATTAACTAAACTCGCATTAAAGATGATTATTTTATTTTATTTTAAACTAGGGCTACAACAGCAACATATATTTCTAGTGATTATAAAAATCTAATAAAATTACAGTAGCCTAGTACTACTCTAAGTAGACTACCATAAAATTGTCTTGGCATTTGGATAAGTAAAATAGCCTACACAAAAATGACAAGCTATGGTTGATAATTAAGCATGAAAATACTTTGTACTATGAAAAGTGTCAAACAACAGATTTGGTATTTTTCCTATGTTCTACACAGTAAACAATCATTGCACAAAAATTATCATACACATGTTTTATACAATTTTTGCTCTCTATCAAAATAACAAAAATCATCAATTAAAGTCACTTGAACTACACATCAATATTTTTCTACAGAACATGCATGACATATATTTTTCCTACAAAGCACATCACTAAAGGAGATTAACAAAACTAGAACCATATTTTTATGATATATATTCTATTTACTAGACATTTTATAAGAAATTAGCATTTATTCAATTTAAATAAAACTACACAAAAAAGTATCACAAATTTGACATGCAACATTTTTAACAGATAGATCTAGTCACAAGAAACCTAGCAAAACTTATTTTAACAAATTTGGAGCCATTTTGAGCAAGTTATAATTTTCCAAAGCATTTAAATAGAAATATGAAAATCATTTCCTAAATTCTTTCTGAAAATCCATTTTCGAAACTGCTAGATCCACCCGGATCTCTACCCAGGCTTGCACCCTAGCGGTGATAGTGGGCCCCTTGGCCCCACCAGTCAGTCACTAAGGCAGGGGAGGCGCTCGGCCGCGGCGGTTCTCGCCGCCAGTGAACTTGTCGGCGGTGAGGTCACCATCGGAGGCTTCCCCCAGACAAGGTGGACCTAGCAGTACCCCTACCACGGCCAGTGGAGCTCCGGAGCAAGCTCACCGGTGTCCATCAACGTTGGTCGACCAGCTCCGGCCGAGATGTGGCGTGGGGAGTGGCTGGCGAGGTTTACCGAGTCAGTGTGGTGCTGGTGCGTGCGGAAGGAGGGAGAGAGGTGGGGCGGAGAGGCGAGGCCCATGGAGCGGAGCATTCCGGTGAGGAGGAGCTCACTCCGATGAGCGATTTGTGAGGAAGGGGAGCTCCCCAAGGCTTACCGAGGCGAGCATGGGGTGCGAGGTGGGAGGAGAGAGCATGAGGCGAGATGGGGCGGTCGACGGCGCGAGCTAGGCGAGCGGCCAACTCCGTGGAGGCGCGGTGCAGGCGGTGGCGGAGAGCGTCTTGCTATTCTTGGCTTGTCGAGTGAGAAGGCAAATGAGACGGAGGAGGGGAGGAGCTGGCGAGTGTAAGCGCGCGAGGAGGAGGCGCGAGGGCCACCGGTGTCACGCTGTGTGGTGGCAACACTGAGGCACCTTGTGGCCGTCGAGAGCTCATGGCGTGGGGCGAGGCCGCAGTGGCTCTGCATGAGCTAGGCCGAAAGGGAAGCGGCGGCCCGCTAAGGAAAATAAAATGATTTTTCTTTTTATTTCTTAAATAAACAGAACTAAAATTCCATTTTGAGCCATTCTAAAAGCATTTTCACAAGCTAGTGTAAAAATGAAAGTTGTTCAGAAAAAAGTACTCTACAACTTTGCCAAAAAGAGTAAGGTCAAAATCTAATTAGATTTTGAACTATAGATTTAAAGTTAATTTAAATCAAAAACCCGATTTTAGAAGATTATTTTTAAAAGCAAAATTTCAGAAAACTTTGAATATACACCTTACTCCAAATTGCATCTTAGCTACTTCTAATTGGTCTAAGTGATCAACCGAGGTACACACATGGCAAAACAAACATAGCATCCAATCTATTAAAACAAAACTATGCAACATACATGTTTCATTAGTATGTTTTAATTCTATATTTCATGTCATGCTTATGAATGCATAATAAGGATTATGCTCATGATTTGCAAAATGTTAATGCATGCTTAACACCGAGGTGTTACAAAGGGTGAGTAACCGGTGGCTCTGCTTATTTGAGTTTGTAGCCCCCATACTACTTTGGGTAGTTCTTCAATCCATTTGGATCCGTAGTCTACTAGTTCTTCATACAGTCTTGGCTTTAATCCAGCTAGTATGAGTCCGTTAGCCCTTTCTACCTGTCCGTTGTCTTCTGGATATGCGATTGACGTGTAATCTATGCTGAAGCTACAGTCCTATGCCCAACTTTTGAATTCTGTAGCTGTGAAGGGAGAGCCCAAATCTGTGATTATTCGATTGGGCATGCCGAATCTGTGCATAATGTCTTGGATGAACTCTACTGCTTTGGATGCACTGTATTTTGCGAGTGGTTTGTATTCAATCCACTTGGTGAACTTGTCAATTACTACGAAGATGTACTCGAAACCGCCCTTTGCT
The DNA here is from genome assembly GCA_904845875.1 of Miscanthus lutarioriparius. Lineage (NCBI taxonomy): Eukaryota > Viridiplantae > Streptophyta > Magnoliopsida > Poales > Poaceae > Miscanthus > Miscanthus lutarioriparius. Next base: position 81,256,162 of record CAJGYO010000018.1, read on the forward strand.
TTCTTGAGAGGTCCTACTTGATCCAGCCCCCAGCAGGAGAAAAGCGAAGCGGGTGGGATGCAGATAAGATTGTGAGCTGGTACATGAACTTGTCTTGCAAACATTTGACAGCCTTTGCATTTTCTGACTAGTTCTTCTGCGTCTTTCAGAGCTGTTGGCCAGTAGAATCCTGTGCGGAAAGCTTTGCCGACTAGTGTTCTTGAAGCGGCATGATTTCCGCAGCAACCTGAGTGTATTTCGTCTAAGATCTCTTTGCCTTCTTCAAACGAGACACATTTTAGGAGTACTCCTGATGACGCAGCTCTTCTGTATAGCTTTTCCCCCACTAGGACGTAGTTCCTGCTTCTACGAACGACTCTGGTAGCCTCCTCTTTATCTGCTGGCAGCTTGTTCTCTTTGATATAGTCAATAAAGACCTGGGTCCATGAGGTGTTGATTACCAAAATCTGGGTGCCTTTAACTGGGAGTTCAGGGGTTATCTCACCGGGTTGTTTGATAGAGGGAGCTGATAACTCCTCTATAAATACACCGGGTGGGACCTTCGCCCTGTCTAATCCGAGCTTGGCGAGGACGTCTGCCGCAATATTAGAATCACGCAGGACGTGTAGAATTTCTAATCCTTGAAAATGTTTTTCAAGCTTTCGTATTTCAGCACAGTAGGCGCCCATGTTTTCTTTGGTGCAGTCCCAATCTTTGTTGACTTGGTTGATGACTACTGCCGAATCTTCGTACACGAGCAATCGCTTGATTTCGAGGGTAATTGCCACTCGGAGCCCGTGGATGAGGGCTTCGTACTCTGCTTCATTGTTTGTAGCTTGCCATAATATCTGAAGGACATACTTGAGTTGTTTTCTGTCTAGAGAAATTAAGAGAATGCCTGCTCCGGCTCCGCCTAGCTTGAGCGATCCATCAAAGTACATCTTCCAATGGTCAAGGATGGTGTTTGACATAGGTTGTTGAATTTCTGTCCACTCGGCCACAAAATCAGCTAGAGCTTGGGATTTAATTGCCTTCCGTGGGGTGAAATCGATATTGAGAGCTCCAAGTTCAACTGCCCACTTAGATATGCGCCCTGTTGCATCTCTGTTGTGTAGGATGTCTCCGAGTGGATAATCTGTCACCACAGTAATCTTATGGCTTTCAAAATAGTGGCGTAGCTTGCGTGAAGTGATCAAGAGAGCGTAGAGTAGCTTTTGCACATACGGGTACCGGATTTTTTATTCTGACAGTACTTCACTGATGTAGTATACGGGGCGTTGTACTTTATATACGCGCCCTTCTTCTTCTCTTTCCACGACTATCGCAGTGCTGATCACCGTAGAAGTAGCCACAATGTACAACATCATGTCTTCGTATTTCTTTGGTGGCATGAGAACGGGCGATGATGTGAGGTATGCTTTAAGTCTTTTGAAAGCTTCATTGGCTTCCTCTGTCCACTTGAACTTGTATGTCTTCTTTAGTAGTTTAAAGAAAGGTAACCCTTTTTCGCCAAGTCTTGATATGAAACGATTGAGGGCCGCCATGCAACCTGTTAGTTTCTGCACATCTTTGACGCTTTGAGGGGGTCCCATCTCTGTTATGGCTCGAATTTGTTTGGCGCTGGCTTTGATTCCACGATGACTGACCAAGAATCCGAGTAGTTGTTCTGAAGGAACTCCAAATACACACTTGCTTGGGTTCAATTTCCACCTCCACTTTTTTAGGTTTTCGAAGGTTTGCTTTAAGTCTTCAATAAGTGTGTTCGGGTTCTTTGTTTTCACTACTACGCCATCCACATATGCCTCCATGTTTTCGCCGATCTGTTCACCAAGGCACGTCTGGATAGCTCTTTGGTAAGTGGCACCAGCATTCTTAAGTCCAAATGACATGGTTTTGTAGCAGTAGGCACCGAACGGAGTGATAAAAGATGTCTTGCTCTGGTCTTCTTCTTTTAAAGCGATTTGGTGATATCCTGAATAGCAATCGAGGAAGGATAATAGGGCAGATCCTGCTGTTGAATCAACTATCTGATCAATGCGTGGTAGCCCAAATGGATCTTTTGGGAAGTGTTTGTTGAGATCTGTATAGTCGACGCACATGCGCCACTCGTCTGTATTCTTCTTTTGTACTAGAACTGGATTTGCTAGCCAATCTGGATGAAGGATTTCTTTGATGAATCCAGCTGCCATTAGCTTTGTGATTTCTTTTTTAATTACTGCCTTCTTGTTGGGTGAGAACCGTCGTAGTCGTTGCTTCACAGGCTTGGAGCCTTCATTGATATCGATTCTGTGCTTAGCCAACTCTCTTGGGACACCTGGCATGTCGGCCGGCTTCCAAGCGAAGATATCTTTGTTGTCCCGAAGAAAGTTGGTGAGCACGAGTTCCTATTTTGCCGAGAGGTGAGTACTGATGGTTGCCGTTTTGGAGGGATCACCGGTTCCCAGGTCGATTTGCTTGACGTCGGCTTCTTTTGGTGGTGCGAGGATGCTGGGCTTTTTAGCTGGTATCTCTAGTTCTTCCAGGCTCAGTTCCGCGGCAATAGCAGCTATTTCTTTTCTACCATTGGTTGCTTGTGCTTTGGCTACAATTTGAATTGCCTGAACATCGCAGTCAAAAAAGCGCTTCAAATCACTTCGAAGGGAAAGGACTCCGTTAGGCCCTGGCATCTTTATCAATAGGTATGGGTAATGTGGTATTGCTATGAATTTTGCTAGTGGTGGACATCCGAGGATTGTGTGGTATGATGATTCAAAGTCTGCAACTTCAAACTTGATGAACTCTGTACGGTAGTTTGAGGGAGTTCTAAAAGTAACCGGTAGAGTGACTTGTCCAAGTGGCATGGCTGCCTTGCTGGGTACTATCCCATAAAAGGGGGTGCTTGTTGGTCTAATCATCCCAGCGAGTTGTAGTCCCATCTTCCTTAGTGTTTCTAAAAAAATGATGTTGAGTCCGGCTCCTCCATCAATTAGTACCTTTGTGACAGTCATACCGGCGATAGTTGGATCTAGAACCAGTGGGTAATGGCCTGCGTTTCCTACGCTAGTCCATTGGTCTTCTCTTAAAAAGTGGATCGAATATTGTGACCAATTGAGATATCTTGGAGTAGCCGGTTCTGCTGCCATGATGGTTCGGAGAGCTAGCTTTTCTTGATGTTTGCTTCTGGAATTTGGAGCCCCAGTGAAGATCACTGCTACTGTTCCCCTGGATTTTTGGAATCCCTGGTTTTTGAGGTTGTCTTCATATTTTTTCTAATTGTCTTCTTTAGTGATCCCCTTACTATCTTTTCTTGTGTATCGATCATTGAAGGTGTAGCAATTTTCGATGGTGTGCTTTTCCATTAGGGTGCAATGGGCAATGCATGTTTTCAATGTTGTCATACCTTCTAGGCTTGGAAAACTTCCTTGATTTGTCAGTTACCGCTACGGTGTTGTCTATTCCACGTTTTCTCTCTTGGTGTCTGTTGTTTCGATGATTTTGCTTATCCGGGTTGTCTCGGTTGCTTCTTTTCGGGAACCTTTCTCGTGTCTTCTCCTCCGTAGTAATAATTTTTTCTACTGTGCGTCTGAATTCTTCATTGTTTCTCGGGTTCTCTTTGTAGAAGTCCTGAAATTGCCACCTAGCCATGATTCCGTGAGAGAAAGCTTCGATTACTTCTCGTTTGGTAATGTCATGTACTTGGGCACGTAATTCGCCAAATCGTCAATAGTAATCTCTGAGACTTTCACCCCCTTTCTGCTTGAGTCCCTTTAATTCTGCATGGGTGATTGGGTGCGTAATGATACCTGCAAAATTTTGACAAAAAACTCTTTGCAAGTCCTCCCAATTTCTGATTGATCTTGGGATCAATTTGTCGAACCATTGGAGAGGCATGGTTTCCAGGGCCATGGGAAAGAATAGGGTCTTGATATCGTCATCCCCCCCAGCGAGTTCAATCAATTGTGAGTAGATTCTGAGCCACTGCCTTGGTTCGGTCTTGCCATCATATTTAGAGTGGTTGGACGGCTTGAACTTGTGAGGTAATCGTATTGAAGTGAGTCTGCTTGCAAAATAGGGGAATCTATCATGCGTTCCGGCTTCTCTGTACTTTGATTCGGCACCTCCTTCCAACCAACTGTTGTTTTGGTGAGAGTAGTTCTGCGGGGCAGTCTAAATGGGTGCTTCGCTTCTGATCTATCTTGGTTGTTCGGCTCGATAGTTTTGACTATGGTCCCTTCTACTTTCTCTGTTGTGACTTCCACTTGGTCCAAGTCTCTCGAATGCGGACTTCCTTTGATTTTGATCTTCCTTCCTATGAGATGTTGATCTGGCGGGTAGTCTTGAATTGGGTTCTCCCATCGTGTGTCTTTAGGGCTGCTGTCCGGAAGAAGTTCTCGGAGCTGTTCCTGCTGTTCGTTGGGATGCGAGGTTGTTCCGAGTTCTTCAAGTGCTTCTCGGATCCTGTTGTAGGGTGTGTTCGCCGCACATCTTTCTTTGACTTCTTGTTCTGATTTTCTTCTATTGTATTCGGCCAGATCTGACTCATATCTGATCTAGGCTTCTTTACGCTGCCTAGCACGTCATTGGCATCCTTGTTTTAATTTGTTTCTCCTTTCTCTGGCTTGCCTCTGACTCTCGGTCTCACCATCATAGCCCTGGGCAAAGGGTGATATGTTGGACTCAGATTCATATGATGATCTGATGTCGGGTGCTTCTAGGGGGATCAATGGTGATCGAGGACGGCAAACCATGTGTACTTCCCGTGCGTGAACTGTTCTGTTACTGGTGTTGGTTTCCATACTGTCGGAGTTGCTGATAACTTTGGTAGAAGCTTCAAGGTCACAAATCGAGTCTCCTTTTTGGTAGGGTAGAATTGTCGTTGTCGTCGTGCCGACCAGTCGGGTACTGCTATCCTCAGGAATAGAACCTGGCCAGTGGACAATGCAGTCCTGAGACGTTATGGTTAGCATGAGACCTTCCTGAGCTCCTTTCAGTGGCATTCTAAGCACCGGATCAAAGGATCCTTCGAGCCGTGCTTGATAGGACTTTGCCATGTTGTGGAGTTCGAACGGAAAAGGATCTGACTTCTTGAAAAGATTATGAGTGTTCTCTGAGTTGTATTCTTGATATGCTGAGGCCGCATTCTAGAGCCCCATCAGAAAAGAACTTGGATCTTCAAAAGAACTCGGGTCAGACTCCATCTCAGAAGCGGAGCCTGAGTTTGAGTCGGATGCGCAAAGCCATGAAACCTGAGTTGAATCGGACGTCACGAGCTACGCGAATCTTCTAGTGATTTGATCTATCATAGTCGCCAAAATGAAAAGGTCTTCATGGTGAACCGAATCTTCGAGAAGACGGCTTTGGAGCTTGCCATCATCGCCTGCCTCACAGATCCATGAATCGAAGATGAAGGTTGATCCCGTTGAGAAGATCATGTTGTCGAGGTCCATCGAGCTCTCGAATGCAAATTTGCGGAAAGCCCCTACCTGGTGCGCCAGCTATTGATGTTTGACCACCGATAGCCTGCCACGGGATTACCCAGGGCAGTATGTTCAGGCTTCAGCGTATGCGGAACTCGACGGTGAACGCAAGAGACAGTCGATTTATCCTGGTTCGGGCCCTCGACCGTGATCGAGTAATAGGCCTACGTCCAGTCAGCGTTAGCCTTACGTTGGATTGATTGTGTGTTGTTGTGTCTTCTCTGGTCGTGATCCTCTGTCCGCCTGGAACCCCGTCCTTCTTTATACAGTCAGAAGGTCAGAGTCCTAGTCGGTTTACAATGAGAGTTCCTAGTAGGATTACAGAATAATACAACTACTAGGATTATATGAAAGGAAACCTAGTTAGACTAGATCTTCTCTCCTCCTTGCAGGGTATCCCGTGGGTCCCGCATCGACAGTGGGCCAAACGTTCAAGATGTCATGACATAGGGACCTCTTCTTGGCTTTGGTATCCATAATTTTATTTTTTTAATAAATGGGAAGGCACTACTACAGAAGTTAACTATAGGGGCGGCTCTAGAGCCTCTGTAGGGGCGGATGCGCCAGCCGCCCTTCCTAGAGTGTTCCTATAGAGGGTGCCTCTGTAGGGGCAGTTTCCTGACCGCCCCTGCAGTGCCCTCTATAGGGGCGGCTGGTGTTTTCAGCCGCCCCTACAGTGCCCTCTGTAGGGGTGGCTGGTAATATCAGCCGCCCCTGTAGTGGACTTCTGTAAGGGCGGCTGTATCACCAGCCGCCCCTGCTGTGTGTATTTGTATGGATGGTTCAATCAAGAACCGCCCTACAGTGGATTTTCTAGCAAAATAAATAAATAATTCAAATTCAAATCTGACCAAGTATATATATATAATTCAAATTCGAATCTGACCGCCACAAATATACATATATACATCCACAAACACAAGACCATTATTTAGAACATCATCAAAGCAACTGAGATGAGATCTATCTATTTCGGAGTCGGTGCCCGCGTGCGCGCGAGCCGTGGTCCTGTGAGAGAGAAGAGCGAGAGCGCCGCACGCGGGGGCGGGGCGCTATAAATAGTGTTCTCGACCACCACGACTACTGGTACAGCACTTGCCTCACTTCACTTCACTTGGCTCCCGCCCTCTTTGTTCTCCTCGCTCAAGAGCTAGCTAGCCCCCCGGCCGACGGACAGCCAGCCCGTGGCACCAGGCTAGCGCCGCCTCCAATTAAGAAATCCACAAGTCCACATGCAAAACAAAGTCCAAATTGTTCCAAAGTCTGATCCAAACCATACCACAAGTCCACATTGTCATCAACGGCCTAGGGCTAGCCTATCAGTCTCCCGAAGGTGTTGGTATAGAGGATTACTACCTAAGTCAGAAAGAAGATGATGGTAAGTGCCTTTATGGTACACAATCTGGTCCATTATGAAGTTGCAAAGGTCGCCGACCATCTCTAAGAGCTCGTCATCCTTGTATGGGTTCCTTCTCGTGTCTTTATCTTTCTCCAACTACAAGAGAACAAGTTTAGGTTTACTATATCACAACATATGCGATCTTTTCATACTACTGCGAAGAGGTTCAAACTTACAGATTAGGGTTTACATTGTAGCCACCGATGGTACTCATCATAATACATGTGTAGTATCCACAATGTAGACTCCGGGCTTACGCTTGGGGCCTCGTGTGTGTTTTGCATATGGAGATGTTAAGTAATGCTATTGATGTACACGTAATATATGGAGTACCAAAGTAAATGACACTTACCGCACATAGAGTTTTGATATACAACTTTTCCTTCCTATTTGGATGATGCCTCCCTTATGTTCCCGGACATAGTGCCGAATGCCCCTTCCAATGGTTTTAGCAAATGCAACTTGTTAGTATCCCACATTGAACCTTACAAGTATGTATACAAACATAGTAGCTAAAATGAGGATTGTCGATATGTATACATCTTGACAATCGCTATGAAGTCTTTTGTATGTCTCGATTGGGAAATCCATTGAATCAAAGACCCATGCCATGCTATGTGAGAGCAGACGCCTATGCAAATCCAATTGATCGTTGCATGAATTTAGTCATAGAAGGAACACATAAGCTCTTTTGCATCGAACAAAGTATATTGAACAAAGCTAAGTATACAGTCGAACTTACTTGAAGTGGTATGGTATCCATATATTATTGTGTTATTGGAGATTTTTAAAACATAGAGCAATGTATGTTGCAACCTTGAGGGACTCTTCCAATATTTTCTTGTTCCTGATGTCCTCTTTCTCCTTAAGTGTCTTTCCAGCTCCTAGTTCTTTGCAATCTAGTTTCCACTCTTTAGGGTAATTAAAATTTGTTGATGCTATAGGTGAAGGGTCTATATACCCGTGTTTTAGAGCTGGCCTCTTTTTCACAAAGTCCGCTTGCATTCTACAAATCACGGTGCGAGTTAGTTACAACAAAATCAAAAGTTTACATTCATATCATATCGAGAGAGCAAGGACTTACAGGCACCATATGCGAATTTGATTCATTTCCATTCATCTGAGGTGGAAGCATGCCTAGATATCCCTAAACTCAATGGCAATTTGCCCACTTGGGGCTCCAAATGTGCCGGCAGGGATCCAGGCTTGTAAGATTTCTAGTTCTGTTATCTGAGCACGCAAGTACCAATCGTGGAACTTTCTCATTCCACGTGGCAAGCACTATATGACTCGGTTTGGTAGGAAGTTCTTACCTTTTTCATATTTATCCGGGCAATCATTTGACCATTTGAGGTTATCAACAGCTGGATACTTGTTAAACCCTTTGTGCAGTTTGCTAGTGGTGCCCTCCTCAGAAGCTGGTGCTCTGAATTCTTTTACTTGGTTCTTAGGCTTGAACTGGTCATGGGCCATCCACTTGTGCATCAACGAGACGTCATTAATGCCCACATACGATGGCCTTATCTTGATTGGGATTTTGTTTTGAGCTTCCCATTCAGGCACATCCTTGTCAACTTGTGCATCACCTGCTCTAGGGGCCACTTGTTCTTCACGTATCGACTGTTCATGAGACAATTGCTGTTCATGAGACACTTGTTGTTCATGTATCGGCTGCGCTTGTTGAGAAGGATGTTGCATCTCATCATGCCTTTGCTCGGTACGAGCTGGAGAAGGATGTGGCATGTCATCATGCCCATGCTCGGTACGAGGTGGAGAAGGATGTGGCATGTCATCATGCCCTTGCTCGGTACGAGGTGGAGAAGTCTCTAGCGTGTGGTGGTCATGGTCATGGGCCGGTGAGTATACATCCCCGTCCTCGATAGGTCGCTCTAGAGGATGAACTTCAGTCGTAGTTGGCAAAGACTCGGTCAATACAATGTCCCATCTGTGCCAAAGGATGAACTGGTTCATGACGTCTCTGAGTAACACGAGCCCCTCGGGAGTAGGGTGTTCTATCTTCCAAGTAATGAACTCAGGCTTCACGGTATGTACCTCGACCCGAGTGTAGTCCTGCGAGATGTCCCTACTGTGCCACGTGCCGCCCGGAGGATGTGCCACGCCCGTTGCCACCTCAATGATCACGTTTTGCCTACCCATCGGAACCACCAATTTGCAACTGGTTGGCGCCCGTATGCGATCGACGAGGGTTCCGATTGTATTGGAACCTTGACTGCTGGGAACATCCAGAGGGCTGCCAACTATTGCTAGTTCTCCGAGCGGCCCCATTGGTGTATGTGGCTCCATCATAGATAGTCCTTTCTCCACCAACATCTTTTCAACTAGAGCCTTCACTTGGCGCTCAAGATTAGACTCTCGGTCTCTGCCATGTTTCTTATACATGTGCCTCTCCTCTACAAATCCGTGCTTCTAGGACATCCTCTTCCCTAGCCCCCTGGTGCATCCTGTGTGCTCGGGGTTTCCCAAGGCAATGGTAAGCTCATCCCTCTCTCTAGAAGGGTTGAATGCGCCCTTCTCCTTATCATCAGCAAGTTTCAGTATCTTTGATACTACCTCTCCGGTCTCCGGCTTAGCAAACTTGAGGCTACTACCGGATGAATCCACACTCCTCGCGTATATCCACTGTTTGAGACGTGGCTTCAACTTCGGCACTTCCATATTCCCGGCAGCTTCGGCCTCTACGTCCATCTTCCTAAAGACCTCTTGCTTGCCAGCATAGCCACCGGGGCCTAGACGAGGGTAGTGTTGGTTCTTCTTCGCCTGCTCGCTGTTACGGGCACTGAGGGCCAATGATGCCTCTAAAGTCTTCTCAGCCATGAGCTCCTCCCATTGACTAGGAGTTATGTTGCCGTACTCATGGAAATGAGTTAACTTCTGTTGGATAAAGTTCTTGTTCAGATCCTACCGCCAACGTCGGAAGCTCTGCCCCATTATCTTAAAAGCATTTTCTTGTACCAACTCGTGCATTCCCTCTGGAAACCTAAAGTTCTGCTTCAGCTTCTCCCAAAGGTCTACCTTTTGGCTCATAGGTACAAGATTTCAGCCACGGATAGCTGGGTTCAACTTATCTCTAACTACAAACCCGATGTGATTACGAAATTTCGCCCTGTATGTATATGGCTCAAGGATCTACCCGTCTGGCCTGACCTCTGTTATCACATAGCATGCCTTGTCGTGATATTGGTTTGGCTTTCTAATCCCCCCTCGTTTCCTCTTTGGCTGGGCAGTCTCAGTCGTGGTTGTGTCCTGAGGTTGTGGAGCGGAGGCCTCATTGTGAGTATCTGTGGCTCCTTCCTCTGATCACCTTTGCCCCGCTACGTATTGTCCGGCAAGATGAGCTGGAGGCCGACGTCGTCTTTTCAGAGGTTGAGTAAGGACGACCTGTGTATCCGGCAGGTCAAAAGTGTTAGCAGAGGTAACATAAAGCCATAACATTAGCCAAATTTACAAGCTACTAAGGCTTTATCCTTACCTTATCATTCGGATCAAAATCCTTGTCCAACTCGTCCTCCATTGGCCTCCGTCTGGGTTCTCGTGGGAAAGGATCCTCGGGACTTACATATCCCCCTAATGAGGTGTCGTCATCATCATCCCCTTCTTCGCCTTGGGCATCCTCTCCGCCTTCTCTTCCCTGGGCTCCTCCCACTGGATCCTCATCATCGACAAGGTCCTCCTGAGTAAGCATCACTTCTAGACCCTTTTCTAACTTGTTATCGAACTGCTCCTGAGTAAGGTGGTCATCTAGTTCTTGCTCTCCATGGGATGGCTGCTCATCATTCACGGGGCATCGGGATGCACTCTTTGATGTTCGCGACATTTCGTGCCTTGTTCTAAGAGGTGCAAGAAAAAAAGTAGTATAAGTAGTAGAAGTAGTAGTACTAGTAGTACAAATAGTAGTACTAGTAGTAGTAGTACTTGTAGTAGTACTAGTAGTAGTAGTACTTGTAGTAGTAGTAGTTGAAAGCACTCTGTTGAATGATCTAGCAAATAATTGGCAAATATTGATTTGCTCTAGTGTTGAAAGCACTAAGAAAAATTTTAGAACAGAGTAAATATCAGTTGACTGCAAAAGAGGAGGCCTATGCTATTCGGCAGAAATGTAGTGATTAATTATAAAATATACAAATACAGACACTCATATACATGTAAAGTGTATAGTTTTTTTAATGAATCTCAGCACAAATACAGACACTCATATACATATATGTACAGCTTATCCATATAAGCTGTAGACAGATCTAAGATTCACAGTCACCATAATTATCTTCATGTCGATGGACAGTTAGGCACGTCACATACAATTGAAAGAATAGTACCATTAAATCTAAAATAATTATGAACATCATATAAAATGAAATATGGATAAAACATCCATCTCAATACAAGTTTCATTCTATAGTTTCATAGATATTTAATTTCATGGTTCATCTAGATCACTTCTTCTCTCTTAAAAACATTACTATGTCATAAAAACAATTATGTGACAACCTATTAAATACAAATAAAACTCATGCAAAACTCTCACTGAGACTAGACCAAGTGTCTAATTCTTGATGTCTGTCATCACACTAAGACTAAACTAAGATTAAAATGCGGAAGCTGGATATTCCGTACAGGATGGTGGATGTGAATAAAAAACATTGTGTTTCTGGTGGAGAATCTGTTGATGGTGGATGTGATACAAAAAAATGTGTTTCAGGTGGACAATATGTCAAGCCAAATTCGGGCTAGTGACATTAATCACCACGATCAGTGGCATGCTTGACAAGCAATGTCTTCTTTAGGAGGTTTTATTTGCCAAAGGAAATAGATCAACTAATGTTTGCTCTTTCTGACACCAGTTGCAAACCAAATACATAGTAAACTTGACAACATAGCGTATCATTGTTGAATCCTCACATGTTTCTATAGCAATTCAAAAATAAAATAAAGCAGCTGAGTGCTAAATCTCGGCAAAAAGCCAACCGTGCTTCATAAACAACCCCTACTGTCAATACGTGTAGATGTCCGAAAAAAGAATAGAATGATTCTCCTCACAGTCCAAACCCAGCAAAGACAGGCTCAATGACAGAAGGTCACAGCCATCACCCGGCCAGTTACCAAGCCCATGTTTTCGTTGACTGTACAGATGAATATCTACTAAAACTAATTGATAATTGTTGGAACTTGGAATCATCTGCAGGGGCTTAGCCAGTTGTTAAGGCTACAGAGGAGAATCTTTTGCAGCTAGCAGCTGAAATAAACACCACTAGGCTACAGAGGAGGCCTATGCTATTCGGTAGAAATGTAGTGATTAATTATAAAATATACAAAGTGCATTTGTTTGCTAACTACTATCAATTGACAGAAATGTAGAATCCTTTCTAAAGGAACCAACCACAGTAGGAAGCATTTAACCATCCAGACACATATGAGTAGTTTTAGAAAATTCATCATACATTTCTCAGTAGCAGCAGTTTATTTACATTAATGTGTCCAATCCAATGATAAAAAAAACATAATGTCACATACCTAAACAGAAAGAGCTCTCTACAAGCCAATCTCTCCATTTTTTTCCTATATATAATGAGCTACTACTATTCAACAGAATTAGATATTTCATTCACAAAAGCCCCAGAATCTAAACTGAAAACTGTTTTGCTAGTTCAATGGAAGAAGAATTTTGGTAAAGGCTAATAGACTGTGGAGAACAGATAGATACTAGTAGATGACATTCCAGCACAAGCTAATAGATGCTACAACACCAAATCCTAGACAGTGTCACTTCCTGTACAATCAGCATCAATGGCGAACATAACATATAACACACATGAAATGGTTCACAATAACAACCAGTCCTTAAAAGAAAAAAGCTGTACTGATGTTGATCTAGTGTGTTTTCATCAACATAAAACACGCGATGTAGATAAGGTTGGTTGGTGTACAAAATCTATGTGTCCAGATCAGATAGTCACTGCTTGCACTTTAATTGATCACAAATAGGTTGCTCCATTATTCAATTATAACTAGTGAAATACTGATGCTGTAACCATAATAGGTTGCCCCATTATTCAAGTATAAAACTGCAGCATCAGTTAAGCTTGAGAATACTGATGGTGATAATCTAAATAGATGCATCACATAATAGTTATTCTGCTAATTCAAGTAACTAGTGGGAATACTGATAGCCTCGGGGACTGCAAGGACAGTTCTGAAACAAGCAGGTTGTATCAAAGGGGCATTTGGCTAACTGATGCTGTAGCTATGTGTTGGTCTTCTATGTGATGCATAAATCTGACATTCTTAGTATACATAAATCTGACATTCAAACTTATCATTTCTAGTATATGCAAAATCTTTTCTAATAACAAAAAATTGTGCACCACTTGAAATCCCGATGTATATATGTAGAACTCTAGTATACAATCAGCATATACATATTTAGAGAGCAAATAATAAGGCACTCGCCGGAACTGAATCGAGACCAAGATCATGGGTGGCTTGGCCTGGGGCGCTGGAAACCACGCAAGTCGAAAAGCGATCGATAGGGAGGAGATATGAGTGGGAAGTCATCTGGTGATGAGGGCGGACTGACCTCGACTATCGGGGCGCTGGGATCGACAATTCTGCGAGATCGGCAAGCGGCGAGGCGAGACGGCCAGGGCGTCAAGGTCGGAGAGGATGGTGGGGATGGGGCGGGGCAGCCGCCGACGAGGAGCAGGCCTGCCGAGCGCTCCCAAACCCTAGCCGTCGTCGCGGCCTGGGGAACAGCGGTTGGGGTCAGGGAGACGGTGGAGGAGGCGGTGGAGGGGTCAGGGAGGGGCAGGCGACGGCGGTGCAGCGGCGCCGGCGGCGAAATTGGACAGCATGACGGTCCAAGCGTATGATTTCGCCCAAAGTGTATGATTTCGGCGCCGGCGGTACATGTAAATACCTCAGAGCCTCTGTAGGGGCAGCTGAGGTTATAAGCCGGCCCTACAGCTGAATTTTTTTTCAAAATACCTAAGAGCGCTGTAGGTAATTTGAGGTTATAAGCCGCCCCTACAGTTGATTTTTTTTTCAAAATTCTAAATCAAAATTAATTATTCACATGTAAATAATAAATAATACAATACAAAATTTTATAGTTATTTTTTTATAGATATATTTACATATACAATAACTAAAACAACTACAACAGTTCAAAATTGCAAAATTGAACCTTTAAAAATGAAAAAAAAATTAAAAAATTAAAATCAAAACTACTAAAATAATTTTGAGACACCAAATGATCTCAAATAAAAAATTTGATAAACATCAAAGTTGTAGAGGTCATGAAGATCTACAACTTTTATTTTGGTCATCTTGTCATTTGACAAAATTTGAACCTTTCAAATTTGAAATTTTAAAAAATGACAAGTTCGAACCAAAATTTGAGACCCAAAATGATTTCAACATAAAAAGTGATGAATACCAAAGTTGTTCAACTCATTAATGTCTACAACTTTTATTTCAGTCATCTTGTCATTTGATAAAATTTGAACCTTTCAAATTTGAAATTTTGAAAAACAACAAGTTCGAACCAAAATTGGAGACCCAAATTAATTTCAACATAAAAAGTGATGAATACCAAAGTTGTTCAACTCATGAATATCTACAACTTTTATTTTGGTCATTTCTTCATTTGACAAATTCTTAGCACACATTGTTCACTAATCTTACACATGTCTCATATAGTTTATAAAACCTTATGAGAGATGTGTCACATTTGTGAACAATATCATTACCACTTTGTCATATGAAGAAATGACCAATACAAAAGTTGTATATCTTGATGAGTTATTCAACTTTGGTATTTATCACTTTTTCAACTAAAATCATTTGGGGTACCAAAATCTTATCTGAAATTGTATTTTTTTTAAATTCAAAATTTAAATTACTCAAACTTTTCATATGTATATATTGACAAAACCAACAAAATAAATTGATAGAGAATGATTTTAGAAAATTTTAGAAAAAAAAATCATCAGATTTGGAGTTAGTATGAGGAAGAAAAACTAGTTACAAAGTTGACCCACAGATTAAAAAAAATCACACTATTCACTATGATCATGTAAGGATCATCTGGAACAGTGTGATTTCTCTTTTTAATCTATGGGTAAACTTTGTAACTAGTTGTTCTCCCTCGTACTAACTCCAAATGTGATGGGTTTTTTTTCTTAAAATTTCTAAAATCATGCTTCAGCATTTAATTTTGATCAAACTTGGATGTGACAATGTTTTACATATTTTCAAATTTGAAATTTGACAAGTTCAAACCAAATTTTCAAACCCTAAATGATTTCAGATGTAAAAGTGATGAATACAAAACTTGTTCAACTCATCAAGATTTCTTGTCCTTTGTGTCGGTATAGTATGTGTAGCCATTGATGTCATAAGCATTCCAAGACGTCACCTGTTTCGATGGCCCGGCCGCCAACCGATTGATGGTAATAGAATCTATGGTTTCTCTAGGCTGTATGTTCTGGTCCTTCAACCATGATGTCAGGCGTTGCTTATGCTATTTCATGACCCAATCATCTGAACGGCCATTCCTCTCGGCCATAATGATAGCCATGTGTTCATCAATGTACGGTTGCATCACTGCCATACTCTGCAAGACACTGTAATGCGCCCGACTCACCTCTCTGTAATCATTGTCGAGGAACACTTTCCTACCACTTGTGCCCTTCCCAGCTAGCCTTCCCTTATGACGAGAATCGGGATTACCAATCCCTCTCTATACTTTTAGCCACTCTTGGCAGCACTCGACGACTTCTTCGGGATTGTAACCCTCTATCATGGAGCCCTCTGGGTTTGTTCGGTTATGCACGTATCGGCTTAGAACCGACATGAACCGCTCATAGGACCACATTTCATGCAAGAAGCTAGGGCCCAGCGCCTCGATCTGATGAACCAGGTGAATCATGAGATATACCATTATATCAAAAAAAGCGGAAGGTAAACACATCTCTAGCTGGTTCTGGGTCTCCACCATGAATTCATGTAGGTCACTCAGCTCTTGCCTACAAATCGTCTTCTGTGAGATCTTCGAAAAGAAGTAGCACATGCGGGTGATGGCCATCTTTAGGAACTCTGGCTTTATAGCCCTGATTACAATTGGTAGAAACACTGTCAGCATCACATGACAATCGTGAGCCTTATAGTATGCTAATGATAGGTCCTTCATCGACACTAGCTTCTTCGGGTTCGCCGAAAACCCAGTCGGCACATTGACCCCCCTAAGAAAATTGCATATAGCTCTCCTCTCCTCTAGGGTTAGGTTGAAGCTAGCCGCGGGAAGACTGTACTTACCATTATCTTGCTGTACCGGCCAAAGCTCCCGCATAACGTTCAGCTACACCATGTCTTTCCGTGATCTGAGACCATCCTTTGACTTGTCCGTGTCCATCAAGGTAGCCATGAGACTCTCAAAGACATTCTTCTGCACGTGCATCGCATCAATGGCATGGGGGACCTCCAAGTCTGGCCAATAAGGCAAGTACTGAAAGAAAATCGATTGCTTCTTGAATGGTACGCCTTCGATGGGAGATGTGCTTCTATCTCTGATCGTTCCATCCGGATTCTTCTTTCCATAGACGACGTGTATGTTTTGGACCATTTTGAACACATGTTCTCCATTACGACGTCTCTCTGGAGGGGGTTCATCCTCCGGGATGTTGCCATAGTATCTTAGATACAATTTGCCGCGGTACTTGTGACCTGTCTTTAAGAAGCGCCGGTTCCTTATGTAAACTATCTTCCTGGATCCATCTAGGAACACCCATTTAGTACCATCCAAACAGACTAAGCATCCAGTCTTGCCTTTGAACTATCCAGACAGGGCAAACAGCGTGGGGTAATCATTGGTAGTAACAAATATTATTGCTTTGCATATGAAGTCCTCCCACCGGAATGCATCGTACATCGGCTCCCCATACCTCCATAGCCTCTCCATTTTTTGCATCAGAGGCTCCAAGAACACGTCTATATCAATGACTGGTTGTTTGGGGCCGGAGATAAGAATGGTGAGGAGAAGGTACTTCCTCTTCTGACACAAATACGTTGGGAGGTTGTACATGGTCAAGATGACTGGCCATGTGCTGTGGTCGGTCATCCTCTCATTGAAGGGATTCATTCTATCGGTGCTCAAGCCGAACTATACATTTCGTGGGTCATCATTGAATTCTGCTTTGTACTTGGCATCGAACGCTTGCCACTGGCTACAATCGGTCGGGTGTGCGATCGTATCATCATCTACCTTGCGCTCATCATCCCACCATGTCATCAGTGAGGCTTCCTTAGGGTTTAGGAACATACGCCTCAAGCGGTCGGTCACTGGCAAGTACCATATAACCAGGACAGGAATTCTTCTCTTATTTGCATCGTTGCCTAATGGAGTTTCCTCTGGGGGCTGAGATTCTTGCACCACCTTCTTCCCACCCTTCTTCCTCTTTCCTGTGGAGGCTTCCACCCCACTTTGAAGGTCATTGTTCTTGTACCGACTAGCCCCACACCTAGGACATGTATCTAAAGTCTCGAACGATGTGCCACGCCGAAAAAGGATACAGTGGTTGGGGCATGCATGGATTTTTCCAACCCCCAATGTGAGTGGACTTATAACCTTCTTCGCTTGGTATGTGTTGGCGGAAACTGTGTTCGGTCGTGGGAGCAATCGTGACATGAGGCACAACAGATCATCGAAACTGCAGTCCGACCAGCCGTACTTAGCCTTCAGGATGAGTAGCTCAAGCATAAAATATAGCAGTGTGAAGTATGTCGGACAGCCCTTCTCAGCATCATACACAGTCTTTTTCGATGCTTTTGTCATCCTCTCAAGATTTTCTAGACCTCTCTTGAACTTTTCTAATATTTCTGGTCCAAAGGCCTCAAGCATTTCGTCCAAGTTGTCGCCGTCATCTGCATCCCCCTCACGTGCTTCGCCATCATTGCTGGCACCACCAGCATCACCACCACCTTGTTGATTGCTAAAGCCACCACCTTGTTGATTGCCATAGTCACGATCTATTTGTTGCTCAAGATCGTCTGTGAATCGGGACAAGTATGCTTGGGTTTCAGCTTCATCAGCTAGATCATCGTCGTTGTCATCAACAACCACTGTTTCACCATGATGAATCCACACTGTGTAGTCCGGAACAAATCATCTCCTAATCAAATGTTCTTTGATGGTACTCACATCTCGAAATGCAATAAGGTTCTTGCAATCTTTGCAGGGACAAATAATTGTGTCACTATTCTCTTTCAATGTCGCTGCATGCTTCTCTGTGGCTTTGATGAATTTGTCCACCTCATCACGGAAAAGAGCGTCGTGTCTTAATGAACCATATCTCCAAGAGTTCATGTAGTCCATCTTATAGAAACAAAACAACCAAAGAAAGAATATTACTCGAAAATAATTGTATATACCTGAGACACGCACCATGTTAGTAGAGGATAGTTAATTAATTGACTATTAATGCATAAATATTTTAAAATATAAATTAATTGGTTCAAATAAACAATTTCAAAGAAAACAATTAGCAACATTTAATATTTTATCCACTACCTTTCATGCAAACTCCATTCTAATTTCATGGTAGAGGATAATTAATTAATGACCTATTTATTCATAACTAATTAAAAACACACATTATAGAAAGGAATCAAAATAAATATTAAATGATAATTATTATCCATGGTAGAGGATATTTTACACATTAGCAACAATTAAAATCTTACACATTCACCTACATGCAAACCCTAGTCACATAAAGAAAAAATTAAAAAAGAAAAAAAAACAAAATCCTAGATCTAGATCTAGATCTAGATATAGGGTTTCATGACACATGCACCAAACTTCACTAATGCTACATTAAAATCAATAAAGATGTACTAACAAAGGGTACAATCTTACTTCCCTACCTAATTTACCCTAGTATAATGAAAATTAGGGTCCAATTCCACTCATAACTAGCTCAAGCTCTATGGAAGAGAGAGAACCAAAAATTAAATTACTCACTAACCAACGAATTAAACTTCAAATAAAGAGTTGGAGAACCATTTCCTTACCTTTTAGAGCCTCTCCACCAAAGGATTTGAGATCAAAACCTCCCCCCTTAGTAAAGCAATTTTTAGAAGGAGCCCAAGACCTCCCAACCTTTTTTTATAGAAGAGTGTGTCCCGAGGTGGAAGAAGGGGGTGGCTACTATTTATTCGTGCGCCATCAGTAGAGACGGCTGGTGATTCAACCGCCCGTACAGTCAAACAGTAGGGGCGGCTGGTGGCAGCCGCCCCTATAATGTAGGGGCGGCTCAGGTTACCAGCCGCCCCTACAGTGCCATCTGTAGGGGCGGCTGGGCTGCTGGGGCCCGAGGACGCTCACTGTAGGGGCGCCCTCAACCCCAGCCGCCCCTACAGTAAAAATGCCCCTGTTGTTACTGTGCGAATCTGGGGTAGTGAGGGTTAGGACACGAGCTCCTACTAGTTATGTGTCTCTATCTTATATAATGTTAAAAGCAGGAGTGTTTTATCCGTCCTTCCTCGCTTCCACCCATGAGAAGTGGGGCCAATAATCAAGTTGCTCCTCTGCCTCGCTCATGGATAGGCCTGGACTACTCTGCCAGCACTGTTGGATTTTATTATTATTTAATGGTCTACGTTAGCATGTTACATAATCGATTGAGTTAAATGGTGAGCCCTAAAATTATCTCTATTTTGTTGCTTCAAGTCCATCGATGGGATGCCATGCAAATTAGGACACCATCGAATAGTTACCGCGAGTTGGCGGCTGCCGCCGTCCGCTCATCATGGTAAATTCATTGCCTAGGCTTAGGTTTTGGACCTAAGGTCCTGTAGGATGTGTGTGTGTTATACTACTATAGAAAATATTTGTAGAGACGACTAAATTGAGTTTTTAGAGACAGCTGCTTTAGTCACCTCTACTTGTTTATCTCTATAAATCAATTCTAGAGGCGGCTATCCATCTGCCAATCTAGTAATCCATTGAGTCCAACTGTATATATTAACTAAGGCCTTGGTTAGATTGCAAGTTTTTTCACTCTCTCTCCATCACATCAAATCTTTGGACACATGCATGGAGTATTAAATTTAGATAAAAAAATAACTAATTACACAGTTTGATTGTAAATTACGAGACGAATCTTTTGAGCCTAGTTAGGTCATGATTGGACAATAATTGTGAAATACAAACGAAAGTGCTACAGTGCCAAATACTAATTCCTAACTCCAATCTAAATAAGGCCTAAGGAGCATGTAACAACACCGAATGACTCCATCTATAAGCCATGTCAGGATATCTTCTAGGTGTGGCGTTCTTCAATGGGATATCATGCAGATCAGAGGCCACTGTCATCTAGTATCATGTGTTGGCTGCTACTGTGGGCCACTCTTCATGGAGGTTTTGGACCTAAGGTTTATGTGAGATGCATATCATGTGTGTTATACTAATATAGAAAATATTTGTAGAGTCAGCTAGATTGGTTTTGAAGAGTACTTGTGTGTCGATTTCTAGAGACGAGCTAGGACCTAGCTTCCCCAAGCGATCAATTTCTACAGGTAGACCGAAATCCAGCCATGCATCTCTAGAAATCATTTACTTAATTTGCAAATCGGGCCCAAACAATAGCAAAAAAAAAAAGAACTGGTTCAAGACCACTAGGCAACCCCGCTCCGCGGCTGCGCGTCACGTGATTTTCGTGTGTGTGTGCGGGCGCCCAGGGATCAAACTCAATACCACTGACCGTGCATAAATTGATTTTCTCTGCTATATATCCTCAGATTCTAACACAATATTTTTTTATAGATACTTTCCTATTTTCTTTATCTAGTTCAATGTACAATTTATTAATGTTACCAAATACTCAACACTTCTCCTTCCTATAACTCATAGTGTTTCCCGTTTACATGGCTCCTGGTGTGTCTTTGCTTGTGTGTAGTTGACACTTTCTCGTTTGTTTCTACTCTAACAAAATGCACACATAAATATGGGTTGTCATTGTTAATGATTGTTTGAGACTGCTAAATTGATGACTGGAAGTTGTTGATCACTGGAAGTTGTAGATCCATCTTTTTGTTAAACGCATCCCATGAGATCTAACATGGAGGGTTGAAATGAATTGGATAAAAGGGAATGTAAATGAACAAGAAGTTTTAAACACGTGGCATCAAGAGAGTCGTAGGCCTAAAATATCATACGTAATCTATCATCCTCTCCTAGCTTATCATCCTGTCGTTCAATAAAAGTTATTACAAAACACTCCTCTGCATGTAAGAAGTTTTGCATGTACCACCCAACAAGGTTGATCCCACTCCTCATGATTTCGCTCGTGCTAAGTTAACATTTTTGCTGACCCCACCCAGATGCTCTACATAATTAATAAAACAATAGAATAATTAGAGTTTGCTATGAGTTTCGCATAGTTTTAGACAAGAGGTGTACTGCAGCTGTTTCTCGAGGGTGAATGGGAATGAAGATAGTCACATGACGCCTTGGTCGTCGTAGTTTGAACAGGAACAGAGCAACAGGGAACACATCTTCAGCGGTAACAGAGAAGAAACGACGACGGCGCCGGAATAGCAGAGCTGCTTCGTGCCAAGTTGCGAGTCCAGCAGGCCGCCTGTCTCGTTTGTGCCGAGTGCGTGTCTAGGCAGCTTCCGTGCTTGTGTATGCGACTATGCTTCCATGTTGGAGCATTATTCAGGCATGATTGATAAGCTGGACCATGAATCTTGGCTTCTTTCCTGATGCCTCCTATACCCACTGCATGCAACCTTTAGTTTTGTTCTTCTTGTCACCACCGTTCGACGTGCTAACATCTCTCAACATATCCGGACAGTGATACTCAAGAGTGCGTTGAAATGGAACAATGTGGCTGGCCTCCTATTCTAGTGTACTTTTTGAACGAAAACCGTGGGGGAGCCTATTCTAGTGGAGTTGGTACAGTATTTATAGATCTCTTTGGTGGAGGTCACATTTATGTATGAAATGGTTTGGTGGCTACTCAAATGTATTTTATTCCTGGTGGGTATCGTTACCAACAATATATCTTTATCGTGCAACTTAGATATATATATATCAGAGGATATATAGAAGCAGCTGTGAGGTCTATACGTGAACTGGATGGTCTAATTAAAAACCACATGGTTCATGGGCGAAATAAAGGTTCATGGTGTCATCAAAGTTAAGAAGTGTTGATGTACCCTTCTTGATTACCGTGACATTTATCCACAATTTTGAAAGAAAAAAGAATACATTACGTGCATTTTCTATGAAACCATGCTGTCATGTGTTTAAGTGTTTTTTCTAAGAATGTGCTGCATAGCACGTATATAATAGAGTATGTAGCAAAAGTTTACAATAGGTCTGTGAACCTCCATCTTATCATATATATACATACTAGTGATTGGTCTGTTGGCCTGGCTAAGCTAGTGAGTCTGTGCTGAACTCTCCCACACTATGTTTTGGTTGAGTATATTTTGATAGTATCATTTGGCTAGATTACCGACGACTGATACTAAGATAACTGATGGCCCGCACGCTATGTGTAACATCCTAAAATTTGCATAATTTTAAAAAAGGAGAAAATAATTTAATTATGTATTTTGTGAGCATTTAAATTTAGGAAAATAATAACTTTGTTAAAAATAAAATCAAATATAGGTCTACATACATGTATGTGCATACATGCTGCTGCATATTTTATTTGTGATGCTTTGGTTTGATTGAAATTTGCAAAAGAATTTGAATTTGAGTTTAAATTGGATTTGAAAATGTGTGAAGAAAATAGAAAATGAGTTTTATTTTTTTCCTCTCTTCCTCTCTTGATTTCGGCCCGGGCAGCCTAGCTCCCGGTCGGCCTTCTTTTCCCGTAGGCCCTCATCTCTCTCCGCAGCAGCCCAGCAGGCCGGCCCAGTCAAGCCGTGCCCACGCCGTTCCTCTCTCCAGTGCCTTGTGCCGCTGTCTGTCGGGCCCCAGCTGTCAGCCGTCTTCTCCTTCCTGCGATTCGTTTCCGCGCCGGACTCCACCGCCGCCGAAAGTCCACGGCCGCCATGCCTCCTCCTTTGTCATACACGCCAAGGCTCCCCGCCCTCATAAATAACCGCCCCGAGCTGCGCCGCACTCCTATCTAAGCCTAGAGCCAGCGCCGCCCTCGCTCCGAGCCGCAGCAAAGCCACAACCCTATGCTCCGCCGGCGCCGTCGGTTCTGCGCAGCCACCGCGCGTCGTCATCGGTCCCCCGCCTTGGTATTCCATCTAGGTGAGTTCGCCATCATCTTCTCTCTCTCTCTCTCCCTCTCCCCGTGCCCTCGCTTTGCTCTGTGGTGGTCCGTAGGCCCCAATCTAGCTCCATCGGCCACCTTCCTTCCCTGGCGACAGCGCTCTCTCTCCCCCTCCCATCTGATCTGCACCGTCCCTTTAGATCCAACGGCCGATATTCGCCGATACCCCTTTGCCTGGCTATTTTGCCAAAGAGACCCTCTGTTTCAGCCAAATAGAACCTGTCGTCCATGCACTTTTGCTAAGAGACCCCTGCTTTCTAGAATATTCCGCCCACAGTCCCTGGCTCAGTTTAAAATCTGATTTTATTAATTTAAATTTTAAACTTAAGTTTCATCTATTTACAAAATTGCCACTCCTTCTGTAGGCCACAAAATCTTCGTTTTAACTCCGATTTGATCTGTTCGAGTTGCGTTAGATTCGTAATTGAGTAATCTACATATTCATACTACTATCAAGTATGTTTTCCACTTTTAATATTCGAGGTTAGATTTAATCTATTACTTTATGAAAGGAAATCTTGTTTAATTCATAACTTCTACGTTTTAGCTACGATTTTTATGATCTTCGCGTCTGTGTTCGTAGTGAGATGTAGATTCGTTTTATAAATTTTTCATCTTGATTTTATGCTGTTGGTGTACTATTCTAATCTATAGCCTTTGTTTGCTATGCATGATTGCTTCTGGATGCTTGTATGTTGCAGTGATTATCGAGTATAGACGGTGAGCAATTTGTGGGTGATCAAGAGTACTACTTTAACGAGTAAGATCAGCAGGAACACTTTGTTCAAGGCAAGTATAGCATGGGATTATCCTTGTTTCCTATCAACTTTAATACATGTAATTCATGTTGCATGTGTCACCTTGACAGAGATTTCCTAGAATTGAACTTATACCTTGTCTCTTATGAGATATGTATTGGGTAGCTTTGCTAGTGCTCAACTAAATTATGATCTTGTAATTTGACTAATGGTATATGCAATAAACATTAAAACATGACTTTTTAGCAACTTGGAAACAGGTGATTGGGGTATTTAGCTACTTTCTAAATGCTTCAGATTCCTCTCTCTAAGGACTTATCTGTAAGTGATCATCCGGAACTTACAGTACAGCTGTGAGGGCTACATGGCTCCAGCTTTAGCTCAGTATTAGGACTTTTTTTAGCTTGTTAGAGGTTATCTTTATTGGTGTAAGAATGACTTGACGAATCGGGTATATTACGACCTCTGTCCCCTTGAGTATAGGCTGCGCATCATTGTGTCATCGGGAAGGGAGCTCTACATCTGTTTGCGAGTGAATCTAATGGCCCTAACTTGTTAGACGAACCTTTGAAAGGCTTCATAGTTAACCCTGCTTGCTCACCTTAGAAGTGTTTTGGGAGTTATAAACCCGAGCATATGGGTATCACGACTCACAGTGAAAGTGTACAACCTCTGCAGAGTGTAAAACTGGTATATCAGCCATGCTCACGGTCACGAGTGGCCTTGGAACTTTTACGGAATAGATGAGCACTAATGATTATATGTTTTTGCTATTCATTATTCATATTACCTGATCATGAGTTTATTATGGGAAATTTTGATAACTTGTTGCTACTCATATGCCAAAATTTTGACAACTAAAAGCTAATTGTGTTAAACCCGAGTCATACTTTTTTGAGTCTCATGAACCCCATGTTACACTTGTTGAGTACGACACTACTTACGCTTGTTTATTTTCACTATTTGGATAAAAATCCCGGATGGGTAACAGATGACTATGGTAATGACGACTTTCCTGAGGATTACTAGACTTGTGGTCAACCTGTTGACGTCCCTGTGATATGGAGCTTCCGCGAGAGAATTTTTCTTTATACTTCCGCTACATTTATGTGAAGACTACGTCTTATTATTCGAGATGTAATAAACACTTGTGATGATACTATTTATAATTTATCGGCTTATGTGTGTGATGGATCTCTGGGCACATATAAGATTATGCACCCCCATTTTATCCTTAAAATCGGTTGTGACACTATGTTTGTGTTAAGCTTGTTTGACTTGAGTTTCTTAAGCATCTAGCAACACATGGACATGAACCCTCATATCTTGATTGAGACAACCAGCTAGGATGACATGACAACAGACACGAGCTAGAGAATGCTCATAGAAAGTCCAAACTTTTTATGAAACTTCATGTCGCCTTTGCTGCCACTCACGGGCAAGGACCTTTTCTAAAAAAAAGTAAGACCAATAATTATAGCAGGTTTTATATTTGTATTTTCAAGAATACCACATAAACCGGGAATACATTAATAAGGCTCTGCTTGCAATAAAGGAACGGAAAACAGAGGAAATTAAAAAAAAATACATAAAACAGTATAAGTGAAATAGCAAAACTGAGCAATAGCAAAACGCACCAAATAATTGAAAGACGTATTTGGAACACAGGAATTAGTGTAACGCGTAAATAGAATAGAGATGGATTATTTATTAAGAAGCACGTGTAATTAAATGGTTTCTCCTAATATGTATTGAGCTCCCAACAGATGGGATAGCTTTAAGCCAATTTGATTAGACGTACGAATGCCATTTTTCCTTTACCATAATTGACATGTGAATCAAGTTTAATTAATTTGTGGCTGATGAAAAAATATAAAATGACAGGAATACAGGGACTCATTTATTAATTTGCTCA
Source organism: Miscanthus lutarioriparius (assembly GCA_904845875.1). Lineage (NCBI taxonomy): Eukaryota > Viridiplantae > Streptophyta > Magnoliopsida > Poales > Poaceae > Miscanthus > Miscanthus lutarioriparius. The sequence goes on from CAJGYO010000018.1 coordinate 81,281,982, forward strand.
AGCCTTATCCGTATGTCCAATTTCTAGACCGTTGTTCGTTGTCGAATCATGGTTCCATCCAGTCGCTTGCTCGACGTCGACGGAGGTCCTACGCCCTGGCCTCTGCATGCCGCGCCACGTCGCAGTGACGCCGTCCTCATGTGCCCAGGCACGCCCAACATGCCACCGCGCGCGTAGCTTGCTGGCTGCATGTGCCGCCGCCCACCGCCTAGACACAGCCACAACGTGACCTACCCATTCCAAGAAATGCAGGTGACGCACTGTTGGAGAGCGGAGAGCAGGCTGGCACTCAGAGGCTCCAACCGCAGAATCGTTGATGCAGCAGAATTGGTGTGTTGTTGGATTTGTCCCTCATTTTTTCGGAAACATTTGTTTGCTATTTATGAGTCGAATTTTTGGTTTCTGGTGGAGACGGAGTTTGAGATGTGCTGGAGTTGCTTAAAAGATAGCTAGTAAACAAAGATTACAATGTATCAAGCTGAAAAACTGCAGTTCCTGATGATCGTCTAACGAACGGAGGATACACTAACCCAGCAAAACCTCATTCTTCACCTTCTCGTCATCTTTCTTTCCGGGCTGTCTTCCTCCTTTGAGAGAAGCAGAAAGACGCAGTTCATCCTTTCAGCAAGCATCCTTTCATCTTCTCGATCAAATCCTCCATTGCCTTCACTTCTTCCTTATTCGGATTTCCTCATGTTTCCTATTCCTATATGTATAATACTACCGTACTGTCTGCTTGTCTTTGGTTCAACTCATTGTTTCCCAGTCTAAAATGCTTCTGTCTGTCAATGTCAATGGAAGAAGTGGGATCGGAGCAGCACTATATATATGTGTCTATGGAATGCCTCGTTGACACATGTGGTAGCTGACTGGCTGGTGGTGTATGTACGTATTCACGTGCGTACGATTTCCTGAGTATTCTCACTATATACCCAAAACATATGACTCAAACAACCATGAGAATGAGAGCACTGCACGAGGCAGACAGGCCTATTTAATTTGATGTAGCTTCGCCTTGTGGCAACAATAAAGGAATTGGCACCAAACAAGTGCAGCTTGCCTCGGTGCAGGGCAATGCTCCAGCAATCATCCACTGCCCTATTGCTGTTACATTCGATACAATATTGATGCAGGAACGGTTGTTTACTACTTCATAACCACGCCGACCCAGCAGAACCAACATCATATCCCCAATCTCAGGTCCAATGCCACCTTATTGCCCAACACATTTTCAGCCTCCAAAGCATGTAGTTAGATTTGCATGCATGTAGTCGCGGCACATCATGAAAGGTAGTTTTAGATCTAGTTGTAGGATATTTTTCCTTTTAATCATATATTAATTAAAAATTATACAAATATGATTTTATCTTACTACCTTCTTACCACCTAGGAGATAATAAGTGATCATAGCCATCCACATTGTATTAAGTAGACGGTTCACATTTATTTCAGACTACCATAACAAACCCCAAATAATTTTATTAAATTGTTTGTAAAATAGGTTTTACAGTGTATTATTTGAACTTCTAGTGTTAGTAGTTTTTTTTCTAAAAGCTTGGTTAAATTAGAATTGTTAACTTAGGATAAAACCAAAGTGCACTACAGTTTGGAATACAAGAGAAGTACCTATTTTTCACTCTCTCTCTCTCTCTCTCTGTTAATTTTCTAATAAAATGTAGATATTTCGTTATCTCTTCCCAATTGTAATAAACTTGTCAATTAGCAATGTATATGCTTTCTCCATTCATATTCATATGTTCCTTCCTATGCATGGTTCCACCATGTGTCTTCAATGGATTTATTTAAAGCTTAATTTATTGTGGCCCTTGTTGTCCCATATCTATACAGCATTATGAATGTAGATTTTGACTTCTAAATTTGATTTTCTAGTTGCTATAAAAATTTATCCTGAAGGTAAGTTGAAACCCTTACTACCACACTTTTTTTATTCAAAAATATCCTTTTCGTTTTATTAAGGTAAAGGTGGCATGGTTAATTCAGAAGTAGAAGAGCATTGCTGCATGACATTGACAAGAGAAAGTGATTAGAGTTCACGAGAAAACACCGGTACAGCAATCGTTCGATACTTCACTCTGAACTCCATATGCTGCCGCTGCCGTTTCTTCGACTCCTCTCGGAACTTGCAATCATGGAGGCAAAAGGTGAGCCAATAGAGCTGCACCACCGCAACATCGGCAGCCAGTGTCACCGTCCCCAATAGTTAGTGTTTCAAGCTGTTTGTGTCTACTAAAACGAATTTGAGGTGGATTCACTAGGTCCTAGAATTTTTTATAATAATAAAAACTATGAAAAAGCATAGAATATAGCATGCCCTCTCTTTATCCACAAATTAGTAACTAAAGCTATATTTACTACTCACAAAAACATTGCAGAAAATAATCAAGAAAAATTAAATGATCAATAATTGTTAAAGTAACATAGTTTGCATGGTACATTTTATCGCTGGTTAAAATATATGTTGTCTGTCTCTGCCACACCTAAAATTTGGCCTGGGTCGTGTGCATTGACATGTGTAGTATTTTCAGGTGAATGGTGATATTTATGTGTGGCCCGAAAGGTTTTACCGAGTCATATTACACGCATCTCTATGTCAGACGCGCTTGTTGTCGGTAGATTTGCCAAAAGAATCATGATGGCCAATGTTAACTGTTTCCCTCAGAGGGTTAGCTAAAAGAACACGTCAAATGGACCAATGCCAACGATTTCATCTCTTGCATGTTACAGGGAATGTGCGTGGATTTTTTCCATGGAGCCAAGGACTTGAGGTTATAACGGTATTCTCCATTAACAACTTGAACTCAAGTGATGAACGATGAATTCCTTATGAATGTTCAGTTCACACATTATGCACAAGCATTTGACCTACAGGGACAGATAGTAGATGGACTAGATCAAAGTACCGGTGGAGGCGTGGAGACATCGCCCGGCCACCTCCCCTAAGGAAACTTCAGAGTTTCAGCTGAGTTCCTCATGCTTCCTATTCGCATGTATCTCGATCTTTGGTTTATTTCTCATGGTCTACCTTCCAGCATGTGGGCTGTGTTGCCTGTTGAGAGATGAAATTGGAATGCTATTTATAGATGTCTAGGGAACGTCTCACTGAGACAACTCGACCAAGGCCATGTTTAGATTGCAAATAATTTCAACCCGATGAATAGTAGCACTTTCGTTTTATTTGGTAAATATTGTTCAATCGTGAACTAACTAAGCTCAAAAGATTCATCTCGTGATTTCCAACTAAACTGTACAATTAGTTATTTTTTTTACCTACATTTAATGCTCCATGCAAGCGGCTAAAAATTGATGTGATGGAGAGAGAGTGAAAAAACTTGGAATTTGGAGGTGATCTAAACAAGGCTCTGACAATGCAGCTGTATAGTGTCACACTGTAACCTGGGCTAGGGGTGACAAAAAAGTGTTGTGTGGTGACGACGCATCACTAACCCCCAGTAGGGTACTAGTATTGCACTATTAAGGTAGGTTTAAACCAGCTTAAAATTCACTCTCACAGAAAGTTAAACCCAAGTGCTTGCGGTGCTACATAGGAGTCATAACCACTAGGATATGAACTCTTACACTTATATTCGAATACAATACACACAATATTTCTCGTACGATTCAGGCATAAGAGGATTCAAAGTAATTGAATGGTGAGTTATGAATTCTTTAAACGATCTAAGTATAGGAGAGTTGTCAATTATATTAAAAAGAAGAAGAACGCGTAGGCTCAATCAAACTGCTAATATATCCATATGCTTCTGAATTGCATATAAAAAAGTTGCCTACATAAAGGAGTTTGTAAACCCAGGCATATCAATACTCCACCGGTCTTTAGCATCACCATAGCTAAACCACTCCATCTTGACCAGAGATAATTAGCAGCAGGTCCCACCATTCTATTTTTATATATTTGTACTTTGGTACCACCAAGATATATATATATAGCCACTTTGAGTTACGATAATTACTATGTTAATTTACGAGATTATAGTAACTCCTTACTAAGTGGTTTACGATAACATTATGGTAAATATCCCCATGTGTTATAGTAACCCAACTATCGTAAATATGTATTGACATTATCGTAAATTAGTATATAAAATTATTGTAAATGGAGGTGGCTATAGAATAACTTATTTTGTAGCTGGCTACTCAATATACTCTCCCTATATATATATATATATATATATATATACACACACACCATTCCATATTGAACATGCATGTTAGCACATCAAAGCTTGGTGATCACCAAAATGGAGGATACATTGAGAGAACCAAATAGATGATGTAATAAGCCCATGGGAATTTGGAAACCTCAAGAAAGGAGCTAGAACTATGTGCTATTGCTAACAAGATTAGAAAAGAAGTCCATGTATATGCACTCTAGCTATACACCTGGCTCACGGGTTCACTGATGAAACCGTCCCATGCCACACTGCCTTTGCAGCTGAGTACATCAGTGCGTTTGTATATATGACAGTGCTAGCATATCCATACCAGAGGGCAAGATTACAAGTTACAATATCCTGGAGTCTTTGGAAACGTTGCATGGGAGTGGCTATTTTTAATTTGTTCTTTTTTATAAAAGGATGTGCCCTAATACAACCTTGGTTTGCATTTTTTTCCCCAATCAAATAATCACTAAAATTGGGACGAAGTTAATGAAAATCCTTACTACCATGCTTCCACGCGTCAAATGTTAAGATAAGGTGGAACATAGATTAGCAGTGTCCCTTAGTAATTAATACTACAATCAGTTATAATGGAAAATCGATTTCTAGGGATGATCAATCTCTTCATTTCTAGGGCACCTCTAAAAATCGTTTCTGTTTCTGTAGTAGTGCAACAATGTGAGCAGGGTGCTGAATAAGTTTCAATATGAAAATTACACTCGGAGGAGTCCAGTCATGCATATAAGCAAGGTGCGTGTATTATTATTGCTCAGGAATCAATACATTTAACTGTTCCACCAACCATCACTGGGATGAGCAAAGCATTCTCCATATATCTATATGTAATATATGTTGTCCAACTTCACTAGATGAGCAACAAAAGCATGGCATTCCATTTAATTTGATTCTCTAATATAGCACTATTACATACATTGAACTTGTTAAATAGTCACGTACTCAATAGGGACCACAAAGACAAAACATACAGGGATGTGGTAAGACATAGGAATAGGAACCATAAGGAAACCAAACTGCAAAGGTGACACCTCAAAGAGTGGTGTAACACTAGCGTATAGTTGTGAGCCCTAATCGCTTGCTAAATGCTGATAATGGCATTCAGGGAAGGATGCACTTTTGATTCTAGCTTGCAGTCCTGTAGACCAGGATGGCTGGGCCAACACGGTCAGAAGATGTAGTAGTGCGACGTCTTGCTTCCACATTCAGGCTATGTGCAGCATTGAGAATGATGTTTTGGACAGCAACATTGATCTTGATACTGTTTGAAACACAACAAAACCAGATACACAACATATGTGGGCGCAGAAAGTCAAATCTCACATATAGCCACAAATAAAGGTAATATCAATAGACAATGCTCAATATATAGTATAGAGAATGTAACCTTAGATAGCAAACAACGGAAAGACAACTCCGATCCTCGGGTGAAGACTCCAATTCCACAGGGACAACTGACTGGTTGATCACAAGCCTAATTCCTCCAAACTCTAGCAATCTGGTACCCATCCGGGATTTTTATATAAATAATTAAAAAATAAAGCAAGCGTAAGTACATGTTGTACTCAACAAATATAACATGGGGTTCATGAGGCTCAAAAGGCTGACATTAGTTTAACTACGATTAGCTTTTAATTGTCACAATTTTAGCAATTGAGTAGCAACAAGTTTATCACCAACCCATGTAAACATGAATAATGAATAGCAAAAACAATAATCATTAGTGAGCATCTTTATCATCAGTATCATCAGTGTTCATCATCTATTCCGTAAGGGTCCAAGGCCGCTCGTGACCGTGAGCACGGCTGATATACCAGTTTTACACTCTGCAGAGGTTGTACACTTTCACTGTGAGTCATGATTTACCCTTTCGCCCGAGGCGGCCAACCTCTTGACCCACTATCAAGGAAGGTTGGCAAGGTTCATTATGAAGCCTTTCAAAGGTTCGTCTAACAAGTTAGGGCCGCTAAGGTTTCCCCATCAATAAGCATAAAACCCCTCCAAGGAATGACTAACAAAATACCAAGAAACCAAAGTGCACCCTCTTGGCAGGCCGTGATCATACTTGTCGGAGCCCCTCTTGCACCATAAAGGTAACCACTAACAGGTTAGAAAAGGTCCTCATACTGAGTTAAAGCCAGAGCCATGTAGCTCTCATAGTTGTACTATAAGTCCCGGATGTTCGCTTACAGATAAGTTCTTAGGGAGAGGAATCTAGAGAACCATAATAACAGCCCAATGCTCTAGCCCCCTTATTCTATGTTGCTAAAAATATCTTTTAGTATTTATTACATATACCATTAGTCAAGTTACAAGATCATGGTCTTTAATTGAGCGCTAGCATCATACTACCCAATGCAATACCCTATAGGTATCAAGGTACAAGGTAACAAAGTACTAGAAAATCCTTAGTGGTAATCGAGGTAGACGCATGCAGCATGAATTAAATGATTAAAGGTGTATAGGACAACAAGGAACATCCTATGCTATACTTCCCTTAAACTTAGATCATTCTTCCATTGAATTGTAACCTCCAAAGAACTTCTTCTAGATCACCAACTTCTTTTATATCACCAACACAAAGCTCACCGACTGGACATAATCATAAAGCACCATACAAACATTCATGCAATCATACATGAAGCAAACAATAGATCTAAATTATAACAATACACCAAACATAATAAACAATAGGTAAAAAGGTTTTAAAGATGTTCTACACGTTACTACGAACACACAGACACGAAAAGCACTCTAATCGGAGCTATAACGAAAAAGTTATGAATTAAATAAGATTTTTTTAATAAAATAATAGATTAAATCTAACCTTGAATTTCAAAAGTTGAAAACATATTTAACAATAAAATAAACATGTAGATTACGCAATTACGAATCGAACGCAACTTGAACTGATCAAATCGGAGTCAAAACAGAGATTTTATGGCCTAAAGAAAACTAGTGGCAAAACTATAAATAGATGAAATGTATTTTGAATCTACTAGAAAGAAACTACGCTTTCAGAATAGGAAAACATATTCTGGGAGTACGCCATGGACTATGGGTTAGAATACTGGAAAACTAAAGGACTCTTTTGCAAAACAACCACGAAGAGGTAAGTTCTAATCTGGACCATTCATCTTCGAACGGACGGCTCTGATTAGGGGGAGGAGAGGGAGAGGATTTGGCCGGCCGTAGCGCCGACGCGGTGGACTCCATTGCCGACAGCAAGAAGTTCACTGGTGGACTTTGAAAACGGCCTACAGGCCACGGCGGGGCGAACCGAGAGCACGGGGAGCAAGAGGGCGCCACGGCGAACTCGTTAGTGGGGTCAGAGAGGCCGAGAGGGCATGGTGACAGCCTTGAGGCTCGCCTCGCGCTGGCGGCATCGTGAGGAAGATGAAGGCGTTTGTGACGCGTGGGGCCTGGTCTGGTGAGAGAGAGGAGGAGGCCAGCATGACTGACATTGTGGCTGTGGATTGGTCGTCGCCAAGAAAAGAGGGGAGGGAGAGCTCCGCGCGGGCTTGGTTTGGCCACTGGGCCAGCTGGGCCAAAAGAAGATGTGACCCACAGGTAAATGAGGGAGAGGAGCAGGCCGGGCTGAGGGAGAGAGAATAGGCCTTTGGGCCAGGAAGGAAGGAGGGAATTTTTTTTAAACAAATTGTCAAAACCAAATTCAAATCAGATTCAAATTCTTTTGAAATTTTGATCAAACCCAACCACCACAAAATAAATATGCAGCAGCATATATGCACAAACATGTTGCTACCTTATGATATATTTTAAATTAATAAAAAAATTTATTTTCCTATGTTTTCATGAGCACAAAAATTCCAAATAAAATCATTTTAGCTCTATTTCTAAAAATTCAAATTTTAGGGTGTTACATTGTTCTTAAAGATTATGTCAAGAAATAATGCCTGAAGACAGTTTTTTTACAACACATTGATTGTTTTGATTGAGGACTGACATAACCATAATAGTTATTTTACTATTCTTTTAGTTTCTTTGTTGTATTATTCTTATCTTTTATGAATTAAACATATGTTGCAACAAGTTACTCCTTAGTAAAAATATCAATACAAAGCATGGCTCTTGATCATCTATAAGTTCAGTGAGTATATTGTTATTGAATGCAAATATATTGTTATTGAATGGTGCAGTCAGAACCACATGAAAGGTTTATTTGTGGTCTTCTGGACAAAGTTAATAAAACTAAAATCTAAACGTGCCGTTGAACGGAGCGTCGGAGATCCCTCTGACATAGAAAAAGTGATGGCACATATGATGTTCTTGTGGGTCGAGATGGCCTCAGTAGTGCTGGCTGGTGGCAGGCTGGCAGCTTCCCTCTCAGTTCCGGAGTGAGGTGCATGCCATAGCCAGCTAGTGAGATGAGGTGATGTACACGTAGGCTCACTATGAAGGGGGAGATGGCTAGGAAAGGAGAGTGTATCCAAATGCTGTACTCACATTATTCCTGGAAAACTAGATACTAGAGGACTCAAATCAATTGAATAGTGATTTATCCATGGCCTAAATAGTCTTACAGAGTCATAGACTCAGAAAACAATGTGCCTATCCCTTCTGAAAAAACAGCTTGTGTGTTCAAGGGGTTGAGTGATAAGAAGCTCAGTCCTCAGCATTGTGGGCACCCAAATTCTTGGCGCCTGAAATTGAAGGCCATTCATGGATACCAAGTTCAGGTGTCCCTGCCTGTGTCTTGCTGCGCCGTAACACCCTAAATTTGCAAGATTTTAAAATAGGTGAATTTGATTTATTTATGCCTTTTGTGAGCATTTAAACTTAGAAAAATACAAACTTTGTTGAAGTTAAAATTCATTATAGGGTGTAGTAACATTGTTGTGCATAGATGCTGGTGCATTTGATTTATTGAGGTGAATGGTTTTGACCAAAAATTCAAAATTGAATTCAAATGTTTTAAAGTGGTTTTGAAAAAAAAAGAAAACACTCCCTCATTCCTTTTTGGCCCGTAGGCCCAGTCCTCCCCTCTCTCCCCTGCGGCCTGCTCCGCTCTCCCTCTTCCCGTGGCCCGCTCCCTTTTCCCTTTCCTCTGTAGGCCCAGCTCTTTCTTTCCCGCGCCTCCTCTCTCCCGTGCCTAGAGTCACTGCCACCCTGGGCCCACACGTCAGTGTCCTCTTCTACCTCACGTTGCCGACCCGGAGTTTGCTCCGCCGCCGAGAGTCTGTCGCCGCCCCGTATCATCGTCTTGACGTGCGCTCCACGCCTTCCCTCCCCCATAAAAGCCGAGTGTCGTGCCTCCCGCATCCACCCGAGTCGCACGCGCCGCCCTCGCCTCGAGCTCCGCCGCCGCTGCGAAACCCTAGGCGCCGCCGTAGCCGAGCTCAAGGTCCTTGTCCGCCGTGCCCTATGTCATTTCCGTGCCTTCTCTGCCGCCAATAATACTCTAGGTGAGCTCGCCATCATCCCCTTGTTCGCCCCGTGCCTTTCCCGTGCAAAACCGTGGCCCGTAGGCCCTAGTTTGATAACGCCGGCGAGGTCCTGGTTTTCCCAGCCATGGCACCGCCGCTCAGCTCGCCGCCGGCCACGCCATCTTCCCCATCTGATCTGCACCGTCCAATCTCGATCCAACGGTCCATACCTCACCGTACCCCTTCGTCATGGCGTTTTTGCATTAAGAGCCCCTGTAGTTTTGCGAAATAGAAGCCACAGTCCAAGGCAGACTTCCAGAATACGTTTTCTTTTTCCGAAAAGCGTAGATTCCCTCTATTAGATTCAAAATATGTTTTCTTCCTTTGAAAACGTAATTGCTTCGGTTAGATCCAAAATATATTTTCATCTATTTACAGTTTTGCCACTAGTTTTATTTAGGCCATAAAATCTTCGTTTTAACTCCGATTTGATCTGTTCAAGTTGCGTTAGATTCGTAATTGCGTAATCTACATGTTCAAGCTACTATTAAATATATTTTCAACTTTTTGAATGAGGTTAGATTTAATCTATTATTTTATTAAAGGAAATCTTGTTTAATTCCTAACTTCTTCGTTATGGCTCTGATTAGAGTGCTTTTGTGCCGGTGTGATCATTGTAACGTGTAGAACATCTTTAAAACCTTTTTACTTGCTGTTTATTATGTTTGGTGTATTGTTCTAATTTAGTTCTATTATTTGCTTCGTGTATGATTGCATGGATGCTTGTGTGGTGCTTTATGATCATGTCTAGTCGCTGATCTTTGCGTTGGTTATATAAAAGAAGTTGGTGATCCAGAAGAAGTCCTTTCGAGGTTACAATTCAATAGAAGGATCTGAGTTAAAGGCAAGTATAGCATGGGATCTTCCTTGTTGTCCTATTCACCTTAATATCATTTTAATCATATGCATAATTTCTACCTTGGCAACCGTAGTAATTTTTCTAGCTATTTAATATCCTGGATTCCTCGTTAAGTATGGGGTATTGCATTGGGTAGTATGATGCTAATTCTCAACCAAAGCAATGATCTTGTAACTTGACTAATGGTATATGCAATAAACACTAAAAGATGCTTTTTAACAACATGGAACAAGGGGGCTAGAGCATTAGGCTATTTTATGGTGCTCTAGATTCCTCTCCCTAGGGACTTATCTGTAAGTGATCATCCAGAACTTACAGTACAACTGTGAGGGTCACATGACTCTGGCTTTAGCTCGGTATGAGGACCTTTTCTAGCTTGTTAGTGGTTACCTTTAAGGCGCAAGAGGGACTCCGACAGGTATGACCTTTGCCTGCCAGGTTGAGTGGATTTTGGTTTCATAACCTTTTGTCAGTCACTCCTTGGAGGGGAGTTCATGCTTATTGATGGGGAAACCTAGCGGCCCTAACTTGTTAGACGAACCTTTGAAAGGCTTCATAGTGAACCCTACCGACCTTCCTAGATAGTGGGTCAAGAGGCTGATCACCTCGGGCGAAAGGGTAAATCACGACTCATAGTGAAAGTGTACAACCTCTGCAGAGTGAAAACTGGTATATCAGTCGTGCTCACGGTCAAGAGCGGCCTTAGAACCCTTACGGAATAGATGATCACTACTGATTAATTGTTTATGCTATTTATTATTCATGTTTACCTGATCATATGTTTACCTGGGCTTGTGATAAACTTGTTGCTACTCAATTGCTAAAATCATGACTTATTAAAAGATAATCGAAGTTAAACCAAAGTCAGCCTTTTGAGCCTCATGAATCCCATGTTATATTTGTTGAGTATGACATGTACTTACGCTTGCTTTACTTTTCAAATATTTGGATAAAAATCCTGGATGGGTACCAGATTGCTAGAGTTTGGAGGAATTAGGCTTGTGATCAACCAGTCAATTATCTCTGTGGAATTAGAGTCTTCACCCGAAGATCGGAGTTGTCTTTCCACTGTTTGCTGTTTAAGGTTATATCCGTTATACTAAGTACGTTATATATTTAGCATTGTCTTTCGATATTACCCTTATTTGTAGCTATATGTGAGATTTGAATTCTTAGGCTCACATATTGTGTGTATTTGGTTTTGTTCTTAAAATCGGGTGCTACAAAGTGGTATCAGAGCAATGCTAACTGTAGGATACAAGCTTAGTAGAAACTAGTCATTCTAAGGTTTAGAAGTTGCTACAAAAGCCCTTGCTCTGTGAACCTTGATGTTTTCTTCTCTATCATATCTCTACCCTTGCTATTCATCTCTACCTTGGTGCTTATTTTGTAATCTTTGTTCTCATCTTCACTCCTTGATTAGATATGCTTTTAGAACTGCTCCTCACCACCTTCTTGCATAATCTGAAGATGAGTCTTAGGATTGCTACCCCTAGTACAATGAGGACGATAGTATCGCAAGTTGAGTCGATGATTGAGTTGTGCACCTTTATTGCTTTGTTGAATTGTCATTATGCTTATGCTTATTTTGAATCTTTGTAATGATTGCAATGATCTTGTTGGACGTTTCCACAATTTCATTTCGTTTATAGGCCTAAGGTATAAGGATTAATAAAATCAATAGTCAGGTTTTGGTTATCTCCTGTTTTCTCTATCCTGCCTTTCGAAGCAACCTATCTTTATCGGCTTATATCTCTGTTTTTGAACTACCAAAAATCATAGAAAAATTTTGTACAATAGTAGATTTCAACATCTTTCTCTGACCGCAAGAATCATCCCGATAGCTATTATGGCTTGGGAGTTATGAAAATCACAAGGTGATACATCGATGCTGTCTGAAGCCTAGAACATTTTCTGTTGTGCACTGTGTTCGACCACTTTAACTACATAATCTGGCAAAGTGTTCTAGATGAAAGTTGTAGGGAATTTGATAAGCTTTCCAATGGTATAAGCTACAGCTTCATTGGATTAAATTAATGAGTGTTACAGTTGTTTTATTGCACTGCTATTTTTCATCTGGCGAGGAATTATAGATTACCTATCCATACCTATGCATAGGAGTTTCTCTTGGATATCAGAAAGACGTTATGGTAGTTATTTTGTATAGAAGGAGATGCAAGTTACATTGGTGTCCCCTAGTTTATCTCTTCTTAAGGGGGTAGCCAAGTTGAAGGATTTGTAAGATGAAGTTTCTTACATTCTCGCGCTTCAGTTGGAAGTATCAGATATCTCTAAGATGGTTTCTACCAGGAGAAGTGCTTCACAAGCTATTGGAAGGAATGTTCCCACTTCTAATCCACCGCCATCAAATCCCCCATCTATAGAGCAAGCTTTGATGATGCAGACTTAGTTATTACAGACTATTGCTCAAATGTGTTGAACAACCCGCATCAAGCACCACCTGTTGACAAGCGTGGTGAATTTATGAAGGGACACCCACCGACATTCTATCATACAAGTGAACCACTAGAAGCTGATGACTGGCATAGAGCTGTGGAGCGACAATTGGACATAGCTCAATGTGATGACCATGAGAAGGTGCTTTTTGCGTCCGGCCAACTCCAGGGCACGGCACAAGACTGGTGGGAGTCTTACCAGTATGTACGTCCCAATAATGTTGGACAGATCACCTACAAGGAGTTTAGCGAGAGCTTTAGGTCGTACCACATTCCCACAGGTGTGGTCGAACTCAAGCCAGATGAGTTTCGGGCTCTCAAGCAAGGATCTATGACTATGTGTGAGTATAGTGACATGTTCACTCAGTTGTCGCGCTATGTTCCAGAAGAAGTGGATAGTGATGCTAAGAAGCAAAAATGCTTTTTGAAAGGACTGAATGATGTTTTGCAACAACAGCTGATGACCATGGTGTATGGTGTTGTTTCAGATGTTGGTGGATAGAGCAATAGTAATTGAGAACAAGCGTCGAGAGATGAAAGAGAAGAAGAGAAAGCGTGACCTTCAACGCCAGTTAAGAAACACTCGTCTCCGTTTTGTTATTCAACCCGAATATCAGTCGCACCCTATGAATCTGCTTGGGAGTACAGATCAGGATCTGTATCATCAACCCAATGATGAAGTGTGGCATTTTAGTTCTCAAGAGCCATGTCTGTCACCTCCCACTATCACCTTGATGAAGACAAATACTTCTATTGGTGAAGAAGATTATGATTGTGGTGAAATTGAACGCTATAAGAACGATTATCTTGAGAAGTTTGCTGAGAGTAATCAAGGCCAGAGTCAACAGCAGCAAGAGCCAGAACAGAATGTCCATTAAAAGCAGGTGCAAGAAAACAAATTAAAGCGAAAGTTCATCCCTGGAAGTCTGAACAATGTGGATATGATTGCCACTCATGGAGCTAAGGACATTGTTTATGGTTTGATTATAGTAAGCTCAGCCACTGCTATGGTGTTGTTTGACCCTAGTGCTTCACATTCATTCACCTCTAGGGAATATGTGGAAGATCCTAAGATAACTATGCTTCTTATGAGGAAACCAGTGATAGTTAAGTCTCCAGGAGAAGAAATGAAGGCAGAACGCATATGCCCAAACGTTAGTCTTGACGTTAAGAGGGTAAACTTTGAGGCAAACCTTATTGCTTTGGAGTTAATGGACATTGATGGTATCCTTGGAATGGGATGGTTGTCTGCTTGTAAGGGAGTGATTAAGTATGCCCAACATTCGGTGCTTCTAACAATACCGTCAGGAGAAAGAATTGAGTATGAGGGTATTCAACCTGCACCTGAGGAATACGAGGATGATCTATTGGAGGGTGTGTACACTAAGGATAGTAAAGTGGACTGTGAGTTTTCATATGTTAGTGTAGAGGAACAAACACCTTTGGAGGAGATCAATAAGATAGATGATCATGCCTATGCAAACTATCTAACTAAGAAGGGTCCGAATGCTCAAGGTGCCATGTGAAGTTCAGTTATGCTCTCTAGCTCTCACTTGGAAGAATTGGTTAATCTGAGTAGAAGGTGTATACTCAGAGGATGTATACCACTTAAGGGCTTCATCATCCAGAGTATGTATCCTTTGCTCGGTTGATAAGTTATTGGATCATCTACGAGGAATTGATGCATTCAACAATATGGCTCTGCAATTCGAACTATCCTCAGTTGGGAGTCTAATCTTCAACATACCCAAGACAAGTAGGCGTTGATAGCAAAGGAATGAGATATCTAATAACTACAGATGGTTCTATGGAGTCTCAGGAAATCCCAATGATAAACTAAGCATGACAAGAAGGTTTAGATTGGACAAAGTTAATGATGAAATTGGAAACCACCCAAGGATGTGAGAGAGAAACTCAGAGTTTTCAATGATGAGAATTGGTTAGGGGTTCAAGGGTGGTTTATTCAAGACCATCAAAGTATTTGAAGGAGTCAAAGAAGGGGTTGAAGTAAAACCTATGTATTAGCTTGCCAGATCAGGACAAGAGCTTTATATCTACTGTGATGCACTCTGTCAAGGTGTGGGATGTGTCTTTATACAAGAAGAAAAAGTAGTAGCTTGTTCATTAAGTCAACTAAGGAAGCGTGAGTTGGACTACCCAACATTTTATGTGGGGTTATCCATTGTAAAGCATGGAAGTACTATCTTCTTGGATGTTAAAGTGACATCTAGGTGGGTCATAAGAATCTAAAGGACATCTTCACTAAGATGGTTTTGAGCTTGTGACATCATTGTTGGATTGAAGCAATCAAGGTTTTATGACTTAGAAAAGTGCTATCACTTCGAGAAGCAAAGTCGTGGTCGATGCCCTTAGCAAAGGAGAGTTATGCTAAGAAGATTCGGATGACACCATGGACTTAGAATTGTGTTTGAGAGTTGAGCAACTTAACCTGAGCATATATAGTCATTAATGTTTTAAAGTTGGTAATAGAACCTAGTTTAGACCAAGAAAGTAAGAAGCCTGTGTTGGAAGGAGAATATTTTAAGAAAGAGAATTGATAGTATGGACTAAAAAGGAAAGGTGGCCTAGTGATTGGAGTTACTTGAGGGGTGTTTGGAGTAGCTGCTAGAATCTTGGAATCAGTTTGCTAAGTTACTTGGAGTAAGGTTAACATGTATGCAAAGTAAAGAAGAGTCCAAAGGTGGAGAATCTGCATCTCTTTGGTCACCATTGTCCGAATCTTGAGGACGAGATTTATTTTAAGGGGGGTAGAATTGTAACACCCTAAAATTTGCAAGATTTTAAAATAGGTGAATTTGATTCATTTATGCCTTTTGTGAGCATTTAAACTTAGAAAAAGAAAAACTTTGTTGAAGTTAAAATTCATTATAGGGTGTAGCAACATTGTTGTGCATACATGCTAGTGCATTTAATTTATTGAGGTGAGTGGTTTTGACCAAAAATTCAAAATTGAATTCAAATGTTTTAAAGTAGTTTTGAAAAAAGAAAAGAAAAATAGAAACCACTCCCTCTTTCCTTTTTCACCCATAGGCCCAGTCCTCCCCCTATCTCCCCCGTGGCCTGCTCCGCTCTCCCCCTTCCCGTGGCCCGCTCCCTTTTCCCTTTCCTCCGCAGGCCCAGCTCTTTCTTTCCCGCGCCTCCTCTCTCCCGTGCCTGGAGTCACTACCACCCTAGGCCCACACGTCAATGCCCTCTTCTACCTCACGTCGCCGACCCAGAGTCTGCTCCGCCACCGAGGGTCCATCGTCGCCCCGTATCATCGTCTTGACGTGCGCTCCATGCCTTCCTGCCCATAAAAGACGAGCGCCGTGCCGCCCGCATCCACCCGAGTCGCACGCGCCGCCCTTGCCTCGAGCTCCGCCGCCGCTGCGAAACCCTAGGCGGCGCCGCCGCCAAGCTCAAGGTCCTCGTCCGCCGTGCCCTGTGTCCTTTTTGTGCCTTCTCTGCCATCGAGAATACTCTAGGTGAGCTCGCCATCATCCCCTTGTTCGCCCCATGCCTTTCCCATGCAAAACCGTGGCCCGTAGGCCCTAGTTCGATAACACCGGCGAGGTCCCAGTTTTCCCGGCCATGGCGCCACCGCTCAGCTCGCCGTCGGCCACGCCATCTTCCTCATCTGATCTGCATCGTCCAATCTCGATCCGATGGTCCAGGCCTCACCGTATCCCTTCGACATGGCGTTTTTGCATTAAGAGCCCCTGCAGTTTCGCGAAATAAGACCCACAGTCCAAGGCATACTTCCAGAATACGTTTTCTTTTTCTGGAAAGCGTAGATTCCCTCTGTTAGATTCAAAATACATTTTCTTCTTTTGAAAACGTAATTGCTTCGGTTAGATCCAAAATACGTTTTTATCTATTTACAGTTTTGCCACTAGTTTTATTTAGGCCATAAAATCTTCGTTTTAACTCCGATTTGATCTGTTCAAGTTGTGTTAGATTCGTAATTGCATAATCTACATGTTCAAGCTACTGTTAAATATATTTTCAACTTTTTGAATTCGAGGTTAGATTTAATCTATTATTTTATTAAAGGAAATCTTGTTTAATTCATAACTTCTTCGTTATAGCTCTGATTAGAGTGCTTTCGCGCCTGTGTGATCGCAGTAACGTGTAGAATATCTTTCAAGCCTTTTTACTTGCTATTTATTGTGTTTGGTGTACTGTTCTAATTTAGTCTAATGTTTGCTTCGTGTATGATTGCATGGATGCTTGTGTGGTGCTTTATGATCTTGTCTCATATGGGATATGCATTGGGTAATATGATGCTAGCGCTCAATTAAAGACCATGATCTTGTAACTTGACTAATGGTATATGCAATAAACACTAAAAGATGTTTTTTTAGCAACATGGAACAAAGAGGCTAGAGCATTGGGCTATTTTATGGTGCTCTAGAATTCTCTCCTTAAGGACTTATCTGCAAGTAATTATTCGGGACTTACAGTACCACTGTGAGGGTCACATAGCTCTGGCTTTAGCTCAGTATGAGGACATTTTCTAGCTTGTTAGTGGTTACCTTTATGGCGCAAGAGGGGCTCCAGCAGGTATGACCTTTGCCTGCCAGGTTGAGTGCATTTTGGTTTCTTAACCTTTTGTCAGTCACTCCTTGGAGGGGAGTTCATGCTTATTGATGGGGAAACCTAGAGGAGGCTTCATAGTGAACCCTGCCGACCTTCCTAGATCGTGGGTCAAGAGGCTAATCACCTCGGGCGAAAGGGTAAATCACGACTCACAGTGAAAGTGTACAACCTCTGCATAGTGAAAACTGGTATATCAGCCGTGCTCACGGTCACAAGCGGCCTTGGAACCCTTACGGAATAGATGATCACTATTGATTAATTGTTTATGCTATTCATTATTCATGTTTACCTGATCATATGTTTACCTGGGCTTGTGATAAACTTGTTGCTACTCAATTGCTAAAATCATGACTTATTAAAAGCTAATCGCAGTTAAATCAGAGTCAGCATTTTGAGCCTCATGAACCCCATGTTATATTGAGTACGACATGTACTTATGCCTACTCTACTTTTCAAATATTTGGATAAAAATCCCGGATGGGTACCAGATTGCTATAGTTTGGAGAAATTAGGTTTGTGATCAACCAGTCAGTTGTCTCTGTGGAATTGGAGTCTTCACCCAAAGATCGGAGTTGTCTTTCTGTTGTTTGTTGTTTAAGGTTATATCCTTTATACTAAGTACGTTATATATTGAGCATTGTCTTTCGATATTACTCTTATTTGTAGCTATATGTGAGATTTGACTTTCTGGGCTCACATATGATGCGTATCTGATTTTATTCTTAAACCCGGGTGCTACATGCATACACTATGTTTGCCCCGTGCTTGCCATTGTCGCCAGATACCCAGATGCAGCCCACCATGCGCAGGCTCATGACATCGGTAGTTATCGTTTAGAGATTGCAAATATACCAATCCTAAGCGAAACCATAAATCCATAATGCACACCCAGTACAAATTTTCTCTACCTCCTCCAACCTGGCTATGTGAATGGTGATACATACGATCCACAATCCGCATGTCTTGGTCAATTAGTTTGACCAGAGAAGATGAAACCTTTGCGATGCATGGTGGGAAGTGGTGACTGGTGAGTAGCACCGGGGCACAGCCCTTCCGAGACTGATGAGCATGCAATGGCTGCATAGATTGTGCAACCAATCACCATTATAGTGGATGGTACGACCCAAGATAGGTCAGATCGAGTCATCAACCAGGGCTTTTATGGTGACTGGTGAGTACCACTATGTTTTATTCTTTTGCTATTATTGTCTCCCTTGTCTTATGGCCACCGCCATTTGACATGCTAACACGTTTCAATGTATAGTAACAGGACAGTGATACCCAAGAGTGCGTCAAAATGAAACTGGCTGGCCGCCTATATATCCAAGTGAAGTTGGTGCAGCATATATCTTTGGGACGCCAGATTTACGTACGCAGTGGTTGGTGGCTACTCACATGTATTTTATTTTCAAGCATTGTCACCAAGCATCTTTATTGTACGACTTACAGATCAGAGGACTAAAGACAGCTGCATTGGGGTCTCTATATAAACTGGGTGGTTTAGAAACCACATGGTTCTTCGGGAGTTAGTGAGACAAAGGTCCAAGATCTCATGACGCAGAGACCTATATATTCTTGGTTTTGATGTCCACAATTTTCTTTTACTTTAATTTTTATAAACATGAAAGCTATGGAAAGCCTAGTTATATATGTCTCTATGTTTGCCTAATAATATTAAAAGCAAGAGTATTCATCTGTTCTTCCTCCCTTCCATCCATTCCAGGACAATCGCCAACTCTGTAGCATGGATGGAAGGGAGGAAGGACAGACAGAGATCTAATATGACCAAAATTAGTAACATGGAATGTGTTGTTTCCATGCATTATTAATATATTGCATTGCTAACACATAAGCAAGATGAGGTTTGCTGAAATTTATATCCAAATGGAAAATTCTGATTGGAATCTGATTACCTACTGCGGTCCATGGCTTCAAATGTGGAAAAGAAAAGATACATCTCAAAATTATGATCTTCCTTTCGTACCTGTATTGGGTTGGAGCGTAATACAGACAAGCCATAAGTTAGCTAAGTGCAAGTGGTACAGCAATAAGAATTGTCGTTGTTGTCATAATAATGACACAATTCAGTGCATGTCTTTTGATTATAGATTTGGTCGAGCACTTTAGGTACAATACATGTGGTTCTGCCTTGCAGTGTGCCACACATGTTTGGCGGTTGGCTCTGTGGAGTTAGAAAATACATCAAATCGTTAGTCCTGATGGAGGTGGAAGCTGGTTGTATGGTCACTACGCCTATAGAGGCATGGTATGATATTTGAAAAAAAAAAATCTTCCCCTTTGTAGTTTATTTTCTTAATAATTCACTAGCTGTGTACCTATGCTATCCTCCAGAAACCGTGTTAACAGGATTTGATTGTGGTGACTTCTCAACACTCGAAGTGGTGGTGAAAAAATAATTATCCTGGGACATATGAACGACATATCAACAACCATAGCGTGCCTACTACTTTTATACTCCCTCCGTTCCAAACTATAAGTCGTTCTGACATTTATAGCTACGTAGCTCATGCTACACACCTAGATACCCCCGGCCTGCATCCCTGAATAAATCAATTCATAAGTAGTCTTAAATAAATCCCTAAACAAACTTATTCTATCTTGTGAATTTCTTCTATCGTTGAGTAGATGGTAGATCTATATGCATGTCCATATTACATTCTCTAAGTGTATGAACACGCTAATCATTGTGGTTAAATTTATGATTTTTCCATGGATTAAATCAACTTAATATACCACTTGAGCAATGAGAACAATTTCATCTCTTTTTTGAAGGAAACAATTTCATCTCTTGCACCCGGGAACATGCAAGGATTTTTTTCCATGTAGCCAAGGACTTGCGGCCGTCACATTGCTTATTAATGACGCACATGGCCAGGCATACAGATGCTAAAGTTTCGAATGGTGAACAAATTATTATTGCCCGAGTTTCAGCATGTCGTCGAAGGCTTCTGGCCAACTTGGCAGCTCCACTTGCTGCAGTAGTTTTGGCTGATTTCCTCATGTTTCCAATTCCTATATGGCTTGTTTGGCTGCACACAAATCCACCCCAATGCATATGGTTTTGGAGGGATTGAGGTAGAACTTAAACTAAATTCCACCTCAATCTCTCCCAAACCACGTGGATTGAGGTGGATTTGTGTACAGCCAAACAAAGCCATAATATACTGTAATATAATGCATATCGATGTTTGTTTTATTTTCTCTTAGTCTTCCAGTCTATGGGCGAGACGGCGAGAGGTTGTTTGAATGGTGCTCTGGAAGGAAGACGAGATCAATCAACTAAAAATCGTAGGCACATGACAGGGCGGTTGCTATGTGGCATGTTAAATCTCGAGGTTGGATATTTATAAGGAAACTGCTATGGAAGAGAAATGTTCAATAAAGTGATAAAAGGATGTCCCCTACATGAGAAAATAGGTAGCAGATTTAGGGAACTCTTGGAGACGGGCACAGTGATGTAAGGTTGTTTGAACGATGCTCTGGAAGGAAGACCGAATCAGTAAAAATCATAGGCCCAGATTGCTATGTGGCATGTTAAATTTAGAGATTCGATAAAGGTGATAAAAGGATGTCCCTCTATATTAGAAAATAGATTTGAAGGTGCTAAAAGGATGTCTCCTGTACGAGAAAATTGGGATCAGTTTTAGGGAACTCTTTGAAAAGCTCTTAGGCCTCAAACATGTAATATGGAGTAGCCAACAATTATCTTGTTAAATTGTATCAGTCAAGATTTGAACTCATAACCTCTAGCTTTATATATAATTTGATATAAACGGGGTGAATAACTAACCTTGACACCATTGTATTGCTCTGTCGACAGTATAAATATGTTGTACAAACATACATCGCAGTTACGCTAACCACCAACTTCTAAACATCAGGATAGTGTCTACAGAATAGCTAGTCAAGGGGTAGAGCTAGGTTCTTTCACGTGGGTGGACCTGTAACAACTTCGATAAAACTGAACTGAAATTCATCTTTAAGATAATCAATTGTTTCTTCTAAATTGGCATGACAATATTATGTTTAGAGAATTGACCTTGATGACCTTATAGTCTGGCTTGGGCAGCTAGATACTAACAATCCTGTAAAGAGTACAACAAAGATAGATATTTTGCTAACACCCTACCGCCACCGCAGCATCGCCAAATGTGATTCCAGAGGATTGAAATTGAAAATCAAAATGATTGAAGATGAGTCCTCGTGGTCTACTGATACTGTCTTAGTTGTATGCATCTATCAGTTTAACCCAAAGGTTATATCGATAGGAAAAAAAAGAAAATCACTTAATTTGGACATCAATGATGGCTTTTTCACTACATGTCATCTGATACATGTCATCTGCAGCTTGCAGCACAGCAGAAGTGACCACTAATGGCACTTCTGTTTCCATCAATCTCCCGATGGCATTGGCAGTGGTGGTGAATGGTTAAAGTGAAGGATGCTGCATGCGGTGGTGCAGCTCTATTGGCTCACCTTTGATCATTGCCGTCTGCTTGCCAAGTTCAGAGAGGAGTGCTCCAAACACTATTGTGCCCTGACCTCCATGATCCCGCTGGTAATGCCACAGCCACCAGCCAGAGCGGACGGATGCAGCCATGCAAACTACTGGCCGTTGAGAAACGTGCGGCTGGGCGACAGGATGTCCTGGATCGAGAGGTGAGTACTGAGTAGTGATGATGCCAGGGAGGCAGGACTTCTCGATTACTCCTACACCGCAAATTACCTCAGAGTTTGTGCTGATTTCCTCATGTTTCATATTCCCGTGTATTATTGTACTCGATGACTGCATCTTGATCTTACTTATTTACTATTCGCGCGTTCGCTGGTCTGGTTTTCCAGACCAGCCGGCTGCTCCTCCTCACACGCTACAGTGTATCTTTCAGCCGCTACAGTATTTTCTCTCTCACACAACCAGCCGCTACAGTGTTTTGGCTTCTTTTTTCCAGACAAGCGAACGGGACGAAATTGTCTCTTATTCTGTTGTCACACCCAATTTTAAGGATAAAATGGGATACATAATCTTATGTACAACCAGAGATCAGTCACACACATAAACCGATAAATTATAGATAGTATCATCACAAGTGTTTATTACATCACGTATAATAAGACAGAGTCTTCACATAAATGTAGCGGAAGTATAAAGAAAAATCTCTCGCGGAAGCTCCATATCACAGGGACGTCAACTGGTTGACTACAAGTCTAGTAATCCTTAGGAAAGTCGTTATTACCATAGCCATCTGTTACCCATCCAGGATTTTTATCCAAATAATGAAATTAAACAAGCGTAAGTACGTGTCGTACGCAACAAGTGTAACATGGGGTCCATGAGACAAAAAAGGCTTGACACAGGTTTAACAGCATTCAGCTTTTAGTTGCTACAATTTTAGCATAAGAGTAGCAACAAGTTGTTTTAATCCCATAATAAACACATGATCAATATAACCATGAATGATGAATAGCATAAACGGATAATTCTTAGTGATTATCTATTCCATAAGGGTTCCAAGGCCGCTCATGACCGTGAGCACGGCTAATATACCAGTTTTACACTCTGCAGAGGTTGTACACTTTCATTGTGAATCGTGATACCCATATGTCCGGGTTAATTACTCTCAAAACACTTCTAAGGTGAGCAGACAGGGTTCACTATGAAGCCTTTCAAAGGTTCGTCTAACAAGTTAGGGCCATTAGATTCACTCGACAAACAGATATAGAGCCCCCCTTCCCGATTTCACATTGGCGTGCAGCCTATACACATGGGACAGAGGCCGCACTATACCCGATTTAGCAAGTCATTCTTATGCCAATAAAGGTAACCTCTAACAAGCTAGAAAAGGTCCTCATACTGAGCTAAAGCCAGAGCCATGTAGCCCTCACAGCTGTACTGTAAGTCTCAGATGATCACTTACAGATAAGTCCTTAGGGAGAGGAATCTAAAGCATTTAGAAAGTAGCTAAACACTCTAGTCTCATGTTTTCAAGTTGCTAAAAAGTCATGTTTTAATGTTTATTGCATATACCATTAGTCAAGTTACAAGATCATGGTTTAGTTGAGCACTAGCAAAGCTACCCAATACAAATCACATAGGAGACAAGGTATAAGTTCAATTCTTTTGAATCCCTATCAAGGTGACACATGCAATATGAATTAAATGTATTAAAATTGATAGAAAACAAGCATGATCCCATACTATACTTGCCTTGAGCAAAGTGTTCCTGCTGATCATGATCATCAAAGTAGTACTCTTGATCACCCACAAATTGCTCACCGTCTATACTCGATAATCACAGCAACATACAAGCATCCAGAAGCAATCATGCATAGCAAACAATGATTAGAGATTAGAACAGTACACCAATAGCATAAAATCAAGATGAAAAGTTTGTAAAACAAATCTATGTCTTGCTACGAACACACAGACGTGAAGATCACGAAAATCGAAGCTAAAACGAAGAAGTTATGAATTAAACAAGATTTCCTTTATTAAAATAATAGATTAAATCTAACCTCAAATTTTAAAAGTTGGAAATATACTTAACAGTAGTATGAACATGTAGATTACTCAATTACGAACCTAACGCAACTTGAATGGATCAAATCAGAGTTAAAACGAAGATTTTATGGCTAAAACAAGATTAGTGGCAAAACTGTAAATAGCTGGAAACGAACTTCGAATCTACTAGAAGGAAACTACGCTTTCAGAATAAGAAAACGTATTTTGGAAATACACTATGGACTGCGGGTTCAAATATAAAGAACTCGAGGGGCTCTTTAGCACAAAGGCCGGCCGAATCGGTATCAACCGATCTAAGCCGTCGGATCGACGACGGACGGCTCAGAATAGATCGGGAGGGGATGAAAGACGCCAGCTATTTATGAGGACAGCGGCGTGGGGCGCACGCTAATCGGGCGGAGTCGAGGCGGTTGCGGACTCCCGACGGCGGCGGAGTCTGGGTAGGAGACGATCGCGAGGTGGAAGATGACGCGGCAGACATGTGGGGCTGGCTCGTCATCGAAACCAAGCGGGAGAGAGGAGAGCGCGGGCGACGCGGCATGCTAGGCCGCCCTGCTAGTGCGGCCGCAGGAGAGGGAGCTGGGCCTACGGGGAAGCGGGCCACGCGGGGAGCTAGGCCGAGCTGGGCTGCTCGAGCCAAATTCAAGAGAGGGAGAGAGGAAAAAAGTAAAACTCTTTTTCTATTTTCTTAACACATTTTCAAATCCAATTTTAAACTCAAATTCAATTCTTTTGCAAATTTCAATCAAACCAAAACATCACAAAATAAATATACAGAAGCATGTATGCACATACATGTACGTAGACCTATATTTAATTTTAATTTTAACAAAGTTATTATTTTTCTAAATTTAAATACTCATAAAATACATAATTAAATTATTTTCTCCTATTTTAAAATGATGCAATTTTTAGGGTGTTACATCTATGGGGCGGTGTTACATCTATGGGGCTTGCTGCCTGTTGAACAAAATATGTTGTAACGCTATATATGGACATGTGCATATCTAGGCCACAAGGGAATGCCTCGTTGCACAAGTGATGGTTGATGGCATATTGACATATACACTAGTAGCACGTCACAGCGCCCGTGCATTGCTTAATGTTTTGGTTCAGGTGCCTATTAGTAAAAAAAAGAATAATGGATTTCTGTCCTCAGCATTCGGTTTGTCCGGATCATGATCACAAATTTGTAATCTAATAATGTATCGTTTGAGCTGAAATAAACTACTCCCTCCATCTGAATAAATCAAATCCCAGAGTTATCTTTAGTCGGATTTTTTAAGTTTGACCGAATTTATAGAAACGAGTGACAAAATTTATAATATCAAATTAGTATCATTAGATACACCATAAAGTATATTTTCATAATGTGCTCATTTGTTGTCACAAATATTTATATTTTTTGTTTTGATTCAGTCAAACATTACAAAGTTTGACTTAAACTATATGTTCATTTATTCAATGACAGAGGGAGTACTACTGTGGAAAACATTAGGCACACCGTGTCTTGAAAAGGTTCAACAATTGAAATTGGCAGATACGACCAACCAACGACATTAATTCCACATATGTTTCACTGCGATTAAGAAATCACTGAGAATAGGGTGGGCAAGTTCAACTTACAAGAATGAAACAAAGTAGCTCAAATGATTTCTTCAAGAGGAGAAACAAATGAACATATACAAGATAGTGTTCCACCCCTAGAATTTCTCAAGATGGGACTAAAGCTAAAACGAACTTCCCGTGTAATTTGCAAAAGGGCATTGACAAAGGTGTTTGCGCGGTAAAGCATGGGTCCTGTGCTAGTAATACTAGTGAGGCATATGCTGAAATGGTAACCAATAGAGCTCTTCTCATCGACGATGTCTCACTCTGAACTTTGGTAGTGATTAAGAACCATGTGACAGATCGTCTCTACCATAAAATTTTAGTTTCTTTCCTCATGTTTCCTATTCCTATGTATGCATTGCCATCTTCGGTTCATTTTTCATTGTCTTCGAGTCTATGGGGCTTGTTGCCTTTTAAGAGAAAAGAAGTTGAATCGACATATATAGCCTATGCCTCAGTTGACACATGTGATGGCAGGTGGCATATTGACATATATAGCCTATTTTTATGCGTTATTGTGCTCACAGTATTCCCATACGATACATTCAAGGATTCAAAGCAATTTAATGGAGATTTATGCATGGCCCAAATTGTTTTACACAGTCATATATAGTACATATACACAATTTCGAGTGAAAATGTGCTTATCCTTTCCGAAAAAACTGCTTGTGTGTTTAAGGGGGTTAAGCAATAAGAAGTTCCCTCTCACTCAGCAGAGTGAGCACCTAAGTTCTTGGCGCTTCAAATTGAATATTGATCATGGGTATCAAATTCAGGTACTAACGTCCCTACTTGTCTGATGTCAATGATGTATAGCTGAAAAGGTGTCTCTACCTTTGCTCGTTTTGCCTAGCTTGGTGGACACCGTACCACACTGATTTTCTTGTTAAGATCCATCAAGGACCAAGGGCATCTCTAAGCCTATGCGAGCCGAGCGACCGCTCTTGGCCCCGAAATCCAAGGGGCCCATACTAATATGAAATTATCCTAAGTAATGTTGTGTATTCCCCTAAAAAAAAGTAATGTTGTGTATTAGGTTTTGTCTTAAACATCAGTGAAGTTAAAAGGTCTAAGCTAATTCTAATGTGTAATTCATCGTGACGATCAATAATTTCTATGTCCATACATCATGTATCTCGGATCTCGCGAACGGTGAATCAAGAAGACATGCACTTCATGTCTAGTTTTAATCGATCGTTCTCTATGGTCAGTTCCATACTATTCTATTTTTTATGCAACGCATTAAAGTTTACATTATTATTAATTTATTTTGACAATAACTTTGGGCCCAATTTAGAATTTCGCTAGAGACCGCCAAATTTCTCGGGACGCCACTGTCAATACTTCAGCAGTAGTGACAAATAGCGAGAACTTTTTTCAACGGCTATTTGGCTATAGCGGCGCTACGACAGAGCGTTTTATAAAAAAAACATGAAAAACACCAGTAATTGATGCAAAAAACATGGTAAATATGAAATTCGATGAACACAAATATATTTCTAAGGTTTCACAAGTCTAGGTAATATTACCAATACGACATTACAACATGGTTCATAAAAGTTTAGTGTTAATTGTCCAAAATACCAAATTAGTAGCAAATGATAAGTACGAAATAACTAATTAAATTATCAAAACCTGAAATAGCACCGCTATTTGAACGCTAAAGCTATGCAACTTAGTAGCGCTATAGCACATAATAGCGGTCAAAGTTGACATAGTGGCACAAAATAACAATAGCTTAGCGTCGAGTCTCTCTGGCCGTTATAGCCCCGCTATAGCCCGCTATTTTTTTCCATGATACTGTCTCCATCTCCACCGTGCATACATGGCACCCTAGAGGCCGCTTCTCCGCTGCTTATTTCCCAAGAGCTTAAATCTAGTAGCTCTGCTTCTTACTTTTTGACTCCGCTTGCCTGTGCTCTCGCTCAGTGCTCCAGCGCTCACATCGGCGTTGCCGATCAGTCCTCACCACACACATCTGCTGCCGCCACTGGGGCCTACTGTCTCCTCCCCTAACGTCTCCTTCGATCCACAGCCTGTTTGTTTGGCTGTGGCTTGTCGTAAATGATCGTAAATTTCCAGCCGGAACAGTATTTTTCTCTCACATAAACCAGCCAGCAGTACTTCTTCACGAACCAGCAACGAAACGAACCGGCCAACCGAACAGGCTGCGAGTCTCTCCAACGGTGCTCGCTCCCTCGAGTCTGCACGGCGTGCGGCTAGGGGCAGCTGGCAGGCAGCAGCCGCGGCTGACCCCCCAGCAAAGGGTAGAGGCCGCCGGGCGGCCGTCGCTAGGGGGTGTTAGGCAGCGTGGCGCTATGCGTCGATTATCCAACAATGGCCAGGATGGAGATGATGGCAGAGTGGTCGGTTTCCTCGTGCTTCCTGGTATCTTACTATTACTAACTAGAGGCCCTTAATAGAGACACCACGTTAATTCTCACCGGACGCGATAGGAAAAAAATAAAATTTTAGAAATTCTCATAATAATTAGAAACATATAGCCATTGATTTGGTACTCTAATCATCATCATCAATAATAGCCAATCGATCTATTGCGCTTTATTAAAAAATTACACACCACTGCCATTATAAAAAAATACATAAAGTAACCCCTAATTTTGCATGTAAATTACCCACATCTGTCATTATAAAAGATAATTCAAAATAACCCCTTATATTTGTATATAAATTATCCACATCTGTTTATGAAAAATAATTCATAATAAGCCCCTAAATTTGCATCTAAATTTTCCAACTTGGCCTTTATGAAACATAATTTAAAATAACCCCCTGACATTGTGTCCACATTACCCAGCTTTGTTATTATGAAAGATAATTTTAAAATAATCCTCTAACTTTGTGTCCACATTACACAGCTTTGTTATTATGAAAGATAATTTTAAAATAATCCTCTAACTTTGTGTCTAAATTACCCACATCTATCATTATTATGAAAGATAATTTTAAAAACATCCTAATTATTTTAAATTACTCACCTTTATCGTTGTGAAAGAAAATGCAAAGTAATATTCTAAGTTTGCATTTAACCTATCCATATATGTGGTTGTGAAAGATATAAATTTCATAAGTTATTATTTTAAATAAGTGTATACATTATACTGAAACATTATGTCATATCAATATTATCAATTTAATTTCATGCACTTTATGATATATAAATAATACTACACATGTATAATCCTGTGATATAACAAATCCATCATGTTTAGTGTCTGGATGCAAGCCGAGTTTCAACTTATGTGGAAAACAATACTATTAGGACCTAGACTCTTTCTAATAAAAAAGAATTTTTGAATAAAAGACAAACAATACTAAAATTTCTAATTAATATGTGAAAAAATTCAGCAATTTGATTAAAAGTTAAAAGATAAACTATAGGCTTACAAAGTCAAGAAAAAGGTTGTACCAAGAGTTTAAATATCTTAAGACTACATTCAACTAAATAAATATCACACTAGAAAAAAGATAAATGCTAGAACTTCTAACTTGCATGTTAATCCTCTCAAGATTTGATAAGAAAATAAAAGGTAGATCATAGAAATTCTCATAAAAATCCAAAAAACTTACCATCGATTAGGTATAACCTAATCACCATTGATAGTAATAATAGCTATTGGGTATATTATATTTTTAAAATAATTATCCACTTCTGCTATTGGTAAAAACAATATAAACTAACTCATGACTCTAATTTATATTACCCACATACGTCATTAAGAAACATGATCTAAATTATACCTAAATTTGCATTTAATTATTGATGTCCTCTTATTATGATCGTTAATTTATATAACTCAATTTTCATCTCATTATTAGAATTGTTAAAAAATGAAATATCCCCTCAAATCTACATCTAAATTATCAACATCTTTTATTAAAATATTGGATAATGAATAGAGAATTTATAGGTTTCTACCATTACCCCACCTCTATCAATATTAATATAGTAAGATTTAATTAAAGTAAATATACGTGTCGTGCCAACATGCATGAGCAATAAAATACATATGTTATGTTTCATCACATATTTTCTTAACAACTCATATACTTATTATGATACTAACAAATTATTTAATACCATATAGTAACCTAACATATAATTTATATAGATTGTTACTTTAGATAAAATGTTTGACATGTCTATACTGATAGTCTAACCAAAACTGCAACTATAATTCCTTGATAGAAAAATTCAATCACCTTGAGAAATGCGGGAGACCATTGGTGGATAGATTTTTTCTGGCCCTTTAAGAGTATGTCAATCATTATAAGGTTTAAGTATTGAAATTCTTCAGAGGTTAGCGCTGCTACCCCTATGCGAGATCACACTTCAAGCTATATGACTTATATTAAGCGATATGGTGCATGTTTCAAATAATTGCTTACGCTATTGTAGTACTTAAGAAAATACTCTATGACCTAAAATTCTAATTTTAAAAAAATACAAAAAAGAGAATTAATGAGAGATACAATAAGCACGAGAATTTCAAATTAACTGAGGGAGAAAAAAATCCATAGCAGTCGATAAGAATAAAATTTGGAAAAAAATCAAAATTTAGATTTATGAATTCAAATGATACATGATGTGACAAGAGCCACCATGATTAATGGTAAGATTTCAAAGTAATTACATATTTAAAATATATAGAGGTGCCATGCAAAGAAAAATATGAATATGGATAGAAATATATAGAGATTAGATCCTTAAAATAGTAATTAATAAGTTTATGATAATTAGATTTAAACTACAGAGTATCTATTACATCCATCATGTTAGAATATAAACAAGGAGAAAAAATACGATTTAATATAAGTAACTCTTTATTAGTCAGATGTACTCCCTCCATTCCAAATTATAAGAAGCTTTGAGTTTTCTAAATACATAGCTTTTGCTATACATTTAGATGTATTGCCTACATACATAATAAGAACAATATATCTAGAAAAGTCAAAACGCTTTATAATTTCAAATGAAGGGATTATTAAACATTATATAATACTTATATATTTTAAAATTCTAGCCCGTGTAAGAGCACGAGTTGATGGACTAGTTCCCATAATCCCATGTATTATTGCACTGCATGTGTCAATCATTGATCTGTTTCTTATTGTCTCCCAGGCTCCACCCAGCGCCGCGCCGCACCGCGCCGCCGCCCGGCTCCAGAGCCACGTCGCCGCCAGCGCCCTGCCTAGTGCCATGCCCCTGATCTCCGCAGCTCCGCTGCGCCGCGGTTGCCGTGCTTTGGGACGCGTTCCCGGCGTCGATCCGTCGATGTAAGGTGTCGTCCCCGAACCGCGATCCGGGACGCGAGTTCCGGGGACAGCTGGTGGAGCAGGCCAATCAAGACATGCTCGCCAAAGAAAAAATGAAGAAAGATGATGCCATCACATCTTGGTGAGTCTTTCGGTACACCAACGCTCAACATGTCTTCCTCATGCTTCCTATTCCCCCGAATGCATATTGAACTTCTGTTCATTTCTCATTGTCTCCCAAAGCCTAATCTACACGGTGTTTTGCCTGTAATCGGAAGAGGCTGAGGCGCTATATATTGATATGTCTATGCCTCATTGATTGTAGGTGGCGTATTGACACATGTACTGTTTTTTTAGTATTACTGTACTCACAATATTCCCATATAACTAGAGATCACAGGGATTCAAAGCAATTGAATGGTGATTTATGCATGGCCCAACCCACGGAACGTCTATCTAACACTCAGGTGTTTTAGCGTCCGGTAACACCCGAATTTTCCCCCCCATGGATACTGTTCATCTTCCTCCTCTCCCTTCTTTCTCCTTGGCACAAATCACAAATCACAAGTAACAAATCACAAATCATAAGTAATAATTTTTTTTTCTATGAAAGGACAAAGACAAAATTTGGTGGCGGCGCCGGAGTTAGGGAAGAAAGAAGCTCGCTGGAGTTAGGGAAGATGCCGGGCGTGCTCGGGCGCGGCCACGGGTGGGCGCTGCGGCGGCGCAAGCGTGGGCACGAGCAAGCGCGGCGGCAGCGCAGGCGCGGGTGGTTGCGAGCATGGCAGCCACGGCCCAAAAAAAATAGTGTGTTCCTGGGTGCTAAAACACCCGGGTGTTATATAGCTTTTTCCGAATTTTTATACAGAGTCATAGACTCATAGTAGTATATGTATATTGCATACATTTAATTTCAAAAAGAAAAATGTGTCTGTCCATTCTAGAAAAAAGAAAACTGCTTGTGAGTTTAAGGTGTTTCGCGATATGAAGCTCGGCACTCAGGTAAGGTGAGCACCCAAATTCTTGGCACCTGAAATTGAAGGCCAATTGTGGATATCAAGTTGTGCGTTGTGTCCCTGACTCCCTGCTTGCCTTGAGGTGCCTGTTTTGCCTGGTTTAGCGGACACACTACAGTGTTTTCCAGTTAAAAATTATCAAATACCTGTCCTAAAAAGCTAAGCTTATATCCTCGTGCAGTACTGAAATGGAGCAAATTGTCCCGAAGACTCTGGCCCAGTAGCAGTTGAGCAGAAACTTGACAGTCACTAGAAAACTTGAAAGATCAAAAGTGATGAGTTCTCGGTTGGAAAAGAAAGGGTGAAAGTTTTTTTTTTTTTTTTTGAGCAAGGACAACGGGGGGACATATTCTGATCTCCATCTCCTCGAGCAGGTACAGAAATAGAGTAGATTGTCCCCAGGAATAGAAAGTTGAAAAAAAAAGTGATAGGATCTTGGTGGGAAAAGATCTGCGGCAGGACTTCTCGATCACATTGCAGATTTTCTCGACCTTAGAGTGGCTGGTTTCCTCATGCATCCTATTCCCATGTATTATTGCACTTCATGTGTCGATCATTGATTTGTTTCTGATTGGCTCGCATTCTACGGGGCTTGCTGCGTGAGAGAAGTTGGAGTGCTATATATGATAATATCTAGGCCTCCAGGGAATGCCTCATCAACACATATTCGAAGCAACGCGGCTCAAATGGTTGTTTACAGAGTTACAGATGATAGAATAAAACAGGACCTTAGTCATAGATCTAGCGGGTACGACTTGACTAGAACATGATGAACAAACCCACATGAACTACGAGATCTAGATGGAGAAGAAGGGAGATGGGCAGAGGTCTCTGACCATCGGAGGGTTTGGTGGAGCCGCTGGAGCCGTCCATCACGTCGGTGATGTTGCCAGAGGGCGTCGGGCGATGTAGTGGTCGTAGGTGTGGTCTAGTGGCGGCAGCGAACCTCGTGGTGGTGCTTCCCGTAACTGGCTGCGCACCCTCTCTAGATTGGTGTTAGGGTTTTGTCGGTGGGCGACTGTAGCTCGATCAACCTCGTGAAGAGAGCCGCCGGCTCCCACCTCTCTTTATAGTGCAGTGTGATGGGGACTTACCAACCATGTAGGGTTGGACGCCCCGATCAGGACGCGAGGTGGCCCAACCCGGGCGTTGGGCCGAGCTGGATTGATCACCACGAACAATAGACTCATAGTACATGCAATTTATCTTGAGAGTAATGATAGCTGGAAAGGGGTGTGCCTCTGTTCTCCAATTAAGTTCTCAATCAAAGACCTGTCCTCATCAACTTCGTCTTCTTGTGTAGCTCGTACAGAAATAGTACAGATTTTCCCCGAGAAGGACCGATCAGGCCATCAGTACCAGTAGAAATTAAAGATCAAAAGTGATGAGAGTCAGTGCATTGGTTTGGTGGGAAAAGAAAGGAAAAGGCGAAGAAAGAGGATGACATGACAATGTCACCTCCCAGAGGCATGGTGACAGTGGATCAAGCTATTGTGACGCAGCTCTATTGGCTCGCCTTGACCACCATGATTGTTGTCGAGTTCAGTTCAGAGGATGGTTAGCCAGGTCCGGGGCCGGGTTTGGCCGCGGTAAACTTCTCTTCCTCTTAATAAAACATGTGCTCAGGCACGTTCACGAAAAAGAGGAGTGCAGGGGTAACGGCAGCAAACAGAGTTCAGACTGGATTGCTCAAAGATTGCTGTGCACTTGTACTAGTGTTCAGTTGTTCACTGTTCAGTCGTGAATTCAAATTGAACGCCTTCCTCTGACTTTTATTTTCTATCGACATGGATTGTATCCTACATTCCTGCGGCACATCGGGAAGGGAAGCACTCTGCAGCAGGTTCTGGTTCAGCCGTTTCCACCGTGCCTTCATGGCCTCATGTCAGTGATGTCCACAGCCTGGCGGGGAGATTAGAAACTGCCACAACGTCGACGGTGCCATGGCATCGCGACATACACACTCCTGCGCGTGGTGTTCCGGCTCTTTGGCCTGATCGTCGGCATCCACTTTGGTGTGAGCGGCCTCGGCAGCACGGAGGCGCTCAAGCTCACGCCAATTCATCCTTATCCTGTGAAAGCACCATGGGGAGAGGTGGAGAAGATTAGTGTAGCGGAAGGCGAGGTCACAGGACGTGATCACATGAATGACTCGTGATACCATGAAAGCATGTAAGAATTGGATAAACACGCAATGGATTTCCGTTGATCTATCACATGGTGCACAAATTACAGTGTGAGCTCTATAAGAAATGCAGCAAACAAGATTGACTACCATTGCTATACTCCGTGGTCATTGCCATGCTGAGAGAGGTGTAGCGCACCTGGACGGTGAGCGCGTGATGCAGCACGTCAGACAAGGGCACAAGGCGTGGTACCATTCCGTGAACTGCAGGGAACATGCACTCCTTACTAGAAAACAGACTTTAAAACGATGTCCCAATTAGACATTAGCCTCGGTATTTTTTGCCGCCGGGACTAAAGGACCCTTTAGTCCTGGTTCGTAATACCAACCGGGACTAAAGGTCCCTGCCCAATGGTCGTCCGCGTGGCAGGAATCTTTAGTCCCGGCTGGTATTACCAACTGGGACTAAAGGTAACCTTTAGTCCCGGTTGGTAATACCAGCCGGGACTAAAGGTTTTAGTCCCGGTTTGGGTGATACCACGGGAATAAATATTAATCTTTAGCCCCGGTTTGGCCACCTAACCGGGACTAATTATGCGGGCCTATACAACGGCTCATTTCTTTCTCCCCGAGCCCGAGTCATTCCATTCAAACTCACTGCCTCTGTTCTTCAGCTTGCTATTGTTCTTGCTCTCTCCCCCTCCATTGGTGTTGCTCTTCGATTTTGGAGGTAACAAACTTAATCCTCTTATATTTTATCAGTAGCTTATCTCATTTTGCGATGTAGATGCATGTGTAACTTTATATGTTGGACTTTATTATGATTTTATATGTCATTTTTAGCTCAAAATCACATGATGATTTGCATATATGTTTGGATAAACAAAAGTTAAATTAGTTCATCAAAATCACGCCTCGCTCGTCCTCGCTGGAACACGCGCCATCCTCGTCCCCGGCGGCTTACGTGATCTTAGAATTAATTTTTCCATGAAATGAAAAACTTAGAAAATAGTTAGAAAATTGTAGAAAATCCGTACTAGTTGAACTTGTGGACCGTGATCATCTCGGCGAGCATTTTCTCTGCCGAGCGGTAACGGACGTCAAGGAGGAGCTTTGATTCTACGAGGGAGAGCGGCAACGGTCGTGGAAGACCGTGTTCCCTTCCTCGTAGAATCGGAGCTCTTCCTTGGCCAAGTACGGTGCCGTCCGGTGGAGAAATGCTCGCCGAGATGATCACGTAAGCAAGGTCAACTAGTACGGATGGTTATTTATTGAAACATGTTTTTGAGCTATGTGATTTCTATGTCATTTTTAGCTCAAAATCACATGATAATTTACAATAGTAAAATCACTTGATAGTTTGGTATTTTACTATTATACATAGTACATATTTCATGGTTTAGTTAGATAAATAAATAATTTTAGTTTTGTTTAAATATATTATTTTAGAAAATATGAAATTTACAGTAGTTTACAAAAATAAGTATAGAAAGTAGATGACAACTGGTACCGGATCCTCGGCCTCTCGTTCGATTGCGAAACGACTGAGGCCAGAACTCCCTCTCATTATCTGTGGCAAGTGTAAGCAGAAGATTGTGATGGAGTACCGAGTCAAGAGACAGGGACCCAACAAGGATCGTGTTTTCTACAAGTGCCCAGACCGCGAAGTGAGTTTCATACGCATTTGATTATTATGGCTAATTGACCTGCTTTTCTTGAATATTTTTGACTAAATATTTTTTGGCTTTAATTTCAGTGGGAGGGCAATGGATGCGATGGTTGGTACTGGGAGGAAGATTATGCTACATACGTGCAGAATTCGGCTGCTGCTGATGAGGCAGTGAGCTAGTAGGAGAAGCTTATTGATATTCAACAGAAGAATGATTTGTCTGTTTTAGTTGCGTACGATCACGAAATAATTATGTTACTGAAGTGCATTGTAGTTTTAGTTTGTTTAGTGATAGTTGGGATTGCTTACGTTGTAGCCAGGCTTAGTTAATTAATCAACCGTGTGTGTCATCTATGTTATGTAATAAAATACTTAATTATGTTCAAGGTTTTCATAATTTATCGTGTAATACAGATTATGTCACGCCATTAGATGTACAATGTCGATCGCCGCTCCCAAGACTTTATTGAGGGCTTGCACTATTTCTTAGGTGTGGCCGAGGCAAATAAGCGGAATGGTTTCATGTGTTGTCCATGTGCCCTATGTAAGAATTTAAAGAAATATTCAAGCTCAATGAGTCTTCATTCATATTTGCTTAAGTCAGGTTTCATGTCAAACTATATATGTTGGACTAAGCATGAAGAAAGCGGGGTCATGATGGTAGAAGGTGAAGGAGAAGATTTAGACATTGATGACATTATTGCTCAGTATGGTGCCTTTGATGATACTACAATGGGGGGAGATGAAGAAGAGGTAGCGGTAGAAGATGATCTCGGTGATGCTCTTGGCGATGCCATTCATGATGCACAACAAGAATGGGAAAGTGAAAAAGAGAAAGTTAAGTTCGAGCGCTTGCTTGAGGATCATAGGAAGTTGCTATACCCGACGGTCGAAGAGGGGCAAAAAAAAGTTGGGTACAACACTGGAATTGCTACAGTGGAAGGCAAAGAATGGTGTATCCGACAAGGCATTTGGGAATTTATTGAACCTCATAAAGAAGATGCTTCCGAAGCCAAATGAATTGCCCACCACTCCGTACGGAGCAAAAAAGGTTGTCTGCCATTTGGGATTAAAAATCTAGAAGATACATGCATGTCCTAATGACTACATCCTCTACCATGGCAATGAATACGAGAATTTGGATGAATGCCCGGTATGTAAAGCATCGCGGTATAAGATCAGGCGCGATGATCCTGGTGACGTCGAGGGTGAACAATGTCCTAGAAAGAAAATCCCTACCAAGATTATGTGGTATGGTCCTATAATACCACGCTTAAAACGTTTGTTCAGAAATAAAGACCATGCAAAGTTGTTGCGATGGTATAAAGAAGACCGTAAGGTAGACAATATGCTGAGACACCCAGCTGATGGGTCCCAGTAGAGAGCGATAGACAGGGAATTTCCAGAGTTTGCAAATGAGGCTAGAAACTTAAGGTTCGCCTTAAGTACAGATGGTATGAATCCTTTTGGAGAGCAGAGCACTAGTCATAGCACTTGGCCAGTTACTCTATGTATCTA
Organism: Miscanthus lutarioriparius; assembly: GCA_904845875.1. Lineage (NCBI taxonomy): Eukaryota > Viridiplantae > Streptophyta > Magnoliopsida > Poales > Poaceae > Miscanthus > Miscanthus lutarioriparius. Next base: position 81,319,311 of record CAJGYO010000018.1, read on the forward strand.
CAACCTTCCTCCATGGTTATGCATGAAGGGGAAGTTCATTATGATGCCGATCCTCATCCAAGGTCCGAGGCAACCTGGCAACGATATTGATGTCTATCTGAAGCCATTAGTTGAAGAACTTCTAGTTTTATAGAACAAACCAGGTGTACGTGTCTGGGATGAGTACAAACAAGAACACTTTGACCTACGAGCAATGTTGTTCGTAACAATCAATGATTGGCCTGCTTTAAGTAATCTTTCAGGTCAGACAAACAAAGGATATAATGCATGCACACATTGTTTTGATGACCTTGACAGTATATATTTGAAAAGATGTCGAAAGGTCGTGTACCTTGGCCATCGTCAATTCCTTCCTTTGAATCACCAAGTAAGAAAGAAAGGGAAGCATTTTAAAGGTAAGCCAGACCACCGGAAGAAGCCTCGTAACCGAACCGGGGAAGATGTACTCGCAATGGTCAAGGATGTGAAAGTAGTATTTGGAAAGGGACAAGGCAGTGAATCTGTTCCCAAAGATGCTAAGGGACATGCACCCATGTGGAAGAAGAAGTCCATCTTTTAGGAGCTACCCTATTGGCAAGTCCTAGAGGTCCGCAACACAATCGACGTGATGCACCTGACAAAGAATCTTTGTGTGAACCTGTTAGGATTCATGGGTGTGTACGTGAAGCCAAAGGATTCACTTGAAGCACGCCAGGACTTGCAGGGCATGAAAGAATGAGACAACCTTCATCCAGAGAAGACAGATGATGGACGTCATTACTTAAGTCCTGCTAGCTACACGCTTAGCAAAGAAGAGATGGACAGCATGTTCGAATGTCTAAGCAGCATCAAGGTCCCATCGGGATTCTCCTCCAATATAAAGGGTATAATAAATGTGCCAGATAAGAAATTCCTAAACTTAAAGTCCCACGACTGCCACGTGCTTATGACGCAATTGCTTCCAGTTGCTTTAAGAGGAATTCTACCTCCACATGTACGTCTAGCCACCGTGAAGCTATGTGCATTCCTCAATGCAATTTCTCAGAAGGCAATCAATCCAGTGGAACTAGCTACTCTACAGAATGATGTGGTTCAATGTCTTGTCAGCTTTGAGTTGGTGTTCCCTCCATCCTTCTTTAATATCATGACACACCTCCTAGTTCATTTGGTGAAGGAGATTAGTATTCTTGGACCTGTGTTCTTACATAACATGTTCCCCTTCGAGAGGTTTATGGGAGTCTTGAAGAAATATGTGAAAGTCCATTCTAAGCCTGAAGGAAGCATCGCCCAGGGCTATGGAATAGAGGAGGTCATTGAGTTCTGTGTTGACTTTATTCCTGACCTTGCCCCGATTGGTGTTCCCGAATCACGACACGAGGGGAGACTCAGTGGTAAAGAAACTTTAGGGAAGAAAACATATATCGACATGGAAGATGATTATTTCAATAAAGCACACTATACAATTCTTCAGAACTCGTCATTGGTGCATCCGTACATCGAGATACATAAGGAGTTCTTACGATCCAAGTTTCTAGGGAAGACTGAAGCTTGGATTGGGCGTCAGCACATGGAAAGTTTCAGTGGTTGGTTGCGAAAAGAATGTCAAGGCGATGACAATATTGATGAGCAACTGTATTTGTTGGCTAGGCAGCCATCGTGGCATATCCTCACGTACCAAGGGTACGAGATAAATGGGAATACATTTTACACAGTTGCCCAAGATAAAAGGAGCACCAATCAAAATAGTGGTGTTCGCATAGATGGCACATATCTAAATAGGAATATACAAACATATTATGGCCGTATAGAAGAGATATGGGAACTAGACTACGCACCTAATTTTAAAGTCCCTTTGTTCTGGTGCCAATGGGTGAAGCTGACTGGAGGAGGGGAACAGTTAACAAAGAGTATGGAATGACAACAGTGGACCTCAATAATATTGGGTACAAAGAGGAACCATTCGTCCTTGCTGCCGATGTGAGTCAGGTGTTCTATGTGAAAGACATGCCTACAAAATCAAAGAGAGGAAAAAACGAAGACATCAACTCAATGATCAATGAGCTAAAGCGCCACATAATTCTTTCTAGGAAAATAAATATAGTGGGAATTGAAGACAAGTCAGACATGTCAAAAGATTACGAAAGAAATGTCCGAATTCCACCCTTCATAGTGAAGAAAGATCCAAGCATCATGTTAAATGATGAAGACACTCCATGGTTACGACAAGATCATAACCAAGGGTCATACGTCAAGAAGAAATTCAATCACAGCCCGCATGATACAACGATGCATGTTTAATATATTATGTTTTAGAGACGGATATTATGTAATATGTTATGACTTCACAATTGTAGATCTTGCTGAGATGATCAAACTTGGTATTCAGAGTTTTTTCATCTGAGGTCATTTAGTGTCTCATTTGAGCAAGTTTGACCAAGTCAAATTTGGTCAAATGAAAAAACAACACTTTGACTCTAGTATTATGAACTCTAAATGACTTCAAATTGAAAAGTTTTGAATACCAAGTTTGTTAAACTCAAAAAGATCTACAATTGTTGTTTTGGTCAACTTTCCATTTGAGAAAGTTTGGACGGTTCAAATTTGTGATTTTTAAATTTTGACGCCTACAAACTAGATTTCGGAACCCTAGATTGTCTCAAATTGAAAAGTTTTGAATACCAAGTTTGTTTATCTCATCAATATCTACAATCCTTATATAGGACATTTTTTCATTTGAGAAAGCTTGAACAAAATATAGTTCAAATTTCACAAGTGTATGACATAGTTTTAGAAAGTCTATATGAGATTCAAGAAGTTGTGACTAGTGTTTGATAAAAATTTCTCAAACGGGAAAATGAGCTATGTAACAATTGTAGATCTTGCTGAGATGATCAAACTTGGTATTCAGAGTTTTTTCATCTGAGGTCATTTAGTGTCTCATTTGAGCAAGTTTGACCAAGTCAAATTTGGTCAAATGAAAAAACAACACTTTGACTCTAGTATTATGAACTCTAAATGACTTCAAATTAAAAAGTTCTGAATACCAAGTTTGTTAAACTCAAAAAGATCTACAATTGTTGTTTTGGTCAACTTTCCATTTGAGAAAGTTTGGACGGTTCAAATTTGTGATTTTTAAATTTCGACGCCTACAAACTAGTTTTCAGAACCCTAGATTGTCTCAAATTGAAAAGTTTTTAATACCAAGTTTGTTCATCTCATCAATATCTACAATCCTTATATAGGCCATTTTTTTCATTTGAAAAAGTTGTAGAACAAAAAATACTACATTTTCTTTATTTTTATAGATTCAACAAAAATTTCCTGTCAATTTTGGTCAAAAATCGAGAAAAAATTGAAACATTGACGTTACAATAATGTGATAATAAATTTCCTATCGAATAATATTAGTTTTATGAATTTTAAGTTACAAATATATTTTTGCATTAACAAAATACTTAGTATTAGTGACAATTATATTCTATATTCATAAAAGAAATTAAAAACTTTAGGTTACAAAATTTTCCTATTTACAATAAATAATTAGTTAATCAATAGTATTTTTTAAAATAAATATTGCAAAGTATTGAAGTTGCTATGGAATTAATTGATTAACCTAGTATTAAACAAAATCAAAATCCTAGGCCTTTCCAATTACACTGGCGGGTTGCCAAAATTTTCAGGCCTTCAGTCTCGGCCCAGGCCAAGAACCGAGACTAAAAGGTGGGCGGCAATTTCGATACCCGCCCAAAAATACTTTTAGTCCCGGCTGGTAACACCAACCTGGACTAAAAGCCTTTAGTCCCGGCTTGTAACGCGAGCCGGGACTAAATGGTTGGACCTTTAGTCCCGGTTAGTCTTACCAGCCGGAACTAAATATCCTTTAGTCCCGGCTGGTGTTATCAGCCGGGACTAAAGGGTCCTGGCCTATATATATCGAACGTATGTTCTGTTCATCTTTGATCTCGCCTCCGTCGCTCAGCCCCGCCCGGCCGCGCCATCCGCCGTCGTCGAGCTCGTCTCTACCGTGCCGCCGTCGTCGTCTACCCCCGCCCGGCCACGCCATTCTCCCGGCCCGCATCACGCGCCGCATCCTGTCTCCGCCGCCGCACCCGACCCCACCCTTCGTCGCCGACGCTTCCCGCGCGCCCACCGTATACCCTCCGTCGAACTGATCTCGTCTGCTGCTCTCGATCGGCCATGTTTTTTAGATTTTTTTTACAAAGTCTCGGTCGTATGTTAGATTAAAATGTATTAAAATTTAATTAGTAGTTTATTGTTAGTTTTTTAGTTAGTTTTTTAGATGGTTTTTGATATATGTTAGATTTAAATGTATTAAAATTTAATTAGTACTTTATGTAGATAGTTTTTTAGATAGTTTTTATTATAGTTTTTGATATATGTTAGATTAAAATGTATTATCTATTACTAGTTTATCTAATTTCATGTTAGATTTATTTAATTGGATTTAGTAATTATATATTCTATCTCTCTATATATATCTAGAGAGAGATTATTCTATATGTATACATATGTACTTATTTATTTCTATATGTATATATACATGTACTTATTTTCATGTGTTGAGAGAGAGAGAAAATTGTATCTAGAGAGACATTCTATGTGTTATCACATGCATATCTAGAGATATAGACATATGCACTTATTTCTATGTGTTGAGAGAAAGAGAAAATATATTGTATCATTCTATGTGTATATATATACATGTATTTATTTCCATGTTTTTGGATCAAAAGTGTTTTTGATTCGATTTCAAAGCCTATACCTTATTATTGTTTATCCTTATGAAATATTATGTGTTATTATATTTAATTGGATTTAGTAATTCTATATGTGTTATCACATGTACTTATGTTATGTACCATAGTAATTCTATCTATGTGTTATCTTGAAGATACAAATGGCTGCTCCGGATGATGACATAATGGCGGATATTATCAACGCCAGCACCAATGTGGATGTAGATGACACGAGTCAGTACTTTGCTGATTATGAGGATATCCTGAATATACCGGTGGTTGAAGATCAACAAATTGTCGCGCAAGAAAATACTGGCGAGGTATATTCGATTATCTATCATCTCTTATAGATGCATACGTACATATATTTGTTGTTAATCGTTGTGTTTCTACTCATGTAGCCGGTCTCTGGATCTACATCAACCACCGACAAAAGTAGGAAAGTCCGAGGGCCAAAAAAGCCATTAGAGGGCCGTTTCATAATATCAGAATTCGACACCGACACCGGCAAATCATTGGGACCACATGCTCAGACATATGTCAATCAATGTGGGTTCATTGTAAGGGATAGGATCCCAGTTAGTGCTCGTGAATGGAAGCAGAAGATATCCGCTCCTAATGTTAGTTTTGTATCTAATCGTGACAAGAACCTAGCTTGGAGAGATATCACTCAGCATTTCACATTACAAGCAGATGATGCTTTGAAGGAGCTAGTGAGGGATTGGACAATGAAGAATATGGCAACATTGTTCTAGAGTTGGAAGAAGACATTGTATAAAAAGTTTATCTTGAAGAATGCTACGCCGGATTTCAATGCTAAGGCGTTTGTCAAGTTGGAGTCCCATTGGGATGCCTTCGTAGAATACAAGACATCTTAAGACACTGAGGAACGTGTGATGAGGAATCAGCAGAATGCCCAACAGAAGCAATACCATCATCGCATGGGATCAGGTGGTTATAGGAGTGCTATTCCCAAGTGGCAGAATCTAGAAGCAGAGATTACTACCAAGGGAATCATACCTGAAACAATAGAGAAGAACTGGCCTCAACGCATGAAGAATTGGTTCTACGCTCATGGGGGAAGCCTAGACCCAGACACTGGCAAGCTAATTTTTGGCCAAAAAAATTGAGACAGCAACACAGAGACTAGCTCGTGCTAGGGAAGAAGCTGATAGTGGTGTTTTCAAGCCCAACAGAGAGAAGGATGAATTGACATATGCCCTAGAGAATCCCGAACACGGTGGTCGAACAAGAGACTATGGGGTGGTTCCGTGGCTACACGCATTCCTAGCAGGCAAGGATATCTACAAAAGCCGCCAAAGAAAGAAGGATGAGGAGGCAGAATGAATCCGTGCATTGGAGCAATTTGTTGATGAGTCACGACAAGCATTGCTTGAATCACGTGAACGAGAAAAATCTCTTGAGGCAAGCATGCAGGAGGAGATCAAGAGGCAAGTGTAGCTAGCAATGAGTCAAATGCAATCGCAATCAACGCCGGGAGTCACCATTAGCCCCGTTGGTCAAATGAAAAGCAGTTGTGCTTCTACGGAGCTGCCAGTTATTCAAGACGACGCTGGGTTGCGCTTCCCTATTGATGACATTACCGAGCCTCTAACAACATATGAGCTGCACATTCCAGATGGTAATAATGCATCAATCATGGTGGCTGTCGGGGTTGTATCTCCAATAGACCGAACGAAGACACCAAGAATCCATGGGTCAGTTATTCAACCAGGATATGCTAGCGTCTCGGTCGATAGAGTGCTCAAATGTTACAGCAATGTTCCTCTTGACATTGAAGGCGGTGATGGGGAGAAGACACTAGGAGAAGCGGAGAAGACATTTATTCAATGGCGCAAATGCTTCATCATTATTCCTGGGGCGCCACTGCTTCCCCTACCTCACCCTAGGTACGAATGAAAGTGAATGAAATATTATTTTCCATTAATTTTCTATTGGCTTCAAAAATAATTGACACACAACTTGTTTTTGTAGCAGGGTCTCCCCCTAGCCTAGCCTAATCATTCATTCCCCATCTCATCACAACATCGTGGGGGGCGAGACGACTTCATCCCCACGGCGATCGCCAACTCCTACATCGGCCCCATCGCCTCCACAACGATCTCCAACTCCTACACCGGCCCCACCGCCTCCACAACGATCTCCAACGCCTCCACGCCGGTCTCCACCAACACCGGCCTCATCGCCTCCACGCCGGTCTCCAACACCGCCCCCACCCCCTCCACAGCGACGCAATACAAAGACGTCTAAGGTCCCGGCGGCAAAGAAGACCCCAAGAAAAAGAGTTATTTCTCAAGAAATACTTCCTGAAAAGACTGATGAGCAAATAGCAGCTGAAGAAGACAAAAAAGTGAAAGATTTTTTTATAGATATAAAAAACAAGAGTTAAGTGAAGCTTAAGGAGAAGCCATACTTTTACATACCATGAGATGTGCTGAGGCAGAAGGTCGATGCTCACAAGAAAAAGATGATTGAACTTCGTAAGCCTTCGCCACTATCAGACTATGACCGCTCCCTCGTGAAGTCACATGATGCAGATAAGAAAAGGAAAAGAGCATCAGGGAAGGATGTCCCACAGCTCGGACAACAGAAGCAACCAATGCAAAATCTTGTTGTTGCTAATGAATATGGTTCCAACATAGAAGTCTATCGACCAGACAACTCTGGAGAAGTGTCGGTTCAAGCCCTTAATGCTTTTTTTAAAGATACTAGTTTAACCTTGGATCAATTGACGGGCAAAGCTCCAATCCAGAACCTAGAAGTTGATACCTGGAAGACTTATAAATATGACAAAAGTCTGTACAACCCTGCGGCTCTGAATGAATTGGGTACGCAAATGTACTTGCTCAACAAGTGGTACATGCAGGCGTGTGGCAGGGGTGAGCAGTGGATCTTTGTCAGATTTAGAGACCATCATTACTTCCGTGGTGATGACATCTTACATATTAGTTTCGAAGAATTGCATCAACTATACCACTTGGACGCTCTAGATAAATCAATCATTAGCTCCTTTTGTTTGTAAGTGATTCTTACTTTTATTTAATAAACTCACTTCCATGCGTACGTGTATATAATTATCCTCACATGTAACTTATATTTATATATAGATTCCAGATGTCAGAGCTCCAAAGAATACAAGACACCAGTGTTGGCTTCATTGATCCTTATATCGTATTTAAAACCGGTATTATTATCAAGGAGCGGTGGGTATCTGAAGCACAGGAGAATATCATGATGTTCTTTGTGAAGCAGCATGACAAGACAATAATACTTTTCCCGTACAACTTTGAGTAAGTGTTAATAATAATGTAGTCTACACATTTTATGTAATATCAATACAATTTATATGCATGTACGTGTGTGTATAAACCAATACAGTTTTCACTGGATACTCAATGTCATTGAGTTAAACTCAAGTCGGTTAGTAATCTTTGACTCGTTGAGAAAAGAGCGAGCACTATACCAAGATATGATAGACATTATCCAGGGGTAATTTCGATCTCTCGCGCACAACTATTATTGAATAGACTTTGCCATAATTTATTAACGATCATACATTATTGGTCGCACATAGTTTGGAAAGAGTTTATTCGGCAACATCGCAAGGATTGCAAGGCACCACTTAATGTAGTTGAAATACCAGTAAGTTGTACTATATACACTTCCCCATATGTTTAATTACTATATCGTACTTCAATTTACGTGTGAGATGATGAGAATAAACTTCTTCTCGTACAGTGGTGTTTGCGGCAGCAACCAGGTAATAACTTGTGTGGATACTACGTTTGTGAATTTATCACTACGCACATAAGAAGAACTCCTAAAGATGTCCTCAGAGTACGTATATATCAAATTTTTATTTATTTTTAAATGAATATATATATATATATATATGTATTAATACTTTTCCTTTTATTTCAAATGCAAGACTGAATGGTTGAAACGAAGGGTCATGCAAAAAGACCATCTGAAAGCAGTTCAAGAGTCAATAGCAGGATTTCTTCTAGAAAAAGTGTTAAATCCCAATGGCGAGTTCTACTTTGATCCTAAGGAATAAATTGTGTAAATTAAATGTTTATTGATATCGTTATTTTCGAGAATAAGATTATAAAAGTGTTGTATATATACATATATATATCTATAATATATATAGGTTCATACTTTATTCGAATATAATAATGCTCGAGATGAGAATTAGATGTAATTATATGTGTGCGTGTATTTATATTAGCAGCGTAGAATACGTACATAAAAACATATTATATATTAATCAAATACGTGTAACTGAACTGAAAACAAATTAAACAAAAAAAAAGAAAAGGAACCTTTAGTCCCGGTTGGGGTTACCAACCGGGACTAAAGGGTGCGGCCACGTTTGCTCGGCTGGAGGGCCTTTAGTCCCGGTTGGTAACACCAACCGGGACTAAAGTCCCTCTTTAGTCCTGGCTCGATGACCCGGGACTAGAGGTGGCACCTTTAGTCCTGGGATCGTTGTCCCGGCGCGGTAACCGGGACTAAAGGCCGTTACCGCACGGAACAACAAGTCCATTCTGTAGTAGTGACTACGGGAGACGCGCTCTTTGCCGAGTGCTTGACGCTTTGCCGAGTGTCGAAACACGGGCACTCGGCAAAGAGGCAGTTTGCCGAGTGCCGCACTCGGCAAAGGTCGTCTTTGCCGAGTGCCACACACTCGGCAAAGAGGGACACTCGGCAAACGTCCTCTTTGCCGAGTGTCAGGCACTCGGCAAAATACCTCAGCGACGCTGGTGGGCCCTCCGTCATCCTTTGCCGAGTGCTGGCCGTTAGCACTCGCCAAACGTGCTGTCTTTGCCGAGTGTGTGGCCTGGCACTCGGCAAAGAGGTTCCTTTGCCGAGTGCCAATTCCGACACTCGACAAAGTATTTTTATTTTTTTTATTTTTGTTTTCAAATTTTTTCTGTGACATTTGTACAGTACCTTGAAGCACATGTTCCAATTTGGAACTTTTCTATGACTTTTTGGTATATTTTTTAAATTTTTTATGTTTACTTGAATTTTTCTCGAAAAAGTAAATTTGAACTACAGGTGTATGAAATATTGAAATTTAGCGATTCAAAAAATGGTATTCATGTTTTTGAGTGTATTTTGAGGCCGTGTGCAGGGACATTTGTGTGATATATAGTTGTGTTATATATATATGATGTATATCTTGTTTGCAACGATGGAAGACTAAAAACCAAAAAAATTTTGAATTTTTTCACTTCTTTACCGAGTGTCATGACCATGACCATGACACTCGGCAAAGCTGGGAATCTAGGACACTAAGCTTCCCAGCTTTGCCGAGTGCCATAGTCAAGGCACTCGGCAAAGAAAATTCAAAAAAAACTGCTTTACCGAGTGCCTACCTACAGCACTTGGCAAAGAAAACAAGCTTTGCCGAGTGCCAGATGCAGGCACTCGGCAAAGCATTGTAACACCCCGGTGTTACGATCTTATTTTGCGCCACGATTTAGGTCTAAGTAAAACCTTCGAAACGGGTTTCTTGAATTTTTGATTTAAAACATACGTGAAACGATAAGCGAATCTTGTGTGACTTAGTTTCGCGGACTCAAATTAAGCGTTCAAGTTAAACTACGCTGTACGTAGGAATATTTATGTATGTCCGACGACGATTCTAGCAAACGGTTTGTTATATTAGATTAAGCATAAGAAGCAACTTTTATAAATAAAATAAAATCCATTAATTAATAAAAAGATATATATATATATATATATATTTATTTATTTATTTATATTTATATATATATATGCACTCACGTGCTTATTTGGATAAGTACGCGTGGTTGAAAAGCTTTGGCCTAGTGACATATTTACATTCACGTATAAACTCGTTTTAGTCCCTAGGATAAATTAGTAACGTATCCACAAAAGCAGCCGTCCTGACCGCTCGACGCTTAAATACGGTGGTCCATTTTTCCTGCTCTGAAATAATCCATCATCCGAATTATTAGCGTCGCGTCGTGTTGTCGGATCCGTCGCCGAGTACGCGGGCTCGCTGGATATCGTCGATGGAGCAGTACCGTTGTCTACTTCCGTGTCTCCCGCTACCCCTGTCTTGTCTGTGTTTGTCCTCTGTACCGAGCCAAGCAACCACGTCGTGCTGTTTCTATTATCTCCGTGGCCGGCGAAGCAAAGCTCCAACTCACGAATTCCCACGTCTCTACCTCGTCTTGTCCCGGTCTGCCCTCTGTCTCCGATTGCAATGCCGAGCTGCTACTCTGCTTTTTCCTGGCCTCCATCCATCCTTCCTCTCTTCACTGCGCCCACAACTGCCAAGCCTAGAGCACCGTCGCGGTCCCATGCTGGACTGAGCCGCAGCGCCGTCGTGGCCACGCAGCTTCCGTTGCCGCTGCTGAGGCCTAGCTGCTACTGTCGTTTTCTCGCCGCTGCTCAGTCGTCCTGCCTCCCCGTGCGCGCAGCTCCGCCTCGCCGCACCGCCACGCGAAGAACCTCATCGGGGTTTGTCTCTGGGTCGCGCCCTCCTCTCTGGCCGCGCTTGCTCCTGCGCACCTCGCGGTTCCGCAGCACCACGACCCGCTCCACTACCACGCATGAGATCCACGACGTTTCCCCCTCCAGCGTCGCTTCTTCGTCTCCATCTCCATGTGCCGTATCGCAGCGCCTCGCCGAGCCAAGCGTCGCCATGCCGTGCCGCAGAGCCCGACCAGTGAGCGACCTGCCGCTGCCCCGCAGCGCTATGGCCGCTTCCACCGCCCAGCCGGGTGCGCGTCAAGTCCGACGTGTGCCCAGGAGCTTGCACCTCGCCTCCCCGATCCCCTCCGTCGCCGCAGCGCCGCTGCTGCCTGCTGTGTCCGTCGGCAGCCGCCAGCTGCCATGGCCGGGCCGCCACCGACTGTTGTAGACCGGCTTAGAGCCGGGCATGGGTGCAGTTGGTCACCGCCCTGTCGTGCGGCCGGCCAGCTCGCCCTCACCACCGTCGAACCATGCACGGGCCGGCGGATGTCTTCATGCTCTGTTTTTGTGAAGGGGAGAAGGTGAGAAGGTGAGGAAACACAAATAAAGAGTTTTACGGTGTCCATTTTGTAAAAGCGCTAGACTCATAGGCTTACAAATCAGGGCTTAGCTAATTTCAGGTAAGCTGAGGGTTCATTTTGCTTATTTGCGCGCCCTCTGTGGGCAGGCCGCGCGTGGACTGGCCTGCTGGGCCACCACCGCGCCGTGTTGGGCTGACTTGCGCACCTGGGCTGCTCGGCGCCCGCCTGGGCCGCCGGTCCGGCTAGTTGGTCCAATGGCCACAATCGTCGCCTGGGCTGCGCGCCCGCTTGGGGCTGCTGGGCCGCCTGCCGTGTTGGGCCACCGCCTGCCCTGTTGGGCTGGCCGGTTGCCTGCGCGCTGGGCCATCCGCGCCTTTACCCCTGCCAGGGCCGATTGGGCCACCCGCCTGGTGCCGCTCGCCCGTCCGCCTGGCCCGTCTTGGCCCTTGGTCCAGGCCGTGTTGGCTGGCTGGGCCGCTTTGAGCCCAAGGACCTGTGTCTTTCTTTTCGGTGTTTTGTAATTTCAACAAGCGTCTGAATACTTCGAAATTGATAATAAAATGTAGAAAAAACATAAAAATGCCAGACCAATTTTGGTAGGTTCCTAAAATGCTGCTCTACCTGCTAGTATAATTTGTTCACACAGTTGGATAATATTCTTAGGAAGCTATATAATTAATTAGAGATAATTAATATTACGAAAAGGTAAACTTGTAGGAATTAGTATGGTAAATTGGTAACAGTGTTGAATCTGAAATTTGCACAGTAGGCTCCTAGCAATATTAGGTATTCACTATAAGTTTTGTAGCTCCGGAATGATTAGTTTGCTAAATAGATAATGATGTCCTATTGTGAATAATGATTAAATCGATAGAATGAGATAAAAAAACGACTTGGGTTTATGTAACGAAAATAATTATTGGGAAATAGCGTTTTATCCGACAATGTGTATATGTAGCCTAAGTACGGTCCTCGTTAGAACTAGCTCGTTAACTTGAGAGGCGTAAAGCGTATTTATACGAGTCACGATTGCGGTCAATTAATTATATCTTTGTATTGCATTACATTGCATATCATAATAGGGGCGTCGGTGGATCACGGAGTCATCGGGAGTTGCTGGAGAAATGGCGCTTTTGGAGATCATGTCGCCATGATGGAAAGCTAACTTCTGATTATATTTTACCCAGACAAGCCCCGGTGCATAACCCCTATTTTCTGTAGTTTAAATTATATTTGTGCATTAAGTTTTATGGAGTTGATTGAAACCCACTTGCATATACATATCTTTATCCTATGAGTCTTACTAGTATGACAGGATCGTGTAGAATGCTATGCTACAGGACTTCGGTAGAAGTCGAGTGATTGCCTGTCACTCGCGAGAGATAGGAAATATATTACTGTATTATTATCACTTGAAAAATATAAATGGTGGACATGAAAAATGGTGACCGTGCAGGGATATGGTTTAGGTATTGGCGGGTGTAAGAGGTTGTGTCGCCGTGGACGCGGGGCATAGCTTGGTTACACTATTTTTCCTGTCTGGTCGGTTAAGGACCGATCGTTGCATAAGATTCTAGGCAAGTCACAGACTTATTATCCCAAGCACATACTTGTGTATGGGCGCTTGGAAGACTTGTTGCTCTCTTGTCGTGGATCCGGCTCTTTTCGGACCGACTGTCAGGGTTTTATTTTGGTCGAGGAGGTCCTTGCACCGCACTGAGTCCGGGACTCAGGGGCGGGGGCTTGGAGTCCTAATTTGGATACGGACCTGGACACCCGGGACAGGAGAGTGATGGGTTGGTCCTGCTTGTGCCTGGGGTATAAGCGGAGCATGTGTTTTCGGGGTACCCAGTTAGGGGCATTGATTCGCGAATCGCCGGGCGATCCGGTACAGCTTGTCTACGGTTTAGCATCGTAGTAAGAACTAAAAGATGGAAGATGGAAGATGGAAAAAGGAAATCTGATTGCTTACCACCTGTTTGAAAGTAGTACAGGTACTTACATAGAATGGTTAGTTAATGAACCAATGCGGCTCTTAAAAAAAATCAAATATAAGGACGCACACTTAGTAATGCTTTCTGCAAATGCAATGAACCCACAAGCCAGATAGCTTTGCATATCCTTGGAGTCTTTTCTTTCCTCCTGTCGAGTAAGTCTTGCTGAGTACAATTGAGTACTCATGGTTTTATTTCTCTTGTTGCAGGTGACAGGTGGATGCTAGAGCTGACTCTTGTGTGTGGATTCCTCCTGATGGGCTCAGCGAGGATTCCTTTACGCTGCGATCGTAGTTTTTTTTATTTACAACTCTCACCAAATGTTTTTATAAATGAAAGCTTTATAATCTGTTGTCATAGCTTATATACCAATGCTTCATCATGCCATGGATATCTATTTATTTCCGCTATAGTTTTGATCACATGTTTATATTCCGTTGTTCAATTAAATTGTTTATAACTCTGATAATATGATTATATTCCGCTGTTATAATAATAAATATTATACTCTGATATTGTATTAAAAGTGATGTAAGAAATGATTAAATGATGTAAGCTTTATTCTCTTATTTGTGATCCTGATGGCAAAAATGTGGATTTTCGGGTTCTCCCCTGGGGTGTGCCTGACGGAACCGAGTAATTTAGTGTTCTCTCTCGAGTGCTTAGTGTCTAATGGAAGACAAGCACTCCTGTGAGGCATTAGATTAGGCGGTTCTGCCACAAACATTTTTTAAAAAAAATAACAAACATATTTCTTTGCCGAGTGCCGACGCGTGGCACTCGGCAAAGGGGCCGTCATCGTGACCTAGCCGTCACGGCGGCTTTTCTTTGCCGAGTGCCGTCGTGGCACTCGGGAAATCCTTTGCCGAGTGCCCGACATGCAGCACTCGGCAAAGAAGCCTTTGCCGTGAAGGTATATGCCGACAGCTCTTTGCCGAGTGCAGCACTCGGCAAAGGCTTTGCTGAGTGCAAAGCCTTCTTTGCCGAGTGCAATTGCACTCGGCAAAGCACGCGTCTGCTGTAGTGATGGTCTAACAACTTATTTAAGCCATGGCTTCCTAGGATCAGGGATTGTGACCTGCAATTCTCTATCTTCCTCTTAATGAAATCTGAATCCAGACATGTACGCCAAAGAAAATATGAGGAAAGATGATGCCATCACATTTTGGTCAGTGTTTCGGTAGACCAACTGGGAACATGCCTTCCTCATGCTTCCTATTCCCACGAATGCATCTTGAACTTCTCTTCATTTCACATTGTCTCGCAAATCCTAATCTACAGGGCGTGTTGTCCGTTAAGGGAAGAAGTAGCGCTATATATAGATATGTCAGTGAGTGTAGGTGGCGTATTGACACTTGTAGTACTATTTTTTAGTATTGCTGTACTGACAGTATTCCCACATAACTAGATATCACAAGGATTCAAAGCATTTGAATGGTGATTTATGCATGGCCCAACCACCCAAATTGTTATACAGAGTCATAGTAGTATAGTATATACATTCAATTTTGAAAAGAAAATGTGTCTGTCCATTCTGAAAAAAACGGCTTGTGTGTTTAAGGTTTTTCGCGATATGAAGCTCGGCACTCAGCAGGGTGAGCACCCAATTTCTTGGTGCCAGAAATTGAAGGCCATCCACGTTGTGTCCCAAAATCCCTGCTAGTCTCGAGGTCGGGTGATAGCTGAAAAGGTGCCTCTACCTTTTGCCCATTTTGCCTGATTTAGCAGACACACCACACTGGTTTTCCAGTTAAAGTTTATCAAAGACCTATCCTAAACTGCTAAACTTATCTCCTCATGCAGTATTGAAATGGAGCAGATTGTCTCGAAGACCGGCCCAGTAGCAGTTGAGCAGAAACTTGACGGTCGCTAGAAAGCTGGAAAGATCAAAAGTGATGAGTTCTCGGTTGGAAAAGAAAGGGTGAAAGCGGAGAAAGATGACGACATGACGTGTCCTCTACAGTGGCGTGCAGCAGAGGCGGCCACGAATGTTGGGCGCTTTTCTTGCCATCATCCTCCCGATGCCGGTTGTGGTGAATGGCGTCCATGGTTGTTGTCAAGCGAGTTCAGAGACCAGTAGTGGAAATGGCAATGGTGGCAAATGGAGTTCAGACTTCATAGAGGACTTCCAAAGATTGTTGTACTGGTGTTCAGTTGTGAACCCTAATAACCGCTTGTTAGCAATCGAGTAGGGAAGAAGGGAATTCGGGGTAGGAGCAGAGCAGGAGGCTAGCGAGGAGGACAGGTTTTAGTAGTTTAGAAGGAGAGAGTAGTTGTTACAACTTGATTCATACCCCTCAAACAAGAATGGATTTTTTTTTTTTTTTTGAGACGGCATAGGAGACTTCGTGGACTTGGCTTCTCAATTCTTCCACTGCGGCCCATAGATGCGAGTACTCTTCAGCCTGGTCCATTTCGGCCTTCCTGCGTCTCGTGGCTCGGCTGCATCCCCTTCACTTGCCGCCCTTGCCGGATCAGGAACAATAGGAGCAGTAGGGGCGATCCTGACAGTCCCCCCTTGTTGCGCGCCTAGATGCCCTAAGACAGCAGCGCGAGGAAACTGCTGTTATAGGTACACAAGATCCTCCCAAGTCGCCAAAGTATCTGGAAGATCAGACCATTTAATCAAGCCTTGGTGAACAGATGTTGTACCTTTCATGATGACACGCCTCTGAAGAATGCGTCTAGGGATTGTCCAACGAATGAAATCTGGAGGCAGTGTTGCACTGACAGAATGGTGAGCACCCACAGCTTTCTTCAATTGGGAAACATGGAAGACCGGGTGGACAGAAGATGATGTCGGGAGCTCTAACCGATAATCAATGGAGCCAACACGTTCCAGGATGCGATAGGGACCAAAGAACTTGAAGCTCAATTTCTGATGCGAGCGGTGAGCCAAGGAGGATTGAACATATGGCTGAAGCCTTGTTTGTGCTGGAGCTGTTTGATCCCATCATCCCTCCCCCTCCGTTTTCTTCCCTGGTTTAGTGACCCTGAGTTGCCAAAGTAGCCCTCATAGTGGCTGGTTTCCTCGTGCTTCCTATTCCCATGTATTAGTTGCTAAAGTAGCCCTCAGAGTGGCTGGTTTCCTCGTGCTTCCTATTCCCAAGTATTATTGCACTGCATGTGTCAATCATTGATCTGTTTCTTATTGTCTCCCAGTCTTTGGGGCTTGCTGCGTCAATGCGGCTCAAATGGTTGTTTACGGAGTTATAGACTCATAGTACATGCAATTTATCTTGAGAGAGTAATGATAGCTAGAAAGGGGTGTGCCTCTGTTCTCCAGTTAAGTTCTCAATCAAAGACCTGTCCTCATCAACTTCGTCTTCTTGTGCAGCTGGTACAGAAATAGAGCAGATTTTCACCGAGAAGGTTTTTTTTCGAGAACATGCATAGCAGTTTTCACCAAGAAGGTCGATCATGCCATCAGTAGCAGTAGAAATTAAGATCCAAACTGATGAGCTTGAGTCCTTGTATTGGTTTGCTGGGAAAAGAAAGGAAAAGGTGAAGAAATAGGATAACCTGACAATGTCACTTCCCAGAGGCATGGTGACAGTGGATCATGTTGTGGTGGCGCAGCCCTATTGGCTCGCCTTGACCACCATGATTGTTGTCGAGTTCAGTTCAGAGGATGGTTAGCCAGGTTTGGGGGTTTGGTCGATATAAACTTATGTTCATCTTAATGAAACACGTGCTCATGCAAAGATTGCTGCAAAGATTGTTGTACACTTGTACTGGTTTTTTTTTGAGGAAATGTACCCTTGTACTAGTGTTAGGTTTTTTTGAGGAAATGTACACTTGTACTAGTGTTCAGTTGTTCACTGTTCAGTCGTGAATTTGAATTGAACGTCTTGCTCTGACTTTTATTTTCTATCGACATGGACTGTATCCTGCATTCCTACGGCCCATCGGGAAGCACTCTGCAGCAGGTTCTGGTTTAGCCGTTTTCACTGTGCCCTAGGCCCTGTTGTGTCCTCATGTCAGTGACTGCCACGGCCTGGGTAGGGAGATCAGAGAATGCCACGACGTCGGTGAAAGTGCAATCAAGCGCTAATTGTGGGTTTTGGTGATAATGACCATGCAATTAGAGGACTAATAAGATTTATCGAGATGGCAAGCAGGGAATCTATAATCGAGGATGTTATACGAAACGGAGGAGCCTCCAATTACAAATGTTGATGGCTTCAAATTTAAAGGAGGTTTAAATTCTTTTACATATTGAATTTGAGTATAGGAAAAGTCGTTCTATAAAGGGGGACACAATGGTTAAGCTAACATGTGCTAACAAGTGCTCAATCCTACACATATATCATCAGTTTCACAGCCAAGACAGCTAGCACTTCACTCTTACCCTTGTTGTCTTGTCTGGTGCGACAGTGCCGCACCTGGAGAGAGGCACTGTTGCGACTTAAATGATCGTTGTGGCTGGGGGGTATTTATACCTTTCTCCTTCCTCCCCAACGACTCTCTCTTCTTCCTCAACCATTCAGCTTGTGCAAAAACAGAAAAGTGTTTCTCTCTCTCCTCCATTAGTGACCTTGAGCTCCCAAGCTTCTCCACTGATTTCTCCATTAATCCTTGAGAGAAAAAGATGCCAAACTCGATTAGAGAACACATCCACTGATTCCCAACCTCTAAAGAGCACTTGGTTAACGTTTTGGCCAGCGATTGTGTTTGTTACTCTTGGAGCTTGGCTCCTAGCCGGCTAGAGCGTCGCCCGTAGAGCTTGCCAACTTGTGTGGCATCCCCGGGAGGTTTGTAACCACCTCTTGCAGCTAGTAAACTCACCCCTCATCTCAAGAGTTAAGTCTCTTGACTTGAGAACGAGGAAGGGTTCGAAAGCCCTAAGCCTTAGTGTCTAACCTCAACAACGTAGACTTAGGCAAGCCTTAGTGGCGAGCTGAACCACGGGATAAATCATTGTGTCACCTTGTGCTTGCTTTACATTCTTGTGATTCATATTATTGTTGAGGTGATTTCTAGGTTTGAGATCGATCTACTTGTGTGTGGTGTTCCTACCACTTCTTGCTATCGATCTGTGTTCAATATACCTGCAGGGACCTCAGTAACCTCTTGGATCCAAGTTTCCTTTCACAGATTTTGAATTACATCACGAAGTTGTCTACAGGTGTGGCATTGCCGTTGTTCTGGCTCGGCAGTGCCGCGGGTTGAATTTGACAAAAGTTTAAGTTTTATTTTAACAGACCTATTCAACCCCTCCCCCTCTAGACTAACCAGAGATCATACAAGTGGTATCACAGCGGGTTACCTCATGTGCGCTTCACCGTGTGAGGTATGGAGCCCGGAGGAGGAACTAGTGGCGTGAAGCCGGTGGATGTTGATCTAGAGCGGGTTGATCTGCACGACACCAACAGCAGCGAGTTGAGCATGTCAACAACAAGCAACACCACGCTACCACATCTTGAGGCTACCGATGCCGAAAGAGCTCTCAATGATGACGAGAGAAGAAAAAGGAGGGTCTGAGTGGCGATGTGATCAACACACAGCAAGCCAGAAGATCTCTCAATAATGATGAAAGAAGGAGAAGAAAGGTGTTGACACAAAAATGTGGCGATGTGATCAACACACAGCAAGCCAGAAGATCTAAGTGGAACAAGACCAGAGATCTATTTGGCTTCAACATAGAATCAGCCGATTCTAAAAACCCAACGACGTGCCAGTCAATTTAACCTGCAATTGACAAGCAGAGAAAAAATCTTATCAGTAATTTAAAGGGGAACATGTCGGTGTTGCACCAAACAGTTCCAAATGTACGGCTAGATAGCCGATTCAATGAGGCTATCGACTAAATAGTCGATATCCAGCGTATCCATGAAACAAAGATCTTTAAATCAAGAATTATTGGCTAATATTAAATGATAATGATACGAATCACAATAACCAATGCTCATGGAACATTAGAATGCATCATCGGCTAAATGGAACATGATTGATATAAAGCGTTGAGCCGATAAATTTGATGAAGAGTATAACATGCGAACAAATCGACTATCTAATATAAATGATTCTACAAACAGTTTTGAGTCTAATTTATTATCATCAACAGTGAGGTTCGATCGGATCGATGCAGCTATGATAATGATAACAAACTAAAGCCAAAGAATCTATAAAACCATCTATACGTTGACAGATTCATGAAAACATGCTATATGCATGAGAGTATAGGCAAATCGGCTAAAATAGCCGATGCGGTCATAGCAAACAAACAGAGTAGATATCTTGATCATGAACAAGACCACTAATCGATAATTTCTAATCTAAAGTCTTACTAGTGAGGTTCGACCGGATCGATGCAGCTATGGTAGTGTCATTAGATTACATCTCATTAACTAGAGAGTTTATTCAAGATTAAAATATGTCTTTGGATGCATACTATGTTTGACTGCAATAGAGAAAAACAGCCGATCTAGCGGAATTAAGCCATCAATTATAGGATTTAAAGCATGACCAGATCAAAGAACGCCCAATTAAGATGATATGATGCCGATCTATCTCTATCTCAATCAGGTGATTTTGTTATAATTAATAAAACATTAATTATAGCAAAATCGATAACTGGTGAATCAACCAAAAATAGCAAGAAAAATCTTACTAATCTTAGCAGATTCGATAACTGGTGATATTGTATTAAACAACAAGTTATTTAACACAAGATCGATAACTTTGATCTATATTATGATTCGTAAGAAATCAATCAGCTGATGTAGCCTTACTAACTACGATACAGATCAATAACTAACTTATATTATGGCTCATAAAAGATCAATCAGCTGATGCGGCTTTACAAGCACAATACAAGTCATGACGGTACTCACAAGCAAGCTGGAGGTCGATCAGTCGATGCAGCCCTGTTTGCTGAAGAACTCGTCGATATCTACAGTACTCCTACTCCTAATGCGATGGCAAAAGTTGGAAAGATTGTGTTTATTGAATGTTCCCCTTTTTACAATAACCAGGGTCTAATATTTTTACCCAAAACCTAAACATGAATCCTACTTAAATACGACTCATTACAATTTTTGAAATAAAAGAAAACTTCCTAACTTAATAATAACTTGGACCCCAATTTTCCTTATTCGTAGAGTCTGACACATCTCCCTGGTGTCACTCAAGTATAGCCTATTGACGTCGTCTGCTGACGTCATCCATAAAATAGCCGATTCTGACATTACATCTAAATCAGCTGATACCAATTCTCATCCAATCGATTCCTTGATGACACAATCCTAGAAGCTTCGAGTTCTCGTATTCTTCTTCCTAAATTTTGGTGTAAACACATGCCCTCTAATTTTGGGATAAAAATGATTTTATTTCAAAATTCCTATTCATCTGTTCCCCATGTTGCAACCGCTCATTCCAAAATAAACACATGGATCCTGACTTCTCAGGCCAAATTCTATATAATACCCCAATAGTATTATTTTCAATTTGCTCGGCCTGCTTACTTTCCCCTTCTTTCTCGAACAAACTTCAACAGCCAAAGCCGCCACCGCCAAAACCTTAACCCTAGCAAATCCTCTGCTCTACCAAGCTATCGTTCAAGTAACCTTCCTTAGATTCAGATCTATTTTGGCTACAATGGCAACCAGCGATCACGTTCCCGAGGTATGCCTTCAAACTTCTGCCTTTCAAGTGTTAGCCGCTACTCTGTATTTTCCTTTTTCTTAAATTCATCCCAATTGGTTTCTAGGAAATGAGGAACAAAATTCTGATTCCATCAGCTGTTGTTCCTAATGCCTATTATCTTGGATCCATGGGTGACCCTGATCCATCCGATTTCATCAATCAAGAAACCAACCAAATCCCCTTCAAACAATCTATAGTAGATTTGTCTTCTTGGAACACCAAAACTCTTTTTAGAAACTAGCCTAAAATGCCTAAGGGATGGAGAGATTGGTTTCATAGGGTATCAGAGAAAAAGGCTGGAGATTGGGAAATTTATGACTTGAATCAATGTCTGACACTCTCACTGTTTGGAATGGAGAGGAATGACTCACTTCTAATTTCTGTATCTTACTTTTGGTCCAACACTTTTAATGCTTTTGTTTTTTATCATGGTCCAATGACCATTACTTTGGCCGATATTTACATGTTGACCAGCCTTAGAATAATAGGATCAATGCAACCCTATTATTTCTTAAGTGCTGGGTCCAAGAGATTAGCCAAAAATATCAAATTATACAGGATGGGCAAGCTATATTCTGAACCATATTGGTGTTGGATCGATTGTTGATGAAAGAGAGCATGTAGCTTTCCTGAACATGTGGCTGGAAAAATTCATCTTTTGTGGGTCATCTTGCGGGCCAACTTATAATCATAAATATATGACAGAACGTCTAGCAACCGGCAATGAAACCCCCCTCGGAAAATATCTGTTGGGGTATGTTTATCACCTGATGCACCAAGTATCTATTCAATTACTGAAAGATGAACCAGTGCATACCATCAGTGGCCCTTGGTGGTTAATACAATTGTGGCTGAATCTGTACATGCATAAGATTGTAAGACCCGATCTTAGGAATCTGAGCTTCCCTTCTTCCAACTTTGCTAAAGATTACAAAGGAAAAGAAGAAAGAACTCGATAGTGTATGAATTATGGTGAAGCTACTTCAGCCATAACAATTGTTGTTGATGTAGGCTACCTTTTCAAGAAATTTTTCAAAGGGTTTGATGCAAACATCTTGACTTGGCTGCCTTATGATGTGGATGAAGACAATGAACTAGTTCTGCCAGTTAAATTTCGGTTTGAATCAGGTTACTCAGATGAAACAACTGCTGTAATTTTAAGTTGTATTATCAAACCCTGTGTACTGCCAGCCAAATTTCACTATGGCCGTGGCAAAATGGCTACTGGTTCTTTTCTCCCAGATAACCTTTCAACTTATGAATTCTATAATCCTTCTTTTGTGGCCCATCAATTCGCCCTTGGTCAACTACCTCCGCGGCTATTCTTTAGGAACACTCTGAAGCCAAGAGAAGGTATCAGTGAGATGATGGAAGCGTCTAAAGTTTTTCAACTAGGATCAGACCTTCCATCCTTTTGCCTGCATGAATGGACAAGAGCTACCTTCGCCTCAAATTTGTTTGATTCCTGGTGACAAGAATGGCACTCTCACCTCTTCTGCAATCCAATTCGTCCTAACTGTTTAGCCCTAGATGAAGAATTTGCTTCTGATAGTGAGGTAATTTACTACTTTTTTGTAACACCCTAAAAATTGCTCTTTTTGAAATAGGGTTAATCAGATTTAATTTGTTATTTTTGTGATCATAAAAACATAAGTAAATAATAAATTTTCATTATATTAAAATTTATCATAAGGTCGCAACATTGAGGTGCATTCATGCTGGTGCATTTGTATTTTTGTGATGAGTGGTTTTATCCACAATTCAAAATAATTTCAAATGCTTTTGAAATGGTTTGAAAATGAATTTGAAAATAGAAAAAAATTATTTCATTATTCTCCCTTTCTCGGCATTTGGCCCGAGCAGCCCACTTCTCCTCCGTGGCCCACCCGCTCTCTCCCCTCACTGGCCCAACGCGCGGCCTGCTCCCCCGCTCAGCTCTTCCATTCTGCCACAGGCCGTTCCCGCCCCTTTCTCCAACAGGCCAGCCCAGTTCCTGCCACAGTAGCCCAACAGGATGGCCCAGCGTTGCCGCACCGCTTTCCATCTCTCCTGACATGTCGCGCTGCTAGCCGGACCCCATCTGTCAACGCGTCTATCTTCTAGCTCCGTCCGCACCGGACTCTCTCCACCGTCGCGCCATGAATCCTCATCGGCCACGCCTTGTCCTTGTCGTGCCTCCCAAGTCTTCTCGGCCATAAATATCGGGCGCCTGCATCATGCCGCTTCCATCCAAAGCCTCGGAGCAAGCTCTTATCTCGCCGAGTCACCGCGCCAAGCTCGAAACCCTACCCACCGTGCTCATCGTCTACCCTGCCAAGCCATGCACCGCCTCCGTGCCGTCTCCAACCGCAAAAAGCATTGTGGTGAGTTCGATGTGCTTCCCACTTTCTCCCCATGCCATCTCCGAGTCTACCGTGGTCTCTAGGGCCGTCCCTGTGAACTCCGGTGAGGAGACGAGCTCCCCGGCCATGGCACCGCCGCGCATAGCACCGTTTCGGTGACCCCCGTTCCCCCCATTTGATCTGCATTGCCATATCTGAGATCAACGACCTAGATTAAAAGATACCTCTTCGGCGGGTAACTTTGCTAAAGAGCCCCTGCCCTTTTCTAGTATAGAGCCCGCCGTCCCTGCAATTTTGTTAAAGAGCCCCTGTAATTTTCTATGTCTAAACCCACAGTCCATGGTGCACTTCTAGAATACGTTTTCATATTCTGAAAACATAGTTTCTTTCTAGTAAATCCAAAATACGCTTTTATCTATTTACAATTTTACCACTAATCTTGTTTTAGCCATAAAATCTCTATTTTAACTCCGATTTGATCCGTTCAAGTTGTGTTAGATTCGTAATTGAGTAATCTACATGTTCAAGCTACTGTTAAATATATTTTCAACTTTTGAAATTCGAGGTTAGGTTTAATCTATTATTTTATTAAAGGAAATCTTGTATAATTCATAACTTTTTCGTTATAGCTCCGATTAGAGTGTTTTTCGCGTCTTTGTGTTCGTAGTAACGTGTAGAACAACTTAAAAACACTTTCACTTGTTGTTTGTTATGCTTGGTGTACTATTGTAATTTAGATCTATTGTTTGCTTCGTGTATGATTGCATGGATGCTTGTGTGGTGCTTTATGATCTTATCCAGTCGGTGAGCTTTACGTGTTGATCAAGAAGGAGTTCCCTTGAAGTTTTGGACTTGAAGAAGGATTAGAGTTTAAGGCAAGTATAGCATGGGTTCATCCTTGTTTCCTATCAACTTTAATACATTTAATTCATTTTGCATGTGTCACCTTGATAGGGATTCCCTAGAATTGAACTTATACCTTGTCTCCTATGGGATATGCATTGGGTAGTATGATGCTAGTGCTCAATTAAAGGCCATGATCTTATAACTTGACTAATGGTATATGCAATAAACACTAAAAGATGCTTTTTAGCAACATGGAACAAGGGGGCTATTGCATTCGGTTGTTTTTATGGTGCTCTAGATTCCTCTCCCTAAGGACTTATCTGTAAGTGATCATCCAAAACTTACAGTACAGCTGTGAGGGCCATATGGATCTGGCTTTAGCTCAGTATGAGGACATTTTCTAGCTTATTAGAGGTTATCTTTATTGGCGTAAGAATGGTTTGACGAATTGGGTATAGTGCGGCCTCTGTCCCCTTGTGTATAGGTTGCGTGTCATTGTGCCATCGGGGAGGGGGCTCTACATCTGTTTGCCGAGTGAATCTAATGGTCCTAACTTGTTAGACGAACCTTTGAAAGGCTTCATAGTGAACCCTGCCAACCTTTCTAGGATGTGGGTTAAGTGGCTAGCTACCTCAAGCGAAAGGGTAAATAATGACTCATAGTGAAAGTGTACAACCTCTGCAGAGTGTAAAACTGGTATAGCAGCCGTGCTCACGGTCACGAGCGTCCTTGAAACCCTTACGAAATAGATGATGATACTGGTGATAAAGATGCTCACTAATGGTTATTGTTTTTGCTATTAATTATTCATGTTTACCTGATCATGTGTTTATGTGGGCTTGTGGATAAACTTGTTACTACTCAATTGCTAAAATCATGACTCATTAAAAGCTAATCGCAGTTAAACCAGTGTCAGCCTTTTGAGCCTCATGAACCCCATGATATATTTGTTGAGTATGACATTTACTTACGCTTGCTTTATTTTTTAATTATTTGGATAAAAATCCTAGATGGGTACCAGATTGCTAGAGTTTGAAGAAGTTAGGCTTGTGATCAACCGGTCAGTTGTCCGTGTGGAACTGGAGTCTTCACCCGAACATCAGAGTTGTCTTTCCACTATTTGTTGTCTAAGGTTATATCCTTTATACTAAGTACGTTATATATTGAGCATTGTCTTTCGATATTACCCTTATTTGTAGCTATATGTGAGATTTGACTTCCTGGGCTCACATATGGTGTGTATCTGGTTTTGTTCTTAAAATCGAGTGCTACAAAGTGGTATCAGAGCAATGCTGATTGTAGGACGCAAGCCTAGTATAAACTGGTCATTTTAAGGTTTAGAAGTTGCTACAAAAACCCTTGCTCTATGAACCTTGATATTTTCTTCTCTACTTTATCTCTACCCTTGCGATTCATCTCTACCTTGGTGCTTATTTTAAAGTCTTTGTTCTCATCTTCACTCCTTGATTTGATATGCTTGTAGAATTGTTTATCACCACCTTCTTACGTAATCTAAAGACGAGTCTTAGGATTGTTACCTGTAGCACCCGGTTTTAAGAACAAAACCATATACACACCATATGTGAGCCCAGGAGTCAAATCTCACATATAGCTACAAATAAGGGTAATATCAAAAGACAATGCTTATTACATAGCATATTAGTATAAAGAATACAACCTCAGAGTATAGACAGCGGAAAGACAACTCTGATCTTTAGGTGAAGACTCCACTTCCACAGGGACAACTGACTGGTTGATCACAAGCCTAATTCCTCTAAACTCTAGCAATCTAGTACCCATCTAGGATTTTTATCCAGGGGTTCATAAGGCTCAAAAGGCTGACACTAGTTTAACTACGATTAGCTTTTAATTGTCACAATTTTAGCAAAGGAGTAGCAACAAGTTTATCATAAGCCCATATGAACACATGATCTGGTAAACATGAATAATGAATAACAAAAACAGTAATCATTAATAAGCATCTTTATCATCAGTATCATCCGTGTTTATCATCATTAACCATTAGTGATCATCTATTCCGTAAGGGTTCCAAGGCTGCTCGTGACCGTGAGCACGGCTGATATACTAGTTTTACACTCTGCAGAGGTTGTACACTTTCACTGTGAGTTATGATTTATCCTTTCTCCTGAGGTAGCTAATCTCTTGACTCACTTCCAAGGAAGATTGGTAGGGTTCACTATGAAGCCTTTCAAAGGTTCGTCTAACAAGTTAGGGCCGCTGGGTTTCTATGGCCTGCGAATGTAGGGCTCCCCTTCCGACAGGCACAATGACGCGCGGCCTATACACTAACGGACGGAGGCCGCACTATATCCAACCTAGAACACACCCCTCTTGCGTCATAAAGATAACCTCTAACAAGCTAGAAAAGGTCCTCATACTGAGCTAAAGCTAGAGCCATATAGCCCTCACAGCTGTACTGTAAGTCCCGGATGATCACTTACTGATAAGTCCTTAAGGAGAGGAATCTAGAGCACCATAAAAATGGCCCAATGCTCTATCCCCCTGATTCCATGTTGCTAAAAAACATCTTTTAGTGTTTATTGCATAATACATTAGTCAAGTTACAAGATCATGGTTGTAGTTGAGCACTAGCATCATACTATCCAATGCAATTACCCCATAGGTATCAAGGTACAGGTACTAAAGTACTAGGAAATCTTTAGTGATAATCAAGGTAGACAGATGCAGTATGAATTAAATGATTAAGGGTGTATTGGACAACAAGGAAGATCCCATGCTATACTTTCCTTAAACTTAGATCCTTCTTCAAGTCCAAAACTTCAAAGATCTGCTTCTTTATTCACCACGTATAACTCACCAACTGGACAAGATCATAAAGCACCACACAAGCATCCATGCAATCATACACGAAGCAAACAATAGATCTAAATTAGAACAGTACACCAAACATAAAATCAAGATTAAAAGTTTGTAAAATGAATCTACGTCTCACTACAAACACACTGACGCGAAAAGCACGCTAATCGGAGCTTCGGTAAAAAAGATACATCTACTGATAGATCTGCTTTATACGTGAAAAAGAAAACTACAGGCTTCATTTATTTTAACTATATAGAAGCTTATATAAATTGAATTAAGTCAAATTTAGATTTGAATTATAAAACTAAAGTAAATAAATCATATTTTATTTATAACATCCAGTTGCATAATTATTATTCAAATTAGAGTTTAAACCATGAAATTCTAGAAATAGTGACATGGTAACCACTGTTACAAACGCGTAGATCTCGTTGCTATGAATCTAACGCAACTTGAATGGGTCAAAACGGAGCTAAAACGCAGAGGATATGAAATAAACAAGATTTCCTTTATTAAAATAATAGATTAAATCTAACCTTGATTTTTAAAAGTTAAAAACAGATCTAACAGTAGTATGAACATGTAGATTATGAAATTACGAACCTAACGCAAGTTGAACGGATCAAATCGGAGTTAAAATGGAGAAGTTATGGCTAAAACAAAATCAGTGGCAAATCTGTAAATAAGTGAAAACGTATTTCGGATCTAAACCGAAGAGACTACGCTTTCCAAAGAAAAAAATGTAATCTGTGATTGCGCTTTGGACCGCGGGTTTGAAAACAGAAAACTGGACGGGCTCTTATGCAAAAATAGCAGCCGAAGGGGTACGGGCTCATCTGAGCCTTTGGATCAGGAGCGGACGGTTGAGATCAGATGGGAAAAAAGAGAGGGGAGCCGGCCACCAGTCGGAACAGTGGCCAAGGCAGGGTCACGGCGGTGCCATGGCCGAACCTCACCGACGTTAACAAAACGACGATTTCTGGCTCAATCGATTCAACGAATAGCACGGGAAGACAGAGGCGAAAATGGCGAACTTACTTCGGCAGATCTCAGCAGAGCGGAGCAAGCGGAGGCGACGCTGTGCTTGGCGAAGCGGGCAGTGGATGGTGGCGCTTGGGGCTATGGCTTCTCGGCGTCTTGGCAAAGGGGACTGCGGTGCTAGAGCTCGGATTGGGAGGCACGGCATGGGGCATCCGGTTTATATGAGGCGGGGACGGCTTGGGCGACACGGCAATGGATGGCGGCGTAGCGAAGCCGGACACGGAGGTGCGGTAGAGTCCGGCTCGGACTCGATCCGAAAGAAGAAGGAACGCCTAATGGGTGGGCTAGGGTGATCAGCGAGACAAGGCGGGGGATCGGCTGTCAGCGAACCGAGGGAGAGAGAGAGATGGGCGCTTGCGTGGCTTCGGCCTGGGCTACGGGAGCGGCTGAGCGGGAGGGTGGAAACTAGGCTGGCCAGCTACGGTGGTCGGTTGAGGGTGAATAAGAGAGAGATGGGAGTGGGCTTACCAGCGCGAGGAGAGAAGAGAAGGGTGTAGGCCTGGGCTACAGCTTGGGCCGAGACCGAGTAAGAGAGAAAGGGAGAAGGGATAGGAAAGGAGCGCCTGGGCCAGCTGCAGGGCCAGAGAAGGAGAAAGAGTGAGGCAGGGCCAGAGAGCAGTCCAGCTAGGCCAGAATGGAGAGAAAAAGATTTTTCCTTTTTATTTTGTTTTCCTATTTCCAAACCACATTCAAATATGAACCAAATGCAACTTCAAATAAAGTTTTGAATATACTTTTCAATTCAAATAAAAGTGAGCAAATTTTAGTAAGTTTTCAAAAATAATGTTTACAACTTTTTAAATTCTTTTATTTTCTAATTTTCTTTTCTTTTACTTCAAAGCCATTTTTAATTTCATTTGCAAAAGCAATTTTAATCATTTTAAATTTTCAATCAAAACCCCTCAACCAAATAAATCAAATGTAAGGGCATGTATGCTCAAACATATTGCTACCTTATGATGAATTTTAATTTAATGAAAATTTTATTTTCCTATGTTTTTATGAGCACAAAAATTCAAAATTACCTCAATTTACACCTATTTCAAAAGGAGCAAATTTTA